>CM075765.1:15282647-16482647 GCA_037974665.1 Ehretia macrophylla
TCATGAATTTTTCATTCACCAATGCTAACACCCTCAGTCCCTTATTACATTAATGATTTTTTGTTTATTCTCTTGTGTAGGATTTCCCTTCTATCAATAAAAACAAGTCATTTGCTTATGTTGTGGATTCTCCTAATTTATGGCATGATAGATTAGAACATGTTAATTTTGATTCATTGCGAAAATTGGTCAATTTAGGACTATTGCCTAAAGTTGATTTTAATCTCAACAATAAATGTGAAGTTTGCACAGAATCAAAGTTAACAAGAGCTTCTTTTAAATCAGTGGAAAGAAGTTTCGAACCTCTAGAGTTAATTCACAGTGATATTTGTGGCTTAAAGTTTGTGCAAACTAGAAGAGGGAAAAAATATTTCATCACTTTCATAGATAATTGTACGAGATACTGCTATGTTTACTTACTTAAGAGAAAGGATAAGACTTTTGAAGTATTTAAACTATACAAAAATGAGGTTGAGAATCAACTGGGCAAAAGGATAAAAATGCTGAGAAGCGAGAGAGGGGGAGAATATGTATCTCCTTTTGAGGATTTTTTTGCTGAACATGGTATTATTCACCAAACAACAGCATCGTACTCTCCTCAACAAAATGGAGTTGCTGAGTGTAAGAACAGAACTCTTAAAGAAATGACAAAAGCCTTGTTGATTAATTCAGGCTTACCTCAGAACTTGTGGGGGGAAACAGTGCTAATTGCAAATTATATTCTAAATAAGGTACCCTACAAGAAGTTGAGCAAAACACCTTATGAGTTGTGGAAAGGTCGACCACCTTCTTACAATTATTTAAGAGTGTTGGGGTACTTAGCTAAGGTGGGGGTTTCTGCACCTAAAATGGTCAAAATTGGTCCAAAGACAGTGGATTGTGTTTTTATTGGATACGCACAGAACAGTGCTGCATATAGATTTTTGGTGATTAGGTCAGAAATAACTGATATTCATGAGAATACAGTTATCAAGTCAAGAAATACATAATTATTTGAGGAAAGATTTCCTTATAAGAAAACACAAGAACCAAGTTCTTCTAAGAGAACTTATGGAACTGAAGAGAAAGATATGGATAGAATAACTATGTCTAATGATGCTGAAGACAAACCGAGACTTAGCAAAATGGCTAGAACGGTTAAGTCTTTCGGTCCTGATTTTCTAACTTATTTGTTAGAAAATGAGCCTCGTACCTTTAATGAGGCTATGACAACCCCTGAAGCTCCTTTATGGAAAAAGGCTGTCAATAGTGAAATTGAGTCTATCATGCATAATCATACGTGGGAACTGGTGGATCTTCCTCCTGAAAATAAACCTTTAGGATGTAAATGGATTTTCAAAAGGAAGATGAAGGTTGATGGATCAATTGACAAATATAAGGCCAGACTTGTCATCAAGGGATATAGACAGAAAGAAGGTCTTGATTATTTTGATACTTATTCACCGGTTACAAGGATAACGTCCATTAGGATATTAATAGCGATTGCAGCTATTAATAATCTAGAGATCCATCAAATGGATGTAAAGACTACCTTCTTGAATGGGGATTTAGAAGAATAAATTTACATGGAACAACCCGAGGGGTTTGTGGTTTCAGGTAACGAGAAGAAAGTTTGTCGGCTTATAAAATCCCTTTACGGATTAAAACAAGCGCCTAAGCAATGGCATGAAAAATTTGAAAAAGCCATGATATCTAATGGATTTAGAATTAATGAGTGCAACAAGTGTGTTTATGTGAAAGGCACAAGTCAAGAATATGTCATTGTCTGTCTATATGTAGACGATATGCTTATTATTGGGAGTGATAATAACGTCATTAAGGCTACCAAGAAAATGTTATCCAAGAACTTCGACATGAAGGTTCTGGGTATGGCTGATGTAATTCTGGGTGTGAAGATCACTAAAACATCAGATGGACTAGTCTTGTCCCAGTCTCATTATATACAAAAGATATTGGACAAGTTTAGTAAAGATGATGATAGTGTTGCTAAGACGCCTGTGGATGTGAATAGCCACCTTGCTAAGAACACAGGTGAAGGGATATCTCAGCTAGAGTATTCTCGGATAATTGGTAGTCTGATGTACATTATGAATTGTACAAGACCCGATATTGCGCTTGATGTTAGCAAACTTAGTAGGTATACCAGTAATCCAGGGCAAGCCCACTGGACTGCTGTTGTGAGAGTTCTAAGGTATCTTAGATACACTTTGAACTACGGGTTGCACGTTTCAAGATATCCAGCTGTACTAGAAGGGTACAGTGATGCTAACTGGATATCTGATACTAAAGACTCAAAATCCACCACTGGGTATGTCTTTACGTTGGAAGGTGCAGCTGTATCCTGGAAATCCACAAAGCAAACACGTATAGCCTTATCTACAATGAAATCTGAGTTTATAGCTTTGGATAAAGCTGCTGAAGAAGCAGAGTGGCTTCAACATTTCTTAGAGGATATTCCAAAGTGGCAGAAACCTGTGCCAGCTATCTGTATATTCTGTGATAGTCAATCGGCAATTGGCAAGACACAGAGTAGTATGTATAACGGTAAGTCTAGATACATTCGTCGTAGACATAATACCGTTAAACAATTGCTCTCAAATGGGGTTATCTCTATTGACTATATAAAGTCAAAGGATAATATTGCGGATCCGCTTACCAAAGGTTTACCTAGAGAGCAAGTTTATAAATCGTCGAGGGGAATGGGCCTTAAGCTTATTTCTTAAGAGTTATCATAATGGAAAACCCTACATTGCTGACAGGAGATCCCTGGATTTAGGTTCAAAGGGAAAAACTGAATTATGTATAACTCACTGGGAGCACTATAGGGGTAATACTCCCACCTATTCCTATGACAAGCAAACAATGCTGCTTGTGTGTTTCTTAGGTTAAGCTATGCTTTTAATGATTCTTATATCTTAGAAATCCAAGTGGGATATTGTAGGGATACTCTTTATAAGCATCACCTATATGAGTAGGGAGGGGGCGGATCCTACGAGAATTTGAAGGCTGAATTCTCTAGAGTACTCATGAATACCGAGAGTTGTTTATGGCCAAAATGAACACAACCGTGAGAACTTTACAATGTCATAGAGGTGCTATATGGTCTCTATTGTCTTGGTTTACACCAAAGCTGAACAGTTCAAGATATCGCGTTCACTGGTTAGCAAGTAAATGCGATAGATTTCACTAGGGAAGGTTCAAGGCCAAAAACTACCTATCCTGATGCAGTATCTTTCTATTGAACTTTCTCTTGTGTCTGCATGTTTCAGCGCTCTTTCTAGCTAATTTCCATTCATGTGGGGGATTGTTAGCATTGGTGAATGAAAAATTCATGATAAAATTGAAGAGTTGAATTTGGAAATAAAATGGTAAAGTGGGTTGTACCAATGTCAAAGAAATAAAGCGTTTTGGTTGGATCCCAAAAGACTTTGGTCTGGACAAGCCTTATTATTTGATTGTTACCAAATAAATTTTAATTTTATCTTGAGATTAAATTCTTTTATTTCCCTTTTAATGACTAATTTTGAATGGTCATTATTGTATGATTTATTCATCTGAGTGAATAAATCACCCTTTGAACTCTTCATTGCTTGCATCGAAAAGGCAAGTTTTAATGCTGAGATTATTCCTGCGTATTTTTGGAGATGAAGCAGAAGAGTTGCTGCTTTAAGTGGCTTGTCATTATAGCTTTTATGATGAGTTTTAGTTGGCATTTATTAGGCTTGTCTAATTATCTTATACTTTTTCCTATAAATAGCTAAGCTTTTCACATTGTCATACACAGCTTTTACAAGATAGGATAATAGTTTATACATATCATAGTTTGAGAGAGAGTTCGAACGTTGTGAGTTCGCAAGCTTTTGTAATTTGCAATGCTTCTATTACGAAAGGTAATACTGTTGTATCATGGGAGGTTAGTGCTAAAAAGCCGTAAGCACCTTAGCGGAGCATTATAACCTTAAGGATATCGAGTTTAACTCGAGCCTTGGTTTGTGTTTTTTTTTCATTACAAATATATTAATATATTATTTTACTGTTCTTTAGTTTATTATCCTCAGCACAAATTTATTATCTACAGATTTTTCTAACAAAGGGTTGTCCTGAGTAAAAATAATCATTAAAAAGAATATGGCTAAATAAATTTACCTTATCAGTCAACAATAGAAATACATTTTGAAGATCCTGAACCAGATTGTGAAAGTTCTGAAATTATAAAAATAGACAAATAAGGTGTTATTCTGTCAAATTACTTATTTACTCAAAATAAAATAAATCTAAACATAAATAGTACCTGTAGCAATCTCCTCATATTTTTCTACATCATCCATTGTTTCTCTCAAGTCAATTGGCTTTTGATAGGACCGCAACCAATTTTGTGTGCAAATTAGAGCCTCTACCATCTTTGGTGATAAGGAGCTTCTGAAAGGATCAAGTATTTGACCTCCCGTGCTAAACGCAGATTCTGAAGCAACAGTAGATACCAGAATGGCCAACACGTCTCTTGCTACTTGAGATAAGATCTGATATCTAGATGAGTTATGTTTCCACCATCCCAAAATATCAAACTTTGAATTACCACGACCTTTATTAGCCTCCAACAAGTACTTATCAACTTTAGAATTACTCCTTGCACTTTGCACCTCTTCCATGTGCTTGTCAAATTAAAGTTCCATAAGTTGTTGTACATCATTTTCATCCAAATCCATCACATTAATAGATTGATCCTCAAACTGTGTAGCAGATTCAATGCTTGGACTATAACTCATGTAATGCTCATACAAACGCATTAAGGTGTCTTTTACTCTTTCTGTCATTTCTTTAGCCTTCCCACAATCATATATTTGGTTGAAACCAAAATTGACAAAGGCCAATTTATATCGAGGATCCAATAAGATAGCAACATATAACAAAAAAATTAATATTATCCACATTCTCCCAATATTTGTCAAACTTAGCTTGCATGCGGTCCGCCATTAAGCTCAAGAGTGTGTCCCCACTTTTGCATAATTGACTTATCCTTGATCACAATGGAATAAGTTCATGAAAAAATGCATTTGAAGTGACAAACAAAGAGCCTAATAAGTTCAGTGTTGCATTGTAAAACAACCTCAAAAACTTAACAAATAATACTCTTGCATTATCCCAATCATTATCATTAGGAGCCCCACCTTCCTTAAGATGCTTTAAAATTTTTTGATCATCATACTCTAGTCTCTTAAAGGCTTTCTGAAACTTCTCTGCTGTCTCTAACATTAAAAAAGTTGAATTCCACCTAGTCTCTATGTCAAGGCATACAAGGCTCTTAGTTTTTATCTTCACTTTGTCCACACATTTCTTAAATTGTTGTAGCCTTGCTGGAGAAAATCTTACATATCTCACTGCATTTCGGATCTTGGCAATAGATTCATGAATTTTATCCATTCCCTCTCTCACAATAAGGTTCAATATGTGTGCACAATATCTCATGTGAATAAATTCATGGTCTAAGATTGTATCTCTCCAATCCATTGTTATTCTTTTCAAATGCCTAATAGCTCAATGATTGGAGCTAGCATTATCAACAGTGATGGTAAAAATTCGATCAATACCCCATTGAGATAAACAACTTTCAATCATCTTACCAATTGTTTCACCCTTGTGATTGGGAATTAAACAAAAGTTTAAGATTCTTTTATTTAATTTCCAATCATCATCAATCCAATGGGCGGTGAGACACATATAATTAAGCTGTTGAACGGATGTCCAAGTGTCAGTGGTGAGGCAGATACGTTGTGACTTTATCACTTTTTTTCTTTCTCCTCATAGTACAACTTCAAACAATCTTTAGCGACTGTAGTGCGACATGGGACTGTGAATTTTGGTTGCAATACTTGAACAAAGTTCCTAAACCCTTCCCCTTCAACAAAACTAAAGGTCAACTCATCTGTTATAATCATTTTTGCAAGCGCAAGCCTACATTTTTCAGCACTATAAGTCACTGCTTTAAGAGTAGTTGGACTATCTCTTTCCAACCCTTCTTTTTTGGGGTTCAACAACAGGGTCTTTTGTTTTTTATCAGGAATTTTGTATGGATATTTTAGACATCTATATAGGAGATGGCTCCACAAACTACTAGTGCCATGGAACTTTGATTCAGAGGTATATGAGTAATTACAGGCTGCCCTAACTCCATTTGAAACACTAGATTTAGTAAAATGATCCCATATTTCTGAAGATGTCCTAACACCATTCTTAGATTGTTCATCAACTTGTGCATTGGATTTAACTTTTTTTTTTAAAGGGATTTTAGGAACTTTACCGGCATTAGAGCATCAATTTTTGTTGACTCAACTGCAACACTTGCCACTTTTTCTTTACTTTCTTTTGTTACACAACTAGGTTGGTTTTCCTCATGAGCCACCTTTTCAGCCTCATTCATCATCTAGTCAAAACATGAAAAGAAATTAGAGAAGCCTAATAAAAGAAAAAAGAAAAAAGAATTTAGATCATAAACTGAAAAGGTTATAGCTAGTAAAACATCAATTTTCTTAACTTTTAGCAATAAAAAAGGCTAAGAGAATCTGAAACAATAATATTTAAGAAAATCGTAACAACGTAACCCAAATATAAACTCTCGGATTAATATCCTACTCTTTGTCAACCTTATTGTGATATGCTCCAAGAAGTTTCAGATTTCAATAAGATTAAAACTTGGATGCTTATTCACAATTTTTATATAAATAGACAATCTATTTGGTCAAATTTCCTTATAGTGGTGACCTCTTCTTGTTTTCATTCTTTTTCCAAAAATCTTACCAAGACAACCCTGAAGAAAACAAATTATCACTACAAATTGAGCAGGCAATGGCGACGATTTTTTTGATTTTTCACGGCGGTTTTAAACGTCGTCTTTGATTTTACCAACGGTTTAGAAATCGCCTCCCAAACATTGTTTTGGGAGTAGTCGTATTAGGTGTATGCCGACGGAAAGTGCAAACGCTGGAATTTTCTGTTTTTGTTGACGATTATGAGGAATTGTTGACATTAACAATAAAGCTATGACGGTGGTGGTGAATAATCGTCGACATTAACGATAAAGCTATGGCGGCGGTAGTGAATAATCGTCGACGTTGATACTAAACCTTTGTTGGTGATTATGATATGCGTCGTTATATACTTTGAACATTATCGACAATTATTTTTATGGTCGATCATTTTAATACCTTTGACGGCGATTTCAAAATGTCGAAATATACATTAAATTTAGTGGCATCCCTTTCATTTTGTCGTCGACTATATTACTGCAACTTTATGAATATTTTCAATGGGCTAGGATTTTGTGTTGGGCTTTGGCCCAATGTGTTGTTTGGTTTTTGCTTTGGACTATGGCACATCATATTTCATCCAGTCACTTTCAGGCTTGAATTTGTTTGTATTGTTGTTAATGAATATTTCCACTAGAAATTCTTGGTTAATTACATTAAATTTGTATTGTGATGTGAGTCATATTGAAAAACTTATAACAAAAAGCATACTTAAATTGATCAACCATCCATACAATCAATTCATACCAAAAAGCGATTCAACATTATCATGAAATAAAGTGTTGACATTCAAAGGATACTAATGAAAAACATAAAATTAATAGTTCGCAATTATCAACACTACTAGTATTAAGTTGAAGAAGGACTAGCATCTTGACTTGAATCAGCTTCCGGATTCACACTTGCATTATTAAATGCCTATAAGAAAAAAATATTAAAGTGCATATTAGTATTTGAAAAGACTATATGAAACTTGATAAAAAAAATGTAATTAATTATTTATGTAGGATTACCTGAGAATGACTTGAAAATAGGTAAGAGTCAAACAATCGTCTCATATAATTTATCTCTTCTTCCATTTTTTTCATATTCTCATCATTTGCTTCTTTCATTTCTTTAATATTTTCGTCCTTTTTCATCATCTCATTCTTCATTTGTTCAACATTTTTTTTTAACTCGTGAACTTCAGAGTTCTCTATTCGACTTTTCTTACCAAAGCCAAAAACTTGAGATAGATTAGGTCCCGATGTGACGCCCGAGATTTAGCCATGCATTTAATTACTGTTGCATCCTTTGTTTGCGCATCTCTTTCTATGTCTTATTAACTGCCTTCTTAAGTTACTATTCACTTCGTTTTTAAACTACATTCTATTGGTTAATTAGCATTTTTATTAAATCATATTAATTGTAAAAGTAGTGGGAAAAATGTGCATTTGAGCTAAAGGCGTTAGGAGAGCTCGTTTAGAAAATGATTTTTGTAGTTGAATGAATAGTGTTACGTAACTAACTTAGAGATTTAATTAACTAGCACACATGTTTCACCTTAGGCTCGTTTTTAAGCTTACTACGCGCATTTTAGAAGCCACTTAAGCCCCCAAACATGACCCCACCCCAATATATACTCAACATAACATAACATTAACTCATATAACACAAGAAAAAAAAAAAAAAAAAGCTGAAAAAAAAAGGGCAGAACCCGACAGCTCCAAGGGAGGAAAAGAATGAGATTTTGCTCACCAAGCCTCCAATCCAAGCCTCTCCAAGCCTTGAGAAACTAGTGTAGGGTGTGTGCAAGGTTCCTAGGTGCTCCTACGCGCATTGGTGAGGGATTTCATGGCTTATTTTTGTATTTCTAAATATTTGCTATTTTCTTGATTTGTTGAAAATGTGTTCATATGCTATTGTATTTATTATCCATGCTAATATACCATGTATATGAATGCTAGGGAACACATTTAAGCCATCGTTTCGCTTTTTAAACGGTTAGAATCGTTAGTTTGATTTTTAGGGTGAATAGTGACGGGAATTTTAGGGTTTTGTGAAATCGCGCGTTTTAACTTGATTCAATACTTCTAATAGATGCCTTAGGTGCTAGTGAAGGTAGTCTAATAGCCCCGTGCACTTGCATTGTCCTAAAATCGCATAAAACGTAAAATAGTCGACTTTAACAAAGGGCTTTCGGGGTTAATGCGAATCCGGGTGAATTCGGGCTTCAATTCTAGTATCCTTAGGCTACCTAGGTGCTATAGAAGCCTTGATATCCTTTGTTTGAAGCCCGGACATTGTATGTGTAGTTTAAAGCCATAAGAGGGAATTCGGGGCTTTCGGGGTAATTGCGGGCATTTGAATGAGTTAGAGGGTTGAGAGGGTACCTTGAGGGTTAGTTAGAAAGTTGGGAGAGTTTCATTTGAAAATAGAATCATTAACCTTGGTTTGGAAGAGAAATAGTTTGAAAAACAAAGGGGTTTATGAGCTATTTCGGTTGACTCACACTTTTAAACCCATGGCATAACTTCTTGAGTGTTTATATGTGGTTTCAAGTTGTTTTGAAGCTTTTGGTGTGATTCTATACTTAATTTGCATATGTCTCCTTGTAAAATTGCATATTTGCTTATATAATTGTTCTATTCTAATTGCATCGAGGTCAACCTACTTTGTTGATCCTCCTATGTGTTAATGCTTATATTATTGCTATTAACTTGCCATTGTTAAGTGCATTGCATAGTAGTTGCGCAACCATAGTGTCAGGGGCGGATGCGTTGAATATCGGCTGGGCGGCAGAGGGCTTGCCGGTGGATATTCAATCTCCGTGCCCTAGTCCCTTATTCGCCTGGTCCGGAGATTGCCAGGGGATGTTGGGTCATAGGATTATCGGGGTACATCCGGAGTACACCCACTGGAGTGTTTGGGGTTATGCCGGCTTATCGTGATCGTGCTCGTGGTTCGTGGATCGTGAATGAAGACCAGTGAAGATTGGTGTATAGGGGATTGTGTGAAATGTATCCTTTAAATGTGTGGTTATTTAAGTTATCATTGTTTCTTTAATTGTCTAAGTGTTATTGTTGTATAATTGTATTATCTGTTGCATTGCACGCCCCGGGGACTATATCCCTCACTGGGCAACAGTGGTTGCTCATACCTCGATATATGTTTCAGGAGACGCTGAGGGTGATCCCCAGCTTGTTGAGTTAGTTGAGGAAGAAGAAGTTCAGATTGAGCCTTTACCTTAGTTGCTGTGCCTGATAGCTTGAGGTGGTTTAATTTCTTGCTGCTTTGTGGAAGGCTCAACTGTTTATCTTATGTCCTATTTTGTGGCCTAAGGGCTTTGTATATATTGTTGTGTAAAGTTGAAGGACAGTAGATTGTGGTGTAGTATTGGAAGCCTATGTCTTGTAATAACTATGTTTATGCCTTTATTCACTTTGCATGCTTGGGAGTGATTGGCTTAAGGTAAAAAAATGTGTTATCTTTTAATTATGTTTTATTGATATCCTAGAATGTCTTGGCTACTAGACTATGTCGTAAACAAATTTCTTGCATGCTTGTGTGGTTTTGGTATTGTTGTTTGCTTCAAGGCTCGGATGGCCTTGAATCTTTACATATATGGCCATGGAAAGTTTGCTTATCTTGTAATTACCTTATTTGTAAGTTTTCAGGTTTTCAGAATGTCCACGGTACAGGGGAGAGTCTGTCCGTGTGTCGGGTCTGGACTTAACCTTTAGCTTGGGGGTTGGGTCGGAGCATGACATTTAAGTGGTATCAGAGCTATAGATTGCATGAAGCCAGATAAATTTCTCGGTCTGTGGGTAGAGATTTGTTTTGTGACTTTGTGAATACATGAGTCTTTGATTTTGATTGGCCTATGTGAAATTTGAATAAGGAATGAACATGCTAGCATGGAAATAGAATATCAAGAGTCTAGAATGTCAAGTATGATCTAGTGATTTACGTGTACTTCACGAATGTGGAATATTTATTTGAACTTCTATGTACTTGACTTTAAGTGAATCTAATTGGACTTTTCTTTATGTGTTTTAGTTATAAATTGCATATATACATATATATACATGTCATAACACTTTGCATTCTAGCTATTCCAGATGGGGCCCCGCCGTCGTGCTGATAATCCGAATGTTGGTGGAGAACCCGAGGGGGTTCATGGGCAAGAAGCTGAGGTGGCCGAAAATGCACCGCAGGTTCAAGAACCGAGCACTGCACAGATCTTGGCCACGATGGCCACTGCTATGAATACTATCGCCCAGTTTGTGACACAACAGGGTCAGCCAGGGGTCGTTGGAGGTAATCAGATTGCGAGAGCCGGAGGTAGTGGCCCTACCGGAGGTAATTTGTATGACCGGTTCATTCATCATGGGGCCTATACTTTCTTTGGAGAACCGGACGATATGAAGGCTGAGATGTGGCTGAGGAAGTTTGAGAGAGTGGCATCAATACTCGAGTGCCATGATGACAGGAAGATTACTTATGCCACTTTCCTTCTTGAGGGTGACGCTGAAGATTGGTGGAATACCATCAGTGAGAAATGGGAAGCTGAGGGAGTTCATCATTCGTGGGCCGACTTTGTCCGAGAATTCCGAGACAAGTACATATCAGTGGTTGCCCGCGAGAGGCGTCAAACAGAGTTCATAAACTTGAAACAGGGAAGTATGACGGTAGATCAATATGAGGCTACTTTTACCCGGCTTTCCCGTTATGCACCAGCTTTGATTCAGCCGGAGGACATGAAGATCCAGAGGTTCATCCTGGGTTTGAGGAGGGATATTATGCTGAACTTGTCTGCAAATGATTTTCCTAACTATGCTGCAGTAGTCCGAGCCGCCTCGAGATATGAGAAACGCAAGGCGGATGTGTTAGCCGAGACCAGTCAATCGAGTAAACGGTTTCAGTCTCAGAGTCAAGGGTACCAGGGGCAGGCTATATCAGTTGGGCAGAGTTCACAGCCGAGGCAGACTCAGAGTTATACAGGGCCTACTCAGACTCAGTCACGACCAGTTCAGAGTCAGACTCAGAGTCAGTTCCGTCCGGCAGTTTCCCGTTCGCAGCAGGGTAGTTCAGCTACCTCTACTTACAGAGCTCCTTCGGGAGGCACTGTTGCAAGACGTCACCAGCAGTGCAGCTTCTGTCAGCGCCAGGGCCACACTGAGGATGTTTGTTGGAAGAAACATAACAAGTGTACAGGTTGCGGCAGTGATCAGCACAGGGTTAAGGACTGTCAGAAATTTAAGAACCCTAGGGGTCAGACATCAGCTCAGAACTCTCAGACCAGGGCACCAGCTGCAGCACCACCACCACGAGGTCAGGCCCGTGTATTTGCTTTGGATGCTGAGGAGCTTCCGGATACTACTGCTGTGGTAGAAGGTATTTTTCTTCTTAATGATCAGTCAGTTAAGGTTTTAATTGATTCCGGGGCTTCGCATTCTTTTATTACTCCTACTTGTGCACAAAATGCTAAATTGAAACATGATAAACTGTTGCATGAGATTGTGGTTTATACTCCTATGGGTCCGAAGTTTGTTACTAGATCTATTTGCAGAGCATGTAGTATATTTATTGAGGGTCGTGTTTTTCCTGCTGATTTGATTATCCTACCCTTCAATGACTTTGAAATTATATTAGGGATGGACTGGTTAAGTAAATATTATGCCCAGCTTGATTGTAGAAAGAAGATTGTGTATCTAGAAATGCCTGACCAGCCTGTACTTAAAATAGTTGGTAGTAGAAAATCTACGGGAACTCCTATTATTTCTTCTATTAGGGCATCTAAATTATTGAGCAAGGGTTGTGAGGCTTATCTTGCATATTTGATTAATCAACCTGGGGATCAATTGAAATTGAATGATGTACCTATCGTGAGAGAGTTTCTGGGGGTCTTTCCTGAGGAATTACCTGGGTTACCGCCTGATAGAGAGATAGAGTTCATGATTGACTTATTGCCGAGGACTTCATCTATCTCTAGGACTCCGTATAGAATGGCTCCACCTGAATTGCAGGAATTGAAAGTTCAATTACAGGGCTTGCTTGAGAAGGGATTCATTCAGCCGAGTTCTTCGCCTTGGGGTGCGCCAGTTCTATTTGTTAAAAAGAAAGACGGATCTCTTCGCTTATGCATTGATTATCGGGGTCTTAATCAGGTAACCATCAAAAACAAATATCATTTGCCTTTAATTGAAGAGTTATTTGATCAGTTGCAAGGCGCCAGGGTATTCTCAAAATTCGATCTGAGGCAAGGCTATTATCAGTTAAGGATTAAGAAATATGATGTTCCTAAAACTGCTTTCAGAACTCGATATGGCCATTATGAGTTTGTTGTCTTGCCGTTTGGTCTTACTAATGCTCCCGCCGCATTCATGGATTTAATGCAGAGGGTATTCCGTCCTTATCTGGACCAATTTGTGGTCATATTCATTGATGATATTCTTGTCTATTCTAAATCTGAGGCGGAACATGAACAGCATCTCAGAATTGTGTTGCAGACTCTTCAGGAGCATCAGTTATTTGCAAAGTTTAGCAAATGTGAATTATGGCTTAAGCAAGTTGCTTTTCTTGGCCATATTATCTCGCATGATGGTATTTATGTTGATCCAGCGAAGATTGAAGTTGTGTTATCTTGGAAACGACCTGAAATTGTCACGGAAATTCGTAGCTTCCTTGGTTTAGCTGGGTATTATCGGAGGTTTGTCAAGGATTTCTCTAAGATCGCAGGGCCTTTAACTCAACTTACTAAGAAGAAAACAGTATTTGACTGGAATGATAAATGCGAAGCCAGCTTCCAGGAATTGAAGAAGAGGTAGACTACAGCTTCTATCCTTGCGTTACCTGAGGGATATGATAATCTGGTGATCTATAGTGATGCTTCGAAGGAAGGTCTGGGTTGTGTATTGATGCAGAATGGCCGGGTTATTGCTTATGCTTCCAGGAAACTAAAATCTTATGAACTCAATTATCCGACTCATGATCTTGAGCTTGCAGCTATCATTCTTGCATTAAAGAAATGGCGTCATTATCTCTGGGGCAACAAGTTTGAAATCTTTACAGATCATAAGAGTTTGAAATATCTGTTTTCACAGAAAGAGTTGAACATGAGGCAGAGGCGTTGACTGGAATTACTTGAGGATTATAACTGCACCATCAACTATCTTCCGAATAAGGCTAATATTGTTGCTGATGCTTTGAGCCGAAAGGCTACTGTTGCTAGCTTGATTATCAAGAATTGGGAATTCATGGAAGAATTATGCTTATGGAAGCCTAGTACTTCAAATTCTGGTATTCAATTCGCAAGTTTGCAGATTCAATCTCTGTTATTATCCAGGATTCGAGAAGCTCAACAGGCTGATCTTCAATTGTTGAAAGTCTTAGAGAATTCTAAAGGGGGAGAGTCGGATTTCAAACTGCACGACGATGGTATTCTCAAATTCAAAGGTAGAATCTGTATTCCGAATGATCCAACTCTGAAGAAGGATATTCTTGCTGAGGCACACAGTTCCAGATATACTATCCATCCAGGCAGTACTAAAATGTATAAAGATTTGAAGCAGAATTTCTGGTGGAATAATATGAAGAGAGAAATTGCTGACTATGTTGCCCGATGTCTTACTTGTCAGAAGGTTAAAACAGAGCATCAAAGACCTGCAGGGTTGTTGCAGCCTTTGGCTATTCATGTTTGGAAATGGGATCATATTACCATGGATTTCGTCTCTGATTTACCGAGGTCTTCGAAGGGTAATGACTCAGTTTGGGTTATTGTGGATAGACTGACCAAGACTTCTCACTTTATTGCTAAAAATAAGTCTGATTCTCTTGATAAACTGGTAGAGTTGTATATTGAGAATGTTGTCCGACTTCATGGAATTCCAAAGAGTATCGTGTCAGATAGAGATCCCAGATTCATATCTCAGTTCTGGCAGAAGATTCAGAAAGCTTTGGGCACGACTTTGAATTTCAGTACAGCTTATCATCCTCAGACAGATGGTCAATCCGAGAGAACTATCTTAATCCTCGAGGATATGTTGCGGGCTTGTATTCTAGACTTCGGTAAGAGTTGGGAGAAGTACTTGCCACTCGCAGAGTTCGCCTATAACAATAGTTATCAAACTACTATTGGTATGGCACCTTATGAGGCACTATATGGGCGTAAATACCGGTCTCCTCTCTATTGGGATGATGTTGGTGAAATGAAGACTATCGACCCTACTCTCTTACCTGAAATGAACAAAATGATTGATCATGTGCAGCTTATCAGAAAAAGAATGCTTACAGCACAGAGCCGGCAAAAGAGTTATGCAGATAGACGCCGTCGTGATCTGAAATTTGTCGTGGGGGATCGAGTATTTCTGAAAATTTCTCCTCGCAAGGGTTTGATTCGGCATGGTAAAGGGGGTAAACTCAGTCCTCGATATGTGGGACCATTTGAGATAACTGAAACTGTTGGTAATTTGGCTTACCGTCTAGCTTTACCTCCCAGTCTGGGCAGAATTCATGATGTATTCCATGTTTCTATGCTTCGGAAGTATCAGCCAGATCCCTCTCACATACTTGAGCCGGAACCGTTAGAGATCAGTGAAACTTTGACCTACACAGAGAAACCTCTTCGAATTGTTGATCAGAAAGTTCAGGAGCTGAGGACTAAAAGCATTCCGATGGTTAAAGTTCTGTGGGATCATCACGGAGTGGAGGATGCGACGTGGGAAAGAGAGGATCAGATGCGGGAACGGTATCCAGAGTTATTCGCCGAATCATGTAAGAATTGCGTGGACGCAATTAGTTTAAGGGGGAGAGGATGTGATGCACGAGATTTAGCCATGCATTTAATTACTGTTGCATCCTTTGTTTGCGCATCTCTTTCTATGTCTTATTAACTGCCTTCTTAAGTTACTATTCACTTCGTTTTTAAACTGCATTCTATTGGTTAATTAGCATTTTTATTAAATCATATTAATTGTAAAAGTAGTGGGAAAAATGTGCATTTGAGCTAAAGGCGTTAGGAGAGCTCGTTTAGAAAATGATTTTTGTAGTTGAATGAATAGTGTTACGTAACTAACTTAGAGATTTAATTAACTAGCACACATGTTTCACCTTAGGCTCGTTTTTAAGCTTACTACGCGCATTTTAGAAGCCACTTAAGCCCCCAAACATGACCCCACCCCAATATATACTCAACATAACATAACATTAACTCATATAACACAAGAAAAAAAAAAATAAAAGCTGAAAAAAAAGAGGGCAGAACCCGACAGCTCCAAGGGAGGAAAAGAAGGAGATTTTGCTCACCAAGCCTCCAATCCAAGCCTCTCCAAGCCTTGAGCAACTAGTGTAGGGTGTGTGCAAGGTTCCTAGGTGCTCCTACGCGCATTGGTGAGGGATTTCACGGCTTATTTTTGCATTTCTAAATAGTTGCTATTTTCTTGATTTGTTGAAAATGTGTTCATATGCTATTGTATTGATTATCCATGCTAATATACCATGTATATGAATGCTAGGGAACACATTTAAGCCATCGTTTCGCTTTTTAAACGGTTAGAATCGTTAGTTTGATTTTTAGGGTGAATAGTGACGGGAATTTTAGGGTTTTGTGAAATCGCGCGTTTTAACTTGATTCAATACTTCTAATAGATGCCTTAGGTGCTAGTGAAGGTAGTCTAATAGCCCCGTGCACTTGCATTGTCCTAAAATCGCATAAAACGTAAAATAGTCGACTTTAACAAAGGGCTTTCGGGGTTAATGCGAATCCGGGTGAATTCGGGCTTCAATTCTAGTATTCTTAGGCTACCTAGGTGCTATAGAAGCCTTGATATCCTTTGTTTGAAGCCCGTACATTGCATGTGTAGTTTAAAGCCATAAAAGGGAATTCGGGGCTTTCGGGGTAATTGCGGGCATTTGAATGAGTTAGAGGGTTGAGAGGGTACCTTGAGGGTTAGTTAGAAAGTTGGGAGAGTTTCATTTGAAAATGGAATCATTAACCTTGGTTTGGAAGAGAAATAGTTTGAAAAACAAAGGGGTTTATGAGCTATTTCGGTTGACTCACACTTCTAAACCCATGGCATAACTTCTTGAGTGTTTATATGTGGTTTCAAGTTGTTTTGAAGCTTTTTGTGTGATTCTATACTTAATTTGCATATGTCTCCTTGTAAAATTGCATATTTGCTTATATAATTGTTCTATTCTAATTGCATCGAGGTCAACCTACTTTGTTGATCCTCCTATGTGTTAATGCTTATATTATTGCTATTAACTTGCCATTGTTAAGTGCATTGCATAGTGGTTGCGCAACCATAGTGTCAGGGGCGGATGCGTTGAATATCGGTTGGGCGGTAGAGGGCTTGCCGGTGGATATTCAATCTCCGTGCCCTAGTCCCTCATTCGCCTAGTTCGGAGATTGTCAGGGGATGTTGGGTCATAGGATTATCGGGGTACATCCGGAGTACACCCACTGGAGTGTTTGGGGTTATGCCGGCTTATCGTGATCATGCTCGTGGTTCGTGGATCGTGAATGAAGACCAGTGAAGATTGGTGTATAGTGGATTATGTGTGAAATGTATCCTTTAACTGTGTGGTTACTTAAGTTATCATTGTTTCTTTAATTGTCTAAGTGTTATTGTTGTATAATTATATTATCTGTTGCATTGCATGCCCCGGGACTATATCCCTCACTGGGCAACAGTGGTTTCTCATACCTCGATATATGTTTCAGGAGACGCTGAGGGTGATCCCCAGCTTGTTGAGTTAGTTGAGGAAGAAGAAGTTCAGATTGAGCCTTTACCTTAGTTGCTGTGCCTGATAGCTTGAGGTGGTTTAATTTCTTGCTGCTTTGTGGAAGGCTCGACTGTTTATCTTATGTCCTATTTTGTGGCCTAAGGGCTATGTATATATTGTTGTGTAAAGTTGAAGGACAGTAGATTGTGGTGTAGTATTGGAAGCCTATGTCTTGTAATAACTATGTTTCTGCCTTTATTCACTTTGCATGCTTGGGAGTGATTGGCTTAAGGTAAAAAAATGTGTTATCTTTTAATTATGTTTTATTAATATCTTAGAATGTCTTGGCTACTAGACTATGTCGTAAACAAATTTCTTGCATGCTTGTGTGGTTTTGGTATTGTTGTTTGCTTCAAGGCTCGGATGGCCTTGAATCTTTACATATATGGCCATGGAAAGTTTGCTTATCTTGTAATTACCTTATTTGTAAGTTTTCAGGTTTTCAGAATGTCCACGGTACAGGGGAGACTCTGTCCGTGTGTCGGGTCTGGACTTAACCTTTAGCTTGGGGGTTGGGTCGGGGCATGACACCCGATCCTCGACCTCCAACACGTTCTGGATGTTCTTTACCTAAAACTTTGATAAATGTTTCTCTTTGCAAGTCAAAACTTTCTGATATAGAGCCATCTGATTCTTCAATCATCTTCCTAATTTCTGTCTTGACAAGTTCCTGTAATGAAAATCATAGACAAATTTTCAATGAGCAATGTAATTATATGATAATTAATAAAAGTGTTATAAAAATTTGTTACATACCACTACTTTTGATGCTCCATCGTCCATGCCACCTGATTTTTTTTTGTGTGATTCTTCATAAAATTCCAACGGACCAATAGGAGATCCAGTTTTTTCCTCCTACATGGGACATGTTATAAGACATGACCAATAAAACTCATTAGAAATTACGTAAAATGTTGTAAGACATATAACAAAGAATTTATAAGTGGAAATGACGTACCAATTCATTGAGTAGTCTGTTAAACCCCTTTTTCTTGGAAGTTTGGTTCACAGTTAAAGAAGCACGAGCCTTTTCCCTCGCTTCTTAATGTTTCTACAATGTTTCCAATAGAGTGAAGCCCATGAATTCAAAAAATTTATATACCTATATCATACACTTGCATGCAATATTTAACTTTTACATAAAATTCATTTTTACCTTTCCCTTTTTTGATATGAAATAATGAACCAAGTGCTTCCATTGATTTATAGGCAAATCACGCGGCCTGTTCTTAATATTCTCATCCTCTGATAGTGTTGGATTAAAATGTTCTGACTTAAGCTCCCCTTTGTGTTCCTTCCATTTTTTATTAATGGATTGGAGAACAATTCGCTCCATCTCACTTTTTGAAATATTAAAAGAAAACTTCCCCTACAACAAAGATGGTAGTAATTTTAAAAGACCAATATAAAATCAAATGGTTTAAGTATAAACAAATAAGAAATAACCAACCTCAACCAGTTCTATCATAGTATGTTTGCATGTATTTGGCACATGTCTCCAATCATCATAGTTCAATGGGCAAAGTTTCCAGTTCCTTGCTATAGTACCTAAATGGCTTTGTAATCCAGCTTATGACATACATGCAGGTTGTTTGCCCTTGTTACATACAATAGGAATTGTCATGTCCTCCAGCAGTGATTGTATGGCGACACATTTTGTTGGACCCCTTTTTTTTAGTTTTTGGGAACTTTTTGAAATTTCTACTAAAAAAGAACTTTAAGAAATAAGTTTGAACAAATTAGATGCCTTTTTTTGGTAGGAGGGGAAGTACTATGATGCAGAAAAATAACCATACGTCCTGCAAATATCACTTCATAAAAGTGCATTCCGCATCTACTAAATGGAATGAACAATATGCAACTATTTTCCGCCACATCCTGATAGTTATACTGAATAGACATTCATGAACTTAGAACTAAATGTCTTCTTTACTCTTTACTGCATAAAATCAGCCTGGTTGTTTACTTTTCATCTTTTGTGCCTGTTTTTCTTGTGTAATACTAGTTTTCATTTAATTTGTTCAAAGCTCACATCCTTTAACTAAGCATAGGGAGTTTATACAGTCTTCCTTGTTTGATAGGTCTAGAATGTAGATACCCGGGAAACATCCAAATTAAGTTATGTTCCTTTACTTCTCACTAACTCTAATGGCAACCTCACCTCTAAATGCAATAACTCCTAGAACGATACTCATCAGTGTTGGCATTCTCTTACAATTATAACATTAAGATTGTTAGAAAAATCTGTAGATAATAAATTTGTGCTGAATATAATAAACTAAAGAACAATAAAATAAAATATTAATATATTTGTAATGAAAAAAAAACACAAACCGAGGCTCGAGTTAAACTCGATGTCCTTAAGGTTATAATACTCCGCTAAGGTGCTTACGGCTCGATAGCACTAACCTCCCAGTATACAACGGTATTACCTTTAGTAATAGATGCATTGCAAATTACAAAAGCTTGCAAACTCACAACGTTCGAACTCTCTCTCAAACTATAATATGTATAAACTATTATCCTATCTCGTAAAAGTTGTGTATGACAATGTGAAAAGCTTAGTTATTTATAGAAAAAAGTAGAAGATGATCAGACAAGCCTAATAAATGCCAACTAAAACTCATCATAAAAGCTATAATGACAAGCCACTTAGAGCAGCAACTCTTCTGCTTCATCTCCAAAAACGCGTTGGAATAATCTCAGCATTAAAACTTGCCTTTTCGATGCAAGCAATGAAGAGTTCAAAGGGTGATTTATTCACTCAGATGAATAAATCATACAATAATGACCATTCAAAATTAGTTATTAAAAAGGAAATAAAAGAATTTAATCTCAAGATAAAATTAAAATTTATTTGGTAACAATCAAATAATAAAGCTTGTCCAGACCAAAGTTTTTTGGGATCCAACCAAAACGCTTTATTTCTTTGACATAAGTACAACCCATTTTACCATTTTATTTCCAAATTCAACTCTTCAATTTTATCATGAATTTCTCATTCACCAATGCTAACACCCTGAGTCCCTTATTGCATTAATGATTTTATGTTTATTCTCTTGTGTAGGATTACCCTTCTAGTCTTGAAGCTTGGAGGACGCGAATCGCATTGATGTACTTTTCTTTGGTTCAAGTGCTGATTTTTTTCATTTTGTGTTTGGCTAAGTTTTGCTATTTTGGAGACTACTAATATCCTCGTGGTTATTTTATGTTATATTGGGGAAGTACTATTTTGAATTTGGGGTCATTGTAAAAATTAGTTTGTGATATTTTGACATGGACAAGTATGTTGTTTCTTTTTGTTTGTTGTTCTATTTACATTTTTAATATAAGCAATTACATTAACAGGTAGTGTCAGATACTAACCCGACAAACATAATCAAACCGAGCCAACCCATTCTAATGGTTTGGGACCCGCCTAACTTTGGGTGGTTTTGATAGATGTATGGTTTGATTTTGGTTTTAATTTTTTCAAACCGAATGTATGGGTTCGATTTGAAAAATATCCTCTAAACAGCCTAAATCGACCCATGCACATCCCTAAATATAGGTGAGTACTACTACTAACCCTTCCTGAATTGGTTATATTGATTTATTTTAGTTTGTCAACTTGGTGTGAATGATTGATCCCAACTTCTATAAAGGAGACATTACAAGGGTAATTTGTGTTCAACCCGTGTTATTACTGTAGCTAAACGACTACCGGCCTAGAGGTCAACTGCCAAGTAATTGGCTTAATGCCTAAGCATGAAACTTCCTGGTTAGTATCTGATAATCAATCTCAGTACTACCTTCGCCAGATACAAACATACATAGAACATGGGAATTAAACTCATCTATCACATTAAAACTATTTTGAAAGAAGGAGAAAAAGGCGAAAAAAGAAAGAATAAATTCAGTGAACGTAGTCAATTGGGTCCCCATTTTAGACGCATCAACCACGTTTACGGTGCATGTTTCAAATCATCATTATTCTGGAATCAAGGTACTATTCGAGGAGCAGTTTCGATCACCAATAGGTCTAGAGAACAAATTCACGAGATATTCGAATGTGACAAGAAAGAAATTATGTTGGCTGCCAAGTTTCCTGTCATTTCGGAATTTAATATTAGCAGGATTCAATAATTGTAAACTGTCTATATTATTTTTTTATAACTATACTAAGTTAATTGATGAACAAAAATAATTTCTTAATTAATAATTCACAATTGTTTAATTTCAATAACGTCATGAGCATAACGTATCATTCTCTCACATTTTGGACCCCAGCTAGCTAGCCTTACATTAATTGACAAAAGGGTTTGGTGGTATAAGAAAAAAGTATCTACGTGCAATGTTTGAAACCTACGCCATAAGATCATGTTCATGCACCAACAGGTTTTTGGTCTAGTGGTAATAAGAGATTATAAGATCAATTCTTTTAAGTAATAGTTTTTAATATGTGTAGTACGATTTTAGACCTCCTTTAAATTAAAAAAAAAAAAAAAAATCGTGTCCATGTGCCAAGCACACGCTCCTTCACCTAACAACTTTCATTTTTTTTTTTTTTGCGGTCTGGGGTTGGTCAAGCACCCTTCACCTAACAGCTATCAGCTGATAATTCAAAGCTTTTGTATTTGCTGTTTTTTCAACTTTTCACCAAATTACGACCACAAAAAAAATAATTTTTTTCACCAAATCGGTTTCACTTAAAGTAACAGAGGAAGAATTATTAATGTTCCAAGAAAAGTAATGAATATATTTATATCAAACGAAATCACGATTTTGAGCTAAATCTTTGCAATTTGATGCTACAATCTTGGCGATAATTATTAATCTTTTAAACAATTATGTGAAACACTATTTACAATATTAGTCACTAGGGGTGAGTGTCAAATGCGTTATACTCCTGGTTTCGATTTACGTAACCTGCTTTGGATATCTTTGACTGAACCGGTGCATGTATTGGGACATACCGCCACATTCCAGAATTTACTAGGGGATGGTAAGGCTCCGCCAACTGGATTTCCACGTCATAAAAAAAAAATATTTTTATTCAATTATCCAATAGACTTGGAATATTTTTCTATTAGACATTTAGACATTTAGTAACATTTTTAATATGTATTATTCGATTTTAATCATCCTTTAAATAATAATAAAAAAAGAGATACTGTCCATGTGCCAAGCACACGCTCCTTCACTTAACAGCTTTTTATTTATTTATTTTTTTGTGTCTGTGGGTGGTCAAGCACCCTTCACCTAACAGCTGATAATTCAATGCTTTTGTATTTGCTGTTTTTTTCAACTTTTCACCAAATTACGACCACAAAGAAAGAAAAAAAAAAAAAAATTTCACCAAATCGGTTTCACTTAAAGTAACAGAGGAAAAATTATTAATCTTCCAAGAAAAGTAATGAATATATATTTATATCAAATGAAATCACGATTTTGTGCTAAATTTTGGCAATTTGATGCCACAATCTTGGCGATAATTATTAATCTTTTAAACAATTATGTGAACACTATTTACAATATTAGTAATGAATATATATAACTTACTCGTTAATAGCCTTACTCTTGACCCTCTGTCTATATACAACATATAATATATAATTTTTTCCTTTTCCATCTTAATATAAGCTGAACTATATATAGGTTAAAGTAAATCCTAACTTAGCCGTCCGTCAATTGTGCTATATTTATATCTCAGCACTATAGATTTAGATTTTTAGTGTTTTGAAGCATTCAACAAGACAACAGATGCAAGGGTTGAGTAGAGTGATCGAATAATAATTTGTTATATTCAAAGATCTTAAATTTAAACTGATCTATGATATTCTCATATCACAAATATTACCTTAAATACTCTTAATTTATTTAAAACATGCATCGATACACTTTGCTACGCTATGTGAGTTTCTAGTAATGAAGGGGAAATTTTTTTCACTAAGCTCAACTTAAATATATCGTATCATTCGTATATATCTATCAAACATTTTATAAACAATATTTGAGTATCCCTCAATTTGGTATTATTGGTCACTTAAAAATCTTTTTATTTGCAACCTTTTTCCAAAATGGTAGAATATTAAGAGAGGCATCGGTTTCAAGTAATAACTCTAAATTATTAATGAAGAATCATGCAATGTATTAGTAACAATAATTATCATTGAAATAACTTGTCATACATTGTTGTTTCGCTCCTAACATTAAGGAGCCAACCATTAAATATATATTACGGGACAATATTTTTAACTTAGTAGATATTCTTTCCTTCGTCATCATCGGTCACATAATTAAAAATTCTTGAACAATTTCCGGACTTGTTCAAGTGTGACAAAGAGCACCACAGTAAATGGACCCTGCCTTGCAATTGTAGGAACAAACCCCTTGTATAGTGCCATGGGCCCCTCAGCTCTAATAGTTTTCATGGCACAATCAAGGGCCCCATTGTACGGTGGGGCCATTCCGGGCTCCACTTTCATGTTCATCACCCTAGTCTTGATCACATCGACCGGATTTGACACTACTGCAGCCACGAACCCGGCTGCGAAGCTCGCGGTCACGTGGGTCCCGAGCCCGTCCTTCATCACACCCTTGTCCAGTATCATTTCCTTGATCTGATCATATGATGCCAACTGTGATGCTGTAACTAGCATAGCGCGGTTCACGGTAAGTGATGAGCCGCGCCACAGGCTAGTAATTCCCTCGGTTTTAGACATCTGCGTAATTGCGTCCACCACGCTCTTGTAATTGCGTCTCTGAGCCAAAGGAAGCCGACCATCGGCTTGCATGCGCACCATCGCCACGTCAGCAGGGTTGCCGACGGCGGCGCCGATACCTCCGGCGACCAGCCCCGCCGCGATCTTCCTCATCAAAGGCATGGTGTTGGTGTTTGGGTCCGTCCATTTTTGTTTCAAGATCTCGTAAAGTCCCATTCGGGTGGTGGAGTAGAGAGTCTGGCGGAGAACAGTGGCGGACACGCCGGAAAAGAGGGCTGCAACGCCTTCTTGTTGGATGATCTTAACACCAACTCCAATGGGTCCCACACGTGGCGGTGGTGGTGGTGCTACAGGCATATGGATGTGTGCATGTGCGTGTGCATGACCGGCAGCAGAATGGAAGGCGAGGGCAGGGCGGAGCACGGTTGTTGTCGGGGCAGCAGCGGCGGCGTCTCCCTGCAACTGCATGCGGACCTTGATGAGGTCAAGTGGGTGGGTGGTGCAACCTGCAACTATGGATGCTATGCCACCTTCAGCAAATCCTTTCAAACCCATTGCGTAATCTTTTTTTCAGGAGAGCAAAAATGAGAAGGGGAATTGTTTTCCTTTCTCTAGGTAAAAGAAAAGAATGGAATTGAAATCAACGAAATCACGAATTAATTAAGCAATAAACAAGATTAACAACAATAAGACCAGTTGGAATTAGAGTTCATCTCACTGGAGACCAGGAGATGAGAGTGGAGACCAAAGGCTATAGAAGAAAAGTGTGGAACGTTTGCTCTCTGAGACATATGCCAGAAGAGAGAAAAAAAATATAACTTATGATGATGGTGTGAAGAGAGGGAAGAGAGGGGAAATGAATTTATAGGGGGTGTGTGTTGGGGGTTTGAAAAGGAAAGTGGGTGGAAAATGGAATTTTAGGTTTTATGGTGAACACACACGGCCATGAGAATTTTCTATATTAGTTTTACGCGTCGTGGGTCCGAGGGATTTGATTAATTTGCCAATTTGGCCAACTCATGAACTTCTGGAGATGTGAAATTGTGATGTTGGGCCGGGGGAAAAGTATATCTTGACTTGGAAGTCACTAATGGGGGCGGAGTAGAGGTGATTTGAAGAATTTATGGTTACGGCCGTTAGCGTTTTGATTTAGTGGTAAGATTGTTTATTATATGTGAAAAATTATAAATTTAAATCTTATTAATTACGTTATATAACTTTAAAGTTATTCTGAATCAGAATTTTTTTTTATGGCTTTGATTTTTGTTTTGGGAAGTATCCAATGTTAGCCCTTAAGTTTTTGGGTGGAAAAAAGGAAAACTTTTGGGTCTAGCAAACAGGTTTCTACACTAGTGTATATAACCGATAAGATGTGTGTCTTATTAATTTGTAAGTGTCGTTGGGTCTGATCAGAGTGAAAATATTGGCTCAGATAGAGGACTAAATGAGCCTCCCCATGATTAAATTAGAACATATAATGTGGTGTACTGTTACATTACAAATTTCATAATTTTAAAGCGAATCTAATACAATTTTATTTAAAGTGAATTTTTGATTGTAAAACAAAAAAAGGTATCCAATGTCGAATTGTGGTTTATGGTAGGATCTATCCCTATGCGTTGCTCTAAGATTTAGATGTTGGCATAAAGCGTGTGGCAATTAAAGCCTTGATGCAATTAGTTTAACAAAGCATTTATGAGACATTTAAGAATCAAATTTGAACTTTCAACTCTGGAGAAGCTAACAAGAGGTACATTGTATATCCACCTCATATATAATACAATCACATTAAGTTTGGATTCCCAAGGGAAAAGAAAGAAAAGTAAATAGAGGAAAAAATTACAAAAAAAAAGGGAAAAAAGGATATTTTCTCGTTTAGATTAAAAAAAAAAACAAGAAAGGAAAGGATTCTGTGATTTTTGTATTGATTGGAAAAAGAAAAGAAAGGAAATGGTAATTTATAATAGAAAGTTACCTTAAATATCTTTTTCATATTTATTGTTATGGTATATATAAAATTTTGTAAAAGTATTAGAAATAAATAAACACTTTTCCTTTCTTTCAAAATATCCCAAATTATAGGAATTGCAAAGTTTTGTTTAAAAAAAATTCAATCCTTTCATTTACTTTTCTCTCATCCAAAAATCAATTCAAATTAGAAAGAAAGATTTCCTAATTCCCCCATTTTCTTTCCTTTCTTTTCTTTGTATAGTGAATTCAAGTCCGAGTCGTGGTTTAGACTTAAAATATTTAAATACAATATATTTTTATACGACAATTTTACTTAGCTCTTAAATTTTCATTTTTTACTTTTAAAAAAATGACTACAAACATAGTGTTAGGGAAACGGCAGAAAAACACATTGGTTAGAAAAAACCCGTGCACCATGAACATGCATTGATACCGCATGAGGATGCGTTGTTTGCGCAGGTTAGTGGCCTGTCTGTTTTTTCAGAATGTTTCCACGACCTATGCCGGACCTAGAATATTCTTTTGGAAATTACTTTTAAATGTGGTCTTCCGCTAATTGTGTGTTTGTTTTTTTTTTTTTAATCTTTCACCAAAAAAAAAAAAATGCCAAAATGATTTGGCTCAACATTATAGCACATAGAGCTTCGATGCTACTACAACTCTTCTCTAACTTGAAGTGCCAGTTTTCTGTGGTAATTCCCGAAGTCAAACTAAAACATGAAATTTAACGCTTTAGATCGAAAACCTCTAAAACACAATTATTTACACTTATGAACTATCAACCGGGTATAGACTTCACAGAAGACAGTCATTAGCATAATCTGATTCTCTGTTTCCTGCCATTCCTAGTCTTTAGTGATTGACTAGGTTACAAAAAAGAGAGCATACAATTTAAAATGCTTAAATTACATTTCAAATTGTCAAAACTTATATAAGATAATAGCTCACGTATGAGTCAATCCCTATAATATTATAATGTTCTTGTTCATTTAGTCAAGTATTTCATAAAATCATTTTCACGTAACACAAAAATGTGTTACTTTTTCAGCCCCAAAACAATGTCTCCCCAACTGTCTGGGGAGTTGAAACGAAAGTTTCAAACATTAATCTATCGCTCTCGCCATTAATGACGAGGTTCAACTAGCAAGATGCTACTTGCATGCCAACTTGTTCGTTGTCCAAGTTAGCTGACCAACGTACGACTGGGAAAGAGGACTGGAAATATAAGAATAGATATTTCTTATATACAAAATGGGCCACTTCTATTGATTAAAGGCGAATGGACTAATTACTAGCAATTTGTTCTAGTAGTATAATACCCGCTTTAAATACGAAACATCTCAACTTTTCGAAAAAACATACATCCCTCCCATCCACAAAGCCTCAATTCGATTCCCCCTTCTAAGGATAGGGCATATATTCACATTATCACATATGAATTCGAATACGTATTATTGGTGAAATTAGTGCAAGAAGTGACACTTTTTTTATTTATTCATTTTATATGACGACCTTATGTAGGATTATAAGAGATCTATTTTATTTTTTTTATTTTTTTATATGACAAGAAATTCATTTTAAGTAGAATTATATGAAATTTACTTTAAAATTATAAATTTTATATTATATTAAATTAATATAAGAATAAGTATAAATTTAAATTTCAAATTTTAAACCAAAACAAATTACTAAATGACCACTACATTTGAGGGTTTAGGGCATCAAAAGTGCCACTTGAGGGTGTTAAAGGCGTATGTGTGACGGAGGAGGATATTCATGTCGGAGATTGACTAGGCATGCTTACTACAATTAAAGGTCACATATTAAAATCAAATGAAAAACTAAATTATTATATAAGATGTGGTATCAAATTAGGGCCTTGAATCTTCAGTGGGTTGACAAAAAAAAAATATTAAAAAAAAAAAACCTTCAGTAGGGCCAATATGAAGCCTGACTTTTTATTTTTCTTTTTATTTTTTATTTTTGTCAATAAGCCTGACTTTTTTGTTTTGTTTTGTTTTTGGTCAAAAAGTCTGACTTGGTAGTCAATTAGAGAGGAAGTGGGATCACATATGTGTGAAGTTTATCTTATGTGAGAGAACTGATATTAGTCTGAAATGATTAAATAGTAATTTAAAAAAAATTTCTATCAGTCTGGACTGTCATCAGTCTATTAAAGAAAAAATGTGTCAATATATGCGTGAAACCCATCCCATGTAAGAAGACTGATATTAATTTGAACTGATTAAATAGTAACCCAATCACTTAAATGTAAATGTGACCTTTTTGCCTTTGGGGGTCCTATGGTTGGTCCCCAAGTGGCAGTAGCTAAACGGAAGCCAAAAAATATGAAAGACCAGACCGCGTAAAAGTCAGGCAGGTGCATTTGGGGAAGGTAAGGATTGACTTGCGAATCTTCTTTCCTTTGCCTTTACTTTGTAGGCCTGGCCAAATATGAGAACATTTCAGAAAGGAGAATCAAGTAAAGACTCGCCAGGAGTCGCCTGAGAGATTCGAACTCTCTGGAAAACCTATTGCGCATGAGGATTTAAAAAAAAAAAAAAAAAATACACATTTTAAAATGATCACTTCATAACTTTGGATTTTGTGTGCTTTGATTCATTGAGTTGTTTGAACAGATTTAATAGTTGTATGTAAAGGTCCAATAGATGCCCACGTAAGTTCAATAGACGTTTTGATAGATCCAATAACCGTTCGGACAAGTCCATTAACTATTTTAGCACAAGTCAATTTTGTAAGAAACAAGCTTGACCTCTCTTCAAGTATATTCTGTATTCCAATCAAACGAATGGCTGTTTTCCTTTACATTGCTTTGGATCACGTTCAACAAATAGTAGTGGCAAAAAAATTAATGAATCACAAAGGCAAAAAGGATATATACTCTCCCCTTTGGAGTTTATATGTCATGGTTTTATTTTTTTTGGTTCAAATGGACATGAAACTATAGAATTTTATCACTTGTACATTCCCATAAAAATAATTTTTTTTCATTATAATTTACAGTATATGAAAATTGCAAAAATCAACAAAAAATAAAATTATAAACAAAGCTAACCAAAACGGTGAGTAGAAAGACACCCCCACCCCCACACCCAAAAAAAATAGTAAAAGAAAAAAACAAGGGAAGAATATATAGTATATAAACATTTGATGTTTGAAACTTTGTAATTTAACCCAACAATATATCTTGATATAAATTGAATAGAAAAAAAAAATCACAAGTTCACACGAACAAACACAAATTAAGATCTTCCAATTAGATTAAAATAAGACTATAATAGTAACTTTTTTCTTAAAATAAGAGAACTTCATATTAACAAAGTAGGAAAAATTTAAAAATAAACAATGCAACCACAGTTACAAGGACATAGGTCTCTATGCTCAGTGGATCTAGCCTTCAGAAGGACTATATGGTACTAAGGTCATATATTAGCCTCCCAAGCAAAAATAGCAAGCCCAAAACATACCCAAAGTAGCGCTTTTACCTACATGGCCCAAAATGGTCCATTTAGCATGTGAAAGGGAAAATTGTGAACTTTGTCATCCAACAAACTATATAAATTGGGAAAGAAATCAGCAACTATACAAGAATATAGGAATAAATCTCAAAATTTCTGTATATCTTTTAACTTGTTATACGTATTTAATAGCTTATATATATATATATAAGCTATTAAATACGTATAACAAGTTTCAAATCGTCCACTAAATTTTTATTTGCTTCAAATCATGTACTGAACTCGGCGTTTTTTTTTTTTGCAAAGTAAAAACTAATGTTTTCAAGGTTTGCCTTTTGTCCTTTTAAGGTGTTAATGACATATTTACCCTTTATCTATTTACTTTTATTCTTATTGATTTATTTAAAAGAAATACAAAATTTAATAGGTAATTTAAAATCAAAAGATTTAATAGACAATTTAATTCTTTGTACATATTTAGTGATTTCTAATGTGTTTTACCCTTTATTTTCAGATGCTAAACTGCACCTCATCAATTTTTATTGAGTGTTATGATTTTATGTATAAAGCACAAACTCGTTAAAAGAAAAGTATACAGCCCAAACTAGTATTAACTTCTCTTTTTCATTGTTGGCATGAACAAAACCCATCTTGATATTGAAGCCCATTTCACTACCCCTACCACGATTCTATGCCAATTTTTATTTTTGGTCGATATTCTGTACCAACCACCAAGTTTACGGCCATTTTTTCGGGTTAGTGACTTGTTCTATTTAAAAGTTTTAAATTTATAATTATATTTTTTATTATAAATATTATTTTGTATTTTATTAACTTAAAATACGTGTTGAAATGTATTACTGTATGATAAACTTATAATTTTTGGATAGATATAACAATATAGTCTAGTTTAAAATGAATTATTTATCTTTCAAAAAAAAAAAACTATTTAAGACCACCAAAAAGTAAAAAGAACGAAAGAAAAAAAAAATTTGAGTAAAATAATAAGGTAGAACGGGCTCGAGGAACATTGTATGAAATAAGAAAAGCAAAAAGAAAATGGAAAAAGAGAAAACAAAAAACAAAAACAAAGAGAGAAAGAGAGAGGAGTGTGCAACAGAAAAACAAGAAAAATAGCAGAAACTGAAATCAAATGCAGGTGGCTACTAATAATTTTCTCTCTTCAATACAAACCCTTTTCTCAAAAACCAACACCAAACCTCATTTTCTAATTATCAGCCCAAAAATCATTAAAAATAGATCAATGGCCACAGCAGCAGCAGCAGCAAGCAGCAGTAGCCGCAGTGGTGGCGCGTTCACCACACTCAAAGAAAGAGTCACCTTCGAAAAGGAAATTAAGAAGAGCAAATTCATCGCCATTGCTGGCCCCATCTCCGATGAACGCTCCGCCCATTCCTTCCTTGCCGAGGTCGCTGATTGTTTTCTTCTATTTTTTGTTTTATATTTTGCATTTTTATGGGCTTAATTTTGTTTGAAATCATTGAATTCATGTAGGTTCGTGATCCACGTGCTACTCATAATTGCTGGGCTTACAAGGTATCGTATCGTATTTTCCATATTTTCCATTTTTTTTTTTTTTTGTTTAATTTTGTAATTTTGTTTCTCTATTTTCTGTATGTTCATGCTAATTGCTTATAAAATGTACTTGTTAATAAAAAATTAAAAAATTAAAAAATATTCACCTGTTTTTGGCGGAATTTCACCTTAGACCGGTAGCATAATAATCTAATTATTATCTCTAATAACAATATGATGGTGACATAACACGGAGGGCAATGAGCCGCGTTCTTATAAATGGTACAGAAGTTATTAGATTATTACAATACCGCGGCTAACTTTAGGGGTTTTGCATTTTACCTATGCTAGAAAAAAAAACAAAAAAAGAAAAATTTATGCCGGTTATTAAGAGGTGAAAATGGGACTCATTATATTAAATAGGGCTGGGGCTTCTTGACTTTTATCCTATACAATATTGACTTTTCACAAAAATCCGGAACCAGAGAATCAGCTAAATGAGTATCAAAAGGGCTTCTTTTCTGGAAGAAGAAGTGCAAGTTTCATTTTCTATTGACAACAGTTAGGTTTGCACCGTGATTATCCATCGGTATTGATTCATGGAACTAATGGATACCTAATATAAGGGTCAGGAAGCTTTGTAGAAAAACTGATAGTCTGTGAATTTTCCCTTAAACTTGAAACCCCATTTCCTGTTATTTGAAAGCACGTTTCAATTTTTCAGTCCTATGTTACTGCAAAATGCAGTTGCTTCTTGATTCTAGGTTGGAGATCAGTACAGGAGTAATGATGATGGTGAACCATCCGGTACGGCTGGCAAGCCAATACATTCCGCAATTGAATCTTCGGGGATTGATAGAGTTATGGTAGTTGTCATTAGGTATAGCTCTTGCTTATTGATGTAAAATAATATTTTATTTACCTAATTACTTCTTCTTTTGATTGATAGATTGCATATGCATGCGATACAACAGTTACGTTGTGCATTACAGTGAACATATTCTAAGACATATACATGCTCTGTAAGTAGATTTTCTTGCTACTTCATGGAAATACTATTCTTAACATCAGGTACTTTGGTGGTATCAAACTCGGCACTGGTGGTCTAGTTAGGGCTTATGGAGGAGTGGCTGCAGAATGCTTAAGAAATGCCCCAACTTATCTTGTGAAAGCCAAAGTATCACATCACTTGCTGGACTATTTTCTTTTTCCTATTTATAGGCTTGTTGTAATCGTTGTTCATTCGTCTTTTAACTATAGTCATGATTTGAGCAAATAAATAAATTTAGCTGCTCCAATTGTAGGTTCCTTTGGGATTGGAGGTTACATTTGATCTTCTGGGGGTTCTGTATCATCAGGTAAGATTATATATTCGCTTTTGACTCATACACCTTGCTGTTTGTCCGTTAAATGGTGTAGACATTCTTATTGTTCAAGATCAAATTAGGTGTTTGATATTAAAATCTATGTAAAATAGATGCCATTTGACCTGCCATTTTTTCTCATTATGATTGTGTTGGTTTCTGTTTTGGTTGTTCTATAACTTAATTTCTTGCCTTATGCTAAAATTCTGCTAAATGTATCTCAGGTTTTTTAGGAAAAGTTGCTCAGTTAATGTACCCTTATATGTCTGACTTGCAGTTACAGATGTTTCAAGTTGAGGATATCAAACAGGATTATGATACTGGAAAAGATGGTGTCACAATGGTCACTTTTAAAGTTGATTTTGACCGGGTAGAGAGTTTGGAGGAAGCTATTAAAGTCAATTGTAGCCGAGACATTGTATTCTACAAGCGCTGAGAAAGGCTAAGGACTCTTGCTGGTGATTGTAGAGGTCAACATGAATGGAGCAAGTTTGAAATGTCTAACCACTTCTGGCTTGCCTTTTCAAGTAAATCACAATTCCCTTTATGATAATGCCAGATAATGCCTTCATTTTAATAGATCTCACCATCAGAGCTGGATGCATTTCTCATGAATGTATTGTCAGATATGCTAAATGCTGAATCTGTTGTTGCTGTCTTCAATTCTATATAAATAATGTACAGATATGCACAAACAGTAACATTCTTTGTTAAATCAATTTTGTTCACATTTTCATTCGAAAGTGACAAGGACTAAAGCTACATATTACTAAACCGTCTGAGATCCTGCAGTGACGGGGGCCTAGGCTAGTGCTCTATTAATTTACTATGTTTTGCATAGTACTCGAAACTAGTTTTGAGTCAATTCCAGACACCCGTATTGTGTGTAAACGGTGGATTTGTGGATATTTATGTCTTCAAATGTTCCTCCTTCCGAGTTTGTTGAAAATATTAATATTGATTGAATCATTATGTATATCAACTGATAGGTATGATGTCTTTTATGCGTCTCTGTATCCTTGAGCATGTTGAGCACTTTTCACTGGTATAAGACATATCCTTTTACCGTTCATAATAATGAAATACATTGCATCTTGCTGGTATGCAACTGGATTAATTATTAAAACAAGACCAAGAAACATGATATTTGTCTAAAGAATAGATACACGGCAGCTTCCCTTGAAATGAATCACACACTTCCATTATAATAGCCAATATATCGAAATAATTGTCTATTGGCTAAAAACAATAAATTAACTGAAAACTACATCATAAAAATGATATTTTCATGTAAACTGCACATATTGGGGGCCAGTGATAGATGGAGCTGGTGAAGGTGGCATTGTCACATGAATGGGTGGAATAGAAGGCATGGCTGATGGGATGGTGGGTAGAGTGGTAGAGGAAGAGAGGTAGAGTCACCTATGGCACTGTTGGCATGTTTGGCAATGTTGGATTTGACATAGATGGAAATTGATTGCCTAGGTGCTCCTGAGGATCACGTTTTTCTTTTTCCCAGGAAAGCAGCGATGGCAGCAGTGGAGGTTTTGTGAAAGCCATGGCAGTCGGCAGTGGTGGCAACGGCGTCGCTGGCGATGGTGGCAAGGTGGCTATCAGAAGATTCTTCATTGCTGGCAATGTTGCCTTAGGCGTAGGTAACGCTTGCTATAGTTGTCGTACTGCCAATGTCATATGGTTGGTAGACATAAATAACACCATAACTAATGATAAGAGTAAACGAAGCTTGCAAGCAGCCTTTTTTATGGACCAATAAAGAAATTGCTTAGCCAGAAATTTGGAATTTCTTGTGAAGAGATGAGAACTTGAATGTTCTCTGCTGCGGAGAATTCGATGAATGAGGGAGATTATAGAAAGGTGGACAGTTGATGCCTCTAGATTAGTTAATTTTTTTTTGGGATGGCGAGGAACTTGTTTTAGGCAGGAATATGGATCCACCCCATGGTTATAAATTTCATGATACAGCTGTGCGTTTCAACACTCGTTTCAAATTTGTTAATATAATGTTTGGAATCAATTCATATGGGGAATTTATTTCATTTATAAATGAATTATATAAGTAATTCATTTACAAATGAATTCTCTTGTTTGGAACTGAAAAACAATATTAAGTCAATTATATTATTTGTAAATTCAAATTGTATTTGGGACACATGTGAAATTGAAATTAATAATTATATTTTACTTCAATACCCTTATTTTATTTAATTCAAATCAGGCTATTATATAAGTGTTATCTTCTCAATCTATTATTGATTTCTGGTACTTTCATAAAAATTCAAAAGAAAAATTAAAAAACAAAGAAATATTTTCAAAAAAAGTTAAATATTACAAAATAATCATAATAACTTTAATTTCAACCATAAGTTTAACATGAAAAAATAATTTTAGGTTTAATTAATGCAAATTATTCATCCAATTTAACATTACAAAAATAACTATGAACTCGTCCTTTAGTTATAAACGAGGCGAAAAATTTATATAAACAACATATATACACCAATAAATAATTAAGACAAATTCACAAATCATAGAAAAGATATTGGAGAAGTCAATCAGAAGGCAAATGAAATAGTAAACTATTGTTAAGTGAGAGTTTGGCCAATATTTAATTGGTATGATAATTATTATATGTTATTATCTTAAAAATAAGAAGAAACAACAACATCAACAATATAATAGTACTATAATAATAACAAAAAGAATAATACATAATAGAAAAGATATCGCTAATAAATTTGCAAAAAAAATCAAACGAATACCTAAAAGAGAAGTGAATGAAACAAGTTAATTTGTTTCTCTTTTTGCCGTCAATTTGGAAGAAGAGAGAAGAGTGGGGAAGAATAGTGAAAAAAAACATTTATTTTTTTTTTCTTTAATCTGAAGGTAAGTTTGTCCTTAAAAGATTAACAATCGAATTAGAAAATATAGATTTGCAAATTCTAGCTCTTGGGCTTGGATTTGAGTAAGGCTTGTGCAAATTCAAAAATTGCAACCAAAGCACTACTTGACTGGCAAATTAAGAATAAACTGTTGATTTGTTGATTTCCTTGCAAAGAGGCCTGTAATATGGTAATAATTCTACTATATAAGGAATCACTGGCGGAGGCACATTAGGGCTAGTGGGGGTTACAGCTACTACTGACCCATTATGTATTTTTTTTTTTAAAATTAGATATCTATGTATTTTTAATTTAAAAAAATTAATTAGCCCCCACTGAAAAATAAAAGTACTCGTATAATTCAAAAATTATGAATTTTAGTCCCTACTGGCCCATAAAAACTTTAAAATTTATATGTATTTTTTGAAAAAAAATTAAATATCTATGTATTTTTAATTAAAAAAATTAATTAGCCCCACTGAAAAAAAATACTCATATAATTAAACAATTATGAATTTTAGCCCCCATTAACAATAATTCCTGGCTCCGCTCCTGTAAAGAATGTTTTAAAAGTGAAGAGATGATATATAACAATATTTCGGTTATATATATATTTGATGAGATATCGTTAGTTATCTGTGCCACAAGACTGACTAGTTCAGCATTTTTCACATCAAATGTAGAACTGATATTTAATATAATAGAGGTTTAGATGGTCTCAGAAGTTTGTTTTTCCTCTGATCATTTTTTACGGTAATATATATATCATCTAAACCTCTATTATATTAAATATCAGTTGTACATTTGATGTGAAAAATGCTGAACTAGTCAGTCTTGTAGCACAGATCACTAACGATATCTCATCAAACTCATCGTCTAACGTAACCATATTCCTTTACCTATAGATGCCTCTTGTTCTTGTCATGCAAATCTAAGCAATCTTCTCAATTTTAGCTACACACACAACAATTAAGCTTCTTCTCTGGAAAGAGCACCATCTTTTGATCCGTGTCTAAAAAGCATCAGCCATGGGTATCCCCAAGCAGTGTCTTGTTCTTCTATTCATTGTTACATTGTCATTTCCAGGCCTTACCCCAAGCCAAAGAAGTTTCTGTCAGGAACAGAGATTCCCATCCACTGTGACACTGATAGCGATTCAGAATTTGAGGTCAGCACTTCTCTTTTGGACGAAAGGGGAAAATAATATAATACGATAATGACAAGTTGTACTACGACTTGTATTTCTATATTGTACTATAGTTTAGATAAGATAATATCTAGTCTTGTATTATTAAGATAAGCCAATGAAATTTATACGAGCCAAGCAATGCGCCACCTGTTGCAGACATCGCCAGGAGTTCCTACGCTGCCTAGTATACCACCAACGCCGAAGCCAATGCTGCCTTCATTGCCATCAATGCCAAACCTACCCAAGACAACGTTGCCTCCATTGCCAGCCATGCCCAAATTGCCCAAGGCTACTTTGGTCAAATAGTCCCTATTATTTATATGATTGGGACGTTTAGTTCCTATTGTTTCAGAGGTCACACTATTAATCTCCATTATTTTTAAATGTTCCACGATTAGTCCCCAATATTTTTAAAAGTATCTTTACTAGTCTTTACCGTTAAATTTCTGTAAAAAATTGACAGAAAATTGTCATGTGCGAGTCACATGACAAACTTTTGAGGGGCAAAATAGTCAAGTTAATAAATGTTTGAAAAGTATGAGAATTAGTCCCAGTGTTTGTAAAAAAATAAGTATACTAGTCCTTCACTTCAATATTTGATCAAAAAATTGAAAAATAAATTAAAAAGTGCAAGTTTAAACTGGAAAAAAAATCTGACCAAATAAAAATGGAAAAATTTGTATATATCCATTTTTAATGGAGAAAAATAAGAAAAAAATGCAATTTTTTTTTTCATTATTGCACTTTAAATTGAAAAAATATGTTCCTAAACCAAAAATTAAAAAAAAAATTGTATATACCCATTTTTTAACAGGAATCATTAGAATGCAGTTTTTTTAATTTATTTTTATGTCGTTAATTCAAATTGAAAAAATATATTCCTCAACCAAAAAAAAGGAAATATTTGCATACCATCCATTACCCAGCAAAAACCATAATTATCCAAAACTAATTTATGTACTAATTTAAAAAGTTGTTCTTGGAAATAACATCAAGGGCACCAAGCTTAATAAAATGGGTGCATTATCCAAGCAAACCCGTCGAACAAAATCCATCTATAGCAAGAAGGGGTCTGGAGTTCTTTTACTGCATTAGCCGTCGAACAAGAAGGATTCGCCGCTATTGATACCCGAAGTGATGTTGTCGCCGCTATGGAGTATTTTGTCTTGATTTGGGGATTAAGGTTCGGGAATGAAAGCTATATTAGTCTTAGGCATGTTTGAAATTTTATTTAAAATATAAGGGCATCAGGGCCATTTGATGTTCATGCATGGTTTTTAATTAAATAAGAAGGTTATAATTGTCATTTAAACCCGCACAACACACGAAAATTTAACGGTAGTGACTAATGAAGATACTTTTAAAAATATTGGGGACTAATCGTGAGACATTTAAAAACAATAGGAACTAATAGTGTGACATCTAAAACAATAAAGACTAAACGTCCCAATCATGTAAATAATGGGGACTATTTGTAAGATTTGCCCCAAAAATATTTATAGATACATGGGGCATTCGAGTAATTCCAAAAAATTGGGTTGTAGATTTACCCATAGATTCATGGGACTATCTGGCTTTTACTCTTTGGTTAATTTATCAAATATGTCACATAATTATGAGAGAGAAGGATACTAGTTTTATACTCTTGAACTTCACATAGATGCTAAGTGCAAGTGAAAGAAATGTATTAATCAAACAAGTCAAAAAACTCAACCTGAAAAAAAAAAGGGCAAATCTTACAAATAGTCCCTATTGTTTACAAATTTTGGACAAATAGTCCTCATTGTTTGTAAAAGTTTTACCAATAGTCCCTATTGTTTCACAAGTCATTCAGTTAGTCCCTATTATTTGCAAAAGTCACTCAACCAGTCCCTATTGTTTGCAAAAGTCATTCAATTAGTCCCCATTGTTTGCAAAAGTCACTCAACCAGTCTCCATTGTTTGCAAAAGTCACTCAATTAGTCCCCAATGTTTGGGGACTAATTGAGTGACTTTTACAAACAATGGAGACTGGTTGAGTGACTTTTGCAAACAATGGGGACTAATTGAATGACTTTTGCAAACAATAGGGACTGGTTGAGTGACTTTTGCAAATAATAGAGACTAATTGACTGATTTTTACAAACAATGGGGACTAACTGAATGACTTGTGAAACAATAGGGACTATTTGTCCAAAATTTATAAACAATGGGGACTATTTATCCAATTTCCTCAAAAAAAAATATTCACAAAACATTAAACTCTCCTCTTCATCAGTCTTTGGAGTTTTTCTTTCTTCTTCTTCCTTTTTTTTTTTTTTTTTGGGTGGGAGATGTTGGGGGAAATCCTAGCTTTCTAAGAGCTGTGTATGTGAGAGGTTACGAACTTAAATATCGTTGATTACATATTTAACCTGTGTTGTATGGTCAGGAAAAAAAAAAAAAAAGAAGCAAAGTTGACTACCAAGAGGTCCAAGACGATCGATGACATAGGTTTAGCGCCAAGAACTAGAAAGCACATTGACCTTTTTTCCTCAAACTTACGTTCGACATGTAAGGTTTGTCAAGATCAAGACAAAAACTTGTATCAATCTTGAAGCCTTCCCCTAAAGGTCTGGACACGGCTCATCATTTTCAAATTGTATCGTGATCAAATAGGTCACACTTTGAAACTTAGAGTAAGAACGAAAGACCTCGAGCGCTTCAACATCCAACCATGCACTCCATATCGGTGCATGTATGGCATCAACCCAAAAACAATTAATGCCCATTATCGCACCCTTGGATTATCCTCTTCTTCTTTTAAGTGCTTCAATCTCCTATAAAGAGACCCAAGTACGATGAAAAGAAAGTATATCATTGCTTTCCCAAGTCTTTTGTTTTTTGATAGATCATAAGTGAGCAAAATCATGAAGTTTAAAGCTTTTATTTTCCTAGGTCTTCTATGTGCCATCGTTCTTCTCGTTTGTTCAGCTGTTGCTGCCGAGACATCTCAAGCTGAGACAAATGGTTAGTATATCAGCACTTCTCTTAAAATTTTACGATAATAAACTTTGTACAACACATGCATGCGCATGCACGTCCTACATTAACTGTGAAGATGTATACGAGAATGCTACTCATATTGCAAACTTGCAAATCACAAACTGCATTTTTCTTAATATATAATAATCATTCTTTTTCTTCTTTTTCTTCATTTTCTTCAAATATGTTCAGTTAATCTAAGACTAACTGCAATGGAATGTTTCAGTGTCAAGATTCATGTATTATTGCTAAGTTTAAATGATACATATTGTACAAGGATCTATGGAGTCTCATGTTAAGAGGTTTCATTATGAAATTTCAATTGTATTTCTATGGAATTCAATGCAAGACTGATGCCCATTGTCCTATTTGTGCCAGCAGATGAAGCCAAGGCAACACGTGAAGTGAATAGCGAAAAAAATGGTGGTGGCTATGGCGATGGCAAAGGAGGAGGGTATGAAGGTGGTGGTCAAGGAGGTGGCTACGGCAAAGGTGGGGGTTATGGAGGCGGCTACGGCCAAGGTGGAGGTTATGGAAGTGGTCAGGGAGGTGGTTATGGTGGTGGTGGAGGCAAAGGAGGTGGTTATGGAGGTTCCGAGGGAGGTGGGAAAGGTGGCGAGTATGGCCCTGGTGGAGGCTATGGTGGTGGTGAGGGCAAAGGTGGAGGTACAGGTGGAAAAGGAGGTGGTTACGGCTCTGGTGGGGGGTATGGTGGTGGTCCTGGTGGAGGGAAAGGCGGAGGAGGTGATTGTGGGGGTGGTGCGGGCAAAGGAGGTGGAGGTGGGTACGGCACTGGTGGCGGCTATGGTGGTGGTCCTGGTGGAGGAAAAGGCCAAGGAGGTGATTACGGTGGTGGTGCGCCGGGCAGAGGAGGTGGAGGTGGTTATGGCTCTGGTGGTGGCTATGGTGGTAGCCCTGGTGGAGGTTATGGTGGTGGTCCTGGTGGAGGTTATGGTGGTGGTGGTGGACGTTGTAATCATGGCTGCTGTGGTGGTGGATATGGGAAAGGAGGAGGTTGCATATGTTGCCTTAATGCTGAAGAAGCTAAAGCCGACAGGCAAAATGAAGTCAAACCATAGATGCAATCATGCAAAATATAGACGTCCACTAAAATAAAAGATTTCATAGCTAGATATATACATACAGAAATAAATTGCATGGCCTATAAGTACAAATAAAATGCATGTACGAGGAACTAAGGCCATGCAACTCCTACATGTATTACCAAGCTATGATTCCCGGTGCAATGAAAATCTTTGTTGGTTTCTTATCGATCTTAACTTTTCGCTACATTGTTAGCTATGCCTTACAAACACAAATATTTTTTAGTTCTCGATTGTTATAAAATATGTATTGAAGTAAATAACTGTACTACAAAAATTTTAACTTTTATAATGGATGCAACGCGGTGTATTTCACTTTATATAAGCTAGCAACATGGTAAGGTTTGCTTATGCATTCTTCATTAATTAGTTTGCAATTTATGTTGTTGAATTTCACCTCAGTGACAAAGTTTACCTTTTCTCTAGCAATAACAACACCTTCGATCGATATTCTACTTTAAGCAATATGGTAAAGTGAATTCAATCATGTGATATGTTTCTTTCCATGATCAGTGGGGAAATGTAATGTAATACACCTAGTACAATTAAATCTCTTGACGCTTCAGGTGTTTGAACAATAAAAGAGCTTCCATATGGCTTATGCTTGGAAGTTGGTTTGAGAAACTTATGAAAATTTTGTCTCTATGGATGGTCGTGTAGTGACTTGTTATAATTAAAAATTTTGAGTTTAAATTACGATTTCGACTTCTATTTTATATATATATATATATATATATATATATATATATATATATATATATATATATATATATATATATATATATATATATATATATATACACACACATAATTGGCCGGTATTGATGAACAATTGCAATACCTCTTCTTTTTCCTTGAATTGGAAAAAAGAAAGAGTAAGGCTCCGTTTGTTTGTCGTAAAATAACTTGTTGGAGGAAAATATTTTCTTGAAAAACAAAATACTAAAAAATATTTTACAGTGTTTGAGTTCTGGAAAATATTTTCTTCTCCCAAATGGCATGAAAATATTTTTCCAAACGTTGTACTAGCCGTAATATTCGACCGAAAAATATTTTTCAGTTGACCAATTTTTCGCTATTACCAAACACTAAAAAATTGGAAAAAAGTAGCCACCATTTTTTACTAGAAAATATTTTACAGTTGACTAATTTTTCTATGGTCAAAGTGGAGTTAAATTTCACAATTCATAGCCACTAAGAAAAAGTTAAAAGCAATTTTAATGCATTCATCTTCTTAGTTGAGTCCTAGATAGATGGTGATAAAAATCATTTCAATTTAGGCTCCGTTTGTTTGCTGTAAAATAGTTTTCCGGAAAATATTTTACACCAAACAAACGGAGCCTAAATTGAAATGATTTTTATCACCATCTATCTAGGGCTCAACTAAGAAGATGAATGCATTAAAATTGCTCTTAACTTTAGCTTAGTGGCTATGAATTGTGAAATTTAACTCCACTTGGTCAAACTACTATTGTTATTTATAATCTCTTTACTTTTTTTATATAATAGAATATCTATCATATTTATAAGAAATTTGGCGTATAATACATAAATTTTTATCATACAAAAAAAATCTAAAGAGTGAAATAAGATATTACTGGAGGAATTGAATGAGGCAGGCAATTGATGACTAATCAAGAGATGCTCCAGAATGAAGTTCCCAATACTTGTAGAAATATTTGAACAAGACAATTTCATACCAGGAATGCTTCATGTGCCAACCAGATCTTCATTTGACGTATTCTCTAGTTAACATGGACCAAATTAACATAAGATTATACGTTCCGACTGCTATACCGATTGTGTTGGAACTCCAGAAGTTACAGGGAATAAAAATTCCTGTAAAGGGTAATTTTGTCCCTTCAGATATTGTTGGAGAAGGATTAGAATATTTGCGTATGTAAGATGTTTAATTGCAGGAATTGCTACCCAATAATTGAGTAGAACGGTCAGGTAATAACTGGTCTATTGTAATTAGAACAATTAAATTCAAATAACGGCTTTGACCTCTATTGTGAAAAGAAAACAAAAAAAAAAACAAAAAAAAAAGATTTTTGTTTACTCGTCGTTCTATCATGATAGATTGAATTTGTTTATTTTACCTTCACTAATTATAATGACGCATTTAACCATGGGAAGATCTCAATATGAAATTAGGTATGATAATTTCATTGACAGTCACGACGATCGAACTACAACAAACACGTACAAGAACAAATACATCACGAGCTCAAAAGTAAAACATCTGAAGTCCTAAATATATATATGAATCAAATTATCAAAACACAAGAAACACTCTCCAAAATACAAACGCACATTCAACAATGAAGCTAATTAATCATAAAGGTTCCATGACAATGAATTCATGGAAATATATATATCTATATATATTAACAAAATTAGTTGAAATTACAAAAACACCCAAACATCTTCTTTTCATTGATCATCCTCTTCAAACCTCACCTTTGCCTCATGTCGAACTGCCCCACCACTTAAAACAACAACTATAATTATAAATTTTCCATTCGTTGCATTTAGTACAACATAATAAAAAATTATTTTCAACAAATAAAAAATTATTCTACTCTTCTTTATCGATACAATATATAAAATACATTTTGCTTTGATTTTCACATATATAATCTCATTTAAGGAACTGGCACCAACAAATTGTATTCCATTGAATAGCTTTGAAATAAGCATTCATGTGTATCAAAATCATAATGAGAGCATTAATTTATTTTCCATTCTTTAACTCTTTACTGCATCCACAAATGACAAACTTCCTTTGGTTATATCATAAAAATTTTGATGACTATTGTTGTGGAGGTGATGGGTGGTGGAAGATGATGATAACGTAACAATGGAGGACTTGGTGATGGTGACGGATACTTGGGGCTGGACATGAAGCTAGGGTTAAAAATTAAAGAGGACAAGGATGAGGATGAGGATGAGGATAGTGATGGAGATGTTTGGGTTTTTTTTTTTATCATTTCAAGTGACTCTGTTAACCTATTAATTCAATGTTTTGTTTGACCAAAGGTCAAAGGAGGTTAAACATTACAAATAATACATTATGGGGTAAAGTGTTCTCTCACATATACATTAAGGGGGTAAAATAAAATTAACCCTAATTTTTTTTTAGTGTGGGCTAAATTAAATAAATTTTTAATCTAAAGGTACTTTAAAAATACACGTGTTGTCAAAGAATTTAACCCAAACGCACTTCTTAATAGTCCACTCTTGGGATCAATGGAGTCTGCAACCCTGTGAGCCCATGAATAAATTCACTCTTGTTTATGAATACCCTGTTAGCCCATGAATAAATTCATCTCCAATTTGTCACAATGTTTGGCAACAAAAATTTCTGTCACTAATTTGGAGACGAATTGGTGACGGACCGTCGCTAAAAATAATTTTTCTTGTAGTGAAATGATCATATAATAACCAGTTATAATAAGAGATTATTAATTCAAACTATACTTTCGGCGTCATTGTATAGAAAGTAAAAAATGAAAGCACAATAATACAGTGAAATAAAGAATAGAAGGTCATTGAATTCTAGAGGATTTGAGAGACCTTTTTTTTTTGTCAAGATGATATTAATATTATTAACTAACAAACATAAATATAAAAAATTGGGCCTACTCACAACCAACAAGAGCCTAGGAGAAAAGATAAAATACAACCAATGAAAATAAGTGGTAAAAGTAGAACAACAGAGAGCAACACAACAATCATGTGAAGAGCACCATGTCCAAAGAGATAAGAATAAGCATGGGAGCTGGATGGTAGCAAAACTTCAACAAGGAGCAGGCAATAAACGCAAGTGACAACAAACAACCTTCCAACGACCAAAACAGTGGCAAGAAAACCCACCGGAGCTATCAAAACAGCGACTAACGAACAAACGTGTGAAGGGACGTGCGACCCAAAGCAGAGGCAAATAGTCAAAGTCTCCAATAGAGACTCGAACCTTAACGGCTAAGACATAGTCCACCTAAAACCCCCAATAACACCACCAATATAGGTAGTGAACAAGAGGAAAAGGAGAAAGAGTATCAGGAGTCAGGCGATGGGCGGCAAAAACAACCACGATAGGTTGTACAACGAAGTAAGAAGAATAAATAAGAGACTCCAATCCTTACACAATCATTAGTCAAAAGGATTTTACCAGCGATATCTCGTAAAACATAAGTCAGTTAATTTCTAACTCAGTTCTATCGTTTTCTAGTTCTGTTCAGTCCAAGATAGTCCACCAAATTCAAATTGATATCAAAGCATTTTTTGATTTTTAGTGTAAAACATTGATACCAACAGGTCTAGAGAACAAATTCACGAGATATTCGAATGTGACGAGAAAGAAATTATGTTGGCTGCGAAGTTTCCTGTCATTTCGGAATATAATATAATAATATTATGAGCAAGATTTAGCAATCATAAACTGTCTATATTATTCTTTTATAACTATACTAGTCTGATCAATGAACAAAAATAATTCCTCAACTAATAATTCATAACTGTTTAATTTCAATTATGTTATAAGCATAGCGTATCATTCTCTCACATTTTGGACCCCAGCTAGCTAGCCTTACATTAATTGACAAAAGTGTTTGGTGGTATAAGAACAAAATATCTACGTGCAATGTTTGAAACCTACGCCATAAATCATGTTCATGTACCAATAGGTTTTTGGTCTAGTAGCAAGAGATTGTAAGATCAATTTTCGTAAATAATATTTTTAATATATGTTATATGAATTTAATCCTTTCTTAAATAATAATATAAAAAAAAGATCATGTCCATGTGCCAAGCACACACTCCTTCACCTTTTTATTTATTTATTTGTGTCTGTGGGTGGTCAAGCACCCTTCACCTACCATCTAACAGTTGATAATTCAATGCTTTTGTATTTGCTTGTTTTTTCAACTTTTCACCAAATTACGACCACAAAAAAAAAATAATAATAATAAATCACCAAATCGGTTTCACTTATAGTAACAGAGGAAAAATTATTAATCTTCCAAGAAAAATAATGAATATATTTATATCAAATGAAATCACGATTTTGTGCTAAATTTTTGCAATTTGATGCTACAATCTTGGCGATAATTATTAATCTTTTAAACAATTATGTGAAACACTATTTACAATATTAGTCACTAGGGGCGAGTGTCGAATGTTTCTGGGTTCAATTCACGCAACCTGTTTATGGTACCTTTGATTAAACTGGTACATGTATTGAGACGTACCGTTGCACCTGAGGGTTTACTAAGGGGTAGTCAGGCTCCGCCAACTGGATTTTCATATCATTAAAAAAAAAAACATTTTTATTCGATTGTCCAATAGTCTAAAAACAAATAATTTAACACTCATATATGAACTTTTTTTTTTTTTAAGTGGGGGCTAAATTAATTTTTTAACATACAAATACCTCAAAAAAATATACATTTTTAAAAAATACAAGTTTAACTCACTCGTTAATAGCCTTTCTCTTGACCGCCCGGTCTATATACAACATATAATATATAATATATAGGTTAAAGTAAATCATAACTTAGCCGTCCGTCAATTGTGCTATATTTATATCACAGCACCATAGATTTAGATTTTTAGTGTTTTGAAGCATTCAACAAGACAACAGAGGCGAGAATTGAATAGAGTGATCGAGTAATAGTTTATCATGTTCAAAAATCTTAAATTTAAATTGATCTTTGATATCCTCATATTACAGATATTGCCTTAACTCTTAATTTTTTTAAAACATGCAACGATACACTTTGCTACGCTATGTGAGTTTCTAGTAATGAAGGGAAAAAAAAATAGACAAGAGAACATGCACAAGTGTACGAAATTCGAACAGTGTTGATGCGCAATTATTGTAGAAGTTCATAAGAACAGTTCCTTCTAAATCTTGTCCTCAATTGCACAGCCTGCACGAAAGCCAACTGGTAAATGGACAACCATGTAAACCATACAGCGTTGGCTGCTGCCACGCAAAGTCCCACTTAGTAGCTTTACGTAATTAACTTTTTCATTGATTAAAATTCCCTTATTATAACAGAAATTGCTTAATTTCCAATATTCGTAAGATCAAATTTTCCTTAAGCTCGACTTAAGTGTACCATATCATTCGACAATGGCAATTTGCAAACATGATGTGTACTTGGGTTCGAACTATCTGATATTATAATCGAAATTGATTCCCGATATTTATAAGAACAAATTTTCACTAAGTTTAACTTAGATATATCGTATTATTCGTACACGCACCACATATATCTATCAAACATTTTATAAACAATATTTGAGTACGGATAGCCAAACCGTCTATCGAGGTTGGAAACCTCGCAGCTGAGTTGGACAGTTATGCTCGCCGAGCTGAACTTTCAGGTCGGGCTCTGAGTTAAACTTTCAGGTCGGGCACTCAACCTGCACAAGGAAAAAGAAGGAAAAGGCGGGGTGATGACCCGGATTTTTCCCTCGGGCATGTGAATGATTAATATGTCCGAGTTGGTAAGGTAGCTGAGTGCATTTAATGACGAGTTACCTCTGAAATGAAGGGGTGGAACTCTATTTATACTAAATTCGGACCTGACAGCATTTAATGCGGTGTAGTTTTATGTCCCATCAAGACTTTATGTCCCATCAGGGCAGCTGGCACTGAGGTCGGGGTTTTCCGGGGTCGGGGTGAAGTTGGATCAGTCATCCAGGTTGGGCATTAGCTGAGTATGTTCGGCTCGGCTCGGATTAGCCCGTTTCAGCTCGGTGTGGGCATCTTTCTTCAGCTCGGGATCCCCCTCGTCAATCCCTCCCCCCCCAAGTCGAGATCCAGAGGGTGAGATCTAGAGTTGGGAGTTGTCCCCGAGCTGGAGGTGCCCGACCCCGGTAGAGTGGGGATGGCCACGTCAGCGATGTATACCATTCAGATGGCTGACACATCACTTGGCAATTATGACGAGACACGACGTTTGAGATTCCCGAGGTGGTTACTGGAGTTGCCTATAAATAGGGCTTTGACATCCGAGATTCATTTCACACTTTGCATACGAAGTTCATAGCTTTCAGGTCGGATACCAGAGTGGTTGGACAATTTTAGCTCGGCAAATATCTTCTCAGGATATTCAGCTCGGAATCCACCAGCTCGGAGCCAACTAGGTCGGGTCAGCTTTCATATCTAGAGACATTGGTACGTCCCGACTCCCTTTAGTTGTTCCTATACATATATTTACAATTTGTAGACAGGATGGGGAGGTCGGAGTCGGAAGATTCCCAAGAAATAGAGGTGAGGTCCTATGGTGGGGACGAGAGTTCGTCGAGCTTGGGGTCCTCTTCGGACAGGGGCCGAGGTGGCAACAGCACCGACGAGTCTCCGGTGTCGGTTCGGCGATCCGAGTCCAGGGGGAGTGAAGATGATTGCCAAGTTATCGAGGTCCGGCAAGTGAGGGAAGAGGCCGAGGCAGATCCTTTAGCCGACCTGGGAAACTTGGGATATAAGAAAGATGCGGAGCCCTTGAACCGGTTGGAGGGAGTTGAGATACCGGAAGAGTACCTGGCTGGAGCTTCCATGGCGGAGCCAATCGAGGTAACCCCAATTAGGGCGGTCCGACCATTTCACCATCTATGATCTTGCACTCGATGTTATCCAGCTTCCACTTCCCAGCTTCATTGTTAGCATCTTGAACCACTTTGAGCTTAGCCCAGGTCAGATGTCGCCGAATGGTTGGGTCGTCGTGGTGACGTTCTATGTGTTCTGCCTTGAGAAGGAAGTGGAACTGACCCTATGTCGGTTTAGGCATTTCTTTGTGTGCAAGCCTAACCCGAAGCAGCCAGGGTGATTCCATTTCGCAGCTCGGGTCGGCAACTCCATATTCACCAAGTGCCATTCTTCCAACAAGGGTTGGCATAACGATTATTATTGGGTGGAGCCGGCTGTGAATTCTGGCTGTAGGTCGGATTGGAATCCGAGCTTGAGAAAGAATGTCAATGACGATCCCAAACTTTCGGATGAGGAACTTGGGAAAGTCGCAGTGTTGAGGCCCGCACCAGGGACGTTGATAAACATTGACAGTGTACTTAAATGGAAGCAAATCTGGAAGTCCATGTTATTTGGTAAAGAGCCCGACCTCTCGAAAGACCATCCCCACTTGCTTCCCGAGCCCGAAGAGGACGCGGAGTCCAGCCCACCAGAGGGTCAGTTTGCAAGATCAGCGCCCGACCTCCCCATTATCCTAACCGCCATGCCTCCTTAAGTAAGTTTTCGGCTATCTCTCACTTCCTTCTTATATTCTTTCGCAAGTATAACAGATACGAGAAGGCTCGCATACGCCCAGATGAAAAAGAAGAATGAGGCCAGCAGCGAGGTTGCAGCGAGGTCCGACTTGGGCCCTGTCGCTCAAGGCCAAAAGCAGCGGCCCAGCGGCCAAGTACGGGAGGTCAGTACCGAGGTCTCCTCGAAGGGGACATCGGGGTCTCCACTGCCCAAGAGGTCGGGCTCGGGAGTGGCGATCCCGGAGCATTCAGCATCTCGCCCCGACAGTAAAAAATAGCCTCAGGCTGAATATTTTGGGAAGGGAAAGGCCACAGAGGTGAGCCCTCCCAGCAGAGACTTCGTGGAGGCGACCAAAGTGCGATGGTCCCAGCGGAGCAGCTTTCGCTCGACCTGAGGACAGCCATAGTCATGGTAAGTCTTATCAGAATGTTGCCATGGTTATGTTCTTTAGCCCGGCTGACTGTTTTGCTCTCTTTCATGCAGGCCGAGTCACACCTCCTTTCAGCTCCTAGCTTTCTTGCCAAGGCCCAGGCTCACTGCGTCGAGCTCGAGCAGTGATACATAGATACCCGAGCCGAGCTAGAGGCTTTGAGGGAGGAGGCCGCCCAAAGGCGTAAGGAGGATGCAATGGAGATCGACCGACTGAAGAAGGAGCTTGAAGCAGAAAAGTCCCAACGCGAAGCCGCGGCCAAGGACATTGAGCGCTACAAGTCGGAGAAGCGTGAAGCCGAGACGAAGCTCCGGGAGCTGGTAGACCGGGTTGGCCTCCATGGAGAGAAGGTCGTGGAAGCTTTCAAGTCCAGTGACGTGGCTGTGGACTGGTTGGCCACGGAAGGTGGGGCAATGGCCAAGTACGCCGAGCTGGAGTATTACTTCCGGGATCAAGTCGCAGCTCAGGAAAGAGCGAAGACCTTCTTTCCTGCCACCAAGAATGATTACATCGAAATCTTGGAGGCTCCCCCGCCGGAGTTCTGGGAGATTCTTGAGCTTTCGACCGACCTGACGTCGCAAGCCAAGGAGGTAATCGAATTCGTCCAGAAAGGAATGGACTAGGTTGGAGACGAAGCCGAAGCTACCACCTCTGCAGCTCCGAAGTAAATTGTTGTAATCGCCCAGGTCGGGCTTTTGTAATTTCGCCCAGGTTAGGCTCTTTGTAATTGCTTTTCAATTATAATGAAATGAACATTTTGCATTTTATTCAAGTTCGTACTTGTTTAACTTTCTATTCGCAAATTTTTCTCAAGTAAGTGGGGTCGGGCCAATATGATGGACCTTTCAAACTTAAGTATAAAGAATCGACCTGGAAGTGATTAATGAATTTTCATCCTAATCCGAGCTGGTTAAATGGGCAACTATATAATCGTCGCCGACTTGGACTCGTCAGTCCGATTAGAATTGGTCAAACTATCGTTGACAAATGTTGAGCTCGAGTTTAGACTCAAACTAACTTACCAACCCGAAGCCGGACTACACCGAGTTGGATCTTAATCCGAACTGGCGAAGTTAATCAAATTGGTATTGATTATACCCGAGCTGGAACCTAATCCGAGCTGGTTTACTTAGATTATTTAGCTCGTAATTAAGCGTGGCCACCGCGTTAATCTGAGTAGGGAGTAGCTCAATAGCTGAGGCGCTCAGGCCCAAGTCGGGTGTTGCACTGGTTTACAAAATATGTTTGTATTAAAATTGTACATGAAATACTTGGGCTTGGGGGCCGATTACAAGCAATACTTCGGCTCGGGGCCTTAGCGGAGATTTCAGCTCGGTGGCCATTACAAAAGATCTCTTCTGGTGCTCCGCGTGCCATGCATTCTTCAATTGTTTCCCGTATCTGTCGCGGAGGTAAAAGGTCCCAGTTCAGACTTCTTTCACGACTTCGTACAGTCCCTCCCAGGTCGGAGAGAGTTTGTTGCTCGAGCGAGGCAAAAAGATAGATTTTCTGAGGACAAGGTCGCGAACCTTAATAGGTTTAGGCTTGACCTGTTTGGCGAAGGCTCTTTGCATGGCAGCTTTGCTGGCTAGTATCCTGATTTGAGCTTTAGCTCGGAGCTCTTCAACAAGGTCGAGCTCTTCATGGATCAGTTGTTCGTTTATTTCTGGATCATGGTGAAGGGTTCTACTGGTCGGAGACCTGATTTCCACTGGCAGCACCTGTCACACCCCGACCCAACCCCGCAAAAGGCCAAGCCCGGACCCGACACACGGACGGAGTCTCCTCTGTACCGCGGACAATCCGAAAACCCTAAAATCAACATAACACTTGCGAAAACTATAAAAACAATTCAAACAAGTCAACTTTCTTTTAAAAACATACATCCTCTTATTAACCAACTTTCCAAACCAAAATGTCATGCATACTACACAGGTATTTATGCCACTAAACAGATAGCTGTTAGCATGCATTTCTTTACTAGTCACAAGGGTAATCTTTACATTCTTTCAACTTATACAACATAAGACAGTAGAGGCCTCAAGCTAGAAAATACATACAAGGCTACAAGCCTCAAAATTTAAGCGACCTCCACGCAATATACATAACAAGCAAGGTTCGCACAAAATCTGGTAACCAACCACCAGCAAAGCAGAGAAGTGCTATCACGGAAACACCTCCACCTGCTCCTCCTCCTCTATTACCTCGATAGGGTCTGCTTCAACTACTCCTGTAAAAATATAGTATAGAGAGGAATGAGCAAAAACTATTGCTCAGCGAGGGCAATTGGTCTCAAGGACGGAGATGAGAGGAGTATGCAATGCAATTAGCCAAGCAATGCATACAATAAACTTTTAAAGATACAAACAAGTCAATATTATAACAAGGCAAGCATTAAAGACTATAAACATTCATTCAAAGGATACGGTACTCTTTTCACGAGCAACTTTCATTCAAGGATTCGATGACGACGCGCCGGCCCAAACCACCTTATAACACCAGTTTGGAATACCCCGGAAGTATCCATCAACCTACGACCCAAATCTCCCTGGGAGGCAACCCAAGCGAGAAAGGGAATAACACCGGAGCTAGAGCAACCAACACTGGCAACCCAAGGCTACCCAGAGAGGCCCATCACTCACGCGCGAGACACTATGCAATGCAAGACTTGATACAAGACGATAAACAAGTGATAAAGCCACACGTGGGAGAATAACAAAGTAGGTTACTCTCACACGCATTAGCAGCAATTGATAAGCATTTCAATACAAATCAATTACAACAAGTATTTCAAGCAACCCTAAACATTCTATAGACATAAAGTTAAGAAAACAAGCAAAAACACAAATCGGCCCCAACTATCAAAACACTACCATTTCCAAACGAGCCATAAGTTCTGGAAACCGACTTCGCCAACCCTCCTAGGTCACCATAAGGCACGTCTAAAGACCCCGAAACCTTACTTTACCCTAGAACTCGCGCAAAGCCCCGATTTCCCCCTTTCTCGTTTGAACTACAACTATACCAACCAAACACCAAACCAACGCCATAATCGCACCAAAAGTGCTTCCATGGCCTCCCGATACAATGCCAACACGCAAAATGAGAAAATGCTAAAGTCGACCTAAACGACCCCGACTTTCCCAAAGGCATAATTCTCATTTTTTTCCACTACGCAACCCAAACAAACCATGCATTTAGGCATTTGTAGCATATCTAGCACATTTCTACATCAACGGAAAGCATAACAGCGCAACTTCAACGTTTCAAGATTTTACTATTCACAAAACACTATTCAATTGACAATTTAATTTGCAATCACAACATTTAACCGCAGAAAATGTTAAAAAGCTATAAATACACGTTCTACAATTGCCAAGGAACATTCTAGAAGCATCAAATCGCTTTAAACAACAATCTACGGATAAAATCTAAAAATTGCAAAGTTGATACACTAAACATTTAAATGCTCAAATAACATGATTCCCTCACCTTAGGCACTCCTAGTCGCTAGGAAAACAAAGCTAGTCACCTCAGAAACCACCCTGCACGAGCTCACGCGAAGATTGAACGATTGAAAGATTGAAAGGTTTTTTTTTTTTCCCTTGGAGCTCACAGCCTGGACTCTATGTTCAGCTGCTGTTTTTTTTTTTATTTTCCTTTGTTTTAGCTTATTTAAGTGCTAAATTGGTCAAATGGTCAAAGGCCTATGTCAAACACTTAAAACTTGGTCAAAAGGGCCTTATTTTGTGCATTTTAAACTAAAATAACTAACACCAATTAAATTTTCAGCTAGCAACAATTAAAATATAAAATTTAAGTCATCTAAATACTAGTTTCACTATTAGCTGAGGACTAGAAACCGATCTCTAGCTATCGCTCCCTAAATGCAATGCACGTTGCGACAGCGAGAAAGTAATAATTAATTCACAAAGAATTTAAGGAAATATAATTTTCAAAATAATAAACAAGGCATTTTCACATTTTGGGCTCAGGTATTACAGCACCGTTTGAGTATCGAAAGTCAGCTCGAAGGGCGATTCTCCCGTTGCCGAGATGGTGGTGGTCCGCTGAGCCCATAGCACCTCGGGAAGAATCGATGCCCACTGGCCCTTCGCTTCCTCCAGCTTGGTTTTCAGGCCCTGCAAAATGATTTGGTTAGTTCTTTCGACTTGGCCATTACTTTGAGGGTGGGCAATAGATGAGAATCTGAGGTTGATTCCGATCTCAGCATATTTGCCTCGGAAGTATGCACTATCAAATTCCTTGCCGTGGTCAGTAACAATGATTTTCGGCACCCCCAAATCGACAAATGATGTTTTTCCATACGAAATCCGAAGCTGCCTTTTCTGTTATCCTAGCAACACCTTCAACCTCGGGCCATTTGCTAAAGTAATCTACTGCTACGAAGACGTGCTTTTTTTGGCCAACGCTGGTTGATAATAGGCCGATAATGTCCAGACCCCACTGATAGAATGGCCACGGGCTTATCATCACCGTGAGGTCTACCGTTGACTTTCTCTGTATATTGGCGAACCTTTGGCAGGTGTCGCACTTTTTTACATACTCTTTGGCATCTTGTTCTAAAGTTGGCCAGAAATAGCCTTGTCTTAATGCCTTCTGAGCCAGAACTTTGCCTCCCAATTGGTTTCTACATACCCCTTCATGGATTTCCCGGAGTACATAGTTTCCCTCTTCTGGCCCGACACATTTCAAGAGAGGCCAAGTGTAGGCTCTCTTGTAGAGTTGCCCACCAATTATGACAAACCTTGAGGCCTGCTTCATAAGTTTTCGAGCTGTTTTCTCATCTTTCTGGGTTATACCCCCCTCCAAGTAGTCCACGATTAGTTTGGTCCAATCTGGGCTTAAATTGAGCTCGGCCACGGCTTGCATCCCCAACTGGATACTTGGCTCAGCCACTTCCTCCACATGGACCAGTGTAGGTCGGCTCTCGCCCAAGGCCAACCTGGACAGAGCGTCAGCCTTCACATTCTCCTCCATCGGAATTTGCTGTATCATGAACCTCTTGAGCCCTGAGGTCAAATCTTTGACCTTGTTGAGGTAGGCCAGCATGGCATTATCCTTGGCTTCGAACTTTCCCGATATCTGACTAGAAACCAGTTGAGAGTCGGTGCTCAGGTCAACTGTTTGCTCGCCGAGCTGAGCTGCAATTTTCAGCCCCGTGATTACCACTTCGTATTCAGCCTCATTGTTGGATGTCAGGAAGACGAACTTGAGGGAGTATTAGTGCTCATGCCGGGTCAGGTCAAGGATGACTACCCCGGCTCCACTTCCAGACTTCCCCGACGCCCTATCCACAAGGACCTTCCATACATCCTCCGGATCATGCTCGGCTCGGCCAATGCATTCTACCACAAAGTCGGCGATGGCTTGGGCTTTTATGGCTGTTCTGGGTTGGTAGGTAATGTCAAATTGACTCAGCTCAACTGCCCATTTCAGCAGCCTACCCGATGCCTCAGGCTTGTGCATGATGGACCTGAGTGGGACATCCGTCATGACCTTAATTGGATAAGCATCAAAATATGGCTTCAGCTTTCTTGCCGCCGTAACAAGCGCAAGGGCGAGTTTTTCCAAGGAGAAGTACCTCGCCTCGGCCCCCTACAATGTTTTGCTGACATAGTAGACCGGCTTCTGCTCCTTCCCTTCCTCACGGACCATTGCTGCCGCCACCGCTGTACTTGAACATGCCAAGTATAGTACCAGCTCCTCCCTACCTCAGGTCGGGATAACAGGGGTGGCGAAGCTAGATACGTTTTTAGCTCCTGGAAGGCGTCCTAGCATTCTTTGGTCCACTCAAAGCTCTTAGGATTCCTCAATATCTTGAACAGGGGAGCACACTTGTCCGCTAACCTGGACATGAATCTGCTCAATGCCGCGACCTTGCCCGCTAACACCTGGACGTCCTTCACGTAAGTCGGCGGCGCCAAGTCAAGTATAGTCCGAACCTTCTCCGGGTTGGCTTCTATTCCACGGGCTATGACCATGAAGCCTAGAAACTTCCCCGCCTTGACGCCGAATGCGCACTTTTCTGGGTTCAACTTTATCCCAAAGTGCTCCATTATGGCAAAGGCTTCAGCTAGGTCAGCTTCATGGTCTTCCGCTCTTCTGTTCTTGACTAACATGTCTTCTACATAGATCTCCATATTTCGGCCAATCTGATTTTTGAAAACCTTGTTCACTATCCGAGTGTAAGTAGCTCCAGCATTCTTGAGGCCAAAAAGCATGACCTCATAGTAGTAGAGACCTTTATCGGTGGTGAATGCAGTCTTCTCTTTGTCTTCGGGAGCAATCTTAATCTGGTTATAGCTTTTAAAGGCGTCCATGAAATAGAGTAACTCAAACCCAGAGGTGGCATCCACCATTTGATCAATCCGATGTAGGGGAAAACAGTCTTTGGGGCAAGCCTTGTTGAGGTCAGTGAAGTCAATGCATAATCTCCATCCTCCTGAGGATTTGGCCACAAGTACCACATTGGATAACCAGGTTGGGTATTAGATTTCCCTTATGTGACCGGCGTCCACCAACTTGTCAACCTCTTCGGCTATAATCTGTTACTTATCATAATAGAAGTGCATGCGCTTCTGTTTTATCGGATAGTGATTCGAGTCCGCATTCAGGTGATGCTCAATCACGACCGGGATCAATACCTGTCATATCAGAAGCTGACCATGCAAATATGTCTTCATTTTTCATAAGGAATCGGCTTATATCTTTCTTGAGGGTATCAGAGAGTTCACTTCCGATCTTTGCTCTCTTTGTTTCATCGGAGAGCTCAACCTCTTGAAGGTCTTCGGCCGGGCTCCCTCTCTTAGCATCCCTCTTCTCTTCAGGTAAATCTGGTCCCCAGCCAACCTGGTATTTGGGTCGGAGGGAATTTTCATAGCATTCCCGAGCTGAGAGCTGAGCTCCGCGGATGACGGCCATACCTACTGGGGTCGGGAATTTCAAGGCTTGGTGATAAGTTGAAGGGAAGGCCCTGAAATGGTTGAGTGCTACCCTACCTAAGATCCCATTGTAAGTGGAGTCGCAATCCATCACAATGAAGTTGGCCTGTATCGAGACCCGCTTGTCTCCGTTTTCCAGCTTCAGATGGAGGTTGATGACCCTCTTCGCTCAATGGGCTTGTCCGATGAAACCAGCTAGAGTACCTCTCAACGGCCTGAGTCGGCTTCTATCCAACCCCATTTGCTCAAATACTTTAAAGAATAGGACTTCTGCCGAGCTCCCAGTGTCTACCATCAACCTCTTTACGGTGAAGTTGGCTATTTCAGCGCTGATCACCAGTAGATCGTCATGGGGCAATATCACATCCTCCAAGTCTTCTGAGGAGAAGGTGAGTTCCTCAATTCCCGGGACCGGACCCCGTGCTAGTCCATACTCCCTACCAGCCCGAATATAACCTTTCCTGCCAGCCGAGGTCTCCCCTCTCGATGCCAATCCGCCAGCAATGGTCTCGATCACAGCCAAACGTCCGCCCCCGGCCAAGCGCCTGGGTGGACTTCTCTCTCTGTCCCTCTGATCTTGGCTCCGGGTCGACTGCTGATCCACGTACCTCCGGAGGTGACCTCGGGCTATCAGTGCTTCGATCTCTTATTTCAAGTCTTTGCATTCCTCGGTGGTATGACCGTAGTCCATATGGTAGCGGCAATACTTGGTTATATTGCATTTCTCATGTCAGCCTTTCATCTTTAGAGCTAGAGGCAGATGGTTCTGGTGTTGGATCTCCATCAGGATCTGCTCCCTCAAGGTGTTGAGGGGAGTAAAAATTGTGAACCGGGGGTTCTGCTTTGGCTGCTGAGGCTGCTTGCCTCGGTCATTTTGTACTTTATTCCCAGGTTGGGCTCTAAAGGTCTCTCCCTTCTTTCCAGTTTCATTTTTCTTATCATCATCCCTCTTCGTCTGATGGATTTCTTCCGAGTGTATGTACCCTTCTGCTCGTACCATCAGCTCGACTACAGTATCCACCGGTTCGATTGCCAATGAGGATGTAAGGGGTCCCAACCTGAGCCCACTCTGGTAGGCCATTAATGCCATGGAGTCCTCTAGGTTGGGTATTCTGAGGGACTCTTCATTGAATCGAGCCATGTAAGCCCTCAAACTTTTCCCTCTATGCTGCTTTACCGATAGCAATGTTGAAGTGTGGCGGGTAGCGCGTCGACTTCCCGTGAAGAGGGACAGCAAAGCCTCAGCCAGCTGATGAAAACTTGCAATAGAGCCGGGACAAAGTTTTTGGAACCAGTCCAAGGCATTGCCAACTAGGGTGGTTGGGAATGTCTTCGTCTTCATGAGGTCGGACATGTCATGCAGAGTTATGTGGTGGTCAAAGTTGAGCAAGTGGCTGGCCGGGTCTCCGTCCCCATTATAGACTGCCAGGTTGGGCATCCGGTTGCCGGTGGGCAGCGGCGTGGCCAGCACCTCGGGTGAAAGTGGGCTTACGCCGAGCTGGTTAATGACCTTAGCTATGGTAGCCGCAGTCTTGGCCTGCTCGGGGTCGGCTTGAGCCGCCCTTTTACCTTTCGCCTCCTCGGGTCCCGCCATCGGCTCTAGGATGCCTTCTTCATCCCGCGCCCTCTTTCGCCTTGGGTCGGGGATGCTGAATTGCGGACGCGAGGGCCGCGGCGTAGCTTCCCGCGGAGCCGGGGAGTCCGCAACTAACCGGGCTACCTGCTCCTTGAGTTCCTCGAACATCCTCAGCATCATCCTTATCTTCGGTGACAAGCTGGAGTTGGGATCTCCATCGGTCATGGGGCTGGTTTGTGTAGCTAAGTGTATACGTTGACTCGTTCCAACGTCGGCTTGGGTTGGGTTTTGGCTAGGCACCTACGTGGTTTCGAGTCCCCATCCGGATTCGGTGAATCCTCTACCGGTGCGCTGTGGCTTCTCGTTTGTACCATGATGGTTTCTCAATGAGTGGTGATGAGGATGATAGAAAGAACTCGTTTTCCACAGACGGTGCCAAACTGTCGAGGTCGAAAACCTCGCAGCTAAGTTGGACAGCTATGCTCAAAGAGCTGAACTTTCAGGTCGGGCTCCGAGTTAAACTTTCAAGTTGGGCACTCAACCTGCACAAGGAAAAAGAAGGAAAAGGCGGGGTGATGACCCGGATTTTCTTGTCGGGCGTGCGAATGATTAGTATGTCCGAGCTGACAAGGAAGCTGAGTGCATTTAATGACGAGTTACCTCTGAAATGAAGGGGTGGAGCTCTATTTTTACTAAATTCGGACCTGACAGCATTTAATGCGGTGCAGCTTTATGTCCCATCAAAACTTTATGTCCCATCAGGACAGTTGGCACTGAGGTCGGGGTTTTTCGGGGTCGGGGTGAAGTTGGATCAGTCATCCAGGTTGGGCATTAGCTGATATGTTCGGCTCGGCTCAGATTAGCCCGTCTCAACTCGGTATGAACATCTTTCTTCAACTCGAGATCCCCCTCGTCACCGTCAATAATGATCGGACCCAATTGAATATCCCTCAATTTGGTATTATTGGTCACTTAAAAATCTTTTTATTTGCAACCTTTTTCCAAAATAGTAGAATATTAAGAGAGGCATCGGTTTCAAGTAATAACCCTAAATTATTAATGAAGAATCATGCAATGTATTAGTAACAATAATTATCATTGAAATAACTTGTCATACATTGTTGTTTCGCTCCTAACATTAAGGAACCAAACATTATATATATATTACGGCACAATATTTTTAACTTAGTAGATATTCTTTCCTTCGTCATCATCAGTCTCATAATTAAAAATTCTTGAACAATTTCCGGACTTGTTCCAGTGTGACAAAGCGCACCACAGCAAATGGACCCTGCCTTGCAATTATAGGAACAAACCCCTTGTATAGTGCCATGGGCCCCTCAGCTCTAATAGTTTTCATGGCACAATCAAGGGCCCCATTGTACGGTGGGGCCATTCCGGACTCCACTTTCATGTTCATCACCCTAGTCTTGATCATATCAACTGGATTTGATACCACCGCGGCCACAAACCCGACTGCAAAGCTCGCGGTCACGTGGGTCCCGAGCCCGTCCTTCATCACGCGCTTGTCCAATATCATTTCCTTGATCTGATCATATGATGCCAACTGTGATGCCGTCACTAGCATAGCGTGGTTCACGGTAAGTGATGAGCCGTGCCACAGGCTAGTAATTCCCTCGTTTTTAGACATCTGCGTAATTGCGTCCACCACGCTTTTGTAATTGCATCTCTGAGCCAAAGGAAGCCGACCATCGGCTTGCATGCGCACCATCGCCACGTCAGCAGTGTTGCAGACGGCGGCGCCGATACCTCCGGCCACTAGTCCCGCCGCGATCTTCCTCATCAAAGGCAAGGTGTTGGTGTTTGGGTCCGTCCATTTTTGTTTCAAGATCTCGTAAAGTCCCATTCGGGTGGTGGAGTAGAGAGTCTGGCGGAGATCAGTGGCGGACACGCCGGAAAAGAGGGCTGCAACGCCTTCTCGTTAGATGATCTTAACACCAACTCTAATGGGTCCCACACGTGGCGGTGGTGGTGGTGTTACAGGCATATGGATGTGTGTGCATGTGCCTGTGCATGACCGGCAACAGAATGGAAGGCTAGGGCAGGGCGGAGCACGGTTGTCGTCGGGGCAGCAACGGCGGCGTCGCCCTGCAACTGCATGCGGACCTTGATGAGGTCAAGTGGGTAGGTGGTGCAACCTGCAACTATGGATGCTATGCCACCTTCAGCAAATCCTTTCAAACCCATTGCGTAATATTTTTTTCAGGAGAGCAAAAATGAGAAGGGGAATTGTTTTCCTTTCTCTAGGGAAAAGAAAAGAATGGAATTGAAATCAATGAAATCACGAATTAATGAAGCAATAAACAAAATTAACAACAATAAGACCAGTTGGAATTAGAGTTCATCTCACTGGAGACCAGGAGATGAGAGTGGAGACCAAGGGCTATAGAAGAAAAGTGTGGAACGTTTGCTCTCTATGCCAGAAGAGAGAAAAAAAATATAACGTATGATGATGGTGTGAAGAGAGGGAAGAGAGGGAAAAGGAATTTATAGGAGGTGTGTGTTGGGGGTTTGAAAAGGAAAGTGGGTGGAAAATGGAAATTTAAGTTTTATGGAGAACACACACGGCCATAAGAATTTTCTATATTAGTTTTACGCGTTGTGGGTCCGAGGGATTTTATTAATTTGCCAATTTGGCCAACTCATGAACTTCTGGAGATGTGACATTGTGATGTTGGGCCGGGGGAAAAGTATGGCTCGACTTGGAAGTCACTACTGGGGGTGGAGGAGAAGTGATTTGAAGAATTCATGGTTACGGCCTTTAGCGTTTTGATTCAGTGGTAAGATTATTTATTATATGTGAGAAATTATGAATTTAACTATTGTTAATTATATTATATAATTTTAAATTTCTTTTGAATTAAATTTTTTTTTATGGTTTTGATTTTTCTTTTCGGAAGTATCCAATGTTAGCCCTTAAGTTTTTGGGTGGAAAAAAGGAAAACTTTTGGGTCTAGCAAACGGGTCTCTACACTAGTGGAACCGATAAGATGTGTGTCTAATTAATATTGTGAGTGTCATTGGGTCTGATCAGAGTAAAAATATTGACTCAATAGAGAGTTAAATGAGCCTCCCCATGATTGAATTAGAGCATATAATGTGGTGTACTATTGCATCACAAATTTTATAATTTAAGAGCGAATCTAATACAATTTTATTTAAAATAAAATTTTTGATTGTAAAACAAAAAAAGTTTCCAATGTCGAATTGTGGTTTATGGTAAGATCTATACGTATGAGTTGCTCCTAAGATTTAGATGTTGGCATAAAGCGTGTGGCAATTAAGGCCTTGATGCAATTAGTTTAACAAAGCATTTATGAGACATTTAAGCGTCAAATTTGAACTTTCAACTCTGGAGAAGCTAACAAGAGGTACAGTGTATTGATTGGAAAAAGAAAAGAAAGGAAATGGTTATTTATAATAGAAAGTTACCTTAAATTTTTTTTTCATATTTATTGTTATGGTATATATAAAATTTTGTAAAAGTATTTGGAATAAATAAACACTTTTCCTTTCTTTCAAAATATCCCAAATTATAGGAATTACAAAGTTTTATTTAAAAAAAATTCAATCCTTTCATTTACTTTTCTCTCATCCAAAAATCAATTCAAATTAGATAGAAAGATTTCCTAATTCTTCCATTTTTTTTCCTTTCTTTTCTTTGTATAGTGAATTCAAGTTCGAGTTGTGGTTTAAACTTAAAATATTTAATTACAATATATTTTTATCCGATCATTTTGCTTAGCTCTTGAATTTTCGTTTTTTACTTTTAAAAAAATGAATCCAAACATAGTGTTAGGGAAACGGCAGAAAAACACATTGGTTAGAAAAAACCCGTGCACCATGAACATGCATTGATACCGCATAAGGAAGCGTTGTTTGCGCAGGTTAGTGGCCTGTCTGTTTTTTCAGAATGTTTCCACGACCTATGCCGGACCTAGAATATTCTTTTGGAAATTACTTTTAAATGTGGTCTTCCGCTAATTGTTGTTGTTGTTGTTGTTTTTTTTTTTTTTTTTTTTTTTTTTATCTTTCACCAAAAAAAAAAAAAAAAAAGTCAAAATGATTTGGCTCAACATTATAGCACATAGAGCTTCGATGCTACTACAACGCCTTTACTAACTCGAAGTGCCAGTTTTTTGTGGTAATTTTTGGAGTCAAATTAAAACGTAAAATCTAACGGTATAGACCGGAAACCTCTAAAGCACAATTATTTACACTTATGATCAATCAAGCGGGTATACACTTCACAGAAGACAGTCATTAGCATAATCTGATTCTCTGTTTCCTGCCATTCCTAGTCTTTAGTGATTGACTAGGTTACAAAAAAGAGAGCATACAATTTAAAATGCTTAAATTACATTTCAAATTGTCAAAACTTATATAAGATAATAGCTCACGTATGAGTCAATCCCTATAATATTATAATGTTCTTTTCATTTAGTCAAGTATTTCATAAAATAATTTTTGTCATATCACGTAACAAAAAATGTGTTACTTTTTCAGCCCAAAAAAATGTCTCCCCAAATGTCTGGGGAGTTGCAACTAAAGTTTCAAACATTAATCTATCGCTCTCACCATTAATGACGAGGTTCAACTAGCAAGATGCTACTTGCATGCCAACTTGTTTGTTGTCAAAGTTAGCTACCAACGTACGACTGGGAAAGAGGACAGGAAATATAAGAATAGATATTTCTTATATACAAAATGGGCCACTTCTATTGATTAAAGGAGAATGGACTAACCACTAGCCATTTGTTCTAGTGGTATAATACTTGTTTTAAATACGAGAGATCTTGAGTTTAAATATTGTGAGTGTAACGTCTCGATTCCTCACGAGACCGGAGACTCTACTAACCATACTATTCTTAACTCAATCCCAAACCCGGTCTCAGACCACCTTAAATGTAACACCCCGATCCAACCCCACGCTAAAGGTTAAGTCTGAACTCGACAAACGGACAGAGTCTCTCCTGTACCGTGGACATTCTGAAAACCTGTAAGCAACCAATAAAGCCACAAAACAACCTAGAACTCCAATTCTAATAAAGACTCAAACTTTAAGGTCATCCGAGCCTTAAAACATTCAAACAGTTAGAATCATGCAAGCATGCATCCAACTTCACTTCTTTACCAAACCGCTTATCATGCCACTCCATGATAGCTTTTAAGCATTCTTAGAAATTGAAAACAACCAGTCATTCACTCCCAAGCATGCAGAGAAGCTAAGAGCAAAACACTACAAAAAAACGGCTTTAGGCGACCACCAAAGTCGTCTCCATGCCGTCGCCAAATAGGTCTTGGCGACGGTTGGCAACGGCGTGGAAATAAATATTGGTTGTCGCCAAAAGTAGCATCGCCAAGTTGTCTCCCCGTCGCCATATCATCACATTTGGCGACAGCATTTTAGTCGTCTCCATATTCGTCTCCGAATCGTGTCCCAAAAATATCATCTCCACACCGTTGCCAAAAGTTCTTTGTCTCCATTCTGTCTTCACGTCGTCTCCAAAAAATAGTGTCTTCATTCCGTCTCCACCTCGTCTCCAAAAAATAGTGTCTCCAATCCGTCTCTACCCCGTCTCCAAAAAATAGTCTCTCCACACCGTTGCCAAAAGCTCTTTGTCTCCATTCCGTCTCCACGTCGTCTCCAAAAAATAGTGTCTCCATTCCGTCTCCACGTCGTCTCCAAAAACTAGTGTCTCCATTCCGTCTCCACGTCGTCTCCAAAAACTAGTGTCTCAATTCTGTCTCCACCTTATCTCCAAAAAATAGTGTCTCCAATCCGTCTCCACGTCGTCTCCAAAAAATAGTATCTCCAATCCGTCTCCAAGTAGTCACCAAAAATATAGTGTCTCCACACTTCAAAACATAAACTCTACATTCCGTCTCGAAGCCGTCGCCAAAATTACATATCTCGAAATTTAATTTAATTTTTTATTTTTCAAATAAAACCTTTAAATCTCCAGTTTTTATTAATTATTTGTTTATTAAATGAAGATATAATACACATTCATATAATATAAATTATATTTAATTTATATTGAAAACTATATTGTACCACACCATTAATAAAGTAAACAAATCCTAAACATAATTTAACACACTCGTTGCACATTAACATAACAAAAAAGCATGAAACTATTCTTCATTTCCATCATCGGGTTGAGGCGGATCCTGATGAGCAAGTGGCTTCATCATCATCTTTATCAGCAGTGCGATCTGTGCACGCAGTTCTCGAAGTTCAGCATTGTGTTCTTCTTGAAGTCGTTCAATCTGCTCAGTGTGTTCTTGTTGCGCTTTACGCAATTCCTCATTCTCTGAGATGTGTAGATCGAGCTTCTCATTCAATGTTGTCATCGCCCGAGCAACTACCTGATGTATCTCTATCTCTGTGATCTGGCGTCTGCCTAGTAGGTTGTGGTGTGTAGAAGACACTAAACCAGATGACCCGACCCCGTATATGCGCCCTCTGTTTGGTTTGCCCACAATCTGCAGGAAGAGTGCATCATAGTCTATCGGTGTCGCTGCTGAATCGGACTCGGAAGAAACAGTTGCCTGCTGTACCAGTTCATCATAATCAGCCTGTACGACAGAGCATCTGACTTAATCATTTTAGACATTTTGTTGGTAAATATATATATATATACATATATATATATCCCTAATTTTTTTTTCTATTAACAATAACTTGCACATACCATGGTCTGTTCTGCCCTAGGGTCTGTGAATGGCCCGTCTGGGCCCTTGCGATGAGCCTTTGCAAAAACATCAGCCCTAGTCACTGGTGCCCCCCATTCTTCTGCCTACAAATTTTTAAAATAGGAAAACATAACTACAAAAGCATTTATGATATGTTATATAATTGAATTTTATTACGACATTTTGTTCATTACATTTTTCTACTTACATACCAATCTCCTTGCAGCCTCTTCATAGGAGATAGGTCCTAAATGATGTGGAAATGGCCGATGCAGTCGGTTATTTGAATTTCGCTGTGAAATTGCCTGCCATTCAAGGGTTTCCCACTTTTCTTTTAACTGATCCCACGCGCCATCGCCCACCCACTTTGGATTCTTATTACGCGTCCGTCCTTTATTAAAGAGGTCACGTATACGAGATCCAGCTTTCGAATCAAACATTCGGCGAAGCGCTGCTTCCTCACTTGGGTACTACTTGTAGACCCTCTGCAGCCATATATTAATGCATATAACATATTATTTCAACAGTATTCAACCCATTGATTATAACAAATATCATTACATAAAATATATAAACACTTATTTATCATACCTGAAAATTAGCGAACCACCTATCTCTAACATCATCGGGGACCTCAGTCCAACTCCCCCAAGGCTGAGAATACCCGGCGTTCATTGCTCTAGTGACTTCTCTTGTTGCTGCGTACGGTGTCCAACTAAACATGAAGAAAACAAATAATAGGATATTAAACAGCCATAACATAGGGGGGTATTGGGATAGGGTTAACCATGGAAAAAATACAAAATCAAATACTTACCCACCACCGTCGAATGTCAAATGTGTCCGTCTGTCAACCTGCCACGCGACGTAGGCATCGTGCGACGAGAACCCATAATATTGCCATGGCTCTATCCCAGCAGGTCGTTCTTGAGCTGTTGTAGATGACTCAGGTTGTTCAGGAATCGGTGTGGATTGAGGCATAGGGTCGGGCGCAGTCGCGCCATCAACGTTTACGTGTAAATCCTCTAAACCTTGTCTCAAACCAGACGATGAAGTAGAAGGTGTAGACCTCTCATGTGGTGGTAATGGAACGTGTAAAGGCACCTGGCCTGATGCAGCGTCAATGGGCCCTCCAAACGTGCTAGTATGAGTATGTACCCTTTGTTGTGAGGGATACAAACTGTGTGGAATCCCATGCTCCAAACCTACTGATGATGACGATGAGCCACGACCCGACGACGGCTGACCGACAGAAGACCGATGACCAACCGATTGCGGTGCTCCTATGGACCCATGACCAACTGAATGCGGTGCTCTTGTTGACCCCCGACCTACTGAGTTCGGTGCTCCTGTCAACCCACGACCAATCGATTGATATCTACTAGTGGACGTACTGGATGTACGCCCACAACCTGTACTTCCACGACCTAACCCCGTCCTGAGGAATTGTCTAATTCATCTCGAAGAGTTATCTTTGCCTGCAGCCATCTCTATTCCCCTACAAATACACTTAAGGAATTAATTGTCAGTGCTACACACATTAATACACACATACACATGTTCCGTTAATTGAATTATAATTTTTAAATGTCATCCGTAAATAAGTCGTATACATCAACATGATTGCTATATAATATCCAAACTAAGTATCATATTCTTCGTCATCATGAGCGTCATTATCATCACCGTCATCATCATCATCATCTTCTTCATCTTCATCTTGTGAATTATCATCATCATCATCATCATAATCATAATCTTCTTCTTCTTCGTCAATCTTCTCGTCCTCTTCTTGAGCATCATGTTGAGCATGTAAATCATTAATATCTTCGTATGATATTTCTATGTTATCACCCGATGCATGACAAAGTGGAGGTAAACTAGCATCAGTCGGCTGTACTTCGGCCACATTCATGTCATCTAACTGAAAAGCTATTTCTTCTTCTCCTACACTCTGTTGTCTTGATAGGTCATATAAATTTCTTGGACGGATTTTAACCACAGCCCACCAATCCATTCGATCCCTTTTCGTTCCTGGATATTTACAGTAGTACACTTGTTGTGCCTGTTCAGCCAAAACAAACGGTTCATATTTTTGATACTTTCTCTTAACGTTCACTTCAATCTGTCCGGTCTTCAGATGATACTTCACCCCTCTGTCCTTTATGGAATCATACCAGTCACACTTGAAAAGAACGACCCTTGTATATTGCAATGTTGGATTATGATATTCAAATTCAATAATGTCGTTCAAAACTCCATAGTATCCAACATCCTCAGTATTACTATCATTTATCCCTTTAACAAACACTCCACTATTGTATGTTGATTTTATCTTCCCAAAATTTAATGTATAAAACCGATAACCGTTGACCAAGTATCTTGACCAACTGTGAACCCGTCTACTAGGCCTCATTGAAAGACATTTTACACGATCATCAATGCCATTAGTGCCTATCAACTGCAAATCGCATAATAAGGTTATTATGCAAAGTTAAATGAACTCATTAATTTAACACCAATTACACTTCTTAACATATACTTACATGGTGATATAACCACATCGGAAAATTATTGTACACTTCATATTGAATTTTCGTCGAACACAATTCCGGATAGTTTTGGAGAAGATATTCCTTGAACATGCTATGAAAAAAAAAAAAATGTGTCGGCTAAATCATGTAGTTAAGTGTATGAGGAACTGTGAGTTCCAATTTTCAAATAATATACTTATTCGTACCAGATATAGGGGGAAACTTCTCGGGAATTGGTCAAAACATAAATGTGTGCCGCATGCAGTTCTTGATCATTTAAGTTTTGTTCCGTTTCCTTCCCAATTGGACATTCCGGGTAAGTAAATATAGATAAACAACCATCAGGGTATGTCACCTCGTTGTATTGGTTATTCCGCGGAATACTTCTTGTTCTGGTACCCACGTGTAGTTCAAAATAATAAGAACAAAATGTTGATGTTTCGAGAATGTGATAAGCTTCATAAATTGATCCTTCAACGTGTGCTTTATTCTTAACCTTCCGTTTCAATCTTTGCAAAAACCTCTCGAATGGATACATCCAACGATATTGTACCGGACCACCACAAATGGCTTCATATACCAAGTGAATTGTCAAATGCTCCATCGAATCGAAGAAACTAGGGGGTAACATTTTCTCCAAATTGCAAAGTATGACGACAATATTTTCCTGCATCCTTTCCAAATCGGTCCTTTGAAGAGTTGTACAACATAGATTGGTAAATAATAAACTTAGTTGGGCAAAACTTGCCAAACATGTTTCGGTAGTAGCTCACGTAAAGCAATCGAAAGCAATCTCTCCATAAATACATGACAATCGTGACTCTTCATGTGTGACATCTTCAATTCTTTTATGTCTACACATCGAGATAAATTGGAAGCATATCTATCAGGGAGTTGTATGTCTCTAACCCATTCAAACAATGCTTTCCTTTTATCAACAGGAAGTGTGTAAACACCCATCTTCAATTCATGCTCACCGCATAATTTCGGACGGTCACAAAAGGTTGATACATCAACTCTAGCTTTGAGGTCGTCTTTTGTCTTACCCTTGACCGCTATCACCGTGTTGAAAACATTATCAAACACATTTTTTTTAATATGCATCACATCCAAATTGTGTCAGACAAGATGTGTCTTCCAGTAAGGCAAGTCCCAGAAAATACTTCTCTTCGTCCAATTGTGTCAATCCCCAAAACCGTATAGTTTGCTTTCTCTCATGTCGTTTATTTTCGGGTAATCTTTCACTAGTTCCCACAACTGCATACCATCTAATCTTGGCGGTGGCGGATCAGTTTCAACTCTACCTTTGATAAAATTCTTTTTGTCACGCCTTAATGCACTATTCAATGGTAAGAACTGACGAAGACAATCAAAGAAAGAATTTTTTCTACTTGCTGGTAATCGAAATGCTTTAAATTTATCCATACAATACGGGCATGACAGTTTTCCATGTGTGCTCTATCCAGACAACATACCATATGTTGGGAAATCATTTATTGTCCACATCAAAACAACCCTTAACATAAAATTTTTGTTTGTGGCAACATCATAACAAGGTGCACATTCGAACCATAAATTTTGTAATTCTTCGATTAGAGGCTCTAGGTACACATCAATATTCTTCCCAGGATTCTTGGGACCTGGGATAAACAGGGTTAAAAACATGAAATGATCTTTCATGCACATCCACGGTGGCAAATTGTATGGTGTTAAAATGACCGGCCAACAAGAATAAGGTTTTGCATTTGAACTGAACGGATTAAAACCATCTGAGCACAAACCAAGCCAAACATTTTTGGGTTCACATGCAAATTCAGGATATACAATATCGAAATATTTTCATCCCTCAGCGTCAGAGGGATGACAAATTTTTATTTCCTCAACCTGGTGATTCTTGTGCCACTGTATGTGCTCAGCTGTCACCTTTGACATGTATAGCCTTTTCAACCTTGGAGTCAATGGGAAAAACCGTAATTGTTGATATGGTTTCAACTTACTCTGTTTTGAACCACGTGTTGTTGGTTTGAAACGTCGGTGATGACAACGCGGACAAGAATCTAGGTGTTTTCTGTCATTGTAGAATAAGGTACAACCATTTACACAAACATCAATCTTCACATATCCTAGTCCCAAGGGTTTAATTAATTGCTTATACCTGTAAAAGTTTTCAGGCATCGTATGCGTATTCGGCAACGAATCCCTAACTGTTTCAATCATTGTGTTAAAGCATAGTTCGCTCATGTTATGCTCGGCCTTGACATTCATGTAATGAGACACAGCAGATAACTGCGTCAAGTTTTCACAACCTTCATACAGTGGTAAATCAGTAGCCTTCAACAACTCAAAAAACTGTTGTGTTTCAATGTTAGGTTCTTCTGTATACAAGTTTTCATCACCATACCATTCCGGACCAACAGCGTCCAATACCATTGTCCTATAGTAATTTCTTTCTTCTATCATCTCGTTGTAATCATTATTTTGAAAATAGGACGTACATATATAATAATTATTTGACATATCTTCCCCGTGTTCAGTCCATTTATAGTAGTTTACCATGAAACTTTTCCTGTAAAGATAAAGTATGACCTCCTCGGATTTTTCAAAATTGCGATTTTTGCATTTGGCACACGGGCATCTTATTTTTTCACCATCCATGTAATATCTTTGACCACGTGCGAAATCTACGAATTCGTGTACACCAATAACAAATGCCTCGTTAAGATGCCCGTCAGGATCATGGCGATGATACATCCATTCACGACTTGTATCCATATCGAACAAAAATTTCCTATGTAATATTTAACATATTCAATAAATGACTATTGATGTTTCGTTACATTTAGAGCATAATATTGGGACCACAACAATTACACATACCTTTTTCTATGTAACATTATATGTAATAAATGCATTTATGCTTAATATATGTAACATAGTTTATTTCACCAAGATCCATGTAGATAAAGATCTTAGCTGCAACAAATTAACTACTTACTTCTTAAGTTAACTTCCTAACTTAGCTTAAGTTAAACTATTAACGTAATCTTAAATGAACTTCTTCTAAATGCAAATAGTAGTACATAACAGGGAAAATTTCACATTTAGTCCCTATATTTACAATGTCTCAATTTAGTACCTATGGTTTAACCAAAATTTTTAATTTCTTTTATTGTTTAAAATGTCTCAATTTAGTCCAACATGTTTTTCAAAAAGTAAATATGTCGTCCCTATTATTTTTAAATAGTGTCAATGTTGTCCAAATGGTTTTCTTAAAGTTTTAAATTCGTCTATATTATCCAATGAGAAAACTGACATTTTTTTAGAAATAATCAAAACAATAGAGATGCAATTGATAACTTTAAACATTAGATAATAAATTGAAACTTTTCAGCCAACAATAGGGACTATATTTAGACATTTTAAACAATATGGAATAAACTAAATTTTTTTGCAAACAATAGGGACTAAATTTGAGATTTTCCATACTTATCTTACCACTCTAATCTAATCTATGTTACTTTCTTGTATTTAAAGTCCACCATCAAACATTCATTAACAAGACCAAGCATTGAAGATAATTAAAACACATAATATATAATTAGAGTAATTACAACACGTACTACAACCTAACAAGCCATACAATCTATAAATTCAAAATACAATTGTTCAACCAACATATATACATGCAAGACCTATACTTCTTAAGTGAAAGAGCATCTAAATGAACTACTTAACCTATACTTCTTACATACTAAACTACTTATCTTACTTATCTGAGTGTGTTAACATAACATATTAATTTGTCTTGCTAAACTTATGGAATTAAATTATCTATATTTATTACTTATTAATTATCTAAATTTATTAAGCTAACTTATTTAATTACTTAGTCTATTATCTTAAGTTTAATTACTTATTAATTTAGTCAACATATCATACTATCATGGCAACCGTCTAACCTAATTTAACTTACTTAATTGTCAAGACACACACGGAAGATTAAATCGGTATTCTTACTTGTTAATCACCTTTAATTTCTCACTCGAGTTAACTTAACTTTACTTAAACATCTTAATACAACTGCAAAAAACCAATTCTCCACCAACAACAAAACACCCCTTCATCCACTTACACACACAGCATCTTCCCAATACCCTCTCAACTCATTTATCATAATATACAAAATCAAATACATAACAAATAATTACAATTCCTTTAATTTACTTAACCAGATTTACAATTACAAATAAATTTATTGTAAAACTTTTAACTCGTACAATCATCAAACTCACCTGAGCCGATTGAAACTATATAAGTCCCATCCAAATATCTAAAGCCCCAAACCTTGCAAAGAAAAGCCAAACACATTGTATTAATCAAAAAAATACAATGTATAATCAAAAAATATTTATTACATTAACACAATGTATTTTTGGTAAAAAAAAATAAAAAAATAAATCCGAAAAAAGAAAAAAAAATCAGAAATAAATTAAGGAAATATTGCTCAACCAAAGTTTTGGTAAATTAAAACACAATTTTATTATATAAAATAAAGAAAAAACCAAAAATTGAATTTTTTTTATATAAAACTAGGGAAAAAAACTGAAAATTATACAAAAAAAGTACATAAATAAAATGATATATATAACAAAAAAATCAAACACATTATATAAATGTTTATATACACATATATATACATACATATAAATATATATATATGTATATATATATATATATGTATATATTTATATATGTATATATACATACATTGCAAAAGAAAAAAATTACAGTATATTTTCGGATTTTACCTAATCGTCAAGGTAAGAGAGGGTGTTGAAGGGTGGGGGTAGGGGTGGGGGTGGGGGTGGTATGAGGTAGGGGACACGAGGGGGAGGGGGGTAGGTGGGGCGAGGGGTGTTGCTATATGTGTTTTTTCGCTGGGGGTGGGGGCCACTTCTGTTTTTTTTTTTTTTTTGAATTACAAGAGGGGCAGCAGCTGCTGCCCTCTGTAAATGTTTTCCGTTTAATGGGAACCAGCTATGCTGGTTCCCCATGGTGACGGCCCAGTGACTAACTGGGCTGTCGCCAAAGTTTAGGGACCCGATTTGACGGGTTCCCATGGAGACGGCCTGGTCCGTGGAGACGGATCAGGCCGTCTCCCAAATGTCTCCAATAGGAGACGGCCCAGGCCGTCTCTAAAATGGAGAGTGGCCTGGGCCGTCTCCTCAATGGAGACCGGGCTCTCCATTTTGGAGACGGCCACTGTTCGTCTCCAAATTGGAGACGGACCAGGCCGTCTCCAAAATAGAGACTGGACCTGGTCCACTTCCAGTCTCCAGGCCGTCTCCTCAATGGAGACGGACCAGGCCGTCTTCAAAATGGAGATTGGACCCGGTCCAATTCCAATCTCCATTGAGGAGACGGTGTGGGCCATCTCCTCAATAGAGACTGGGCTGTCCATTTTGGAGACGGCCCAGGCCGTCTCCAAAATGGAAACTGGACGTGGTCCACTTCTAGTCTCCATTGAGGAGATGGACCAGGCCATCTCCAAAATGGAAACTGGACCTGGTCCAGTTCCAGTCTCCATTGAGGAGACGGCGTGGGTCGTCTCCTCAATGGAGACTGGGTTCTCCATTTTAGAGACGGCACTATCCGTCTCCAAAATGGAGACTGGGCTTGGTCCAGTTCCAGTCTCCATTGAGGAGATGGGGTGGGCCGTCTCCTCAGGCCGTCTCCATTTTCTGGAGATGGATTAAGCCATCGCCAATCGTTTGGTTTTCCTTGTCTTTCAATTTTTGGTTATAATTTTTTTATATTTGATAGTTTATCATATATTGGTATAAATTATAAAATAACATGTTAATATACATCCTTAATTTCAATTGTGTACCTCAATTTATCAAACTAATACGTAGTTGAATTAGTAATTTAAATTTTTTTAAAACAAATATTTATAAAATTTTTATAAATATATAAAGTAGATGAAGGTAATTCATTAATAATTCAAATGCTTTTAAATCTTGGTGTAGTAATTGGGAACGTCATGTCCCCAATTATTTGACCCATGGAAGACGAATGGTACGCATCCATGTGGTCGCGAATCATACATACGATAGGAACATGGTGTACTCTACCACGGGGCATACGGAAATTGAATTGGTAGGGCCCCCGTTCGCAAGGTAGATGGATTCAGTAACTTTTCAACATCGAAAATATCGTGCACGCCATGTCCCTTATTATTTGACCCATTGCAGACGAATGGTACGCAGCCACATGGCCGGGAATCATGCATACGATAAGAACATGGTATACTATACCATGGGGCAGCAGGAAATTGAATTGGCAGGGGCCCAGTTTGCAAGGTAGATGGATTCAACAACTTTTCATTATCGAAAATAGCGTGCACGCCATGTCCCAAATAATTTGACCCATGGAAGACGAATGGTACACAGCCACGTGACTGCAAATCATTCATACATACCTTACCATATTATAAAATGCTGGGGTGTCTCGCTACTGTCATCAAGTAGTCTTTACATAATTCAATTACTTGTTTCCTATATATAGCAGTCGGAAGTGTGCTTTCTCACACCGTCTCGCATTTTCAAAAAATAGATTGTAGTTAAATTGTTTCAAGGATGAGCAAGGATCAACAACACCACTCAGATTCTCTTCCAAGACTAACAAAAGATGAAGAGGTGGATACGATGAAACCGTATCCAAATTACAGCAAATACGTTAAACCCCAACTTGATCTAAATGCTCCGCCAAAATATGACGGATACATTTCTAATGCCCAAGTAGTCCAAAAAGTTCAAGACGACATGCTACGGATCTATTTCCCAAACATATTTAAATAATATTTATATTTTTTTATCATATTGGAAACATCGGCATTAGAACTATTTGTTACAATCCGTAACAATGTTATTGCGTTGCTCTGCCTGATGTGTAGTGTATGGTTGTTATGTTTTAGTGATCACGATGTACTATGTTAGGTATTAAGTTGGTGTGTTTATGTATTTCGAGCACATAATTTGTAACATGTTAATTATGTTTCCTATTTTGTCATTTTGTTGCTGTATTAATAAATGATGATATGTAATCCTTTATTAATTATGAATGTAAAATTAAGTTTATGTTTGTAATGATTTAACTCTTATAATAAAAAATCTTAAGTTGTTTCCTATTTAATTGTTTTGTTGATTTCGAAGAACTAATTGTATATAGTGGTGTATTACGTTAAATATTAGCCATCTATATAAATTGTTCTTCACGGAGACAATAATGCGTCCCATTAACTGTTCGAAGGCTGTAAATATGTTTTTGTTTATAATAAAAGACATATTTTGTTTTGTAAGTAATGATGAATAACTTATCGTTACAATCAAAGCCTCAAATGTGGACGACTTACTTATGTAGACGCCAATTCATGACATTATAAGACGGAAAATTAGTAGTCACTACTTATATGTATAATTATTACATTAAAATAATTCATCAATCTATAATTATAAATTTTTGGCGACGGCAGGGTGACTAAATTATGACGCATTTTGTGGACCATCTCGAACTTGTTGCCACTTGGCGACAACATGGAGACAACATGTCATTATCTGTCACCATATGGTCACTTTTGGAGACCGCATATGATGTTGTCACCATATTATCGCCAATTGGCAACGACGTGGGGACGGCATGGAGACAACATGTCATTAGCTGTCACCAAGTAGTCACCATATGGTCACTTTTGGAGACCGCATATGATGTCATCGCCAAATTGTCGCCAATTGGCGACGACGTGGGGACGGCATATGTAGGTCGTCTCCAAAACGTAACAAAATTGTCACTAAATTGTCACTAAAGTGGCGACATCTTACTCCGTCTCCAAACCGTCGCCAAGTTGGTGACAAAATGGTGACAACCCGTCGCAGAAAGCAGTTTTTTTTGTAGTGAAAATATAAGTTATTACATGCCATAGTTCATATATCCTACTACAATCCATTAGCATTCAGCTTACAATCACTCAAACATATACATAAGCACTTAGGCTATAAAATAGAAAATAAGGTAGAGCAAACAAGATCTCCACATAATAGCAAGAGCAATAAATCCACCTCACGCAATTAGACACTGCAACTAAGGCAACTCCTCCTCCAAATGTACCTCCTGAAACATGTTAGCGAGGTATGAGCAACCATTGTTGCCCAGTGAGGGATAAAGTCTCCCGGGGCGTGCATTGCAACAAGTAATAAACATTAATAGAAATTAAAACCATTCAAGAATGACAACAGATTAAGTAACCACACATTAAAAATGATACATTATACTTAACCCCAACACTCCAATCTTCACTTGATCTTTATTCACGATCCACAAACCACGATCACTGTGCCGGCATAATCCCAATCACTTCTGGGTGTACTCCGGATGTACCCCAATAATCCTACGACCCAACATCCCCTGGCAATCTCCGGACCAGGCGAATGAGGGACTAGGGCACGGAGTTTGAATATCCACTGTCAAGCCCTCTGCTGCCCAGCCGATATTCAACACATCCGCCCCTGACACTATGGTTGCGCAACCACTATGCAATGCCCTTATCAATGGCAAGACAATATCAACAATATAAGCTATAACACATAGGAGGATCAACAAAGTAGGTTGACCTCGAAACAGTTAGAATAGAAGCAATTTACACAAGCAATTAAGTAGTTTTACAAAGGGGCATATTCAAGATACACATAGAACTATACCAAAAGCTCCAAAACAACTAGAAACCACATTTAAACACACAAGGAGTCATGCCATGGTCTTAGAAGCGTGAAACAACTGGATTTGCACTTAAACCCTTTTGTTATTCAAGCTATTTTCCTTCCAAACTCATGTTAGTGATTCAAATTCAAGGGGAAGTTATACCAATCTTCTAATTAGCCCGTAAGGTACCCTTACAACTCTCAAACACGTTCAATTACCCGCAATTAACCCAAGAGCCCCAATTTTTCTCTTATAGCTTTGAACTACACATACCTTAACCGGGTTTCAAACAAGGGTTAACAAAGCTTTTATAGCACCTAGGTAGCCTAACAATACCAAATGTGAAGCTCAATTCTACCCGGATTAACATTAACCCCAAAACGCCTTTTAAAAAGTCAGATATTTCGTGTTTTAGCTAAGTTCCGAGCAATTAAACTAATATCTATAGCACCTAACTATAGTATTGAATCAAACCCTAAAGCACATTTTATCAAAACCCTAAAATTTACACTATTCATTGTCTTCTTTAACTTGTCATTTCAAAATCTAGGCATAAACTATGCCAATAGCTTGCAAAAGAATGTTCACTAATCATTTTAGAAGGTTTTGGAATCATTCATAAGCATTTATATCACAATATACAACAATTACAAAATTCAACACAAACCCTAACATTCAAAGAAATGCATATAAATGTTTCTCCCTCACCTCTACAAGTTTCCATGACGCAAGTTTAGGCTCAATGGATCCACCTAGCATGTAATAGAACACATATTTATCACAAGAAACCTCATGGACGTGATTCACAGCCAAATATAACAATGAGAACAATAGCTAAGTAGGCAATACTAGCTCAATTATAGCAACTTATGCAATCAAAGTCATTCTAACTTCCACCTATCGCTACACAACCTTAGCATGCTACTATTATAACTCCGAGGCAGTCCAAAGGTCACCATTACAAGCGTAGAGATTACACACCACACAGGAGCACACATTTGCACCTAAACCAACCATTTCAACTCAAAAACACCAACAATTTAGCTTATTCCACCCAAACCACCATGACCCTCCAACTACCAACATTTTTCCCTATCTAATAGAAGGCTTATAAACCATATAATAGCATAAAATAAGCTATCTAATGGGTGCACAAAAACTTCCCAATGAAACAGCCCCTAAACGCCCAAAAAAAGAAAAATTCAGCAAGCTACATTCTCCATTTTTTTTTGCTCCATTTTGCAATCTCAAGTTATTTTATTATTCTAGATAGGTTCATTAACATATATGAGCATTATATAAAAGCTAAGAATCAAGATTAAACACAACTTAGACATATAAATCATTGAACAACTCAAAATAGCCAATTTCAACAAAATATGTTATATATAAGAAATTAATCGGTAAAGTCTTCTCTAACACCTATTTAAGCAAGATACAAATGCAATCCTAGCATTTTATGACATAAAAATAAACTTTGGAAGATTTGAAAAAAAAATTCCCTCACCTTTGTTTCGCAAAATAAGGGCAAAAACGATCGGTAGAAAGATGCTAGACGTCGACACGAGTCCAAAAATGCTTGGTTTGCGTCTTGGTTCCGCTTCTAGCTCAAGATATAAGAAAAATAGTGAAAAATCTACTATTCCTAGGGTTTGGACTGGTCACGGCTGAAGCAAGAAGAAGATGAGCAATTTTGGAATTTTTTTGGTGTTTTATAAGCTTTAATGAAAGTCAAATGTCAAATCTTTGGTCAAACTCGCGTAAACCAAAGCAGCCCTGCGCAACCTTACGAAAACAGCCATAACTTTTTCTAGAAAACTCCAATTCACGAACGGTTTGAAGCCTTATAAACTAGACTCATAGAGCTTTCCAACCATATATAATTTGCTATATAAATCTTCCCCAATTGGTTCATATTTAATTCCAAAGTTAACTCAAAATTTAACTAACTTAACCTTGCATTTTTATTTCTAATCCCAAGTTTGCTTTTCATTAAACATTTCATCAAATCTCTTGATCAAAATATTAGAACCGTGACACTTTATGTAATATACACCTTTATATATTTAATTAACAAAAATATTAAAGTCATTATTAGTTACACACATAACTACATCAATATATTAGAATCTAAGAATAAATTAAAAACTAATTAATTAGAAACATCTAGTTTGCACACACTATACACTAGAAAAGAATGGATAATTTTCACCTGAGCAATTTTTAAATTCCTAAGGGGCCTTATGTTACTATATTAAGAGCCGTCATTGAGAAATACATGTTTAGGTTATAGGCATATCAATCATTATGCAAAAATATTCATTGATACATGGGGCATTCAAGAATTCCAAAAAATAGGGTTGTAGATTTACCCATAGATTCACGGGACTATCTGGCTTTTAATTACTCTTTGGTTAATTTATCAAATATGTCACATAATTATGAGAGAGAGAATGATACTAGTTTTATACTCTTGAACTTCACATAGATGCTAAGTGCAAATGAAAGAAATGTATTAATCAAACAAGTCATAAAACACAACCAGAAAAAAAAAAAAAAAAAATTCACAAAACATTAAACTCTCCTCTTCATTTGGATTTTTTTTTTCTTCTTTTTTTTTTTTTTTTTTTTTGTGTGTGTTGGGTGGGGGATGTTGGAGGAAGTTTTAGCTGTCTAAGAGTTGTGTGTGTAAAAAGTTGCGAACTTAAGTTTCGCTGATTACATCTTTAATCTATGTTGTACGGCTTTAAACATCTCTTGAATAAAAATATAAAAAAAATGAAAGTTGACTACCAAGAGGTCCAAGACGATGACATAGGTTTAACGCCAAGAACTAGCAAGAACATTGACCTTTTTTCCTCAAACTTACGTTCGACATGTAAGGTTAGTCAAGATCACGACAAAAGCTTATATCAATCCTGAAGCCTTTCCCCTAAAGGTCTCGACACGGTTCATCATTTTCAAATTGTATCGTGATCAAATAGGTCACACTTTGAAACTTAGAGTAAGAACGAAAGACCTCGAGCGCTTCAACATCCAACCGTGCACTCCATATTAGTGCATGCATGGCATCAACCCAAAAGCAATTAATGCCCATTATCGCGCCCTTGGCTTATCCTCTTCTTATTCCTTTTAAGTGCTTCAATCTCCTATAAATAGACCCAAATACGATGAAAAGAAAGTATATATCATTGCTTTCCCAAGTCTTTTTTTGTTTGAGAGATCACAAGTGAGCAAAATCATGAAGTTTAAAGCTTTTATTTTTCTAGGTCTTCTATGTTCCATGGTTCTTCTCGTTTGTTCAGCTGTTGCTGCCGAGACATCTCAAGCTGAGACAAGTGGTTAGTATATCAGCACTTCTCTAAAAATTTTACGATAATAAACTTTTGTACAACACATGCATGCGCATCAGCGCATGAACGTCCTACATTAACTGTTAAGATGTATACGAGAATGCTACTCATATTGCAAACTTGCAAATCACAAACTGCATTTTTCTTAATATATAATAATCATTATTTTTCTTCATTTTCTTCAAATATTTTCAGTTAATCTAAGACTAACTGCAATGGAATGTTTCAGTGTCACGATTCATGTATTATTGCTAAGTTTAAATGATACATATTGTACAAGGATCTATGGAGTCTCATGTTAAGAGGTTTCATTATGAAATTTCAATTGTATTTCTATGGAATGTAAGACTGATGGCCATTGTCCTATTTGTGCCAGCAGATGAAGCAAAGGCAACACGTGGAGTGAATAGCGAAAAAAATAGTGGCTATGGCGATGGCAAAGGAGGAGGGTACGAAGGTGGTAGTCAAGGAGGTGGCTACGGCAAAGGTGGGGGTTATGGAGGCGGCTACGGCCAAGGTGGAGGTTATGGAGGTGGTCAGGGAGGTAGTTATGGTGTTGGTGGAGGCAAAGGAGGTGGTTATGGAGGTTCCAAGGGAGGTGGGAAAGGTGGCGAGTATGGCCCTGGTGGAGGCTATGGTGGTGGTGAGGGCAAAGGTGGAGGTGGAGATGGCAACGGAGGTGGTTTCGGCTCTGGTGGCGGCTATGGTGGTGGTCCTGGTGGAGGGAAAGGCGGAGGAGGTGATTATGGGGGTGGTGCGGGCAAAGGAGGTGGAGGTGGGTACGGCACTGGTGGCGGCTATGGTGGTGGTCCTGGTGGAGGGAAAGGCGGAGGAGGTGATTGTGGGGGTGGTGCGGGCAAAGGAGGTGGAGGTGGGTACGGCACTGGTGTCGGCTATGGTGGTGGTCCTGGCGTAGGAAAAGGCCAAGGAGGTGATTATGGTGGTGGTGCGCCGGGCAGAGGAGGTGGAGGTGGTTATGGCTCTGGTGGAGGTTATGGCGGTGGTCCTGGTGGAGGTTATGGTGGTGGTGGTGGTGGACGTTGTAATCATGGCTGCTGTGGTGGTGGATATGGGAAAGGAGGAGGTTGCAAATGTTGCCTTAATGCTGAAGAAGCTAAAGCCTACAGGCAAAATGAAGTCAAACCATAGATGCAATCATGCAAAATATAGACGTCCACTAAAATAAAAGATTTCATAACCAGATATATACATACATAAATAAATTGCATGGCCTATAAGTACAAATAAAATGCATGTACGAGGAACTAAGGCCATGCAACTCCTACATGTATTACCAAGCTATGATTCCCAGTGCAATGAAAATCTTTGTTGGTTTCTTATCCATCTTAACTTTCCGCTACATTGTTAGCTACACCAATATTTTTTAGTTCTGGATTGTTATAAAACATGTATTGAAGTAAATAACTGTATTACAGAATTTTTAACTTTTAAGATGGATGCCACAGCGGTGTATTTCACTTTATATAAGCTAGCAACCTGGTAAGGTTTGCTTATGCATTCTTCATTAATTAGTTTGCAATTTATGTTGTTGAATTTCACCTCAGTGACAAAGTTTACCTTTTCTCTATCAATAACAACACCTTCGATCGATATTCTACTTTAAGCAATATGGTAAAGTGAATTCAATCATGTGATATGTTTCTTTCCATGATCAGTGGGGAAATGTAATGTAATACACCTAGTACAATTAAATCTCTTCACGCTTCAGGTGTTTGAACAATAAAAGAGCTGCCATATGGCTTATGCTTGAAAGTTGGTTCGAGAAACTTATGAAAATTTTGTCTATACGAATGGTCGTGTAGTGGCCTGTTATAATTAAAAATTTTAAGTTTGAACTACAGTTTCGATCTCCATTGTATATATATATAAAAATATACATAATTGGCCGGTATTGATGAACAATTGCAATACCTCTTCTTTTTCCTTGAATTGGAAATAAGAAAGAGTAAGACTTTGTTTGTTTGCCGTAAAATAACTTACTTGTAGAAAATGTTTTCAGAGGAAAATATTTTTTTGAAAAATAAAATATTTTCTTGGACTTCGTTTGTTTGCCGTAAAATAATTTGTTGGAGGAAAATATTTTTTTAAAAAATAGAATACTGGAAAACATTTTATAGTGTTTGAGTTCTAGAAAATTTTTTATTCTCCCAAAGGATATGAAAATATTTTTCCAAACTTTGTACTAGCCGTAATATTTGACCGAAAAATATTTTTTAGTTGACCAATTTTCCGATATTACCAAACACCGAAAAATAACACCAAAAAATTGGAAAAAAGTAGCCACCATTTTTTACTAAAAAATATTTTACAGTTGATCAATTTTTCTGTGGTCAAAGTGGAGTCCAATTTCACAATTCATAGCCACTAAGCTCAAGTTAAGAGCAATTTTAATGCATTCATCTACTTTGTTGAGTCCTAGATAGATGGTGATAAAAATCATTTCAATTTAGGCTCCGTTTGTTTGTTGTAAAATATTTTTTTAGAAAATATTTTTCTAATTTTTCGGTGTTTGGTAATTTTTACATAAGATTATACATTGCGACTGCTATACCAATTATGTTGGAACTCCAGAAGTTACAGGGAATAAAAATTCCTGTAAAGGGTAATTTTGTCCCTTCAGATATTGTTGGAGAAGGATTAGAATATTTGCGTATGTAAGATGTTTAATTGCGGGAATTGCTACCCAATAATTAAGTAGAACGGTCAGGTAATAAATGGTCTATTGTAATTAGAACAATTAAATTCAAATAACAGCTTTGACCTCTATAGTGAAAAGAAAAAAAAAAAGATTTTTGTTTACTCGTCGTTCTATCATGATAAATTGAATTTTTTTATTTTACTTTCACTAATTATAATGACGCATTTAACCATGGGAAGATCTCAATATGAAATTAGGTATGGTCATTTCATTGACAGTCACGACGATCGAACTACAACAAACACGTACAAGAACAAATACATCACCAGCTCAAAAGTAAAACATCTGAAGTCCTAAATATATATATGAATCAAAACACAAGAAACACTCTCCAAAATACAAACGCACATTCAACAATGAAGCAAATTAATCATAAAGGTTCCATGACAATGAATTCATGGAAATATATATATATATATATATATATATATATAGTCTCTATATGAGTGCCAAAGATATTATTGGTGAGCCATAACACAATCAATTTCTTGATGGAGGTGGTGAGAATGAAGGAATTGTTGGAACAGTTGGAATTGAAGAGGTTGGCAATGGAGGAAGAGTCATCTTTGGAACTGATGGCATGGTTGGCAAAGTAGGATTAGGCAAAGGTGGCAATGTGGCCTTTGGCATTGGTGGCAACGGAGGCAAAGGTGGTGGGATCGAGGGCTTAGGCAGAGACGGAATTGTAGGCAGTGGAGGTGCAGCAGATGTTTGCAGCAGCTGTCGAGCAGCGAAGCTCAAATGGAAGCTTGAAATGGATAGTGTGATGATGATCATGGATAGAACAAGGGAATGGTTGAAAGCTGCAGCCATAACTCCTTTAGATTAATAAGCAATAATATAAGTAGTGAGAATTCTTGCGTTGATGATTTGCTTTTCGAGAACCATAATTTGTCATGGGTATTTATAAGGGAGGTTTGTTGTAGGGTCCAAAAGTTGGATGCAATGTAGTTGTGCCCACTTGGAGGATTTCTTTTGTTAGTTCACCTTCTAAACCTGACTCTTTGGAGTTCGATTTTATGGAAGAGTTTTTCTTATGGGTTACCTTGCTTGAGATATTATATCATGTAGCTGGCTTAATTATTATAGGGGTGGATTTATGATTGTTGTTTAATGAGAGTTAAAAATATATAATTTAGTACTTGTGTATGGATAATTTTTTGAATTAATTTCAGTTTACCTTTTAATATATTTGTGAGAGAACACTTTACCCTTTAATGTATTATTTGTATCACTTAACCCCCTTTGACCTTTAATCAAATATAAAACTCTATTAATAAATTAACAAAATTAGTTGAAATGACAAAAACACCCAAACATCTTCTTTTTCATGATCATCCTCTTCAAACCTCACCTTGGCCTCATGTCGAACTGCCCCACCACTTAAAACAACAACTATAATTATAGATTTTCCTGATTCGTTGCATTTAGTACAACATAATAAAAAATTGTTTTCTAGCAAAAAAAAAAAAAAATTGTCTACTCTTCTTTATCGATACGATATATAAAACACATTTTGCTTTGATTTTCACATACATAATCTCATTTAAGGAATTAGCACCAGCAAACTGTATTCCATTGAATAGCTTTGAAATAGGCATTCCATGCTGAATGTGTATAAAAATCATGATGAGAGCATTAATTTATTTTCCATTCTTGAACTCTTTAATGCATCCTCAAATGACAAACTTCCTTTGGTTATATTATAGAAATTCTGATGACTATTGTTGTGGAGGTGATGGGTAGTGGAAGATGATGATAACGTAATTATGGAGGACTTGGTGATGGTGACGGATACATAGGGCTGGACATGAAACTAGGGTTAAAAATTAAAGAGGACAAGGATGAGGATGAGAATAGTGATGGAAATGTTTGGGTTTTTTTTTATCATTTCAAGTAATTCTGTTAACCTATTAATTCAATGTTTTGTTTGACCAAAGGTCAAAGGAGGTTAAATGTTACAAATAATACATTAGGGGGTAAAGTGTTCTTTCACATATACATTAAGGGGGTAAAATGAAATTTACCTTAATTTTTTTTAGTGTGGGTTAAATTAAATTGAATTTTCAATCTAAAGGAACCTTAAAAATACATGTGTTGTCAAATAATTTAACCCAAACACACTTCTTAATAGTCCACTCTTGGGATCAATGGAGTCTGCAACTCCGTTAGCCCATGAATAAATTCACTCTTGTTTATGAATACCCTGTTAGCCCATGAATAAATTCATCTCCGTTCTGTCTCTAATTTGTCACAATGCCTAGCAACAAAAAATTATGTCGCCAATTTGGAGACGAATTGATGACAGACTATCGCTAAAAACAGTTTTTCTTGTAGTGAAATGATCATGTAATAACCGGTTATAATAAGAGATTATGAATTCAAACTATACTTTCGACGTCATTGTATAAAAAGAAAAAATGAAAGCACAATAAAATAGTGAAATAAAGAATAGAAGTTCATTGAATTCTAGAGGATTTGAGAGACCTTTTTCTTTTGTCAAGATGATATTAATATTATTAACTAACAAACATAAATATAAAAAATTGGGCCTACTCACAACCAACAAGAGCCTAGGAGAAAAGATAAAATACAACCAATGAAAAAAAGTGGTAAAAGTAGAACAATAGAGAGCAGCACAACAACCACGTGAAGAGCACCATGTCCAAAGAGATAAGAATAAGCATGGGAGCTGGACGGCAGCGAAACTTCAACAAGGAGCAGGCAATAAACGCAAGTGACAACAAACAACCTTCCAACGGCCAAAACAGTGGCAAGAAAACCCACCGGAGCTATTAAAACAGCGACTAACGAACAAACGCATAAAAGGACACGCGACCTAAAGCGGAGGCAAACAGTCAGAGTCTCCAACAGAGACTCGGACCTCAACGGCTAAGGCATAGTCCACCTAAAACCTCCAATAACACCTCCAATATAGGTAGTGAACAAGGGGAAGAGGAGAAAGAGTATCAGGAGTCAGGCGATAGGCGGCAAAAACAACCACGATAGGTTGTAAGCGAATAAATAAGAGACTTCAATCCTTACACAATCATTAGTCAAAAGGATTTTACCAGCGATATCTCATAAAACATAAGTCAGTTAATTTCTAACTCAGTTGTATCATTTTCTCATCGAACTTCTCATAGTTATGTTCAGTCCAAGATAATCCACCAAATTCACGTTGATATCAAAGCATTTTTTGGTTTTTAGTGTAAAACTTTGATTTCTCATAAAGTATTTATAAAGTCCTGAAGGCAATATTAATCAATTTTTGATTGACATCGTTAATAATTGAGATTGGAACAAAATCTGATTATGGATCTTGAATCTATTTAAAAAGTAGGACATGTAGATGTCATACAAAAACTAACATATCATACTGATATACTACGATCCAAGTCCATATTACTACCTCAAATACTATAAGAAAACAGCTTTCGGGCGACGAATTGGAGCGACATACTTTTTTTCGTAGCTATTTGGCGACGGAATTATAAACCGTAGCCAAATGGCTACTGAAAAGCAATGAAAAAATAAATTTCGTAGCCTTTCCGTGGCCAATATAAGAACGGTAGAGTGGTGACTAAAATGTGGTGACGGGGAAAAATTTAATAAAGAAAATATATTGAAAATAAATTTTCGTAGCCATGCGGTAGCTACATAGCGATGGACAATATTTGTTACTCGAATAAAACTTAAGACATAAATTTTGTAGTGAGGCTGTAGGTAATTGGTTACAGAATGGTGACGGACATTAACGTATCCGTAGCTAATCTGTAGCCATGAATACTATTTATTTTATTTTTATTTATTAACAATTAAACATAGAAGTTAGTATTGTTTCCGTAGCAAATCCGTAGCAAGTTGGCTATGGATTGGCTACAACCTTTTGTGTGTTCGTAGCCATTCCGTAGCCACTTACCATGGATTGGCTATGGAGTTTATAAAAATGAAGTATATTACTTTTAATGTTAATTATCAAAATGCGATTCGACCTAAAACGAAAGAAAATAACAAGTGACTTGTATTGTTGTCGGATAAAAACAAAATTGGCTCGTTTTTTGTTACTATAGGTATTTTCTCGAAAAATGTCATAGAATCCAATAACCGATTAAATCAAAGTTCATATGTTCTCATAAAAAATTACGTTAATTTTAGTTAACGTTGAATCTATTAGGTTAAAAACTCTTACATTTGGTTTATACATCACAAACAAGCAAAATATTAAGTTATTAACACGTTTTTACACGTTTTTCCTATATATTAACAAGTTAAACATGGAGAATATTAACTTCCGTAGCCATTCCGTGGCCATTGGCTACGAACTTTTATATATTTGTAGCCAATCCGTAGCCACTTGTCACGGATTGACTACGGAGTTTATAAAAAATTGAAGTATATCACATTTAATGCTAATTATCGACGTGTGATTCGACCTAAAACAGAATACAATAACAAGCAACTGCATTGTTGCCAGATAAAAGCAAATTTGGACCCTTTTTTGTTAATATAGGTATTTTTCTCGAAAAATGTAATAGAATCCAATAATCGATTAAATCAAAGTTCATATGTTCTCTTAAAAAATTACGTTAATGTTAATTAACGTTGAATCTATTAGTTTAAAAACTTTCACATTTGGTTTGAACCTTACAAACAAGAAAAATATGAAGTTATTAACTTGTTTTTACATATTTTTCCTATATATTAACAAGTTAAACGTGGAGAATATTGATTTTCGTATCCATTTTGAGGCCATTGGCTACGGATTGCTACAGACTTTTATATATCCATAGCCAATCCGTAGCCAATGGTCACTGAATGGCTACGGATGTCCGTTGCCCAAAGAAAAAAAAAGAAAAAAAAATAATGATGTCTAAAAGATAACCCAATAGAAGCAAGGTGTTAGCATAACAAAATACTCAACAAAATTAGTCTAATATTAGCATCAAAACACAAAATTAAAACAAGTCATAAAGGAATCCAAAATATATAAATTCAATTTAACGAAATTCGAAATGAAAATGATTAAAAACTAAGAAAAAGTCTAAAAATTATTGTCTTTGTCCACGACCACGACCTCCACCCTGTCCTCCACGACTCGGATAGCCAGTATGTCTAAGGCGTAGGTCTTGTCTGAAGACATGACCACGAATGTGTGTACAATCATTATCAATCAAGTCAAGTCGACCTTGTATATCCTCCAAAGTAGTTTCATATTATAGTCAATCTTCCGCCCTATAGTTTTCTAAAGTCTGTACCGAAGTTTGAAGAGTTGCAAGTTTTTTATTGGTGTCGTCCATCCTAGTTACTATGCCATCAGGTTTTTGTAAAATGAGATCATAAGGCGAGCTTGTAGCAGTACCACTTGAACTAACACCCCTCATCCTTTCATGGTCTTCCATTTGTGACACTCTAGAAGCATGCAAAACATGTTCCATAATGTTGGCATCCCCTATTACATTTGCAATCCCCAGTATTTCTCTATACATATTTTTCATATGAACATCATTCGCCCGAGTTGGATCCTCAACAAAGGTTGTCTTCTTCTTAGCCTTTTCCAAAGTCATGTCTTTGACTGTCGTAGGTAGGCGATCAAATTCTTTTGATTTATATAACGACCGTCATACCAATAAGCTTGTTGCTTATTCAGATACAACATATTAAAATACCAATTAGAATTGAACCTACTAGCTTCAACCTCTTCAAAATTCACCCCAAAATGTTCAAAAATTCGGGTAAGGGCTATTTCATATGGCAAGGATTTTTTTGACTCGATAACAGGAATCATGTGACGAAGAACATATGGGAGGTTCACTTTCCTAGCATTAACTAACAAATAGACAATATATGCATCTCCTTGAGTAGTCATATGGGCATTAATATTTCTGTGAACGAGACACGAGCCAACAAAATTAACCCAAATACGCTTCAGTACTGTCAAATATTTCTTATCAGGTATATTTGATCCATTAACACGTCGATCATACCTTTTACCCCAAAAAAATCTCAAACAATTTTCTAATTCATTAGGTTCTATCCTAGTGAATGGCCAACTACTTGTGTCATAAGCTTTGACGCCTTCGTTAGGCATATTAAATATAATAGTTATTCTCTCGGCAGTGAACTCAATTTGAACACCTCTAACTTGAGTTTTCAAGTTACTAAGTTTTGAAGTATCCATATTCTTGTAAAATTCATTAATTAAAGACGGATAAACATTGCAGTTAATATGTAGGAAATCATATCAACCTTGATGTTGCACAAATTCAAAAATTCGAGTGCCCAAATGTCTTCGTCAACCAAGCACCTTCTATATAATATCGGCTTCATAATCTCATTGTCTTCACGCATAGAAAGAGGATCTCGAGGTAGAGTTGGGGACCTTCTTGATGAACTACTCCTTTTTTTATTAGAAGGCTTTGATTTCTTCGATTGTCTTGTGTCAACCATGATAAATATGAGAGATTTTGAAGTTTGGGGAAATGGGTAATGTGATTATGGAACAAATTTTGGAAAACAATGGCAAAATTTTGAGATTTGTGGAGAGAATTTGGGTTAGGGTTTGAAGGATTTGGGTTTGGGACAAAGCTTGAATTTTGTAGGAAAAGTTTAGAGATTTTCAGGTTTTGTGATGTGGGTAGTATGTTTATGGATAAATTTTGAAAATCAATGGCTAGATTTTGACATTTGTGGAGAGAATTTGGGTTAGGGTTTGAAGGATTTGGGTTTGGGGAAAAAACTTGAATTTTGTAAGAAAATTTTAGAGATTTTAAGGTTTTGTGATGTGGGTAGTATGTTTATGGAAGAAATTTTGAAATTCAATGGCTAAATTTTGACATTTGTGGAGAGAATTTGGGTTCGGGGAAGAAGATGATAGGTTTTATGATTTTTTTTTGAATTTTTTCAGGTTTCTTAAGGGTTTTAAAACAATGTTTACGGCTCGCCGGCGAGGTTCTTTGGTGCGGGCAGAGAGGTATTCTCTCGTGCCCAGCGCTAGGTGGCTTGGTGACCCACCCGGCAGGCCGGAAGGCCTAATTGGGCTACCTGACTGAGCCGTCTGACTGCTTTTACTACCCAGTGACGCCGGCTGGCAGTGACACGGGCTATGGATTTTTGTAGCCCTTGTCTGTTTAACCCATAAACCAAACCCACAAAAAATTTTAATTTTCCCTTTCTCACTCTCTACACATTCTCTCTAGGGTACAATCCAATCAACACTACTATTTCTACCACTACCACCAACACTACCAAGGACACCACCAATACCAATACCACCAAGGACACTACCAATACCAATACCACCAAGGCACCATCAACACCAACACCAAGAAATACCAAGATTTCTGCCACCAACTCTACCACTAACACCAAGAAACACAAAGATTTCCACCACCACCAAAGCACCACCACCACCACCACCACCACCACCAAGACTAAGGGTACTACCACCACTAAGGTTACCACTAACACTACCAATACTACTAAGACCACCAAGGGTACCACCACCACCATTACCAAGGGCACTAACTTTACCACCAAGGACATTATCACCATCTCCATTTTTTTGTTCTACAAGTAAATATTTCCTCTATTTTGTTTTCCTTCTTTATTTTTTTCTAGAATATTTTGATATATGTGAAATTTGTGTGTGTATGTATCTATATGTGTGTATTTTGATGGTTTTGCATTTTGTTCAATTTATAGCTTTTGGTTATCAATAGGATGTTTATTTCCAATCTTTATTAAGTGAGATTTGAAATAACTAGTTGGTAGTATAATTTTGGCACTAATATTGAATTTTAGTTGTATTTGGTACTTTAATGTGAAATGCTATATTTGGCACCTATGTCTATGTCCATGGTTGTGTAATGTTCTATTAAGATCCTTAATGAATTTGGCCTATTATAATATAGTTATGCCAAAATAGAAACAAACCGACAACAGTGGATGAATAATCAATTAATACCCGAGAGAGCATTGGATCATAATTTCACTCTTGGTGTAGATGATGAATTCATTCCTTTTGCGTGTAGTAAACCACGGTATATGGATGGAGAAAAAATTAGGTGTCCTTGTGTAAAATGCAAAAATTCTAATAGTTGTAGACTTCATCTCTACCAAAAAGGGTTCATGCGTCATTATTATATTTGGACTTCACATGGGAGAATGATGGCCTAAATGAGGATAATGTTGTTGGGGACTATTATGGATATGATGAAGGAAATACTTATAGGGCAATGGAATTTGACGCCTTTGCTGGTTTAAATGTACCACCAACTTGTAATCAACCAATTAACACTACAAGAAACCAGCGCACGGGCGACAGAATTGGCGACGAATTTTTTCTGTAGTAAATTGGCAACTGCTAGGCTACGGATTTGCTACGAGCAACAAATTCCGTAGCCCAGCAGTAGCCAACTTAGGCCCCGTTGAAATGGCGTCAAAACTTTGCTACGAATTAGCTACGAAAAATAATTTTAGTTAATAAAAAAATAAAAAATAATATTCCGTAGTCTAGCTGTGGCCAATTTACTACGAATTATCTATGGATTATTTAATTAATTTGGCAAAAAAAATCTGTAGCCATACAGTGGCCAAATAGCCACGGATTGGCTACGGAGAATAATTTTAATTAATAAAAAAATAAAAAAAAATATTCCTTAGCCTAGCCGTGGCAAATTTGCTATGGACTAACTACGGATTATTTAATTAATTCATCAAAAAAATTCATAAAAAAGTCCGTAGCCATACAGTGTCCAATAGCCACGGATTGGCTACAAACTATATATATTATTCAAAAAAATGTTTAAAAAAAATAAATATGGATATTTTAATTAAATAGAAAAAAATAAAATAAGAGAGTCCATAGCCCAACAGTACTAGGCTACGGACTTCAACTATTCTGTAGCCTAGTAGTAGCCAATTAGGCTACGAAATTCAACAAAAAACTGAGATTTATCATTTTTAATTTTAATTATGGAATTTTGATTACACCTACAACGTAGTAAACTTCACTTGAGTTGGTAATTTTTCAAATAAAAATAAATTTGGTCCGTATTTCATTAACGTGTACACTTTTATAAAGAAATCTCATAAGAAATCAATATCAGTTTAAATTGAACTTATCATTTTTTCACTTAACATTGCGTTAATGTTAATAAACTTTCAATCTAGGAGTCAAAAAATTGTGACATTGTGTCTAAACTTCATAAAGAAGAAAAATATGAAGATATTAACACGTTTTAATAAGTTGTTCCTACCTATTAATAAATTAAAATATATATTATTAGTTGTCCATAGTCTATCCGTAATCCCTAGCTACAGATAGGCTACGAACTTCAACTCTTTCGTAGCTCAGCAGTAGCTAAGGCTACAGAATTCAACAAAAAATCGAGGTTTATCTTTTTTAATTTGAATTATGGAATTTTGATTACATCTATAACGTAGTAAACTTCACTTGAGTTGGTAATTTTTCAAATAAAAATAAACTTGGTCCGTATTTCATTAACATGTGTACTTTTATAGAGAAATCTCATAGAAACTCAATAGTCGTTTAAATTGAACTTATTATTTTCTCACTTAACATTGCATTAATGTTAATAAACGTTCAATCTAGGAGTCGAAAAATTGTGATATTGTGTCTAAACTTTATAAAGAAGAAAAACATGAAGATATTAACACGTTTTAATACATTGTTCCTACTTATTAATAAGTTAGAATACATATTATTAGTTGTCCGTAGCCCATCCGTAGTCTCTAGCTACGGATGGGCTACAGAATTCGTCAAGTCCGTAGCCCAACAGTAGCCAACTGGCTACTGCTAGGCTACGGACTTCAACTCTTCCGTAGCCCAACAATAGTCAATTGGCTACTGGTAGGCTACGGATTTTAACAAAAAATTGATGTTTATCGTTTTTAATTTGAATTATGCAATTTTGATTGCACCTACAACGTAGTAAATTTCATTTGAGTTGTAAGTTTTTCACATAAAAATAAACTTGGTCCGTTTTTCATTAACGTGCGTACTTTTATAGAGAAATTTCATAGGAAATCAATAGCCGTTTAAATTGAACTTATCATGTTCTCGCTTAACATTGCGTTAATGTTAATAAACGTTCAATCTAGGAGTCGAAACTTTCTCACATTGTGTCTCAATTTCATAAATAAGGAAAGTATGAAGATATTAATACGTTTTAATACGTTATTCCTACCTATTAACAGTTAGAATACATACTATTAGTGATCCATAGCCCATCCGTAATCCCTAGCTACAGAAGGGTTACAGACTTCTTCCCTTCCGTAGCCTATCTGTAGCCAATAGTCACGGATGGACTGCAGATCTCTTCCTTTCTGTAGCCCATCAGTAACTATGGGGACTAAATTAAATATTATGAGAAACAATAGTGACTAAATTAATTAATTTTAAACAATAAAGATTATTTTAAATCATTTTATAAATATTAAAAATTAGTATAGTTTTTAAAAATATTGAAGGCCAATTTAAAAAAATAGAAATAAATAAACAATAGGGACTAGGTATGAAATTTACCCTATTATGAAGGCCCAATTTCCTTCCTAATGATATTATAATCCGCAATAAAATAAAATAAAAATCATGTTCAGTCAGACGATGGCAACGGCCGACCAGTGCCATCATCCGGCGATGTCAATTGAATTGTATGCTTACTGTCCCCAACGGACGAAGGCACCGGCCAGCCGATACCCTCGTCCGAAATACTTAATAGTTTTTTCAAATTTCAAAACCCCACTAGACGAAAATAATTCAATGCCCTAATAAATTTTTCCCTTCTCTCTCTTGCGCTTTCTCTCTTTCACGCTCTCTCTCTGTTCGACGCACCAAGGCCACAACCTTCTACCTCTACCACCACCACTACCACATCTCACTCTCTCTCGACCAGCGACACCACCACCACATTCTCTCGGGGCCACCACCAAATCTACCACCACTCACTCACACTGTCTCCCGGTGACAATACACCACTCCTCTTGATAACACCACCACCTCCTCTCGGCGCCGCTACTAGGGTTGCTAGATATGTTGCTATCTCAATAGAAGCTGAATATGAGCTAGGGTTTCTGTATGAGCTAGGGTTTCGGTAAGTTTTTACTCAAATTAGTTACTACAAGTAATTAATTAATTAATTAATTAGTGTAAGCTAGGGCTTGTCTAATTGTTGATTTTTTTTAAGTTAGTAATTGATTTGTTAATTAATTGATTTTTTTTTCATTGTCTGTATGCTACACTCACTTGTAGCAGTGACCTATGGTGCTTTCATAATGTTTTATCTGAAAGAAATATATGTCTTCGGCCACGGGATTGACACAGCCGGGCAATCTTCAACGAGATATTAAGGCTAACATTATTGGAAGTTTTCGACTTGACGGAGGTGTTGAGGAAGAAAATGGGGATCGAGGAGATGCTGGTGATGGTTGTGATGATGTTGGGGATGGCGTTTGGGGGAGGGGGATGGCTACTTTGGGGACGTATTGCATTCACTTTTTAGAATTTATTTTGATGTTTAAGGTGAAATAGTTAGATTAAAGGATTTAATGCTTTGCTTTTTGAATTTTGAAGTGATGTGAGGTTTGCATATACAGATAGATTTTCTGGGTATGTGTTTTCTTTCCAGGTTTTTGAAGCTTTGATTTCAAATTTTGAATTTGTGAAAAAGACAACCTTAGATGTTAGGCACAAATTTGAATGGGTGTGGATATATAATGGAAAAAATGCATGTGGAGAGTTGTCTAACTCTTAAATGTAACAGAGTGGATTTCAAATTGCATTTATTTTTTACTATTAGTTTAGATATTTAAAGGGTGAACTAACTTGGATAAAATAATTTAATGCTTTACTTCTAAATTTTCACCTCTATTTGGTTTCTTTATTCTCATATTTGGATGCTAATAGTTAGAGTGGATGGAAATTAGTTTGCAAGCAACATGTCACCAGAAAACAAAAAAGGAAAAAAAAATCTTTAACTTTACGATTGAAATGTTCTCTTCGGAAAGGCATTTTTGACTTTGCCTTGTGTTTTAAATCCTGCGTTCATGTTAGGATCTGTATATTTTCCAAAAAATGTATTGTTCAATTTGGATGTTGCAATGTACTCTTTTGCTGATTGATTTAGAATTAATGTAGCTAAATATTAGTTTTACCATCCTTATCTTCAATGGGATTGTTACACTGAAATTTTTAAGAACTAGCAATAATTTATACTCTTACACATGATTTTAAGCGGCCATATTTTGAATTGGATCCAAGATATTTTATCATTTTGTCTGCGGATTTGTCTCGATTAATACAAAAATTTCTGCCTTTCTTGCACTGCTATTTATTGACATTGATTTTTCTTTTGGCGACAGGAATCCATCATCATCAAACCTCCAAAGAAGTCTCCAGCATTGTCCAGGATGATAGTCTTAGTCTTTGCAATGGTCTGCATCCTTTATATCTGCTCATTTAGTCTAAAGCAAACTAAGATCAGCACCAAAAGTAAATTAGAGAATATTGAAGTTATTGAAAGGTCTGTACTTCAATAGTACCAGACACATCATTTTGTACTATGAAGATCTAATAAAAAATCAAACTGTAAGGAGCTCATACAGAAAGTGTTTAAAAGAAAAAAGAAAAAAGAAAAAAGAAATTGCACAGTTGTCAATTATATATAATATCCTAAATCTTCGTTCTGCTTGTTTGTCATGAAGTTTCTCTGATGATTGCAATGCTTCAATTGTCTAATCATAACAGTACTTTAATTATACCTTGGTTTATCATTACTAAGAACTTTTCTTCGTTGTTTTTTGTCGAACATTACTAAGAACTGGTAAGTAGTTTGTCTCCTATATTGCTGATTGTTAAACATTGTTTTTGCAGAAACTAAAAGATGTCCAGCAGTTCCTGGGGCCGCCGGGGATGGTGTTAGCTAGTCGCCAAGTTAAGATACACAAAGGATCATTGTCGGAACACATCAAGAATTGGGATATAATCAACAAGACACTCAGAGGAACATCTTATGAGAGATTCCTCCAAGCTGACTATTAAGTACCGTTGTCATTGATTGAAGGTCATCATTGTTATAGTCTTATGGTTTATCTAACTAGACTGTCTAAGAGCGGAATTTTTATTTATTAAGTTTTGTACAGTGTAAATCAATTCGTTCATTTTATCTATGTAACATGTAAGTTAGGTTCTTAAAGAAACTAGGCAAAGGATTATGTCCCGAGGAGTTCTTTTCTAGACATGTTATTATTATAGCAGTCTAATGTGACGTAAAATTGATAACTCGTATTCTTTCCAGGAAACCATAATTATCTTCTTTACCCTTTTCTTGTTATTGTAGAGAGGATTTCTCTCTCTCTTTTTTCTTTTTTAGTTTGACCTATGGTGATTGTGGGAGCAGGCCATTGCTTAAACATTCATTGTGTTATATCAATGGTTTGTTCACCTGATTTAATCTTGGATCCCTTGGAAGCTTTTCATACGTGAACTAGACATACTATTGACTTTATACTTGTTATCAAGCTAGTAACTTGGTGAAGACTCTTCTTATCTTTGTATCGGGATCATTGTAGGTACAAGGTGATGGAGTCATAGTAGCAACTCCAACGGGGAGTACAGCTTATTCTACTGCTGCTGGCGGATCCATGGTGAGCTGTTCTTGTTAAAGTTTCTTTTTCAATGTAACTAATAGACAATGTCATGAAAAAATTTAAAGACCCCAAACAAGAATGCTAGGAGTGGAGCGAGTTGAGTGCAATTTGATTTTTAAAACATGTGCATGACTTGACTACTGATATAGTTCACTAATTACTGGACATTGGTCTTAACCTATATGTGTATGAAATTAATAGCAAAATAAAGATAGAAGAGAAATTAAACTTGGCGTAGTTAAGTTTGATCCTTGGCTATACATAGTGGTCCACTTTTTTGCATAAAAGAAATTTAAATCATTCAACTGAAAAATCAACAAGTATTTGTTCCTCTTCAGAATTTGAATCTCATTAAGATGGATAAGTTTATGGGAAAAGATAATATAGAAGGGCATTGTTTTGAAGTAAATCTTTACTTGAACTTATGAGAATGCTTGAAGTACTCTTATGTTTGCATTCGATAATGATGTAAGATGGGGAGCTTTGCTTTCCCTTCCATTTGATGTTATAAGAACTTATTTCTCAAAAAACAAAAAAACAAAAACAAAAAATTGTTATAAGAACTTGGGAAGTCTTCGATATCTGACATGTGCGAGCTGGATGGGTAATATTACATACATCTATAAAGTTCTTCCTTTTTGAATTTCTTCAAACACGACTTCTCTATCTCTCCCCCTCTCTCTCTCGCGTGATGAAAGGCAGGATTCTAATAGTTAGAAGCACCTTAATTTATAGCCTAACTTGCCTAGGATATTCTTAGTGGTGGCTGAAAATAAGCATTTCATTGTTGATGACTTGTGGAATAGAAATTATTAGTTTGTTTAGGTGGAACCAGTAGATCATGATATCTATGGTCCTTTAGTTTCCTGAATTTGTGCACATAGAGGAATTCTTGGTCTTTGCATCTTTTTCTTTCTCCTTATACAATTGATATTATTCCAGTCTAGAAAGGAAAACAATGAAGGAAAGAAAGTTAGACAAAGGATTGTAATAGCTCTCAGCAGCTATGACTATGAATTCGGGTTAATTATGGCCTGATGGGGAAAAATTGTGGAATTCTTTTCCCTGCAAGAAATGGTAATCGTGTTGATCAAGAATGAACAAGAAAGTACTGGTTTTAACTTTTAACGAAGGCTATTCTTTATTGCAGGTGCATCCCAACGTTCCTTGCATGCTTTTTACTCCAATTTCCCCACACTCTCTCTCATTCAGACCTGTCATACTCCCAGATTCGTCGAGGCTGGAATTAAAGGTAAATGTCTCATGTTCATTTCCAGATACTGCAAGCAGAAAATGGATAGCTCTACTGTTCTCCATGTTTTTTACTTATGTGGATTTATAGTGATTATGGGATTGGCTATGCGCTTTTTACCTATAAGATGTTGGTTCTTTTGCTCATCGTTAACCAATTACTTCCATCTGAACAGATTCCAGCAGATGCACGAAGCAATGCTTGGGTATCCTTTGATGGGAAGAGAAGACAATAACTCTCACGAGGGGATTCTGTTAGGATACATATGAGCCATCACCCACTTCCAACTGTCAACAAGTCCGACCAAATAGGTGATTGGTATGGGCTACAGAAACCACGGATGGGCTACGGAAAGCTTTGCAGGCATTGAAACCACGTGAATGAAATGATTAGTAGAAGATAATAGTAGAATATTTTTAGGTTTTTTTTTTTGTAAATTTAAAATATTATTTTTGTATATTTTAATTTTAATTTTTTGTAAATATTAATTTTTTCATATTTTTGTAAAAATTAATTTGTACATTTAATTTTAACTTTTTTGTAAATATTAATTTGTATTTATAATCTTTTTTGTTAATATAAAATTTTTATATTTATAATTTTTTTAAAATTAATTAATTAATTAGTTACGAAATAACTACGGAATTTAAGCTATAGATGGGCTACGGATTGGCTACGGAAAAAGGGTTACAATCCGTAGTCGCAGGCTACATGATTTACGAGCGAAATGATTACGAATTTGTTACGGATGTAAATAATTAATAAAAAAAATTAAAATTTTAGTTGGCTACGGATGGGTTATGACTATTTTGTTACAAAAGTTATAAAAAATAAATACAAATTAATTTCTGGAATTGGCTATGGATGAGTTACGGAATATTAATTTGGCGACGGGTTTTTTTACTACGAACGTGATTTCGTAGCCTAACGGTAGACCGTTCCAATTTAGCTACTGCTAGGCTACAAATTTTGGTGGTCGTCTCAACTTTTTTTTTTTTTTTTTTCTTGTAGTGTGAAGAGGAATCTAATATGGAATTAAAACACTTTTATGATCTATTAAAAGCTGCAAATGAGCCTTTGTGGAGTGGATGTGAGGAATACACTCATTTGTCGGCAGTATCTTAGTTGTTGAATATCAAGTCAGAAGAGAATATGTCTGAACGGTGTTTTAATCGAATTGTCGAAACTATTCAAAGAATGTTGCCCAAAGATAATACTTTGCCAGAGAACTGCTATAAGTTTAAGAGCGAGTTGACGACTTTAGGTTTGAGGTTTGTGAAGATTGATGTGTGTGTAAATGGATGTACATTATATTTATTATAGAGATAGAAAGGATCTCGAATCTTGTCCAAAGTGTGCTCACCCATGGTTTAAACCTATCGAAGTTGGTAGAAAACGTGGTAGACTAATTGCGCACAAACGAATGAAGTGGTTACCGCTAACACCCAAGTTGACTAGACTATACATGTCTCCCGCAACAGTTGAACATATGCAATGACATTCTAAATACCATGTGGAGAACGAAAAGATTTGTCATCCTTCTGATGCTAAGGCATGGAAACACTTTGATAGTACATATCCAAACTTTGCTTCTGAACCGAGGAATGTACGTCTGAGACTTTGTTCCGATGGTTTTAACTTTTTCAACTCTTCTTCTCAACCTTATTCTTGTTGGCTTGTGATAATTACACCGTACAATCTTCCACCATGGATGTGTATAAAGGGTCCTGTAATGTTCTTGACCCTTCTTATTCCTAGGCCAAAGAGTCCAGGTAAATGCATAGATGTATTCCTCGAGCTTCTAATTGAAGAGTTGAAAGAATTATGGGAAGTAGGGGGTACCTTGTTATGATGGGTCGTCCAAGTTAAATTTACAAATGAGGGCAGCTTTAATGTGTACGATTAATGATTTTCCAACATATGACATGTTGTCTAGTTGGAGTATGCATGAGAAATTGTTGTGTCCTTATTGTATAGGATCTTCTAAGGCTTTTTAGTTGACTTCAGGGAGAAAGAATTGCTTCTTTGACTATCATCAGCAGTTTTTACCAAAAAATCATCACTTTCGACGAGATAGGAAGAACTTCCAAAAAAATATGGTAAAGAATTCCAATCCTCCACCGAGATTGAACGGTGAAGAGATTTAGTGTCTTGTTAGAAATCTTCCAAAAATAAATGAACAGGGTACAAATAAAATACATGGTTTTGGAATACGGTATAACTGGATGAAAAGAAACATATTTTAGGATTTGCCTTATTGGCGGTCACACTTTCTACGTCATAATCTTGACATCATGCACATAGAGAAGAATATTTTTGATAATGTCTTTAACACTGTGATAAACATGAAGGGAGAAACTAAGGATACAAAGAATGCAAGGGCTGATATTGAGGGAATTTGTGTTTGGCTTGAATTATGTATTAAAAATGGCGTGATGAAGATAGTTGTCTACACTTTCTCGATTACATTTAGGAAAATTATCTTGGAGTGGGTAAGGGAGTTAAGATTCCCTGACGGATGTGCATCATCTCTAGCAAGGTATGTCGACATGAATGATTTGAAGTTATCAGATATGAAGAGCCATGACTGTCATGTACTTATGGAGAGATTGCTACTTATAGCCTTACGAGAGTTACTGTCAAAGAATGTTTGGGAAGCTTTTACCAAACTAAGTTTGTTTTTTAGAAACATTTGTTGCACGTCTCTTCAAAGTATTGACCTCGAAAGAATGCAAGAAAATATTGTGTTAAGACTCTGTAAATTGGAAAAGATCTTACCTCCAGCCTTCTTTGACTCAATGGAGCATTTGCCTGTACACTTAGCTGAAGTAGCAATTTGGGGTAGTCCTGTACAATACCGATAGATGTACCCTTTTGAGAGGCATTTGAATGTTTTAAAGAGGAAGGTGAAGAATAAAGCTCGGGCTGAGGGTTCCATATGTGAAGCTTATCTTATCCAAGAAACGTCAACATTAGGTTTATATTATTTTGAATCGCATGTGCAAACAAAAACACGAAACATCGATAGGAATGAAGAGGTCATAGATGTGGATTACCCTGAAGGGTGCTTATCCATATTTAGACACCCAGGTCGTCCGGTAAGGAAGGAGATTTCTAAAGTGTTAGAGGATGATCGAGATTTTAGTGTTGTTCACTTATGTATTTTGATGAATTGCGAAGATGTATCCCTATATCTCAAGTAAGTTCACGAAACAACTCCGTAGGTGTATCAATTCAATATCTCGAATTATATAAACACTACATATATAATCTACTAATTAATACTATACAGGTTATTTGAAGATGATCTTCTACTCAATAACCCATCATTTACTGATGCACAAATCAATTACAACTTCGATAATGTATTTCCGAGATAGTTACGTGACCATATAAGTTTTTGTCGGCTTTACTATCACTAATTATAAAGTTTGATTCTAGTTTCATATTAGTGATTAACATCCATACATACCCTTTTCAGCTTGCGAACAATAACAATGTTGATGATCGCGTGAAATATCTTTCAATAGGCCTAAGTAGGGCGATCCGTACATGGTCAAAATACCTGGTGAATGGGTACAGATTCCATAGATTAGAATATGGATATTCCAAGGCAACAATAAATAGTGGAGTCTTTGTGAAAGGGACAACACATGAAAACCAGAAGACTAGTTATTATGGTTTGTTGACTAAAATAATTGAGTTAGAATACTGTAATCCCAGTTTGAAGCGTACAAGAGTTGTCATTTTCAAGTGTGAGTGGTACGATTCTCAAAATGATAAGGGATTAAAGGTTCATCCGAAATATCGGTTGATTGATATAAATGTAAAGAAAAATACCCAAAGTATGACCCTTTTGTCTTAGTAGAGCATGTAGATCAAACATACTACGTCAAGTACCCTAGTGCTAAGAGAGATTAGGCAGATTGGGAGGCTGTATGCAAGATCAGATCAAGGAGTCAGTATGATGTATGTAGGGACTTGAATGATAATGATAACGATAAAAATGACCAATCGGCTTTTCAATTGGATGAGATGGATGTGCCACTGGTACAATCAGATGATCATGACGACGTCGTATTGCTTTGTAGTGAATCGGGTGAATGCATTGCTGTGGCTGGAGATGATGAACAAGAACAAGAAGACTATGGGAATAGTAATGATGAAGATCATGAAAGTGAATCTGATAATGAATTGGAATTCGAAGACAATGAATTATCTGATTGAAAATTTGTACCTATATATTCAACATTTTGTGTGTCAATTGTATGCAAAAAGTTATATAATGAAAAGTTACTATAAAATGCAATGTACATATATGTATTTCTTATGTTATTTTTCTCAAGCAGACATGGTTAGATCTAGACTAAACTCTGAGCTATCATAATCTGGCATGCTATCAACTTCGTCCTCCACAGTATAGGCTGGAGCTAAGAGTAAGTCCCCTAGCACTCCCACGACGTCAGTACGTTCCACCGGATTATCTGCCCCACAATCTGACATTCGAGTGTACAACAATGATCAACTTGATGACGCCACGTCCATGAACAATATCGAGCAGCCAAAGTCATCTTCACGTGCAGCTAGGGAATCAAACTGGCGGGCCATAGGATTCAACTCAATAGAAGACTATACCACATGGTTGGAAGATGGATGTACCCACATTCGGCTCTATCATAACGAGTGATATTTCAATATAATAGATCAATTGAGCAATTACTATAATAGTTAGTTATTAGATATTCAAGCGAGTATGAGTTCATCCAAGTCATATTAACTTATTTAATTGATATATTTCTTAACAAGTTTGTACCTGTTGCGGTAATAAGAGATTTTAGGGTAATATAGATCTATTATATTATACACTTGTACATTTATACATGCATGTATATTAGAACATTTTCGTATTTTCTTTTTTTTCTCATTGCAGAAAGATTACAAGTGGTACCCCTGTGACACGACACGCATCAAACAACATTTTCACTATATGGCGGTTGAGAGATTGAAAGATCAATTGGGTAAGGCTCGTAAATATAACAAACGTCCTAAGTGGACTAGTTTGAGAAATTGGGACCAAATGATTCAGAGATGGGCCGACCCAAAATAGATAAGCAAATCAGAAACAAACAAGGAAAACAGAAGCAAAAATCAATCAGTCCATTATACGAGTGCTACTGGCTATCATGAGTTGATGAGACAGATGGTACGTATCTAAATTGAATTGCTTAAATTTTTTCATAATTTAGTCTGTCTTAATATTTTGATAAATGTACAATTACTACTTATGAAATTAATAATGTAGAAAGAGACAAGGGGTGATACTGTCTATCAAGCTGACGTTTTCAAGGCAGCCCATAGTAAAAGGGATGGTGATGGTATACAATATTCTGATCCAAAGGCTGCTGAGACAATAGTAAGTATTTCCAAAGTCTGTATTATTTTTTACCGTCATTTAATGAGATTATAAGAATATTATATATATGTAAATATTGTTGTTTTAATAGCGCAATATATGAGGGAACAACATCAACAAGCATAACAAGAAGATCCTACTGCGCCGTCCGTGAATCCAAACGAGATCTTCTACCAAGTAGTTGGTGGTGCAAAGAAAGGACGCATTTATGGTTTGGGTTCGCAAGGTATCCACATTAGAAGGGAACTACCCCCTATTCCCAATACTAACAATACAGGTGGACTCATGCAAGAAGAAGTCGACAGGGCTGTCAGTTAAGCAAACGAGGCCATGAGGCAAAGGGTTGAAAATAGTGAACATAACATGCAGGAACAGATCCATTTAGTCATAGAGCTCATGAAGCAATTGCAGGAGGAGATCAAAGAGTTAAAAGGCATCCAATCACAACGACGTCGAACCGATTGAGAAGATTAATGGTAGATTTCAGTTTTTATTTTTAAGTGAATTACAAATACTAATTTCGTACAATATTGTTATATTTTTTGGATTTAAGATGAATTATGTATATATTATTTTTAATATGTAAATTTATGTTTTTCTGGGTATATAGCTTTTAAAAAAAAATTATATTTCATTTTTTTTATTTTAAATTTTAATTATTGGGCGACAGATTAGCGACGGAAAATTGGACACCAATTTTTGACGGGCAAATGGCCACGAAATGACTACGGATATATTGCAACCATAACGCTACGAACGGCAAATCGTAGCACAAAAGGCTACAGATTGGCTACAGAGATTTGGCGACAAAAAGGCTACGGATTAACTATGGAATGTTGGCCACCAAAAAGCTACGGATTGACTACGGATATTTGGTGACAAAAAGGCTACGGAATGTTGGCCACCAAGAAGCTACGAATTGGCTACGGAAAAGTTGGCTTCAAAAATGGCTACGATTTTGCTACTGATGTTAATAATTAAAAAAAATGTGGAAAAATAATTTGGGTACAGACTAGCTACGAAAATTTGCCGACGGAATAATAAAAAACGAAATGTAAATTAATTTCCGAATTTGACTACGGATTGACTATGGATTTTCAATTTTGCTACGGGGCCTGAGGCGACAGACCGAATGACTACAAAAATCCGTCGCCCATCCCAGTTTCACCACAGCTTGGTTATAAATTCTATCCGTAACCCGTTAGTGTTTTTCTTGTAGTAGAAATTCCATCTTTTACAAGTAAACAACAACTAAAGAAGAAAGGTCTACCTAGATATATAGGACTTATATAGCCATACAGAATCAACCCAAAAAAGAAAGAAAAAGAAAAAGAAAAAGAAAGGAAAAAGAACAGAGAGTACACAAAGTATCTCCATCCCATAATTTACTTTTGTCATTACCTAATTCATTCTCATTCAAACCTATTAGTGATGATCATCCTTAAACCTGCCAATATTGCACTCTTTATCCTTTCCTCTTCTATTTTTTCTTTTAATTCACTATTATTAGATCTCACTTATAGCATTATTACGTTATGAACAGATCCAATCCCATTCATACTAGCCAAAAACGCTAAATATAAAAGATCAACAGTGATATAGACGAGGCCGCTTGTTCCCTGGCAAAGCCTGACCCAAGCCAGGCAACAAAGTGGACTTGTCCATAACCACTTTCAGTGCTCTCCTTAGTGTTACCAACCCTTCCTCTCCAGCCACTGCAACTTGCACCCACAACACACTCTTTGACCTCCCTCCAATTGTCGCCATTTCTGCCCTTAAAACCTTGCCTTGTACTGAGTTTATTGCCCTTGTTAACTCTACCATCATCTCTGGCCTGTCCTCACAACATAGTGTCGCTTGGATTGTTCCCTGATTTCCATCACAGTAGCATAACTTGAGCTCATCTGTCTCTGTGGGGAGCATATACTTCATTGTTGTGTCGCTGCCATGGTTGCTGCAATCATCTACATCTGTCGTTGTCGCTAATTCTGCTGTTTTTTCTTTTAGCTCCCTTAGACATCGGACCACCTCTGCCAACAAAGATGCCTTGTCCGTCTGACATTCATGAAAAATTTAAGTCAACATTGTGAACGAAAGATAAGCAAGTAATTCATTAATCTCAAAATAGAGTTATACGGATTTGTCAGAAAACAAAGAATATAACAAAGAATCCATAGGTCCTATGGAAAAACCTCACAACTGACAGGGTAACAATTTAGCCGTTGTGCTTCCTCATAATTGATTCTATGTTATATAATTGTAATCTTTTATATATCGAACAAAGTTTGCGATAAACTTACTAATGATTAGTCTTGTTTAAATTATTACCTTATTTAAAAATTTAAATTATTAATTTTTTTTTTATATATATACTTTTTTATTGTCTTGAACGCTTATACTAAAATCAATCACCAATTATATATATAGTTTATCTTTCTTGATGATTTTTCACTACATGAAAACAAAATTAGTACAACTTTCCAGGTCAACAAATTCCTATCTGGTAACACCATGACGCGATTTATAATACATTTCAACTGAAAATAGACTAAGTGTGGCTATTAAATAATACATTGAATGATTTTAGCCGCCGAGAAAAAAATCATCGCATCATTTTCAAACATGGACTATGACTTGTACGCCGAAAATCTTGAAGTTTTACAAAAAGTGATTCAAAAGAACATGCGAACTCGAGTTTCGCTGATTATGTTGTAGGATCCCAAAATGGAAAAAAAAAACAGTAACCTTTTGTTTTTCACCAAAAAAAAAAAAAAAAAAAGAGACGCAACCATGTTTCTTACTTACTTTGATAGTGTTGGGAACAAGAGTGCGAAGTGTGGCAAGGTGACCATTGATTCGCCTTCGTCTTCTCCTTTCAGCTTCACTGTGACTTCTATTTGATGCAGCTGCTTTTGCATCAGCATATGATATTGTGCTAACAGCTGAACTCTCAATATTGAACATTTCTGTTGGGTTTAGCACTTCTTGAACAAAGTTGTAAGGATCTTGAAAGCTTCCCATCTCGTAGAAATTTGATAGAGATTGCATTTGTCCCTCTCGTGGTCTGAAAAGAGATCATGAAAACACTTCAAAAGAATATCATGGTGATGTAAAAGTCAAAGAAACATAAAGAGACTCCTACGTCATTGAATTACAAATGCAGAAAAAAAAAATACACCCCAAAGAGAGAAGGGGAGGGGGATTGTATCTGTTTGTAACATTATGACAACGTATTCAACAATCATTCAATTATATGATTTAATGATGCGGTTAATTTATAATTATTAAATCTTCTTTATAAAGTTACGAAAGAATGAGAGAGAATCTTGGGGACAAAGGCACAGGTGACGCCGGGACAGGCCAAATTAGATGGTGCAAATATTTGCAAGGCTTGCATAGATGAAATCAAGTGATGATGACCAAAAGAAGCGAAAAGTACTTAAGGTGGTATATATAAAGGGGAATGGATCGACTTATGATGTTATGAATAAGATTCAACAGTTGTATATTATTATCACAGTTATGATAAAATAATATGGACAGTTCAAGATTGTTAAATCTCACTCATAATCTTAGATGTCATAAGAAAATTTTACACATATATAGATATTGATCGAACCTGGTTGTGATTTTGCTTCGGAATCTGAAGATTTTTGTCGAAAAAGAAGGCGAAAATCTGCGGATAAGAGAATGCAGAGCCTGATTTTCACTTATTACCGAGATAGAATGTTGCTTTCATGCAAGATGGATGTCAAGATTTTCTCAATTTTCTTAACAGATGAGCGAATGAGAACTCAAGGCATGCAGTGTGTTCATTTATAGTACAAGAAAAGTACTGTGTACTGAAATTTCTATATCTTGTCTGTTTGTGGTCTTTAATTTCAATTAATTTGGTTAACTTTTTTCAATTGTGATCTAATCCAGAATAAAAAGCAATGGGAAAAGTATAGATGACTTCATACCACAACCTCCATGGAATCTATTCTGCTGCGACACAAAAGAGTAGATGAAAAGAAAAGCAACTTTTCTATGTAGACTGCAACTGCATATACATATTGAAACTATATATACTGATTTGTGTAAATTTTTTAATTATATAGGATGACTCTTTCTTAGTCTAAAGATTCTACCAGCTGAAAATCTTATCCACTAATGAATTACTATTAAAAACCATTAAATCAGGATTAAAACTTCAACCATTAGAATATACAAATTTTTTATTATTTTTTAATTCACAGGAGTCATAAGATATTTTACATCACTTGTAGTGTTACACACAAAAATGGATCTCAAAACTTCTCGCTTTTAAAGCTAGAATCACACTATTAGACCAAAGGACCGGTGGTTAGAATATACAATTGTCTTGTATTAAAAAACTATAAACTTCAAGATCATTTTATAAGATTTTGAACTACTCTTATTAGTACATAAAGATTTTAGTATGGAACTCCACTAATATGGTATTTGAGTTGTGCTTTGGTCTAGGGGCATATCTAGCTAGGATTTTTGTTCACTAAGGACCAAAATACACTATTGACTGTGTGATAGAGTACTTGTAGAAATGCATATATGAATTATTTTTTCACTAGGGGTTAAATTAATATTTTAAACTAAAAATAAATTAAAAATAAAAATATTAATAAAAAATATTTAGGGTGAGTGACAATTGCAACTGTCATTTATCATTGAATAGCTCTGTCATTAGATCTAATTTTGTCCATCTATATATCTGTGATAGCTCATGGAAAAGACCAATTTTGTTTATCATGTGTGACTCATCTTTTTTTTTACTAATTCATTCACTTTAATGTTAAGAATTATCAATTAATTTTAGAATAAAATTTCATAATTGTTAACAACATATATATTTCGCGAATGTATATATTAATGCAGCATTTAAAACTAAGAAATCAAAAAAATATGAACATGTTAACGGATACCACACATTTACATCAAGCAATCAAGAGCTAATCTAAATATTTTATGATAGGAGACCCCGTCCCCACACTGTAATAAAATTCTTCATTAATTGACATTTTCATGAGAGTGACAGCAACTGCAGTGCCCTCCCATGAATTAAATCATGTGTTTTGCATTGTCAAACTAAAACTGGTTTAGACTTAAAAGTGATTATGAGTGTCTTTAGTTTATACGGTGCGTGAGATCTCACGCACACACATTATACATACATTTATAATTATTTAAAAGCGATAATTATTTTCAAATAAATTTCACAAAAGACATAAATTAACATCTTCTTTTTCTTTTTTTTCTTGTTTTGGGCTAGACAATCCATAAATTATGATCGCGCAATATCTAGTCCAACACCCAACACAGGCAGTGAATAATTAGATACAACAAAAAAGTGAGACAAAAAAGGTAACAGATGCTGGTTGGAATGGTTTAACAAGACATGCTTTTGGCAGTGAAATTTGGTGGAGATATTCAAAAGCGTAATCATTTTCCGGCGCAGATGATTACGGCAATGCCAGCAAAGAATTGTTTTAGGGTCCCAAGAAAAAATAAAAATAAAGCAGCTTTGTCTGTTCATTCTTTGCCACACATCTGCAACTGCATCAGTCATGGGTTAATGTTTGACCTTAAACATGTTGAACACAATGTACCATATTATTATGTGAACTAGCTAAGCCGCTAGACTAAAATATGAGATGCGTAGAAGATGCTGAAACGTCGCTGTTCGACTTTCTTAGTCTTAAAGCCAAAGGCTAAGGACCACTGTCATTTGCTCTATGATTCTCGTCTAATACATCTCATCTATTAAATAAGATAATAATTAAAGAAGAGCATCCAAACTTTTACGCGAGAAAAATTTTGAAATTATTTTTTGAAATATGTAATATTCTAAATAATGTAAAATTAATTTTTAAGCATCATTTCAAGTGTTAAAAATAAAATAAAAATTCCGAAGGCTAAAGCATAGGGACTGCCATCAAAGCCCAATTTAACCTTCTCTCTTTCTTTGTCTGTCTAGTTTAACTTCAGATTGCAATTATTTTTGGTTTATCATTATCCCCAGAATTCACGAATTGTTCATACTATAATCATAATTATTAGTAAAAGTCTTTTTTCACAAAAAAGGGAAAAATTCTTCAGCCACTTTTGAATTGCGAGGTACCATTACGAGCTCAATATATACGAGTATTATTTTATGTAAGAGCATTAACTCCGTTCCTGTAAACTTTTGAGGAGAGGGAGAAATTGTTTGAATTTTATGAAAAGAATCTCAGGAGCTAAGATGCATGCCAGTTTTTTACGAATAAGTGGAGTGACGCAAGATTTTATTGTGTTACAATAGAAGTAGAAATAATGTGGATTATTTAAAAATCAGACTTTAATTCTTTTTATAAATATCTAAGATTTTCTTTTTGTCCAAAAAATATTAATTAACCCATGCTAAAAAAATTAATATTCATGTAGTTGTGGAATTATATGTTATAACTCTTATGCAAAGAAAGATTTTTGATCCACTGATCATAGAATTGTGGATACCGTTTCTTGCATTTATATGCGTGGTTCGGCTCCTAATGCGACGAAGCATGCTCTACTTCTTTGATCTATATATATATATATATATATATATAAGGCATGCTTTTCTTCTTCCCTATTCGTTTTAGGTCTTAAAACCCCGTATACAGAGCATCTTTGTAACAGAAACACCTGGCTTTTAAACAAGAAAAAAAAAAAAAGACAAAAAGGAAGAAAACCTAGCTCTTAAATTTTAAGTTTTAAAATGGTCCAAAAGATTCGCGCATGGACAAAAATGATGTTACTCACTTTGGAGGAACATGAGACTCACACGTCAACGTCCTAACGTACCATTCCCCTCTGCTTCCTTTCCGTCATTCACGTAATGTTTTCTTGTCCCCAAGAGGCCCGTCCACATAAGTTTTTTTTGGTCAAAGCCCGTCCCCATAATCAATGGAAATATTGTTTTATGTCTTTGGTACGTTTTGTGCACTTCTTGAATGGACTTTATGGTTTTTTTTTTTGTTGATAGGAGGTATAGTATTGAGTTAAAGGCCGTTGATAATTTTGGGATAATTTTTTTCCATTTATCCTTCTCAAGATGAACTTGTAAAATTACTAGGGGTTGGTCCAAATGGTGTTCTCCAAGAGAATGACCAAGGCCGAAATTGACAAGTAAATCTATGTATTTGTTCGCTTCTCTATAAATATGCTTAACTTGGAAGTTTGGCTGTTGTTGGAGAATAATCCGACAATTATCATATCAACCCATGATCTTCAGGAGATGTTGCTCGAGATGTTATTCTGGAGCATATGAACAAGTGCCAGTGAGTCCGTTTCGATCTCAACATTTGTAGCTCCTATTTGAACTAGTTTCTTCAGTCCCAACTACATCGCAGTCACTTCAGCGCTAGTGCTAGAGACAATACCCAAATTAAAAATAAAGTCCAACAATCAATTCCCCTGTTTGTTCCTGATCAAGCCACCTGCTACTGCAATACCAGGGTTGCCATTTGCACAACCATCAATATTAAGTTTCCAATCATTTTGAGGTTTGACCCATTGTACCTTAATACATCTCGGATGTTGTCTAACTACAACTAATTTACTCTTGTCCCAAGCATTTTCCATATATCTTGCATAGTTGAAAATGAAATAAGCAGTTCCAAAGGCAATTGGTTCACTATCATTCCCGTATTGCCTATCATTTCTCCATCTCCAAATCCACCAAAGAGAAGAAGAAAAAATCAGATTTCAAGTAATTCCATCCACATTTTTCGTCTTACGAAGGTTTGAGCTAATCCATGTTGACTAGGGAATAGTGTCAAAATCATGTTGTTTATCATGAGGCAATAACTGCATCCAAATTTGTTTGGAGTAGTAACATCTACAAAACAACTGGTTTGCATCTTTGTTTGTGGTTCCGCAGGCAGTACATGAGGAATCAACGCCGATACCTCTCTTACTCAATTGTTGGGCAGCAGCAAGTTTTTTAAGGACCAAACGCCAGAGAAAAATTCGAATCCTTTGAGTGGTATGAAGCTTTCAAATCACATCCCAATCAAAACAGTTACTAGGTGTTTCATTGTTAACCATGTGATAAGCAGATTTAACTGTGAAATCTCTTGATGTGCTATTGCTCCATGACATGTATTGAAGTTCATCAACCCTAGTTCTTACCCTAATAGAAGTAATCTGAAGTAGTGTTTCATTAGGGAGAAGATGTTGAAAGCTAGACCAATTCCAAGAGCCATCCTCAATCATGAAGGCTTCAACTTTTTTGTTGATCTCAAAGTTCTCAATTTCATCATTTGTTTTCTCGATCAAAGAAACATCTCCAACCCACCAGTCGAGCCAAAATCGATCTTCCTTTCCATTTCTCGCCATCCATTTAATACATTTTCGAAGGATGTCTACCCATCTAGTAATGTTTTTACAAAGTAGAGAGTTCGAAGGTTTGATCTTATAGTTTAAAACATCATTGTTAAAGTATTTAGCATTGAGAACCTGGACCCAGAGGAGGTGATGCTCTTTAATCAGCTTTCATCCCAGTTTGGCCATGAAGATTTCATTAAGAGCATGATCTGATCGTAGACCATGTCCTCCACAATTCTTAGGTTGGCAAAGACGCTCCCATGTGACCCAATGCACCTTTCTTGTTCTCTGGTTGATCCCCAAATAAAATCTCTCTGTATGCGATCAATTTCAGAGCAAGTTTGCTTTGGGAGTTTGTGAACCTGCATCACATAGCTAATTACGACTGCCATATCTGACTTATTATAAGTGACAGTTAACAAAATACATGCATTCAGCTCATACATAATTGATAGCATGATATGTCCGGCCAAGCTGGATGAAAGAGTTACTATTAGGAAAGAGTCCTCATTATGTGACACTCTCAACAACTCTGCACATTAATAGATTGATAGGATTATTTGGAAATCTCATGTTTTAGGGATAAGCTGCTCAATTTATAAATATATATTTGTTTGTATTTTAGTTCATCCTTATCATCAATTTGTTATCTTGTTGTATCAACTATTTATACATCACAAACAGTGAAATACATTTGAGTTTTTTCCTCATATGAACCTGCTTTGCTTTTATATGGTATACAGAGCTGCATATCTCGCGCGAGGAAATCGATCCTACGCATTTCTATTTTTTTTTGGCTCCGCTACTCAATCTCAATGGCCTCTACCTTTACAGAAACTACAAACCCCGCTATTACACCATTCTCTCCAGATTTAACGCATTTATCTTCGTCTCTTCCTACTGATCGTCCAACCATACAAGATTCTCAACAACTTATCGCAATTATTGCTGCAAATCAGTTGCCACTTAAGCTCACTCCTATAAACTATTATTTTTGGAAGACGCATTTCGATGCCCTTTATCATGGCTATGATCTGTTAGGTTTCATGGACACCACATACCCTTGTTCTGTCTCTGAAATCATGGATGGTGCATGATGAATTTCGAATCCTGAATATCAGTTTTGGATGCGTCAGGGCAAACTATTGCTCATCGGCATAATTGAGGCAAGACAATGAATCTATTATTGGATTAGATTGATATGATAATGGAGAAGAAAGAAATTGTATTAGTTGATTGCTTGCTTACATACAATGCATGAAGTGATATTTATAGGCACAAGTGGTCGGTGAATGAAAGTTCCATAAGCAGCCTAGAAGGATCTACTTAGGCGGTGCATCTACTAGTTAAAGTAGAGAATAGTTTAGAATTATTACATCAAATATCTACTGACACTTCTAGTATGTCGGCTGCAACTATAAGTAAAAATATCCAGATTTTTCTAGCAATTTTGCCAACTTAATTAGTTCTAGATCTTTCCCGAAATGAGTAGCAATCTCTAACTCTCCTCCTTGGTGCTCATTCGAATCATTCCAAGCTTTTCTCGTAATGTCTCGAACTTTGGTCGTGGAAGTACTTTTTTGAAGATATTTGAGAGCTGCTCTTTTGTTTTGATGTACTTGAGTTCAATATATCTATCATTAGTTGCCTCTCACAGAAAGTGGTACTTGATAACAATCTGTTTAATCCTGATGTGATGTACAAGATTCTTCGCCATTGCTATCGCTGATTTATTATCGCAGTAGATCTCAGTGGGATTCTCTTGGTGTTCTCCCATGTCTTCAAGAATACACCTTAACGATATAGTTTGACTTGTCGTTAATGCTGCTGCGACGTACTCTGCTTCTGCCAAAGATTGTGTCACACAGTCTTGCTTTTTCGATGACCATGAGAATATACCTGAGCCAAGTGAGAATGTGTAGCCTAAAGTACTATTCATATAATCTACTGATCAAGCCCAGTCACTATCAATGTAGCCTATCAATCTTGAGTCGGTCTTAGGTTCGTAGTAGATCCCATAGTCCTTTGTACCCTGCAAATATCTTAATATTCTCTTCGCAGCTCCATAGTGGACTTGGCTTGGGCTTTGCATAAGCCTTGATAGTAGACTTATCGCATACATGATATCTAGTCTTGTAGCTATAAGATATAGTAGGCTCCCAATAAGGCTTCTATATGTTGATGCATCTTTCTTCAGTGTGCCGTCTTTTTTGCTTAGCTTTTCATTAGTGACTAGGGGAGTAGCAATGGACTTGCAACCATGCATCTTGAATTTTTTCAGTAAAGTCTCTGTGTACTTCCTTTGTGAGATAAATATTCCTTTTTCTTCTTGACTTACCTCAATACCGAGAAAGCAGTGCATCAACCCAAGGTCAGTCATTTCAAAACTCTTCATCATATCTTCTTTGACTTCCTTGATTATTTCTTCATTGTTTCCTGTGTAGATAAGATCATCGACGTATAGAGAAACAATGAGTATATTGTTGTTACCTTAGGTCTTGATGTAGAGTGTTGGCTCACTTTCATTTCTTTTGAATCCTTGACTGATGAAGTAGTTTTCAATTAGACTATAACACGCACGTGGGGCTTGATTTAATCTATATAACGCCTTTTTTAGTCTTAGAACTTTGTCTTCTTGTCCTTTTACCACGAACCCTTGAGGTTGCTCTATGTATATTTTTTCTTCAAGGTAGCCGTTAAGGAAGACTGACTTGACATCCAGTTGATAGATCTTCCATTTCTTTTGGGTTGCTAGTGCAATGAGAGCCTTTATAGTGTCCAGGCAACTGACTGGAGCAAAGGTATCATTGTAATAAATTCCTGGTAGTTGCGAATAACCTTTTGTGACCAGTCTTGCTTCATGCTTTTGAATTGAGCCATTTGGGTTAAACTTTGTCTTGTACACCCACTTAACTCCGATGACTTCTTTGTTGCTTGGTAGATCCACTAACTCCCATGTTTCGTTCTTCTCGATCATTTTGATTTCTTCCTCCATGACTTTTACCTATTCTTTTTGTTTGATGACAACTTCAAAGCTTTCTAGCTCTATAGTCACGAAATTGCATGTCTCGTAGATCTCTCTAAGTGGTCTTATTTTCCTTGGTGGTGAGTCTGGAGATGATTCTTCTTCACTTGAGGATGATGATGATGGTGTCCCCGGGCTTGAAGGTTATGAAGCTGTTCGAAGAGTTTGCGATCCTTCTGCTTCTTCTTCATAGACATCACTAGAGCTTCGTAGTCTTGGTACCATGATATTTTGCTTTTCAACTTTTTCTTCCTTTCCATGTTGTATTTTCATCGAACTCGACGTTGCTTAACTATTAGCTTCTTTGTTTTGAGATTGTAAATTCAATATCCTTTAGATTAAGAGTTGTAGTTGATAAATATGCCCTTCTCCGACTTCTCCTCTAGTTTATGTCTTTTTTCTTTCGGAATGTGCATATAGTAGATGCTTCTGAAAACTCTTAGAAGTTGTGCTGACGACTTCCGTCCACACTATGCTTCAATTGGAGTTTTATTTTGTACCGCCTTTGTAGGACATCTGTTGAGTAGATAAACTACAGTGTATATATCTTCTGCCCAGAACTCATTTGGCATGCTTTTCTCTGCTAGCATTGTCCTTGCCATCTTCATTACTGTTCTGTTCTTTTTCTCTGATACGTCATTTTGCTCTGGAGCATAACCGAATGTCAATTGATGATTGACTCCTTCATCCTTACAAAATTACTGAACTCCATAGAGGTGTATTCTTTTCCTCTATCATTTCTTATAACTTTCATTCGCCGACCACTTTAGTTCTCGACTAGATTCTTGAATTTCTTGAAGATGTTGAAAATTTCTGACCTTTCTTTCATAAAGTAAACCTATGTCATTGTATAATCATTAATAAAGAGGATGAAGTACCTGTTTTGCTTGAAGGTTGGAGTCATCATTGGTCCGCATACATCTGTGTATACCAGTTCTAGGATTTGTTTGGCTCTCCGTGATTTGTCTGAAGGAAATGGTTTCCGGTGTTGTTTGTCTTCTAAGCATCTCTCGCACATATCATCGTTCAACTGAATGGCTGAAAGATCTTGATAAGGCAACACATGATGATCATTCAAAAGACGACTCAAGGGATAAGACTTAGCCTAACTGATTTGGTTTCCTGTCGTTTGTAACTTCGATTCAAATGTATATTTGTTAGCTATATTTTAACAGCTAATCATATCCAATGTAACAATATAACATATTGTATACAACTATATAAAGTGAATGACAGGAACATGTTGGGTGTGACAATTTTATACACCATAAACAAGATCTTATATGGTATCACGAGCCAATTAATCTCACATGAGTTTTTTTTTTCCTTCCGTTGTCGCACAATCCTATGGCTGCTACATCGCCTTCCACAAGTACTACTGTCTCACCATCCACCGTTAGCATCAATGATGTTGTATCTTCTCCCTCTTCGCTTATTTCTATCAATTTTGCAGCGCAACTACCACTGAAATTGAATGGCACCAATTATCCTACTTGGCGTGCTCAATTTCAAACTTTACTATTTGGGTTTGATCTTATGGGTTATATTGACGGGACCTTCTTGTGTCTACTGGCGACTATCACTGACAATGGTATTTCCTCCCTAATCCATCATGTCTTCCTTGGTTACGACTGGACAACTTCTTGCATCATGCCATCCTTGTTTCTGTCGAGCCAAATATTGCTCCGTTCGTTACTCGTGCTACCACGGCTAAGGAGGCTTAGGACAAGCTTGCCACCAAATATGCGAATACATCCAAAACTCGCATCTACGGTCTTCAGGACAGCCTTGTGAAGACCACGTTGGATTCAATATCTATTGCTAAATATATGCGCAAGATCAAAACTATTTCTGACGAATTAGCTTTGGCTGGTTCACCCCTCAGTGACGATGAACTTGTCATCAATGTTTTGTCTGGCTTAGGTGATGAATACAAGGAGATCAGTGTTGTTATGCTCAAGACTTTGCCATCACCTTTGAAGAACTTTTTGATAAACTCATTGATCATGAAGCTTTTCTCCTATGTGAGGGGGCTCGCAAAGAGTCTCAAATCATTACTGCTCAATTCACTAATAAATCCAACAACAAGGGCAAAGGGACTGGTAACCATAATGGGAACAAAAAAAATCAGAGTTTCAATTCTAATAATCAGTATGTGCAGTCCTACAATTCTGGTCAGCGTTTCAATCAAGGACCACCAAATTCCAACAATTGGTCTTCATCCGCTGCTCCGCGAATTGGTAACAATTCTTGGCGTCCCATTCAGTCCAACAATGGCCAGCGTATCCAATGTCAATTGTGTGATAAATTCGGGCATGTTGCAAAGACTTGTCTATCTCGCCTTCCACCTCAATTCACACCCCAAGCTCATTATCTTCCTCGTAACAATGGGTTCAATGGCTGGGTAGTTGATTTAGGTGCCTCATACTATATCACTTCGGACTTACAGAATCTTTCCATTTACTCGGAGTATGGGGGCACAAATGGTGTTCATCTTGGAAATGGTAGCGGCATTGCTATAACTCATACTGGTTCTACTTGACTTCACTCTCCTCAGTCTAATTTTGTTATGAAAAATATTTTATGTGCTTCTGCTATCAATCACAATTTATTATCAGTCTCTCAGTTTTGTAAAGATAATGGCACATCTATTGAGTTTTTTCCTACTTTTTTTTATGTGAAGGATCTGAAAATGGGAGTAGTGCTTGTCCAAGGCCGGAGTAAGGGCAATCTTTATGAGTGGCCAGTCAATGGTGTATCACCTCATGCGCTTCATGATACGACTCCCTTGCTCGACCAGTGGCATTATTGCTTAGGTCATCCTAATTCCCGAACTCTTTATCGTATCATGTCTAGATTTTCTTTGCCAGTTGCTAAGTCTAGTTTAGGCTATTGCAATTCCTATTTATGTAATAAAAGCCATCGGTTGCCTTTTGGTGAATCATCAGTCTCTAGTACGAGACCGCTTCAAATAATATATTATGATGTTTGGGGTCCAGCACTGTCACGTCTATTGATCAATTTCGTTTCTATGTCATATTTGTAGATCATTTCACACGTTATACTTGGTTTTATCCTATTCAAAAGAAATATGATGTTTTGCAAACATTTATCAACTTTAAATCCTTGGTTGAAAAGTTCTTTAATCTACATATAGTGACTTTATATACTGATGGGGGAGGTGAGTATGTTGCCTTACAATCTACACTGCATCAATCTGGTATCCAACACCTAAAATCCGCCCCTCACACACCCCAAATTGTTGGCTTAGCTGAATGTCATCACCAGCATATTTTAGAGATGGCTTTAGCTTTGCTAACTTAAACTCACATGTCTCCGAAGTTTTGGAATTTTGCTTGTCAAATAGCTATCTACTTAATTAATCGGCTAGTTATGCCTAACTTGGGTAATCTTTCTCCATATGAAGTATTGTTTAATGAGGCTCCAAATTATCACACATTAAAAACTTTCGAGTGTCTCTATTATCCATGGCTCAAGCCCTACACTCATCATAAACTTGAGCCTAAATCAAATCCATGTGTGTTTTTGGGCTATTCACTGTCACACCATGCATATAAGTGTCTTGCTTTGGAGTCAAATCGAATTTATTTATCCCGTCACGTGGTTTTTGTTGAAAGTGTTTTTCTCTTTGCCAAGCATACTGCTTCCTCCCCTTCTTTGGCCATTGACCTTGCAACGTGGGTTCAACCTTCATGTGACCAATTAATTGTATCAGAGTCTAATGAGATGCTATCTTCTTTTCCCTCATCTGACGTAAACTCTAATCATTCTGCCCCTTCTGTGTTTAGAGTTCCCATTATGTCTCCCCTGTCTACTGTTGTTGAGTCCTCGTCACCTTCCATTGACGTGCCATCTCATGAAGAAAATCCCTATTCGGTTGAGGCGGGTACACCTGCAACTATTGCTCATTCACCAAATTGCTCACCCTATTTGCCTCGTAGTTCTCCTTGTGCCTTACAGCAGCGTCATCCCATGGTTACTCGCTCACGGAATCAGATCTTTAAGCCTGTGAAAAAGCTATGTCTTCATACTACTCATCCATCATTAGAACCTATTGAGCCTACTACTGTATCACAGGCTCAGAAATATCCTGAATGGCAGAATGCAATGAGTGAAGAGTTTGATGCCTTGGTGCGTAATAATACATGGGAATTGGTTCCTGCTGAGGGCTTATCTAATATAATTGGTTGCAAGTGGGTGTTTCGTATCAAGAAGCGACCTGATGGATCTATTTCTAGGTACAAAGCCCGTTTAGTGGTAAAGGGTTTTCATCAACGTCCAGGCATTGTGTCACGTCCCAACCCCGATCCGTCTCTAGGTTAAGGCCGAGACATGACGTCTCAAACTTCAACCCTGCAAGATTTGATAGTAACAACCTGAACAGTTATAATATTCCCCAAGAAATTCCAAATAAACTTCCAAAATTTCTCCTGAAAACATTGGCCTTAAAGGTTTGCAACAATTCGTGAAATATTCACAAGACCTCGAATTCCCCTGTTCAACATAATAACTAACTAAGAATCAAGTTGCTGGGTCTCAGAAGAATAATCACTAACTTAAAGTTATATTATCCAACACTGACATTATACAAACTTCATCACTGATAATTAAAACACCATCATAAACCATCAAATTACATAATGCTTATCCCTGGATACATATATACAAGATCTAGATTCTTTAACGTACATCAAGTAACTCATGTACTTATATAACATCAATCAAGAAGTCTTTCACGTATGCAATCCTTTCCTTCAACTTGTAAAGTTAACTCAACCAGCCTAACCTGTAATTGTCATAAAAGAGGGGTGAGCTAGATCATCGCATATAGCTCAGTGAGGATGGAAACAAGGAAGAGTTTTCATAAACATTTTCTTGTCTTTAGAAAACCTTTTATAAAACCATGCTATGCACACACAATTATATCTCGCAAGTAAATAATACATGATCTTAAACATTCCGTAAGAACATCAAGTATATCACGAATTATAACAACATTTATAACATGATAGTATTATCCATCTCTACTCTCTGAGGACCTCAAGGGACCAAGCAAGAGTAGGAAACACCTATCAAAGCATATATTTCAGACGTAATCAAAAGATCGAGACAAAACAAGGAAAATGGCTTATACGGATTCAAGAGATGTCTCCCACTATCATAGTCGTGTGCACCGGAAGGTGTCTTCCACTATCACTGCCGTGTGCACTTTACTCCATATAGCCCCTTATTCCTTTACCATAGTCATATAGGAACCATTAGGATAGGGAGGTGTCTGCCACTATCACAGCCATGTGCACCTCAAGAGGTGTCTACCACTATCACTGCCGTGTGTACCTTTGATCCCTTCCCTTAACAATTACGAGGTTACAACCAAGTCGTGCCCTTACAATTCATATATATGTAACATTCACGATATTACCATGCAAGAGTTTAGATTGACAAGTACAAAGTGAACTTAAGACTTACAAGCATGACTTTTGTATGCATATTTAATGTGTACAAGTTCAAGGCAAAAGAATCAAGTCTATTGTAGTTCGATGTAATTGATTAGTTCATGATCAAGTATAATCCTCCATGCCACACACCCACATACCTTCATACACCCCATTCATGCTACAACTAACCTCTTTTTATATCCATGAAATAAGTTGGTACCAATGCCTCAAAGGTACATCAAAAAATCAAACAACTTCAGTGTTCCCGCATTAGACTAATTTAAACAGTAAATTTACCTATTCTCCCGAACTTCAAATAACTTTATTTTGGTCTATAATCGAATGTAGATAACTCTAGAATCAAACAGAACTCAATTCGGAGTTGAATTGAGTAAGTTATGGCCTCTACAAAAACACTGCAAGAAACTGAAAAACCAAGTCGGGCGAGGTACTCTCCTGGCTTATCGACCGGCTAGTCAACCGGATTTTCCAGTGAATTTTGTCAAATGTCGGGCGAGTTTAGTCGACTGTCCTGGGTAAAATACACCCGTAAATTCACATTTTTTTACTCATTTTCTTGCCATCTAACTCCCAACCTTCAACCAAGATTCTAGCATGCTTAAGATGGATTATTAGGCAACATACTTGAGTTCCAAATCAACCAAACATTCTTCCAATCAACAATTATCCATCAAAACTCCCAAAAATTCATAGAAGCTCATGAACACCAAAATCACATTCAAGTCTCAAAATGCTAGATTCATGCTACTAACTTTTCCATACAAGTTTTACATGCTTTATCACATACAAGATCAATAACAAGCTCACCACACAACCTTACAAGGTCATCAATCACGAGTTGGGCAATTCCTAGATCTACAACACATAATACTCAACCTCCTCATCATCCTAGCTCTTGTATGCAAGTTATAACAAGATTAACACCAATAAACATCATATAAACTTGAATGAATCCTTTAAAACCATTTATGAAAAATCCCTTATCTTGCTCTTGAGTGGTTAAATGCTAAGATTGATGTTGAATTTGCAAGCAAGAGCTAAAAGATGTAAGTATCCTTTCTTCTTCTTCTTCTTCCTCTATTTCTTCTTTCTTCTCTTCTCCTTCCTCTCAATCGTGTATGTGTGTGTGTGTGTGTGTAGTGTTTTTGTGTGTTTTGAGTGGTGTAATGTATGTATATAGGTAGGATATTTTAATTTGGTTACCAAAAGACCACCTTGCCCCTTCAACTAAATGTTAATTGCTAGTGTGCCTTTTAGTCCCAATTCAATTATTTAGTTACTAATCGTAGCTCAATAGTATTTAATTAGTTCCTACTATACCTAAAACACTTAACTACACGTTAACTGATATAATTGCATGTAAAACGATGTAAATGCACGTATTTCAAAATAAATGCACGTAAATCAAGGTAAACGCACATTAATTGATATAAATGCATATTAAATGATATAAAAATATATGAAATGCTATAAAATGCATGTAGTCTCTGTACGGGCTCTGTATGGGGCCTCACACGTTGACTATCATGCGACTTTCAGTCCAGTTATTAAGCCGACTACTATTCGATTGATTCTTTCTTTGGCAATTCAATATGGTTGGACACTTTGACAATTAGATGTGAACAATGTCTTCCTCCAAGGCACTCTTACAGAAGATGTATATATGTGTTAGCCTCCTGGTTTTGTGAGTTCTCAGTTTCCTGATCATGTTTGTAAATTGAAAAAGGCATTATATGGGCTAAAACAGGCTCCGCTGGCGTGGTATACTGAGCTTAAATTATTTTTGCTCTATATTGGCTTTGTCAATACTCGTACTGACACATCTCTCTTATTCTTGTATCATGATACTTTTACTATTTATCTTCTAGTATATGTTGATGATCTAATTGTTACAAGAAATTCTCTTTCAATCATTCAGGAAATCATTACTTCGCTTGCTCAGCGTTTTTCTCCGAAAGATTTGGGGGAGCTGGATTATTTTTTCGGAGTTGAGGTGTCTAGGGTGAAAACGGGTCTGTTTTTTTCCCAGCATAAATATATCTCTGACCTGTTACTGAAAACAAATATGCATGGTGCTAAAGAGGTCCATTTTCCACTCTCTTCCTCGCAAGTTCTACGACTTCATGATGGCTCTCTTCTTACGGATGCCACAAAGTATCATCAAATTGTAGGTGTTTTGCAGTATTTGTCTCTCACAAGGCCTCACATCTCTTTCGCAGTTAATTGGCTTTCTCAATTTATGCATTGTCCTACAGAAACGCATTGGACTGCGGTTAAGCATGTGCTTCGCTATCTTAAGCACACAATATTTCATGGTCTTTTTCTCCGAAAGTCGTTGACATTACAATTGCATGCGTACTCTTATGCAGATTGGGCAGGCAGCATTGATGATCGTTGCTCTACGTCTGCCTATATTGTTTTTTTGGGGGCTAATCCTATTTGCTGGTCCTTCAAGAAACAACAAATTGTTGCCCGCTCCTCTACTGAAGCCGAGTATAGGGCTGTCGCATCAATTGTAACTGAGTTAAATTGGGTTCAAAATTTGATGGGGGAGTTGCGTCTTCAACCCGCAACCACGCCCACTATTTATTGTGATCATAGTTCACGAATCGTGAATCGTATCATGAATCGAAATCTCATTTTTTTGAATTGTGAATCGAATCGAATCGTGAATCGTATCGATTTAGTCACAAATTTAAAACTATATGATAATTGATATATTATGTTTCTATTAGCAGTTTTGAATTGAAATTATTTATTTGATATATTGTTTATTAAAAAAATCAAATAAGTAACAGTGTAATAGTGGCCAAGTAAAGAACATAAAATTTAGCCAAAAAAAAGTAAAGAATATAAACAAATAAAATAAAACTTGTGATTTAAATATTAAATAATGCCAAGCTACTGCTGTAGACCACAAAAAAACAATACACTCAATGAAAAGCATCAACATCAGCATCAGCCACTAAAAAGCACCATCAACCTCTAATTCTCTAAAGACCGCAGACCAACACTATAAAAACTAAATACCATAGACCAACACTCAAGTAAACAAAGACAGCTCACTCTACTTGATCGGCGAAAACAACTCTTGGATTTCATTGAACTTCCAATGTCACAGCTCTTGTTTCAGACTTCAGTTGAATAAAGATGAGCTCTTTTTTTTTTTATGGCTTTTAATTTTTTACTTTTGAATGTTTTGATTTTGTATTATAATTGAAAATTGATGTTAAATTTAAACAAGCTTTTCTTTTTATTTTGTTTGTTGAATTGGGTTCTCTTTTTTATTTATTTATTAATGATTCGCTAAAATTGAAGTGTGCTTTCTTTTTTTTTTTTTGGACTTTTTGGGGTTTTTTTTCTGTTTTGATCCGAATCGTACGATTCATTGCAATTCGCTACGATTCATTCTGATTCGCTTAACGATTCACCCTAATTAATGATTCACTAACTGATTTGAATTATTTTTTGTCTGAATCGAACCGAATCGTACGATTCGTATCGTGAATCGTACAATTACAAAAACTATGATTGTGATAATGTTGGTACCACTTACTTATGTGCAAATCTTGTCTTCCACTCACGAATGAAGCATATTGCAATAGATTTTCATTGAGTTCGCGATCAAGTGTCCCAGAATATACTTCGTATTTCCCATGTTCATGCGCATGACCAGCTTGCTGACTCCTTAACCAAGCCATTACCGCGCAACCAATTTTAGGTTCATCGAGTCAAGCTTGGTGTCCATGATGGTACCCCAATCTTGAGGGGGCATGATAAGGCAACACATGATGATCATTCAAAAGACGACTCAAGGGATAAGACTTAGTCTAACAAATTTGGTTTTCCTATCATTTGTAACTTCGATTCAAATGTATATCTGTTAGTTATATTTTAGCAGCTAATCATATCCAATGTAACAATGTAAGAGATTGTATACAACTATATAAAGTGAATGACAGGAACATGCTGGGTGTGGCAATTTTATACACTATAAACAAGATCTTATAGATCTTTCATTATATTTTTCTGATAGAGGCTATTTAATCCGTGGAAGTTGAAGTGTCCGAACCTCTGGTGCCATAGCCAAGATTGGTCTTCTTGAGCTTTTAGTACTGCGTACTGCCAGCGAATGAAAAAGTTCATTTGTTGCTGCATTTTTACTACAACTATTTTTAGATTTTTATTTTTGTTGTCATATATTGTGCATAAGTCTTCTTTGAAGAGTAGAGCATATCATTTCTTCATCATTTGACCCACACTCAAGAAATTAGTATCAAGTTTAGGAACTAGAAGTACATGAATCGCGTATCATTCTTGGTGTTGACTGCAATTGTACCTTTGCCTTCGACTTCTACCAGTTCTCCATCCTCGAGCCTTTCTTGGGATTTGACTGATCTATCAATGTCTTGAAAGATCTTCTCGTTACCAGTCATGTGATTGTTGCAGCCGCTGTCTAGAAACCAAGTCTCGTTCTTTACTTCTGATGCAGTATGGCACGCGTAGAACAAAAAATATCCATTCTCATTTTCTTCAAAGAAATTAGCCTGATGCTTTTGTTTGGAGCAACAATCTTTCTCCTCGTGTTTGAATCTGCCACAACCTTTACATTATAGTTTATCACGATACTAACAATCCTTTTTCTGGATGGTTGGTCTTCTTGCATATATTACATGGTGGATATTTGCATTTTCTTTGTGCATTATTATTTCCACCATTGTTTTTATTTCTATAATTTTCTCCAAATCTTCTCCCCCTATTTCTAGAATTTTGAGACCTTATGTTGAGTTTAAACTGAAATGTGTTTTCTACTGATTTCTTTTCACATATACTCAGTATTTTCTCATAAGTTTCGAGAAAGCTTACTAACTCTATCACTGATATTTTAGCTATATCTTTAATTTTTTCTGTAATAATTATAATTGGATCATATTTAGTAAAAAGAATAATTAGTATTTTTTTTTTCTACTACTCTTTTGTCATCAATATCTTCACCATAGGCTCTCAATTGATTAACTACTTCTCTTAGTCGAGATTAGTAATCTTTAACGGTCTCATAATCTTTCATTTTCATATTCTCCAATTCTTTTCTTAAAGTTTAAAGTTTGATATTACGTATCTTGCCATTTCCCTGATATTCCTCCTTCAAAGTATCCCACACTTCCTTGGCTGTTATGGCACCACTGATTCTTGGAAATAATGAGTCTGCCATAGCCATTTGTAATATATAGAGAGCCAAGTTCTCCTTCTCCATATCCTTGTTTAATTTTTCTTTGTCTGTTGAAGGCAAGATGGATATATCTTCAGGGACAGTATAACCCTTATCAATGATATCTCATAAACCTTGGGACATAAAGTATGTCATCATCTTGATGGCCCAATAGTTATATTTTTCCCCTGAAAAAATAGGGATATTTAAAATTTGGTTGTGGTTTAGGAAGGTGGCAATTTTAATTGGTTTAAGATTGTAGGAGGACTTGAATTTTTTTTGTTTAGCAGAAGCTTACTGTCGCCCAATTGAAAACCCAACAAAGCTCTGATGCCCCTGATGTATTTGATTTATAAAAGTGAGTTAGTAAATTTGTTGAATACCAAACCGTGGGAAGGAGAAATGAAATAATATAGTTAGTGTGGTATGTAGTTTGTTATGGAGGCAAGGCAAGACAAAGAATCTGTTATTGGCTTAAATTGATGTGATAATGGAGAAGAAATAATTTGTATTAGCTGATTGCTTGCTTACATACAATGTATGAAGTGATATTTATAGGCACAAGTGGTTGGTGAATGAAAGTTCCATAAGCAGCCTAGAAGGATCTACTTAGGCGGTGCATCTACTAGCTAAAGTAGATAATAGTCTACAATTATTACATCAAATATCTACTGACACTTCTAGTATGTCGGCTGCAACTATAAGTAAAAATATCAAGATTTTTCTAGCAATTTTGCCAACTTAATTAGTTCTAGATCTTTTCCGAAATGAGCAACAATTTCTAACAGAACCATGCCAACCCATCTTCCTCGTGAATTATAGGTCTGGTTGAGCATCTCACGCTTCTCTCTCATGGCTTTTAATCTGTGACCGAATACTTGGCCCAAGTTCGAGATCTTGTTGATAAATTTGTTGGAATATATATTTTTTTTAAGTGGGTTATCATTAATTACTTTTAGTTTTATAAAAATATGTTGAATATTTAATTCGTAAAAAATGGGTCGTGATCATATTTTTTTTAACCTCACTTCATAAATCCATATACGGTTAATTGTATATAGGCTTTACATTCTGACTAAGTTTTTTATGAGAGAACCCGTTAGAATAATTATAAATATATGGCTAGGTTCCTTCTTCTGTTCTAACCCTAAACTAATTGTTCTCATAAACGTTAGTTGTTCCTGAATAGAGTAAGATTCAGAAAGACCTACATCAGTGACCGGATAACGATTACCTGATTTTGTTATGGCTCAAACAAGCATATATTCTGCTGCTACATATATTCGAGAACTGTGCTGTAAAATCATGTATATTGAAATTTAATTATATTCAAGAACTGTGTTGTAAAATCATGTATATTGAAATTTAATTATACATATGTGCTTACATGTGGTATTAGAGCCAATTGTGCATGATTTTTCAGCCATTTAAATTAGAATTTTCGTAATACTTGTTTGACTATGTGAACCATGAAAATTCTTGATTTTAATTCATGAATATTTAGCTGATGTTTCTTGAAATTGATTGAGAGCTTTTGTAAATCTCTTTCTACTCATCTTTTGACATATAACATGCTATATATTGTGGCTAGTATGTTGTTGTATGAGTTTGAAAATTTTATATTGGGTTTTTCAAATTTTGTGAATATATTGTACGATTCATGATATATACTCATTTAATCTAATTTGTTTGGCATCAAATACGTTTCCTACTTGTTGATTATTGCGGAAAATTATTTATAAGGTTGAAAAGATTAAGAAAAACCCTAATTTTAGGTTAGAATCCGAAACCCACTTGGATAATCTAATAAAATCTATTGATTTTTGGGTGAAATTGATGTTAAATTTGAATTCTTTGGTATCAAAAACCTAAGATTAAGTTATTTAATTGCGAACAACAGATCAGATATGAGGTTTTCATGTTTTGTGTTTGTTTTTGGGCTTTAATGGGCCTCATCGGCCTGATCTAGAAGTTGAAGATGACTTCTGTTCTTTCGGGGTTATATTTAATAACTTTGTGTTATACTTCAAAAGTTACGGCTGTCGCTGTGGTTAGCATGAGGATTTGAGTTCGAGCCTTTCCTGCGTTAGTTTATTTATTTTTGACTCTGTAACTACTGCCAACTAAAGATAACTTTTATTTCTAAAATCCTCTTCTATTGCGACAGAAAGGCTAGCATACTTGGTTAGAGTCTTGTAGAATAGCTTGGCATAGCGGGTTTGAAACTGCATAGATTCATAATTATTTTAGCTTTTCATTGAGCTACTTTTGGAACTGCATAGCTGTTAACAAATAAAGTTTTGTTTTATTGCATGCAAGTGCTCGCGCCTGGTTGGTTAAAGGCTTCGTGTGGTGTGGGTTCAAGTCCTGGCAATGGCATAGTATTATTTTGCTCCTTATCTGAATTTTTCCAACAGCTACACAGTAGATTGGCGCATAGTAATTTATTTATGTATTTTAATTCTTCGTTTATTCCCAACGACATATTTCCACTGTAGCTTGATTGGCTAAGTCTTTGCTTTAGACCTTGAAAGTCGCGTGTTCAAAACTTGGTGGGCACTCGTTATGATTTTTAGATTTTCCTTGAGCTGCTGTTGATAACTAAAGGACACCAGTTATTAGATATATTAATGCAGCTTTGCTCATGCAGCCCAAGTAGCCTTGCCGGAAATTCTCTAATTGTCGTATGTGTGTTGTGCGAGTTCGAATCTCTATAGGCGCAAAAGCTTTTTACTTTATTTTAGCTTTATTAAATGTATAATTTTCCACTTGGTTCAGACAATTAAGTTAGCTTGCTGGCTAAGAAGACGAAAAAGGTTATTGAGCATGCATACGAGTTTGACACTTCGTAGGCGTGTAAAAAATATATATATATTTTTCCTAATAGTTGCATACAGAAGCACGAAATACTTCTTGTAGGTAAATTTGATCTCCTTCAACATAGAAACTGAGTTATTGCTAGTGGTGATGTGAGATCCAGTATAGAGTTCGTGTGCATTTCATAACATTTCATATATTTTTACATCATTTAATATGCAAGTATATTAATAAACAGGCATTTATATCGTTTTACCTGCACATGCCTCGTTTAACGTGCATTTAAATTTAATTACGTGTCTTTGAGTGATTTAGGTAACGTAGATAACAATTAAATCATATTGCATACACTAGCTAACTAAATAATTGAATTAGAACTAAAATGACAAACTAGAAGATAGGCATTTAGTTGGAGGACACTCTAGTCTTTTGGTCTTTTAGATATTATCTACCAACACACACTACACCACCAACACACACCAAATCTCTACAACACACACACATACCCACTCAACACACACCGCACACACACCCACTCAACACACACCACACACACATAAAACTCAGAAATTCAACCAAAGAGAAGAGAGAAGCAAGAAGGAGGAAAAGAAGAAGTTCCAGCCATTTCCAAGCTTTTCCTTTCCATTTCAAGCTTTCTTCAAATGTTTTTCTTGTTCATTTTACATCTAGAACTCAAAGCAAATGTGAGGGATTCTTCAAAATGATTTTTAATGCTCATTCAAGATTACATGATGCTCATTTGGTGTTAATATTTCTATAACGTGCATATCTAAGCTTCGATGAGAAAATTGAGTATTTTATGTGTTATAGATCTAGGGCTTGCTCAATTTGTGATTTGATGATCTTGTGAAGTTGAGAGGTGAGCTTGGTGTTGATCTTGTAGGTGACAATGTGTATGTATCTTGCATGCAAAAAAAAGGGGCATGAAGTTAGCATTAGAGCTTGGAGGTTGATTTTGGTGTTATGAGCTATAATGGATTTTAGATGGGTTTGATATTAATTGTTGATATGGGGTGTGTTAGTTGATGTTTGAACCCTTATATGATGCCTAATAAGCTACCTTGAGCATGCTTGGTTGTGAGTAGAAGGTTGGGTTGTTGTATGGATGATTGTTGGTAGAAGGTTGTTCTGTCCCATAAATAGCATGACCGAGGGACCCTCCTTCCACTGGTCGACCGGTGGCGGACCCCTCGTCCGCTGGTGAGGCCTCTGTTTGACCAAAATGCATTGAATTTGTTTTAGTGATTTGGGGAGCTGCGGATGTCGGATTGAGGCACTGTTGGAAGCGTTAGAACCGTATCGAACCCTAGTTTATTATAGTAGAATTAAATTGAGGATTTTTGTCATAGTTTGGGTACTAGGTAGTTGCTAACTTTCATATGTTGCTTAGGAGACTAATAAATGTAGACAATATAAGATGACAACTTCTACGACCCTTTATATGCATTATTCCATTCTTACGTTGACTTACGTATGATGACCTACTAGTGGATTTCTATTAGTATGTTTTAGTATTAAAGAAGCTTACATGCTAGATGTTGTGTGTGCTATAAGATTGTTTGAACTACATGCTTATGAAAATGCATATGTATATGAATTGTATTGCGTAGCTAGGTTGCAATCATTAATGAATGCGGTAGTAACGAGAACTCTGGGAAGCAATAGGCTCGCCGATATATCTCGCCTACCGAGGTAATAATGAGAACTCCAGTCAGAGGTAGGGCTTGTTAGTATATCTTGCCTACCAAATGTTTTCATCCCTTCTTTTTCAAGTATTGATCCTCCTACGGGTCGGGACCCAATGATATATTTTGGAAGAGTTAGGTTGTTTAATGTTATTGAATCTTGATTGTATATCTTGTATTCTCGTTCGAATATCCTTGTGTGCATGACATGTTTTATCAAATTGTTTACGAAAAGATAAAACCTTTGCGAAAATCTTTCCTTGTTTACCTCCTCACTGAGCTATATGCGAGGATCTAGCTTACCCTTCTTTTTCACCATTACAAGTTGTTCGAGGCTGGAGCTCGAGTTAGTTGCTTATTTTGGTTGACCTTTTTGTTGTATTAGAATGAATTAGGCGTGTGATCTATTTGATGTAATGTATTAATCTTGTGGACGCTTAACTATGTAATTAATTTGATACATTACTCTTTTGAGGCCTAGTTGTTATAGTTGAACCTATGTGAAGTAACATAGTGAATCCAGGTCATGTAAATTTGAACTTGGTGGTTGTAATATTATTTATTAGTGATAAAGTTTGTATAATGGGTGTTACTAGAATTGGTGTAATATATGGTTTGATGTTTTATTTTATGGTTAATAGTGCTCGAACAATTATATTGTGCCTTAACGGACTTAGGTGGAGTGATCTTCTTAAGCCCGTGGTATCACGATCGTAGAACGCTTGAGGATTCGTAAGCTTAAATTTTATTCTTTGTCATTATTATGGTATCAGAGACTGTCCTAGCAATGAAGGAAAAATGGGGTCATGACAGAGTGGTATTAGAGCTTAGCTAGTTAGCTAGGCGTAGTCCGGGTTTAGAACCCTTGGTCTGCAAGTAGAAGACCTATGATAGGAACATGCTTGAAAGTCTAGGTATACTTACGTGAGCTTATGTGTTTGATATTTTTACATGAAGTTACGTGTTATACGTGCTTGTGTGAATCTTATGTGACTTCTATGTCATAACTGCTTCTTGCCTATATGAAATCTATATGCTAGGTTGTACTTTAGTGACAATGTTGCATCACATCATAATTATGCATTATGTTGCAGTTGTTTTTCATGTAATATAACTACATGTATACATACTTGTTCTTCATGTAACATAATTGCATATGTACCTATCATGTTGGGGTGCCTCTTTTTGGGTGAAGTAAGAATGGTTAGAAGAACCCTCGGAATCAAGGGAAAACTTCGGAGGAATGAGTTTATGATTTTCAAGCAAAGGGATTTGACTGTTGCGCAATATGAAGCCCAATTCAACCAACTGTCACATTATGCTCCGGGAATGGTACAAACTATAGCAAAAAGAATCCGAAGGTTTATTCAAGGGTTGAGGCCAGAGATTTGAGACAACTTGGTTCTTCTACAACTTTCAACCAACGGTGAGGCCTTTTTTGCTGCAATAATAACGGAGAAAGGAAAGAAAGAGGAAATGGCAGGGTCGGGTCAATCGAGTAGGGGTCAGAAGAAAAATTGCCCGAAACGGAGGAAAATACAAGGGTTAACTATCGGTAAAGGTACTCGGAGTCATGGCCAGAGTCAAGAAGAACCAGTTGATGCTAGGCCACAACAAGAAACCTCAGTCACCCAGTCAGCTTGTGGTACATCAACAAGTGTGACTATCTTTCAGATCGTCATGTGTACTCATTGTAATAAAAAAAGGCACACTGAAGCCCAGTGTTGGAAAAAGTCTGGCATGTGCCTTAGATGTGAGAGTGACCAACACCGAGCCAAAGAATGTCCTAGATGGCAGAGGAATCGTGTTCGGACTGTAGGCAGTAGCCATGGTTGAACGTAAACCATATTTATAAACCTATGAGCTAAAATATTGATTGACCTCAAAGTTGCACGTACCTTTCTTATATTATCTTGAGTGCAACGTGTTAATATGCAAGTAGGAAGTTGTTTTACCTAATTGAAGTCCATATATGCATGATGTTAAGTTGGTGATCGAGTAGTATGTGAAGTTGGAACATGGGGAATTCCGGTTGGAAGTTAAGAGTCGTTGTTGCCCTTATTCCACTTCTGTTTTTTTTTAGAAAATGATATAATTATAGCGGTATGGATTGGCTTGTGAAGTGTCTTGTGGTATTCATATTGATCGGGTTATAGAATTGCCACCCTACCGCGAAGTTGTCGACTACTAGGATTCTTATTTAGTACTCTTATTTGGAGAATATCGTTTATAATTCTTATTCGGCAACTGATATCAAATATTTGAGATTCTACATGACCTTCTTATGGCGTATTCTTCTTCGACAATCATAGTCGGCACTCTATTTTGGAATTCTTGGTTCATTTTTCTTATTGAGTATTCTTCTTGGTGTGCTTGTTCGGAGCCTTTATTTGGCCTTTTTTTTCTCAGAATTCTTATTGGGCTTTCTCATGGGAACTCTTATTTGATATTCAGTTTCGGCATTCGATACCACTATTTGGAATTCTTATTTGATATACTTATGTGATAGTCATGTTTGGGATTCTTATACAGTATTATCTGGACTTCTTATTTGGGGTTATTAAACGGTCTTCTCCCTCGGCGATCATTGGAATTCTTATGAGTGGTGATACATTTGTGGTTTCCTGGCTATTTTCATGGAACCAGATTCTTATTCGTTTGGTTGGGATTTCTGGGTTGCTTTCAGCATTCAAGTTGTTCTAAGAATGAATGTGGTATTGCGAGGGCGCAATTTTGTTAAGGAGGGGAGGATGCGAGACCCCGCATCGAGCCGTACAGAGCTTGTATAGAGCTGGTGTGCATTTCATAACATTTCATATATTTTTGCATCATTTAGTATGCAAGTATATGAATAAATAGGCATTTACATCATTTTACGTGCACATACCTCGTTTAACGTGCATTTAAATTTAATTACATGTCTTTGAGTAATTTAGGTAACGTAGATAACAATTAAATCATATTGCATACACTAGCTAACTAAATAATTGAATTAGAACTAAATGGCAAACTAGAATATATGCATTAAGTTGGAGGGTACTCTAGTCTTTTGGGCTTTTAGATATTATCCACCAACACACACTACACCACTAACACACACTAAATCTCTACAACACACACACACCTACTCGACACACACCAAACATACATACAACTCAAAAATTTAACCAAAGAGAAGAGAGAAGAAGAAATGAGGAAAAGAAGAAGTTCCAGCCATTTCTAAGCTTTTCCTTTCCATTTCAAACTTTCTTCAAAGGTTTTTCTTGTTCATTTTACATCTAGAATTCAAAGCAAAGGTGAGGGATTCTTCAAAATGATTTTTAATGCTCATTCAAGATTACATGATGCTCATTTGGTGTTAATAATTCTATAACTTGCATATCTAAGCTTGGATGAGAAAATTGAGTATTTTGTGTGTTGTAGATCTAGGGCTTGCTTAATTTGTGAATTGATGATCTTGTGAAGTTGAGAGGTGAGCTTGGTGTTGATCTTGTAGGTGACAATGTGTATGTATCTTGTATGTAAAAATCAGGGGCATAAAGTTAGCATTAGAGCTTGGAGGTTGATTTTGGTGTTATAAGCTATAATGGATTCTAGGTGGGTTTGATATTAATTGTTGATATGGGGTGTGTTGGTTGATGTTTGAACCCTTATATGATGCCTAATAAAATACCTTGAGCATGCTTGGTTGTGAGTAGAAGGTTGGGTTGTTGTATGGATGATTGTTGGTAGAAGATTGTTCTGTCCCGTAAACAGCATGACCAGGGGACCCCCCTTCCACCGGTTGACCAGTGGAGGACCCCTCGTTCGTTGGTGAGGCCTCTGTTTGACCAAAATGCGTTGAATTTATTTTAGTGATTTCAGGAGCTACGGATGTCGGATTGAGGCACGGTTGGAGGGGTTAGAACCGTATCGAACCCTAGTTTCTCATAGTAGAATTAAATTGAGGATTTTTGCCATAGTTTGGGTGCTAGGTAGTTGCTAACTTTCATATGTTGCTTAGGAGACTAATGAATGTAGACAATATAAGATGAAAACTTCTCTGACCCTTTATATGCATTATGCCATTCTTACATTGACTTAGGTATGATGACCTACTTGTGGATTTCTGTTAGTATGTGTTAGTATTAAAGGAGCTTACATGATAGATGTTGTGTGTGCTATAAGATTGTTTGAACTACATGCTTATGAAAAATGCATATGTATTAGTTTGCAACCGTTAATGAATGCGGTAGTAATGAGAACTCTAGGCAGCAACGGGCTCGCCGGTATATCTCGCCTACCGATGTAGTAACGAGAACTCCAGTCAGAGGTAGGGCTTGCTTGTATATTTCGCCTACCAAATATTTTTATCCCTTATCTTTCAAGACACATTCATCCTCCTACGGGTCGGGACCTAATGATATCTTGGAAGAGTTAGGTTGTTTAATGTTATTGAATCTTGATTGTATATCTTGTATTCTCGTTTGAATATCCTTGTGTGCATGACATGTTTTATCAAATTATTTACGAAAAGATAAAACCTTTGCGAAAACTTTTCCTTGTTTACCTCCTCACTGAGCTATATGCGAGGATCTAGCTCACCCCTCTTTTCCACCATTACAGGTTGTTCGGGGCTGGGGCTCGAGTTAGTTGCTCATTTTGGTTGACCTTTTTGTTGTATTAGAATGAGTTAGACGTGTGATCTATTTGATGTAATGTATTAATCTTATGGACGCTTAACTATGTAATTAATTTGATACATTACTCTTTTGAGGCATAGTTGTTATAGTTGGACCTATGTGAAGTAATATAGTGAATCCAGGTCATGTAAATTTGAACTTGATGGTTGTAATATTATTTATTAGTGACGAAATTTGTATAATGGGTGTTACTAGAATTGGTGTAATATACGGTTTGATGCTTTATTTTATGGTTAATAGTGCTCGGACATTTGTATTATGCCTTAACAGACTTAGGCGGAGTGATCTTCTTAAGCCCGTGGTATCACGATCCCAGAACGCTTAAGGATTCATAAGCTTAACTTTTATTATTTGTCATTATTATGGTATCAGAGACCGTCCTAGCAATGAAGGAAAAATGGGGTCGTGACTGGTTAAATGCTTGAATGATGACTTGAGAGGTCGTCATGGGTTCAAAACCTTGCAAGCCTCTATGGGAGTTATTATAGGTTTTTTACCTTTTGTTATAAAGGAAGGGCCTTGTTTGGCTAGAAACAGATTAATACTAAGCTAAATAGTGAGAAAAGTGTGTGAAACCAAACAACACCCTATTTTAGATAAGAAGGGATATGTTTAGGTAGAGTATATTTACCAAAATCCCATTAGTGTAATTTTCACACATTACAAACAACTTCCTATCCTATGACCTTTTGCTTAGAAATAAACTTATTGCCCTTTTTCCTTGTTTCAAATAATATATATTGTATATTATAATCCGTGATAATTTTAAATTATAATGAATTGGAGGTTGATTTAAATCCTTCTTTGGGGCATCTAATTAAATTAAAATTTGTGATTTTCCTCAGTTAAACGTTGAAATTTTATGTACTTCATATATTTATATTTTATGTGCATCAGATAATCTGTTCAACTTTATTGTGAATGAAATTTTTATTGATCACATAGATGCATTATATTGAAGTGTTTCATATTGTGTGATCAATTAATTATATGCATGATAGTTTTATTTATGTTAGGCACTAGTTTTCCCATTGAGTTGGCAACATAGGTTTGATTGGGCGAAATTCACCAAAGTGACTAGTCTAATTAAATCTATGGGTTTTCTTATATTGGTTGGAAAACTACCATGGTAAAGTGCTCAATGATCACCCAAAGGAGGTCATTATACGACTTTAGCCAAGTAGGACGAACATAAATTATGGGTCGAGATTATATTGTTGTTAGGGAGTTCAATTGCCCAAAGCTGATTGACCTTTTCTTTCAGTAGGTTGATCTCATTCACGTTTTTTGTTTAAAGGGTACCTATTTATATGTTATGTTTCCTGCCCAAAGGTGAAAATGTAATGATGTGATTGGGCTCGTTTGTTTGAAGTGCTTATTTTGTAATGAAACATGTATGTCTATTGTTTGTTAACATTGTATTATATCCTTGAACAGTTTCTCGTGCTTTGAATAATGTGAGCACTACTTTTAGTTCTTAAATGAGAAATTTTTTAATAAATTGAAGGTACACATTAAGTTGATCTTGGGGATAGTTGACCTTGACTTAGCTTTGTATTCTAATGCACTTACTGCTTTGACTGATTAGAATAGTTATGAGGGAAACACAAATGTCATATTCGTTGAGAACTAATGGGTGAACTTATGATTATAGAATATGATAAGTAAGGTGATTTAGGGATTATATCCTAAAAAATGGTTAATGTTCCAACCAATCTTAAATCGTGTGGTATTCAAATCCCTTTGTTGTCCCTCATGCCCTTAATACCTTACCTTATGCGTTTTCTCACATAAAGTTTGCCTATAACGCTCAAAAGGCATGTGAACTATCAAACTTGATTAATCAATGTGTTGCCGAGGAAATCTAAGTTAAGAGAGAAATCCTGAGGTTACATTGTTTGTTTCCAACCCTAAGGACTATTCTGATAAGGCTAGTATCTCAGAATTTAAGGGTCATGCTCCTAAGAGAATTCAAGGTTCTAAAAAGGGTTGTAAGGGTCAAAATCAAATGTGGAATCACAATGTAAAATGTCTCAAATAAGTTGCACTTGAAAGGAAGTGTTACTCCAGTAAAGGAAAATATCATAAAAGAGCTGATTGTACCAAGTACAAATCATGGTTAGAGAAAAGAAAATTGAAGAAGGTAACTCGCTAGCATGTGTTTGTTTAGAATCCATTTTAGTTGATGTTCCATTAAATATTTGATGGATTGATAGTGATGCAACTATTAATGTTGACATTTCTTGGAAAGGGTTTGAAAACAAATTGAGGCTACGTGAATTGGAGTCCGGAATTAAAGTTGAGAATAATTTTTCCATTGAAGTTGAATTTATAAGGTTTATTAGTCTGTGTTTAAAGATTAGTTTGAACTTGTTTTTGAAAAACATTCTTTTTTTTTTCTTTTTTGAAAAATACTTTTTTTATGTACTGTCTTTTAGATGAAATTTTATTTGTGTTTCTATTTTGAACAAGTTTCAAATTTATTATGTTTTTAACTTTGACAATAGCAAACCGAAATTGGTTTTCTAATTCCTATGACTATTTTTCATAAAATTTTGGTTCTGAAATGAGCTTAATTGAAGATACTTCTTTCTTATTATGACATAAATGACTGGGTCATATTTTTAAAGAAAGGGTTAAAAGACTCGTTAGAATTGACATTTTGACTTCTTCAAGTTTTGATGATTTTGATACTTGTGTTAGGCACATAAAAGGATAAGCTTACTAATTTTAAATGAAAATAGGCTTCTCATAACTTTGACCTTTTAGAAGTAATACATATAGTGGACCTTATTTGTTACATAGTGTGGTAACAAGTTTTTTGTTACATTTATTTATGACTTCTCTCATGAGGATACCTTTATTTAATTAAATAGAAATATGAAGTTGTTGATAAATTTAATCTGTTTAAGACTGAGGTAAAATGCAACTTGAGAAAATCATCAAAATTGTAAGATATGACCAGAAGTTAAGCACTTTGGTAGACATTGGATCATTAGGCAGCATGTAGGATCATTTTTTATGTACTTACAGGATTGTGGGATTGTTGCCCAATATACTATACCTTTTAACCCTTGACATAATAGTATGGTCAAGAGGCAAAATCGCACCTTTAAGGATATGTTGAGAAGCATGATGAGTGTCACTAGCCTAACATACCTTTTGGGGTGAAGCCATTAGAATAACTTCTTATACTCTTAGTCATGTTACTAGCAAGTTTGTTCATAAAACTCCTATTGGACCTTGACTTAGGAGAAAACCTAGCTTGAATTATTTTCTGATTTGGGGTCATCTTGGTGTAGATAAACATGTTGTGGTTTATCAGTACATGTACCTCAAGATCAGTAGGAGTAAGTCTAGATATAATCCCCAGTGGTAATAGCCATACACGAACTCATGACCTCATGCTAAAGGAGTCTGACCACTACCACCAGGGCGAAGTCTATTTTCTTGAAATTTTATGTTGAGGACATTTTGCTAGGTATAAATAATTTGATTATGTTTTATGAGTCTAACACTTTTTAAGACTTTCAACATGAAAGATTTTGGATAGGTCTCTTTCACTCTTGGCATCCAGATACACCAAGATAGGTCTTGTAGACTTTTGGATCTATAACAAAAGGTTCATATTGATCGAGCTTTTAAATGATTTAATATGGAGAACTGTAAGCCTTATTGCTCTATCCAAAGGGACTTATTGATGAGATTGTGCATGCTCAACTGGTTTGAAAGAATGCATGCCCTAGAGAGATTTATTTGTCTAGAGGTGATTAACTTCTTGAATGTTGTGTATTCTCTCATTCATATTCATAATTGATATAATAATAGTATGTTGTACCCTCTGCCCTAATGGGAGGTTATGATGATACACTTGGGTCTCAGATACAACTTATTTTTATTAGGAGCTATTGTAATTATCCATATTTTAATCTAGTTTTCTTTATGACCAAACAATCATGGATTTGACGAGAAAATGGATACATTGTTACTAAGAATATAAAACAAACTCAATTCTTGGTGATCTTCTAATTAGATGTTTGAGATCATAATGTTTAAATAGCATGTTGAGATGTGGGTATTATGGAGTCCATGACATAAAGAGATCCATGAGACATGTACCATATGCTAGTGTTATTGAAAGCTTGATGTATGTTCAAGTGCGCACTGGGCTTGGTATTGGTTTTGCATATGAGTGTTCTATTGTCTTTTGATGCTATTGATTAGTGAGAGTTTTGAATTTTCATGTTTTGTCAAATATTCCCATTATAGTGTATTTTGTTTCGCACTTTTGGTGTATCCGTACAATAACATATTATTTTATGATTTTTTTATAACATGAATGATTATTTTGTGAATACTCATATGTGTGTTAATGGTCTTGGTTTGGCGTCCATATTGATAAGACCATCTATTGAGTTTAAATATCTCCATAAGGACACCATTTTGATCGAAGATATGTATTCTTTTCTCTGGCCTATTGACTGCCATTATGGGAGGATATGAATGATTGATTTTCTTGGCATTTTCGACCGCCAATTTTAGGGAAATCATATTGAGGACTAACAAAGAAAGAGCATATTTGATCACATGTTGATGCTGCTTTCTTACTACACTGCCGTATATTAATCCATGTCAATAGGGTTGTTGGCATTTGTAACCATGGAAGGTCCTATGTCAATATGGAACACTACGATCGCTATGATTCGATGTTTGATAATCTTATTGGACAGGATTGTATCCGAGGTGTTGTTCTATGAATCAATGTTTTCAAAATTGTGGCCACATTAAGTTTACATATCTAGCCTAATAAATGTTTTCAAAATATTTTCAAAATAAACAAAACAATTAACGTTGCCCAAGTGGAAAACTGATGGAATATTTCTCTTAAGTGGGCTACAGTTAATTACATTTGGTTTTATAAAAATAGGCTGAATATCTGAGTCATAGAGACTAGGTCGTGATCATATTGCTTTTAACCCCACCTCATAAATCTATATATAGTTAATTGTGTGTAGGCCTTATATTCTGACTAAGCCTTTTATGAGAGAGCTCGTTAGAATAATTATAAATATATGCCTAGGTCCTATCTCCTGCTCTAACCCTAAACTAATTGTTCTCATAAACGTTAGTTGTTCCTGAATAGAGCAAGGAACTGGAAGACCTACGTTAGTGATCGGATAACGATTACCTGCTTTTGTTATGGCTCAAACAGGTATGTATTCTGCTGCTACATATATTCGAGAACTGTGTTGTAAAATCATGTATATTGAAATTTAATTCTATTTGAGAACTGTGTTTTAAAATCATGTATATTGAAATTTAATTATACATATGTGCTTACAAAATTAGCATTTGTCGATGCTCCAGTCCCTTAACAATAGTTGATCACTCACACCCTTAACGATGTTGGGCCTGCATTCAAGGAACTTGTTATCGTTGTTCGCGCACGGGACATAATCATTATCTTCAATGAGTTGCACGACAAACTAGTCGAATATGAATCCTTCTTGAAAATAAACTTTGTGCAACTAGGATGCTTGGTGTTATTACTGTTAATGTTGCTCGTTCGCATATTTCTAATAGGTCTAGTTTTTCATCTAAGAATAATAATAGTTCTAATAAGAGTTATCCTACCAACAAGAAGAATACTCATGGGTTTAATTCATGCGTCAAAGACCACTCTAGTTTTTAGCATAAACAACCAATTTTTTGCCAATTTTGTGATAAGAAATGACATATTGCTTGTTAATGTTTCACTACTAAGAAGTTTTTCTTTCAACAGTTTGGATCCACTGCGAACCCAACTTCTTTTATTCCCACCTAGCCATGGTTACTTGACACTGGTGCTTTCACCACGTCACGACAGATTTGGGCAACTTGCATCTTTGGACATACCACACTCACATTCCCATCTCGTTCATTTGTTCTTCATAATGTTTTGGGTACTCCTAAAATACATAAAAACTTGGTTTTTGTCAACCAATTGAGTCGTTCTAATAATGTTTTGATAAAACTTAACCCATCCTCATTTTCTGTGAAGAACCTAAACATGGGGGGATAACTCGCAACAGGAATGAGCAGGAATAATGTGTACGAATGGTGGACTAGTAATATGGTCTCCCGACCCTCCATAACCAATCCATTGATGCTGTTAAAGCTTCGATTCCTATGTGGCACGATCTTCTTGGTCACCCCTCAACTAAAATAATCAGTCACTTAGCTGCCAATAAATGTATCCTTCTCGTGCATCATCTTATAATTCCTATCGCTGTAATAAAAGCCACAAATTGCCATTTGGAATTTCTAGTTTGAAAAGTGGTCGTCCTTTAGAACTTATTTTTACAAATGTTAAGGGTCCATCCAAGGTTAGATCAATGGATGGTTTTTCATATTATGTTGTGTTGTTCGACCACTTCAGCAAATTTACATGGCTCTTTCCTCTGTGTTTTAAATAAATCTGATGTTTTCCAAATTTTTACTCAATTCAAAACTATGGCTGAGGAACAACTTAATCAGTTTATTGCTACAACTTATTTAGATGGTAATATAAAGGTTTAAAATCCATCTTTGCGCATTTTGGAACTAGGCATCTCATATCCCCTCCTTAGACTCATGAACATGTTGCTCCAGTAGAACATCGCCATCGACATATTATTAAAACTAGCCTCACTTTGTTGCATCGTGCTTCACTTCCCTTATCTCTTTGGTCTTTTGCTTTTTAAACGATAGTCTATTTAAATGGGTATTCTAGATTAAAAGAAATTATGGTAGTAGTATTGACTGTTATAAGGCGCGACTTTTGGCAAAGGGATTTCATCAACGTCCTAGGTTAGATATTATACATTTAGTCCAGTTGTGAAATACAGTTGTGGCAAAGGGATTGAAAGGAATCCTAATGGTAGTCTTCACTGTTATAAGCTGCTCAATTCATAAATTTTATATGTGTTTGTATTTTAGTTCATAATTATCATCGATTTGTTATCTTGTTGTATCAACTATTTGTACATCACAAATAGTGAAATACATTTGAGCTTCTTCCTCATATGAACCAACTTTACTTAATTTATAGTTACCCTTTTTTAGTTGCTTGTGTTAGGGTTAGCTATGATGAAAAAAATCAGAACTTTGTTTGGATTTCAAGAGTCCAAGTATTCAAGCGATACTGAGCTTGTTATTTCTTGTTCAAAAAATTAGTCATTTGATCCTCTATTAAGTGGCTCAGTACGTAGTATACTTTGAAATACATGATAAATGTTTACTTAAAGAAAAAAAAAATTTGAACCATCGATCTTTATCTTTCTTCCTTTTACTTTGTGAAGGTGTCACTGAGTATTAAGTGACCACTTCATCTAAGAGTTTAAATTGTTAAAGAGAGATTTATTATATTATTTATTATCATTAATATGCCCCTGCAAGTGTAGACGAAGTTAGTTTTTGAATCTTGTACTTAAACAGTTTTAAACTTTTTAAACGGGTGATGCTAACTTTTTAATGTAAGAAATTTTTGCTTAAGGTGGCCTTCATGACCATATAAAATGCAAAATAAATTACGATGATTCAATGACCAAAGTCATGAACCAATGTGTAACCTCATTCATAATGAAATATTAGTGGATTCATGAAATGATAAGAAGAATATGAAGAGTCCATGTATTTGGTCTTATATTGAATCCATGTTCTTGAAAGATTCATATAACCATCTAAATTATAATTCTACATTAAGGTGTACTTAGTAAAATTAGTTGTTCATTATAACCCTACATTATGGTGTACTTATTAAGGTTAGTGGGGTTAGTGAGTTCATGAAGGGTTATTTCTAATTAAGTCCATGATGGGTGAAATTAGTTGGAAGATTACTCTATGAAGGACTATTGGTCTCTCTCTCCAGTTAATCTAACCAATCAATATACAATTTGTATAAGTTTGTTATCCCATCAATTGACAAACATAAAAGTGTATAGAGTAAAGGGAGAAAAAATAAAATTAGTCGTAGGGTGTGTAATTCAAGTTATACACTATAAAAGTTATTCTTAATTATTTTATGATGTTATAATACAAGAGCTAAAGATCCGATTTTCGTCCTACATGTGGTATCAGAACAAGGTTGATGCTTATGTCTTATAACTCAATCATAGTATCTATTCTATATTAAGAAATTTTGGTTCATAGTATGTGCAAATTTATTTATATAGTCACTTTGGATGGTGAATTATAGCATTTCCTAATACTTCTGTGTATATGGGGTAACAAAATCATAAAGTGTACCCCAATTTTGACTAACGTTTTTCTCTCATTTGTTGTTTATAAAATTTTCTAGAATTGTTGACTTTGGAATGAATGTTAGTATTTTCAAAGTTATAAAAGAACTCTAGAATTTATTTTCATGTCAATATTATTTCTAACTTGGCACGTAACTGAAATTTGGCTTCTTAAAGTTTTCTAGCCATTCTTTTTGAAAAGCTTGCTAACCAGTAACGAATAAAGATAGTTGATTGTTAGTCACCAAGGTGACTCAATCATTAATAACCATCATTGGGTATAAATCTGATGATAGATTGGTTGCTGCCAAAGTGGCCTAATCATCTCATTTATGATTGAATATTTATGGTTTCGTAAGCCTAGAGATTATAGAGATGTAAATTACCCAAGGGTGATTTATTATTTCTATGATGAAAAGTATAGTTGAGTTGTGTTATATCCAAAGGTATACATGATATCTCAATTTTTATAAAAGTTCAACCTAGTTTGACTATACAAATCTAAGGTTCAAACATAATTTCATAGGCATAACACGAGGATCCTGACCTAACCCATCTTCAATTTGACCCAATTCTAGTATTTGACACCTTCCATTTAGTTAGATTTAGCTAGTTTAATTTTAATTCTAAGTTTAAGTTAGAGTTTCCTTGAATCCATCATCAATTAATCACTTTTCATTCTCTTTCACTTTTTTAAGCCACTTCTTACTCAAGCACACATTAGACAACACTTAGGAGCCTTTCTTTGGAGATCCGACCCTACACTCAAACACACATTACACTACATAGATCCATGCACTTGCGAGTTTAACTTGGTAGTTTTGCATTCTAATTTTCCATACACCAAGAAAACGATCCTAAAGAATAATTTTTCTTTTTGTCATTTTCAATACTTGAAATAGGACATTTTGCTAACAATAACAACTCTAATATATAAATTTCAACATATATATACACATACATATGTAATATATATATATATTTACACACACATATTTAACAACATATGTAAAGTAGATCTATAATATATATATACACATACTTTCAAAACTGAGAGAAACTTGAAAGAAAAGAGGAAAAAAAAAAGAGTAAAGCTTGGGTGGAGGCTGGAAAATGAGTTGAGGGGTCTTTTTTTTTTCTCATGACTTAACATTTAGTTCCATTGCCACTTGGTGACAGACCATTACTCCATCGCCCTACTCCAACACCAACCAACCCATCTATCCCCCACCCTCTCTCAAAATGTGACGGACCAATGGTCTTGTTGCCACGTGGCAATGTCCGTCGTCCCTGCCCCTCCTAAAACACCACCTAACCCCCACCTCAATTAGTGATTGCGATGGACCTGAGTGCATGTCACCCCTCTACCATCCTACCCCACCTAACACTATCCCCACCTCACCCCTTACCCTCATCTACCTTACCACTGTAATTTTTAATACTTGTTTTCCAAAATTAATAACTAAATCGTTATTTAATCCATCATTATCTGATGATAGAATACCCACAGAAGGTGAATTGGCGATAGAATAGCGACGATAATTCGAATTCTCGTCACTATTCCGTTGCCCATTAAGCTACGAAATAGCAACGTAATTTTGAATTTTCATAGTTATTCTATCGCCAATTCTCCTTCAGTGTTACGTAGCGAATTCAATAATTAATTTTAAAAGAATAAGAAATACAAATTATAATTTTTGTTACTTAGTACATTTTAAATTCTATTAAAAGTATAAATAAGTTTTTTTAAACTTAGTTTGAGGTCCAAACCACATTTCGTGACGAAAATCAATGAAATTAGATGAAATTGGACATGATCCCTTACAGTTCCCACTATAAAGAATGATGTCTTATTACGTACGTCGAATCCCTAGCGTGTAACCATAATTATGTTGTAAAACACTTATTTATATTTTAATTTAATTTAAAATGTATTAAGTGGAAAACTATTATATGTAATACGTATATTTCAAAATTAATTATTAGATTTTGTAACTACTCTGTCACTTTTTATTTAGTCATGGAATAGCCGCATAAGGTGAATTTTAGACGGAATAGTGATGAAATTTTGAATTTTCTTCACTATCCCATAGCCAACTCACCGATGGTGGTTATTTAATTATGTCTCTATTTAGCTATGGAATTTATTTAAAAATAATTCCTGTTTCCTTTCCATAGCTACTTAGCGACTGAATATTTTTTTGCCACCTTTTAGGCAGTATTTTGGTGACGGAAATAAGTCCGGTCACTAAAATCAGTAGCTCATGTCTTTTCTTTCTTTTTTTGTAGTGATTTTAGAATTATTGCGAAAAAGTAACTCATGAGTAACTATTACCAAAATATGATAAAAACTTTTAACCGTTGTAAAAAAATCTTAGTATACGCAACAATTAGAAGCGATTGTAATAAGACACCTATTGCAATGATTTATTCATTTTTCAACAAGAGTGTAGCATAAGATCTAAAATATTGTAGTGGATGTATCATGTTTCTCTTGTATTACTGTATTAAAAGTTTTCATGGAAAAACACAAACAATAAACACAATGATCAGAATGCAAAGAATATAATGTAAAAGAACATAACCCATAAACTCTTGGAAGTTTGGCATTACTCTTTCCTGATGTGAATGTACGAGAATAAGACAACACTTCAAATTGATTAATTAGTACTCTAACGCGCCTCTCTTTAATGCCAATGTCAGACAATATCTCTAACATGCAACTAATTCTTGCTGGAAAACCTTATTAGATTTGATTTCTTTACAACGGTCAACTCGAAAAAATAGAATCCCCAAGAAATTACCTTATTAGTTCTATTTTTCCCTTGTTGCGCAAGTTTGATGCCGGAAAATAACTCCAAATTGTATTTGGAAAAGAATTAATTCATCAAGTATCTTTTCATATACTTAGTAATCCTACTCCACACCCAATAACCACCCCTCTCTCTTATAATTTCTAAATCCTACAGCGCCATAAACAAACAAAAAAAAATTCCTTGCTTCTTTATTCTTGATCATTCATTGCCAAGACAAAGCAACTCGTGTTCAAGAACAAAGAATACATATTTCATCAAGAACATTAAAAGCATCGACAACATGAAGGCATTGACATATGCAGATGTGGAGGACATTGAGGTGGGTGCGAATTGGCTTCCCATAGACTATTTGGCTGCTGTTGCAGAAAGGGCTAGCATCATCTATGACAAAGAAAAACAGCAAGAAAGAGCCATGGAGAGCAGAATCAAGAACTCATTGTACCACATAGGTGAAGCAAGTTTGTGCCGATGAAATAGGGTTTTCAAGAAACCCACTAAGCCCTTCCCTTGTCTTGATGCATCTAATCAAGAAATATTGACGACAGAAAAGAATTTCAAGAAGCTTGTTGTGAGATTCTCTGATAAAATATGTGTTGTGCCCTATGAAGAAGTATTGAAAGAAACCTCAAGGGATAGTTTCTCTATGAAGGGTTCCAAAAGAAATAGGTCTGAAAGTGAAGACTGTGTGGAAAATTTTAGGGTTATAAAGAAGATGAAAGGTAATGGCGGCAGAACAAAGATTGATGAGAATGACCCTAATCCACCACCACCATTACCGGAAGCATACAAGAAATGCATTCAAGGACTTGCCCAAGGCAAATCCGTTTCTCAAGAGAAGTTGGTGATACAAAAGAAGCTTTTCGATACTGATCTAAGCAAAACCCACAACCGCTTATCAATACCATTCAAGAAAATCGTTAATAGTTTTCTTGATGAAGATGAAGAACATAGACTTGGTCTTCGCAATGGGAGAAATATGGAGTCCATGGTGGTGCCACTGATAGATCCTTTACTTAAGCTTTGGGAGGTAAGCTTGAGGAGGTGGGAGATGAAGAAGGAGGTGCAGAAAAATACTAGCACATCATATGTCTTGTGTAAACCATGGAATAGCATTCAAGAAGAGAATGGTCTTAAAACTGAAATGGTTGTGCAACTATGGGCGTTAAGAGTTGATGGAGATTTGTGGTTTGCTCTTGTGAAGGAGCCACAAGATCATCAAAGTGGACAGCTGTAACACCCAGCATTAGAATCTCATGACACCTCATGCTTATACTATGTGCATCCATGTTTAAATCATTTTCATGTTATTTAAATGCTATTTTATATATTTGTTAATAAGCTGAAAAAAAAAAAAAAAAAAGAGGAAGAAGAACTTATCAAAACTGTCAAAACTGAAATAGGTAGCTAGGAAGATTCGAACCTGCGACCTCTTCCTTCTTTACACATGCTTTGACCAACTGAGCTAAGGCTAGCTTGTTACCAGAACTAAACATTAGTAATATATATACATGAAAGCCTATTAGATCAGTTTAAATTTAGCAAACCAAGACAACTTTTCCCATTTCTTTTCACAACACCCCCTACCCGTTAACATAGAAGAAGAACGCGACCTAGCTGCAAATTAAGGTAAACTACTCTTTAAACCTAGAAAACGTAAGATTCTAACACATTGGAGGTCATAGCATGTAAGTAGATTTAATTCTATTGTGAAATTTCTGCTTATTTATGTACGTATATGTGTATATATATGTGTCAATTTTTTTAAATAATTTAAGTTGTGGCATAATTCTTTGTCATCCTTGTTAGTTTTTACTTTAGTCAAAGTTCTACATGATTTAGAGATGGTTATTGGTTTCATGTGTGGAATGGTAGGTAAATGGGTTTAGATTAATTCTGAATTTTAGTAATTAATATGTATATATGCTTGTATGTGTGTATTCTGAGTTGATTTGAGAAGTTATTGACCTATATACCTGTTGTATAACATTTGCACATTAAATAATTTGGGTGTACGTGTTTGGATATATAGTTGTTTTGTCGTGGGTATAGTAGAGAAAATAAAGTTGTCTGTATGCATATGTAAATGTATAAGTTCTATATTTTTGTTGATATGTGTATATAATTAAATGAGCATGATTTAGGTTTTAAGCAGTGAATTGGCTATATATTTGCTAAGAGTTAAAGTTGCGATGTTCATGAGTTCAAATTGTTAAAGACGTTACGTGAGGTGATAACAGTGAGTGATGATAAGTTGTGGTGACGTATATGTATGTGTTATTGCCATATAGAAAAGGAAGTCAAGTAAGATAAAATAGATAAGATAGTAAATGAAATATAACATGCTATTATTTTATACCCTTTTTACTTGTCTTCTAGAGTTTAATGTTTTAGTAAAATTTATTATGGTGCAGTTGTGAGTCACTCTTGAATCAGTTGTCTTAGTCAGAGGGTTGAATAAGTTAAAGCCAGGTCAAGGTAAGTAGAATACCCGTTCTGTTATACACATATCTACTTTGTTTCAGTTCGAGCTATACACCTTCTTTCCTATTCAAATTGAATCACTTTTGACTCTTTGATCTTCATTCCTTGAGTAAAGCACTTGTTCTTACTAAATGTACGCTGTGACACCCAGACGGCAGGGTGAAATATATAGTCGTCCTGGCTTTTAGGCCTACTCTGTTATATATATGTATCAATTGTTATCAGATGAATCAATTGTGCATCAATTGTTAGGCATACGCATCGATGCCAGGAATGCATCAATTGTTAGACATATCTATTAGGCAATTGTATCAGTGGCCGGCCAAACTCCGCAATTGTTAATTATATGTATCAATTGTTTATCACAGCTGTGCAGTTGTACTCAGATTCTATTCCGTATGCTTATTTCCTCCTCTTTCTATCAAATGCTTCATTGATATTTCATAAGTTTTCAGGGTATTCTACTTAATGAACTTTGTCCGCTCATTTCATTTATTCGCTGTGCAGAGGAAAGTAGGGAGAAATACCAGGGCGTAGAGTATCAGGAAGGAGAGTACCAGGGAGAAGAGAATCAGAGAGAGGAGTATCAAGTAGACGAGGAACAGGGTGGGGACCAGACATAGTCTTTTACCCGGTTTACCTTTTGTATGTTGTTCCTTTAGTCTTCAGTTCAGCACTGTAGATAAACTTTCTAGTTAAGGTTGATGTAATTTTGCAGAAGTAGTTATGTAAATATAAACAAGGCCAGGTCTTGTGTATTTGCTTATCGTGGTATATAGATGCTCTGGTTTGGTTTGGCAGATTGACTGTTATTAATGATTATTGTATTAGATCGCCTTGCAAGCTTAGGTTGTTTGACTTAGGTCTGTGGTAGGTCACGGCCCGAGTTTTAGAATTGGAATTCGGGGCGTGACAGAGTTGGTATCAGAGCAATAGGTTTGACAATCTATGGGATTTAGGTCATGGGTAGCTAGGCTTTTATTGTGTTAACTTCACATATATGATCATTATATTATGTTGTAAAATATTGGAAGTGTTTTCATGTCATTATTACAGGACATGGCATATCGTCCAACCTCCAGTTCGGGGATTCCCTCATCCTCTGAGACAACAAGCCATGATGTGCAAGGAACAGCCACCAGAGAACCAGTTCCTCAGACTAGTCAAGTACCCCAGGTCGACTCAGCATCAGTTACAAATGCTATGCTACAGCAGGTTGCCGCAACAATGGCAAGAGAGGCATCAACTCGTAAAGGAGAAGAATCAAATGAATACCAAGCACTGAAGGATTTTAAGGATATGAGGCCACCGTTATTTCGAGGAGAGAGTGACCCTAAAATAGCTTTTGAATGGCTCGATGCAGTACAGAAAATATATGAGGTGTTACAGTACGATGATGAAAGGAAAGTTCGTTTCGGGACTCATATGTTTCGTGATAACACAGAGACGTGGTGGAGCATCAAAAAGACTGAATTAGAGGGTCCAATTACCTGGGTGGATTTTCGTGAGCTGTTTCAGGCTGAGTTTTATCCGGAGTCTTATAAAGATATCAAGTTAGATGAGTTCATCCATTTGAAACAGAACAACAGGACAGTGAATGAGTACACAGACAAGTTTACTGCACTTTCTAAATTCGCACCATATTTAGTAAAACCAGAGCGAGCAAAAATTAAGAGATTTGAATCTGGTTTGCGACCATACATATTCCAGTTTGTGGCAACTCAACAACACCAGGTTTTTTCGCATGCTCACGAGGCAGCGGTGATTGCTGAGAGAGGAGAAAACATGCTATTTCAATCACAATTTCAGCCACAACAACAAGTTATAGGGGATAAAAGGCGAGATAGGCCATGGGGTGAATCACAGGGTCAAAAGTTCGGAGGTAGTTCTTCAAAGAAACCTTTTAAACAACAGCCCAGTGGTCAAACTTCTCAGTACAGGCCGTATGTGCCACGACCAGCAGGCCAAAGACCACCTTCGACAGAGGTACCTAAATGTATGCAGTGTGGTAAAGCTCATCGTACTGAGGCATGCCGTTGGTTGACTGGTGGGTGTTTTTGGTGTGGATCTGTGGACCATCGTATCCGGGAATGTCCTCAGAGATTAATTGCCTTGGCAACTAGTCAGGGAGATGTTCGTGCACCTACTATTAGACCGGCTCTTCCACCGACAGTTCGACCGGTTCAGTAGACAGTTCTTAGAGGTGGTGGTCAGGGGTCTCAACCTCGGCCTAGATTATATGCTTTGGTTTATGGAGACACCCATGCCTCGGATTCAGTGGTTACAGGTATCTTACGAATTTCTGATACATATGCACATGTGTTATTTGATACTGGCTCGAATTATTCTTTTACTTCCTCGGCATTTGCATCCATGTTAAATATTTTACCTGAGCCATTAGAGACACCATTATGTGTGAAATCTCCTGTTGGGGTTTTTGTTAATACAGACTCTGTATGTAAAAACTGCATAGTGCATGTAGAGGGCAGAGAACTATTAGCCAATTTAATTTGCTTGGATATGAAAGATTTTGATGTCATTTTGGGAATGGATTGGCTATCAACGTACCATGGTTATGTGGATTGCTTTGCCAAAAAGGTTATACTTTGCTTACCTGGTGAATCTGAGTTTGAATTTCAAGGAAGAAAAGGGGAGATGCCTTGTGTTATATCTGCGTTGAGAGCTCAAAAATTATTGAAGAAAGGTTATGATGGGTTTCTTGCCTATGTGGTGGATAATGAGCAGAAAGAGCAAAGTGTTGAAGAAGTTCCTATTGTCAGAGAATTTTTGGATGTATTTCCAGATGATATTCCAGGGTTGCCTCCAGAATGTGAAGTTGAGTTCAAGATAGAACTTTTGCCAGATACTCAACCAATATCAAAGACCCCATACAGAATGGCTCCAACAGAATTGAAAGAATTGAAGATACAATTGCAAGAGCTACTTGATAAGGGTCAGATCCGTCCTAGCGTTTCTCCTTGGGGAGCACCAGTATTATTTGTAAAAAAGAAGGATGGCAATTTAAGGTTATGCATTGACTATCGTGAACTGAATAAAGTCACAGTGAAGAACAGATATCCCTTGCCTCGTATCGATGATCTATTTGACCAACTTCAGGGTGCTCAGGTATTCTCAAAGATAGATTTGAGGTCAGGTTATCATCAATTGAGAGTTAAAACAGAGGATGTTTCAAAGACAGCTTTCCGAACCAGATATGGACATTATGAGTTTGTGGTGATGCCATTTGGTCTGACAAATGCTCCAGCAACTTTTATGGATTTGATGAACACGGTATTCAAGTCATACCTAGATCAATTCGTGGTGGTGTTTATAGATGATATCCTAATATACTCCAGGAGTCATGAGGACCACGAGCAACACCTTAGAACAGTTTTGCAGACCCTTCGAGAGAAACGGTTATATGCTAAACTAAAGAAATGTGAATTCTGGTTGAGTAGTGTGACTTTCTTGGGCCATGTTATATCCAAGAATGGCATATCTGTGGATCCTCAGAAAATTGAGGCAGTAAGTAATTGGCCAAGACCAACTTCTGTTACTGAAGTTCGTAGTTTTCTCGGGTTAGCTGGATATTATAGGAAATTTGTGGAGGGATTTGCGCGGTTAGCTACACCTTTGACACAGTTAACTCGGAAGAGCTCCAAATTCGAGTGGACTGAGAAATGTGACCGAAGTTTTCAAGAATTGAAGAATCGTTTAATCTCGGCACCAGTATTAACTCTTTCATCTGGGACAGAGGGCTTTGCTATATACAGTGATGCTTCCAGAAGTGGTTTAGGATGTGTATTAATGCAGCATGGAAAAGTGATTGCATATGCCTCCAGGCAATTGAAGAGTTATGAACAGAATTACCCCACTCATGATCTGGAGCTAGCAGCGGTTATATTTGCTCTTAAGATCTGGCGGCATTATCTGTACGGAGCCACTTGTGATGTATACACCGATCATCAAAGTTTAAAGTACATCTTTACACAAAAAGAATTAAATCTCAGACAGAGAAGATGGCTAGAGCTTCTAAAGGACTATGATTTGCAAATTCACTACCATCCTGGAAAGGCTAATCGAGTGGCAGATGCTCTAAGTAGAAGACCGGTAGTGACTGCAGCGTCCTTATTGACATCAGAGAAAGAATTGATCAAAGAGTTTGAAAGGTTACAACTGGAAATAGTTACCCTTGGTGAGAAAAGCTTATATGCTCACTTAATCATTCATCCTACATTATTGGATCGAATCAAGGAAGCTCAGAAGAATGATCATTTCTTGGAAATGGTTAGAAATAAATTGGAAGAAGGGAAAGAAATTGAATTTCAAAAAGATGAAAACGGCATTGTACGCTACAACAGTAGATTATGCGTGCCGGATGACCTAGCATTGAAGACAGAAATTCTGTCTGAAGCACATGACTCTCCATTTATAGTGCATCCAGGTGGAACTAAAATGTATAGGGATCTTCGAGAACATTTCTGGTGGAATAACATGAAACGTGAAGTTGCTAACTATGTAGCTAAATGTTTAACATGTCAAAAGATCAAAGCTGAACATCAAAAGCCCTCCGGACTACTCCAACCATTGAAGATTCCTGAGTGGAAATGGGATAGTATATCCATGGATTTTGTTGTGGGTTTGCCAAAGACTAGAAGTAAAAACGATGCGATTTGGGTAATCATGGATAGACTGACCAAGACAGCTCATTTTCTACCTATCCGGATTGATGAAAGTAAAGATAAATTAGCTAAACAGTACATAGATGAGGTAATATGTCTTCACGGTGTACCAAAAGAAATTGTGTCTGATCGTGATCCAAGATTTACATCAAGATTCTGGCAGGGTATGCAACGAGCATTAGGTACGCAGTTAAGGATGAGTACTGCATTTCATCCTCAAACAGATGGCCAAACAGAAAGAACTATCCAAATTTTGGAAGATATGCTCCGTGCTTGTGTTTTGAATTGGGGAGGTAATTGGGATTCCTACTTGGCTTTGGTTGAATTTGCATATAATAATAGTTACCAATCCAGCATTCAGATGGCACCCTACGAAGCATTATATGGTCGGAAATGCAGGACTCCACTATATTGGGATTTGGATGAAAGAAAAGTAGTAAACTCTCAACTCCTTGAAGATGCAGAAGAAAAAGTTAAATTAATTCGAGCACGACTTAAAACAGCATTAGACAGACAAAAGAGCTGGGCGGATATAAGGCGGAAAGATCTAGCATTCGAGGTAGGTGAACATGTGTTTTAAAAGGTATCTCCAACCAAAGGTGTAATCAGATTTGGTAGACGAGGGAAGTTGAATGCACGATATGGAGGCCCGGTTGAAGTATTAGAACGAGTTGGAGCGGCTGCTTACAAAATAACGCTACCTCCAGCATTGGCAGGTGTCCACAATGTATTTCACGTCTCACAGCTGCGGAAATATGTACCGGATCCCAGCCACATTCTACAGTATGATCAGATTCAAGTGAAAGATGATCTGAAGTATGTTGAGCATCCAGTGGCTATTATTGACAGAAAAGATCAAGTACTACGGCGTCGTACTATTCCATATGTGAAGGTTCGGTGGAGTAATAATCGTACAGATAGAGAAGCCACTTGGGAACTAGAGTCAGAGATGCGTGAAAAGTATCCATTTTTGTTTGAAGTGCCAGGTAAATAAGTTTCGAGGACGAAACTTTTTGAAGGAGGGAAGAGTGTAACACCCAGCATTAGAATCTCATGACACCTCATGCTTATACTATGTGCATCCATGTTTAAATCATTTTCATGTTATTTAAATGCTATTTTATATATTTGTTAATAAGCTGAAAAAAAAAAGAGGAAGAAGAACTTATCAAAACTGTCAAAACTGAAGTAGGTAGCTAGGAAGATTCGAACCTGCGACCTCTTCCTTCTTTGCACATGCTTTGACCAACTGAGCTAAGGCTAGCTTGTTACCAGAACTAAACATTAGTAATATATATACATGAAAGCCTATTAGATCAGTTTAAATTCAGCAAACCAAGACAACTTTTCCCATTTCTTTTCACAACACCCCCTACCCGTTAACATAGAAGAAGAACGCGGCCTAGCTGCAAATTAAGCTAAACTACTCTTTAAACCTAGAAAACGTAAGATTCTAACGCATTGGAGGTCATAGCATGTAAGTAGATTTAATTCTATTGTGAAATTTCTGCTTATTTATGTACGTATATGTGTATATATTTGTGTCAGTTTTTTTTAATAATTTAAGTTGTGGCATAAATCTTTGGGATACTTGTTAGATATTAATTTAGTCAAAGTTCTACATGATTTAGAGATGGTTATTGGTTTCATGTGTGGAATGGTAGGTAAATGGGTTTAGATTAATTCTGAATTTTAGTAATTAATATGTATATATGCTTGTATGTGTGTATTATGAGTTGATTTGAGAAGTTATTGACCTATATACCTGTTGTATAACATTTGCACATTAAATAATTTGGGTGTACGTATTTGGATATATAGTTGTTTTGTCGTGGGTGTAGTAGAGAAAATAAAGTTGTCTGTATGCATATGTAAATGTATAAGTTCTATATTTTTGTTGATATGTGTATATAATTAAATGAGCATGATTTAGGTTTTAAGCAGTGAATTGGCTATATATTTGCTAAGAGTTAAAGTTGCGATGTTCATGAGTTCAAATTGTTAAAGACGTTACGTGAGGTGATAACAGTGAGTGATGATAAGTTGTGGTGACGTATATGTATGTGTTATTGCCATATAGAAAAGGAAGTCAAGTAAGATAAAATAGATAAGATAGTAAATGAAATATAACATGCTATTATTTTATACCCTTTTTACTTGTCTTCTAGAGTTTAATGTTTTAGTAAAATTTATTATGGTGCAGTTGTGAGTCACTCTTGAATCAGTTGTCTTAGTCAGAGGGTTGAATAAGTTAAAGCCAGGTCAAGGTAAGTAGAATACCCGTTCTGTTATACACATATCTACTTTGTTTCAGTTCGAGCTATACATCTTCTTTCCTATTCAAATTGAATCACTTTTGACTCTTTGATCTTCATTCCTTGAGTAAAGTACTTGTTCTTACTAAATGTACGTTGTGACACCCAGACGGCAGGGTGAAATATATAGTCGTCCTGGCTTTTAGGCCTACTCTGTTATATATATGTATCAATTGTTATCAGATGAATCAATTGTGCATCAATTGTTAGGCATACGCATCGATGCCAGGAATGCATCAATTGTTAGACATATCTATTAGGCAATTGTATCAGTGGCCGGCCAAACTCCGCAATTGTTAATTATATGTATCAATTGTTTATCACAGCTGTGCAGTTGTACTCAGATTCTATTCCGTATGCTTATTTCCTCCTCTTTCTATCAAATGCTTCATTGATATTTCATAAGTTTTCAGGGTATTCTACTTAATGAACTTTGTCCGCTCATTTCATTTATTCGCTGTGCAGAGGAAAGTGGGGAGGAATACCAGGGCGTAGAGTATCAGGAAGGAGAGTACCAGGGAGAAGAGAATCAGAGAGAGGAGTATCAAGTAGACGAGGAACAGGGTGGGGACCAGACATAGTCTTTTACCCGGTTTACCTTTTGTATGTTGTTCCTTTAGTCTTCAGTTCAGCACTGTAGATAAACTTTCTAGTTAAGGTTGATGTAATTTTGCAGAAGTAGTTATGTAAATATAAACAAGGCCAGGTCTTGTGTATTTGCTTATCGTGGTATATAGATGCTCTGGTTTGGTTTGGCAGATTGACTGTTATTAATGATTATTGTATTAGATCGCCTTGCAGGCTTAGGTTGTTTGACTTAGGTCTGTGGCAGGTCACGGCCCGAGTTTTAGAATTGGAATTCGGGGCGTGACAACAGCAGTCTGAGAATGGAGACTTGGCAAGTTGCAGTAGCAATAGTACTGTAGCCAGAGCGTCATCATCGTCTTCAGTAGACCATGATTAATTATGTATACAAGATCAAATATTTAGGGATCGTTTTATATATTATATTTTTCTCAATTTTTTTTGTTGTTTTAGCGAGATTTCTTATTTTTATTTTTTATAATTTGATCACACATCAATGGATGGAAATTCTTCAGACATTGGATATATATATAATATCAGTTATTTAGTTTTCAGTTTCTTTGCCTTTATTTTTATAAAAAATAAGTCTTCTTGTGTTGCTTTTGTAATAGCAAGTTATTGACCTCAATATTTTTTTCACAATTTAAGAAATTTCAGATTTAAGACCTGCATATGTCCAAAAAAGATCTAATCCGAAAGATAAACAAAAGAGGCTTGTTACCTAACTGTGTTTATAAAATAATATTGATACGAAACTATTGCAAGATTAACTTTTCATCGAATCACCCTCAAGAATCTTTATCAATATGATGTTATCTGGATTAGCTTTGTGATGACTTCGTTTCTGATGTATATATTACACTTAAAATGATGTATTTCAATTTGAATTTCTTCACCGGCTTGGACTATATCTCAGTACAGATGATATTTCAGATCTCAAGATTGAAATGGAATCGCATATTTTCACGCTCACCATAGTGCGTGATTTGTCTAAACTTCCTATTAATGAACAAGTCAATAAACAAAAAGGATAGTGAAACTATTCGTCTTTAAGATTTGATACAACCGAGAAAATGAAGAAATTAAGAGATAGATGTCATCAATTTTGTACAAAGAGATTCATATTTTCATAATTGATAAAAGTAATTAGGTCTCACCGCCTAATAATTATATTTCTTTTTTTCTAATTTTTTTTTTTAAATTTCAATTCACAACTCTGAAACTTACACCATTTGTTTTCTGAATGCAAATCGTCATGTTTAATTGTTTTCTGAATGTAAGTCATCATGTTTAAGGCACATGAATATATAAGATGAATCGCCTTGGATTGTGCTTGTCATTAGACTAGAAATTATGGGTGATACCTCAGTTTTAGACGATGAATCTATTGATACCAAACTTTTTTTTTTTTTTTTTTGGCTACGCAAGCAAATTGTATTTCAATAAAATATGAAAAGGTACATAGGAGCTGGGACGTCATACGACCAAATACAACAAAGAAGAAACAAAGAAGGTAGCCTAGTAAAAATCAAGTCCAATGAAGCACGGGCTAGCTAATTAACAAACAAACCAAGTACAATTGTCAGGGTTGAGTTTGCCGGTTAATCAGCTAACCAATCTGGCATTGCAAAGTCTGGAGCAACAAAAAGGACAACAAGTACAAGGTTGAACCAAAAAGCAGCCAAAAGGCAACCAACAACAATCCAGCAAAGCATGATACTTTTGACATCATCAATATTAGAATAAGCTCCAAGAACAAGGAAGTATTGAAGGACAAAGTGAAGCTCAAATAACTTCGACAAGTTCAACAAGGGAAACCAGTTCTTCATCTGCAATTTCTTCAAATTATGTGCCAAGAACCGAAACAAGCATCAAAGAGTTGAATGAAGAGTATAATGCTTCAGAAAACACAACTAAGTGCAAAAATTCGCAAGGTGTTTATGAACACATTTGCAACAAAGAAAAGGGGAGAGAAGATGAGGGATTAATGGTTAAGCCAATAAGGGGGAAAAGAGAAATTAGGGAGAGGCGCCATGGCCAAAGACGGCTTGGCCATGGCAAAGGGGAAGAAGAAAATGAGGAAAGATGAGGGGAAATATGGGGAGAAAGTGGCAGTGGCCACACGAGAGAAAAGGCAAGAAGGAGGAAGGGAAGAGGGGGATTGGCCATGAGCATGAAGCCAAGGCCAAAAAAGAGGGGATATTTATACTGACCTTTGATTTACTACATACACATAAAAGGAAAATGCCATTTCTTAATTATCTGAAGTACATGATTATTGTGAGAGAGATCAATAATACACATAAAAGGAAAAAGCCAAATTGGTGCATAAATTTTGCTCAAAAAGCTATTTTAGTCCTTTACATCTGGAAAATACCCATTTTAGTCCCTCTTTTTAACTACCACTAGGCTTCTTTTAATGGTAAAAGGTTTGACCTTTCTAAAAGACATAAATGCCCTTATAGTTAAGAGCATGAAAGGAAAAAAAATATGATTAAAAAATCGTTGGGTTATTTAACCGTTGGGATATTTATGATATTAATTGGTTGCGTCTATTTAGTAAGAAAATAAATATGATACCTATCAATAAAAGAATAATTTTGACAAATTATATCACTTTTTTTTTTTAATTACGAAACAACTTTACCCAAATAAAAATTGAAGATTGATTATTATAAATAAAAAATATAGCTTAACCTAAATAGAGCTATAAAAATAAAATATAATTCAACCTTAATAGAGCTTTCCTTTAAAGAAAGAAAAAGTCGAATAGTTTCAATTAGGTGAAATTATATTTTTTTATCGATGAGAAGTGAAAAAGGATAAAGAATAACAATAAAATATTTTTTATAAGGGCATTTATGTCTTTTAGCACGGTTAAACATTTGATTGTTAAAAGAAACCTAACCATAGTCATAAAGAGGGACTAAAATGGGTATTTTTCAAAGGTGATGGAGGAAAATAACCTTTTACGCAAAGTTCAGAGACCAATTTGGCTTTTCTCCCAATCTTATCTAGTAGTTTGGGTAAATCATTACGTCCTTTTTTTTCCACAATAACAAGGACTATCATTAGTTGGAAAAGAAGTGCATGAGCTAAAGTAAATCTATGTTTGAGAGCTTGGAATTAGAAAGAACTAAACTAGCTAACTAGGTGTTATAATAGAATACTAATATATATAGGAAAAGATTGTTAGTCTTACAACTTTTTGTTATCCAAAACAAGCAAGCTACCTTATTTTTTTGTACTACGAACAAGGGAGAAAGGTAACTTGAGGGATAATGGACGTCAAGTGATCTTTCCCCTTGCTTCAATCATCTGTTTTAATATTATTATTTTTAGATAAGTTCTCTTACTGAGTTTTTGTTTGTTCACTTCTAGTATTTTTGCTTGTCTTCTTTGGAGCTAAACAAAGTAAGCATTTTATCTTTGGAAATGATAGTAACTTCTCCATTCGACGACTTTTGTTAGAGATACCTCTTTTATGTAGTTTTCATTAGTGTTGGAATTGAATAATTATTCATAGTATTTAGATTGAAAATAATAATTGAGGAGTTTGATCTCACCCTTTGATTGTATTTGTAGGTTGTATTTCTGGATTAAATTTTATAAGGGTTTGGAGACTTATTAAGTTTATGATTTTAGTGGCTCTAAATTGTTTATTTTGTTGTTGGGGGCCTAGTGAGTTTGAATAGTTATACCCTTTAAGCATGCAACTTGTCATTTTTATTTAGGTTTGGGGAATGACATGAATTATAAAAAAATAATTTAAAATTAATGAAAAAATAAATGAAGAGAATTTTGTTATACACATGTATACAAGAGGCAAAAATTATATTTCTTCTTTTCTAATTGTTTTTATTGACTAGTTAGACAACAATTTCAATTCAAAACTCTAAAATTTGTCGTTTGAATGCAAGTCGTGATGTGTAAGACACATGAATAAGAGCAAGTGGCTCAACTTCTGTTTGTTATTAGATTACAAATTTTGGGTGATACTTTAGTTTTAGACCATGAATCTATTGAGATTGACCTTTAATTTAGTAAAAGCACAAAAAATAATAAAATGAAAACGGAAAAAGGCCATTTCTTAATTATCCGAAGTATAAGATTGGGAGACTTAATAATTCCTTTCCATCACATTGCAAGCAATTTATGTAGTAATTTGGGGAATTGTTAAGTGTAAAATAATAAGGATTATCATTAATTGAGAAAAGAAGTACATGAGCTACGAAAATTAATCCATATTTGAGAGCTTGAAACTAAAAGAAGTAAACTAGTTAAATTATATATAACAATACAAATTTAAGAAAAGATTGCTAATGTTAAATTTTGTATAACAACAAAAATTTAAGAAAATATTACTAATTTCACAACTTTAATTGGTTTGTCACAACTAAAAGAAAAGAATGTCAAGGAAATTACATTCATTATATACACTACAAGAATCTCAAAAAAAAAACTTATAAAAAATACATATAAACATATATAATTACATATAATAATTAAAATAGTATATTATTAAATTAGAAAAAATGGAATATTTTAATGACAGTGACAGTGGCGTTGACAGCGAGAATATTCTATAATTTAAAAAAAATCATATTAACAACACACCTTATACATAAATAACAAAAAGTAGAATTTGACATTTTTCCTTAAAAAAAACAAACTGGAAAACAAAATATAAATACATATCACTAGATCTCTAATATATAAAAATATATATACAAAACAAATAACAAAAACTCAAATTTGAGATTCTTTTACAAAACATAAAATCACATTAAAACCACAAAATATACATAAATATCACTAGATCTATAATACATGCATAAATATATATAAAAATATCTAAATAATAAAAAAAATATTTTAAAATATATAAAATAACATTACAACCACATAATATACTTACATATCACTAGATCTATAATGCATCCATACATACACACACACACACACACACACACACATATATATATACATATATATATATATATACATATATATATACATATATATATGTATACACACGCACAAACAAAAAAAAACATTAAATCTTACTAGACATATAATATATAATAATAAAAAATAAAAAATAAATTTAATAAAATCAATAAATCACAACATCTACATACCTAAACATAGATAACACTATATCTATGATATAAATACACACACACACACACACACACACACACACACACATATATATATATATATATATATATATATATATATATATATATATATATATATATATATATATATATATATATATATATATATATATACATAAATCACAATATAATATTGGAGATTAAAAGAAAATTAAAGTCATCTTAAAATCACAAAATATACGTAAATATGTTATTTAACACCATGTATATAATAGATACTATAGAGAAGCATGCACTAAAACTGGGAAATCTACTATTTAACAATAAACTATTATAACACGATAAATCTTTTTGATGAAAAAAGATTCAAACTCTCCCCACATGACTATGCTCACAGTTTTTAGGAGAAAACTATAAAAACCTTCTCTCACACCCACATATGGCTTTATACATGAAAAAAGCCTAAACCCTCGCTCACAGGACTTTATCTATGGCTAAAGTCTAAAGCTTTTCTATATCATATTTTTCTTTTACAAAAGCACAAAAAACATTCTCAACACTCAGCTCACCCCTTCCATGCCCCTCCATGGGGTGTGACTCTCGTGTTAAATAATTACAAGCTAGAAAGTCCTATTTATAGGCGCAACTAATTCTCTCCGCTAGGATGCAAAACTTATTTCTACTCCTAATAGACTTATGCTTGTATTCAATATCTCCTTGAGCTTTGACTTAAGCCAAAAATCCAACAGGAGATCAGGACATGTAAGATTGTCTAATGTGAGAGATTTTCAAATCGGGTTAAAACCATTTTAGTCCCTGAGGTTTGTCCTAAAGACCAAATTGATATATATATATATATATATATATATATAAGAAATATTTTTTAATTCTCCCTAACCCTCCTCCATATCCCATACCTGAACCCACCCTCCAAACACCATTACTACCCCGCCGACATCTTACCAACTTCCACTCCCACCCCCTAATCTTCCCCTCGCCGCAGCGGTATCAAGCCCCCAAATTCCCCATCCGTTTAAGTGTGTGTATATCTATATATATGTGTGTGTGATGGGGTTTTATTTGTATATAATATAATATAATATATATATATATATATATAATATATATATATATATATATATATATATAGATTATATGTATAACGGGTATATATACATGTATAAAGGTGTGTGTATTTCGTGGGTTTGGTGTCTATGTTTCATGCGTGTGTGTTCATGGTAAGTGTTGTGGGTATGCGTATTAATTGTGATGTGTTTTATATACATCTATTTGTTCTTCTTCAGAAGAGTCTTTATGGATGGCTCCGGCATGGATGATCAGAGGAGGAGGAGGTAGGGCTTACTATTACTCTCTCTCTCTATTCAAATGCACTATTTGCTCTCGATTCTCCAATCTTAACAACAACAACAACAACAACAACAGTGAATTACTATACTAGTACGCTCATTCACCACTACCATAAATACTAATAATGAGTTTAATGATGCTGCTAATCATAACTCAATTAGCGACAACAATAACAACCCAACAAAATCAAACTTTCCACCCCACCCCATACCCAACAGACCTTTGAGGACTGACAACAACACTTTCAACAGAAGCAGCCCAACAACCCATTCTTCTCAATTCACTAAATCATCTCGACACGAAAGCAACCCGAATAGGGATATAGGTGGAGCTGATTTTCTCGAAAAATTTAAGTTTGGGTTTAAAAATGAGAACAATGATGATAATGTTGATAGTAATCGGACTAATGTGTTCCGAGCTGTAGCTGCTAGTGCTGACTCACCACCTTAAGATGTAGATGAGATTTTCAAAAAAAATGAAACCGGGGTTATTCCTAATGCAGTGGCAATGCTTGACGGGCTTTGCAAAGATTGGTTGGTTCAAGAGGCTATGAACTGTTCAAAAAAATAAAAAGAGGCTATGAAGCTTTTTGGTCTAATGCTCGAAAAGGGTACTATTCCCGAAGTGATTATCTATATTGCTGCGGTCGAAGGCTTTTGCAAGGCCCACAAATTCAATGACGCAGTTAGGATTTTTCCAAGGTCTATCATGCCTTTTTTTTTTTTTAACACATCAGTAAGAATTTAAAAGGCAAGAGCATGAGCATCATTTCACATGGTTAATGGATTGATCGTTAACAGACAATTAACGGCAGGGACTGAATTGAGCTTTTTGCACACCTCAATGACCAATTTAGTTTTTAGGATAAACCTCAGAGACTAAAATAGTTTTAACCCTTTTCAAATTTGTATCATCTCCAGTTACGACATCATCTTGACTCTCATAGGGTTGTCGAAGAGAAAGATTACCTAGATCTACCGTTATGTAATGGGAGGCATCAATATCCATAATCCAGGTGGTTGTTGAGGATGTAGTACATTGCAGGATTGGCTGTAAGTAGTGACGATGAAATGAAAAGCTTGTTTTAGCATAACACTACCTAGTGGTGTGACCCCATTTGTCGCAAAATTGACTAAAAATGGGTGACTTACAAGAGTTGGAAGAATTGGCTGGCATTGGTTTGACTAAAATGGTATTGATTGTTGGTTAGTGAATGAGCAATTGATTTTGCAAATTGTTCTTATTAGAGGATGAGTGCTTCTTGTCGGAAGTTTGATGAGTAGTGGACTAAACACGAGCAGCATTTGCCGTAACAGGCACAAGAACCCCAACATTGTGCCATTCTTCTCATTTTAGGAAGGCTTCATATTCGAGCAATTTATCAAAGAGCTCATCAAAGCTAATGACAATATCTTGAGCCCGTACTGCCGCAACACTTTCTCTGAGAGTACAACCCTCATTATTTAGAGTATGAGTAATGAGATACTGGGATGGAATAAGGGAGTCCACAAGGGCCAATTTCTCAACGATGTCACAGATTTGAGTGAGGTACTCAGTCAAATCCATGATGCAAGAGGAGGACGAGTTGGCATAATTTTAAGCCAAGCGAGTCCAAGCTTCAGCAACAGTGGAACATGAATGACAACAGTTATAACATTATAGCTGAGAGAGCTAATAATGCCAAGTAGAAGGAACTTATCTTGGCACATCCAAAAGAGATAAACCAAATTCGAAGTACTCAAATTCGTCCCTATTATTTAAAATTAGTCAATTTAGTCCTTATTATTTTCTAAAAGAATTCAAATTTGTTCATATTGTTTCTCAAAAAAATTCAATTTAGTTCTTGAATAATAGAAACAAATTTAAAACTTTAAAAAAATAATAAGGCCGAAATTGAAACTTTTAAAAAAGTTATATGGACAAAATTGAAACTTTTGAAAAATAGTAGGGACATAATTAAAACTTTTGGAGAAACAATAGGGATGAAATTATAAAATTTTAAGCAATAGGGACCAAATTAAAACTTTTTAAAAACAATAGGGACTAAATGTGATTTTTTCCTAAATATATACATATCTAGCAACATATGTAAAGTAGATCTATAATATATATATATATATATATATATATATATATATATATATATATATATATATATGCATACTTTCAAATGGAAAGAAACCTAAAATAAAAGAAAATAAATGAGAGTAGAGCTTGGGTGGGGGAAGGAGCTAGGGAAGTAGGTTGAGGGGTTTTCTTCCCCTCCCCCCCTCAGTTAAGATTTAGTTCCAGTGGCTAGGGCTGAAAGTTTCTGCCGTTGGAACAGATATGCCCATGTGGTGACGAACCATTGGTCCATCACCCTACTCCTTCACCACCCAGCCCCTCTATCCCCCACCCATCCCCAAATGCGACGGACCAGTAGTCTTGTTACCACAGGGCAATGTTTGTCGCCCCTGCCCCACCTAGAACACCAAATAACCCCCACCCCAATTAGCGATTACAATGGTTTTGGGTGTCTGTTGCCCCTCTACCATCCTACCCCATTCCCGCCCCACCCAATAGTAGCCCCACCTACCTTATCATTGTAACTTTTAATATTTTTTCAAAATTAATGATAAAATCCATATCTAATCCATCACTATTTTACGATGGAATAGCTCCAGAAGATAAATTGGCAACAAAATAGCGACAACGATCCAAATTCTTATCACTATTATGTTGTCAATTTAGCCACGGAATAGCTACGGAATTTTGAATTTTTATGGTTATTTTGTATCCAATTTTCTATCAGTATTACCTAGGGAATTGGGTATTTAATTTTAAAAGAATAAGAAATACAAATTTAAAAAAATTGCTTAGTACATTTTCAAGTCCATTAAGTATAAACAAGTATTTTCTTAACTTAGTTTAAGGTCCAAAAAACCTTTGGGACGAAAATCGATGAAATTAAATGAAATTGGATATGATTCCTTATAGTTCGTACGATAGAAAATGATATGTTATTACGTCAAATTTCTTTTAGGCCATGGACTGAACCCTTAATTATGCAGTAAAACACTTGTTTATATTTTAATTTCATTTAAATTGTATTTAGTGAAAAACTATTATATGTAATACTTATTTTTCAAAATTAATTACTAGATTATGTAGTTAATCCATTGCTATTTAGCAATAGAATAGTTACGGAAGGTGAATTGGAAACAGAATAGTAACGAAATTTTGAATTTTCGTCACCATTCTGTGGCCAACTCACATTCCGTGGTTACTCTACCTCTATTTAGCTATGGAATTTCTTCAAAAAGAATTCTTGTTGTCTTTCTGTAGCTACTTAGTGACCGAATAATTTTCGTCGCCTTTCAGTGGCTATTAGGCGACAGAAATAAGTTCATCACTAAAATCAGTTGCTTGCATCTTCTTTCTTTAGGTAGTTATTTTAAAATTGTTGCCAAAAAGTAACCCATGAGTAACTATTATCAAATTATGATAAAAAAAATTTAACCAATATAAAAAATTTTAGTTTATGCAACGGTTAGAAGCGAGCAAGACAACTATTATAATGATTTATTCATTTTTCAACGTGAGTGTAGAATAAGATCTAAAATGTTGTAGTGGACGTATCATGTTTCTCTTGTATTATTGTATTAAAAAATTTCATGGGAAAAACACAAACGATAAACACAATCGTCAGAATGCAAATATCAGACAATCTCTCTACTTATTGGATTTGATTTTTTTACAACGGTCAACTCAAAAAAAATAGAATCCCCACTAAGTTACACTTCATTAAAACCAATTATTAGTTATATTTTTCCCTTGTTGCGCAAGTTTGATGCTGAAAAATAACTTCAAATTGTATTTGGAAATGAATTAATTCTTCAAGTAGTTTTTTATATACTTAGTAATCCTACTCCACACCCAATTAAACCACCTCTCTCTCTTATAATTTCTAAACCCTACAGCGCCATAAACAAAAAAAAAATAAAAAATCATTGCTTCTTTATTCTTAATCATTCATTCCCAAGACAAAGCCACTCGTGTTCAAGAACAAAGAATATATATCTCATCAAGAACATTAACAGCATCGACAACATGAAGACATTGACATATGCAGATGTGGAGGACATTGAGGTGAGTGCGAATTGGCTTCCTATAGACTATTTGGTTGCTGTTGCAGAAATGGTTAGCTGTTGGATTATATGCCATAAAAGTCAATTTTAGGACATAATAATTATATTATTTATTTAAGGTGGGGAGTGTATTTAAATATAATTAATGCGATTAATTATTTAAATAAGAGTCCTTAGAATAATATTTATAGATTATATCCTTAAGAGTAAGGATATGAGTGACAGAATCTATATTCATAAATATATTCTGAAATAGTCCCCGATCGTAGGATAAATTAATTGGGCGTTGATCTATCCAGAAAGATCGGATTACAGTCTACCATCCAAATAATATGAGATATTGATTTGGGAGATTAGTCTCATATCGTAAGGGTAGATGTATAAGTGCTTGCTGAGAACAAGTGACTGGACATGACCGCTAATACAACGAATTACATGGAATGGTCAATAATTCATTGTACAGTGTAATGGTGCAATTAAATCCTTAGACCTGAGACACCGCGGTTATCTTATGTTAGGGGTAATGTGATTTGCTGGTGCAATATAACTAGTCCCCATCAAGGATTGGATAATGTACTCAGTGGTTACGATCTATTCCGGCACGGAGATAGGTGTGTACAGAATCTGTCAATTAGGGATCCTATGCGATCTATTAATCGAGTAACTAGAAATCCTTGGCCGAGGTAGAATAGTGGAAGTTGTTCCACGTATTATTCATAAGTTACTACTTAAATAGATTTGGGCATATGATTGAGTAATAGAGTTTGACGACCCTATCCATGACTCTGGCTCAATCGGGATAATTTAGACAGAAGGAATTGATTGCATAATTGTTACTAAAGGGTTCGTAGAATTTCACTTCATTATTAGTTGGGTAGTTGTGATATACTGCTAGATATCATTCACGACTTACGAAAAATAAATTAGAAGAGTTCTAATTAAATATTAATTGGATTAATATTATTTCACTACCAATTAATTATGAGCTCGAGAGGTCACACACAAATAGAATTTGCATATTAATTGGATTAGAGAAAAAATAAATTAATTTTAGGATCGTCCTAATATTAACTAGGCTCGTAATAACTTGATATTGATCTGGTTATTATAAGTCCAAGACTGGTCTGTTTAAGACTGGCCCATATGTGGCCCTAGGTCATGTATGTTTCTTATATAATGTAATATTCTGACACAGATTTAGCTAGAACAAAAATCATAGTCAGAATAATATATATGATTTCTCTAGAAAACCTAGTGAGGGTGAAATCTAATTGAGGGTGCAGATTCTGTGTGGATACTTTCGGAGGCTTCACACTTGGGGAGCTTTTAGATTCTACATCAGATTCGTCATCATGGAAAGTTAATCATGAAATCTTTATGCGTAATTAATAGTTGATTATTTATGCATGTTGTAATCCACGTAATTAGCCATGAACGGATACATGAGTATTATTAATTTATGCTGCGTTTTATTCTGATTATAAAAAATTTAAAATACAATGCATGATTACCAACAGTGGTATCAGAGCCTCCGTTCATGCTTTTTACATGGTTATTCGTTTATAGCACAAAGTGTAACACAACTAAAGTGTCGAATTAATAGTTTATGAAACTATTTTATAAATTTATAGTTTGTGAAACTATTGTGAAAATGAATAGATTGAGAATCTGTTATTCTTATGCCCATAAATTTTAATTGGATTAAAAACAGCCTTTAGGTTTCTTCCCTAAATTAATTTCACAAATTAGTCTTATGAAATTTGTTTGGTTTCATAAAAGTGTTTATGAACTAATTTTATTTTAAAACTATTCAAAAATATTGTTTTGAATCTGTTTGAAATTTTTTAAAGGAAGAATTTTTGAAAAAGTGTTTTTCAAAGTTTTTTTAAATTATGTTTTAGTTTTAATAATAAAAAAAATTAAAATCATATTTTCAATCGCGAAACCCCTCCATCCCTTCGCTGACGGCAACGACGATGGCAACGGTGCCACTGTTGCTGCAGGGCAGCGACAATAGCGCCGTCGTCACTGTAGGGCAGCAACGACAGCGCCGCTATGGTTGAGGAGCAACAATGGTTGCTGCCATGGTGGCAGCAGATCTGCTGCGAAGCAGCTGCGAGGAGGTGTCCTCGCAGCAGCTTCATGGCTGCAGCCATGGAGGCCGCGAAGAGTTATCCTCGCGACCATGGCCATGGCTGTAACTCGCCGAAAAAGAAAGGGAAGAGGGGGAGAGGGGTGGCGCAGGCAGGGAAGAGAAAAGAAAAGAAAAAAATGTATATTTTTTTTTTGGCTAGGGTTTCTGGAACCTGACCCAGATCCAGATCCGAGTCCAAATCCGGATCAAGGTCAGGATCCAGACCGACCCCAAACCCAAGTTGTTGGGTTTAGGGGCTGCATTTATTTTCTTTTCTATAATGGGCTGAATGGGCATTTTTGACTTGGGCTTGTTTTGGGCTAATTTTAAAAGTGTTTAAAATTTTAGCAAGGACCCATTTTTCTGGTTTATATTGGGCCAAACTTAATTTGGACTTGGATATAAATAGTGTGGACTATTTTAATATTTGAATTGAGCTGTTGGCTATTATTAATTTTAGACTTAGACTTAATTAAAATAGGTTGGACTTATTTTAATACTTGAAGTCCAATTTGCTAAATTATTTGTTTGACAAATTAATTAAAGAAGCCCAAATAGTATTTTTGACCCTATATATTAATAAATAGTTTATTAATTATTAATTATAATTTGATTATATTTATATTTTGTAAATATGAGATATTTATGGAGTAAATTTAATGAAGAGTTTATTAAATAGAATAGATTTAATAAAGAGTTTATTAAATTGAAGAATCTAATGTAAAGAGTTTATATTAGAAAATTTAATTGTGTTATACTTGTAGTTAATTAATAAATTATTTATTAATTAATTATTATAAATATAATGAGATTATATTTATTTAAATATAATATATTTAAGGATCCAAATTAATACAGGTATTTATTAATTGGATAAACCTAATATAATAAGATTATATTGGGAAACTAATTATGCTATATTCGTGGATTACTTTTCTTTATTATTTTCTATGTATGTGGGTGATCATGGACTAGTCTTGTATGCAGAATGGATGAATGAATGAATGCATGAATGTTATTATTTTATTTACCCATTTTGAATTTTATGTAATATTTTAAAATGGGACTTGCATGCCTCTTATTCTCGTTTTAAATATGTAAAACTCTATTCTCATTTATGTATCCCCATTAGATTAAAAATCTATGTACATAAATGTAATAGAAAATCGAGATGATGACATCAAGAGTTGGTGGGCCCAGTTTGCGAAAGGAGTTTTGTGAAGCCGAGGAGGAGCAGCCCATGAATCTATCATGTGGGCCCTTTTATTTGATTTAGGTATTCAACCTAGTGGCTCGGGTTGATAAGTGCTCCTAGTCCATGATCATTCCATTTTATTTTATGCATTTATTTATTTATTTATGCGATAAATATATGATGAATGCATGTATGTTTCAATTTTATTTATGCGATAAATTGAAAATTAGAACCATGTGAAAAGTGAGGCCTAAACTAAAGACCAGCAAACCTTCCCAAACTAAATATTAAGTTAATAATGGTGTAGTCTTGAGAAGATTATATCATTGCCTTCCGTTATCGTAGATTGGTTTATGTGTTGGGCAAGTAAGTAGCTGGCTATGGACACACAGGGGTTATTTATTTGTATCAACATATGAACTAAGTCTATATAAGCATAAGATGTGAAAAATTTGGATTCTTACTCGCAACCAAAAATCTAGCATGTGAGGTGTCGGTATTGCATTGATTCAAATTTCTAGGATAATGGGTTTAACTTAAACAATCTCGGAGACCAAAAATCTATAATGTGAGGTCGAAAGGATTGGAGGCAAGAATAATTGAAATTTGTGGGAGATACATTGAATATAAGGTTATTCACCTATTTGTTTTAACTTTACCCAAAATCTAAAATGTGAGGTGGGTTAAAGTGAATAGGCCCCAATTCCACTAAAAAAAATACCTTATTGTTTTTTCCTTTTTCACTAGGGAAGTGTGGGATTCGAAAAATTTAGTAGGGGTTATTGTTTGATTTAAAGACCTAAATTAAATGGTTAATAATATAATTATCTAACATCCTTAGAAATTACTGCATATATATAATATCATATGTGAACCCAACCTTCTATTTTGACTAGACCAAACTTCGATGACTAGCTCAATGTTTTGAGAATTGTTCTCAAATCCGAGAAAGTCATACACGTTCTAGATGCCCAAAATAAATTGTCAAAAAGAAATAAGAGAGCATGGATAATGTATCCATCATTAATTACTTGCAAGAGTTGTGAAGTAAGAAAGATAGGACAACTGGATATGATATATCTAGTGGTAGATATGAGATATCTAGAAAATTGTTCTAAGGAATAGCTAGAGAAATTGATTTGAGAGCATATGTTCTCAGGATGAGTATCTTGAGTCCATGAGTTTATTCATGGTTTATCATATGCAAAATAATCTAATCCTTAGAGTCAATTCTTAATTCTCTATTTTCATTCGTAATGGATTTCTCCGTGTGAATACATTTGACACAACCCTTGGAAATGAGAGTCATATATCAAGGGTAGATTTGGAAAGTTGAAACTTGATTGGTAAAAGGAAATTATTTCCATTGCAAGAAAATGAGAATTACTAGGAGAGGAAATCCAATGGACTTCAAAGAGTTTGAAGAGAAATTGATGTCCTCTATAAGTACATCTTGTCTTCTCGTTTACCCATATGGGTGTTCATTAATTTTTGAAATAATTGTTATTCATGTGTTTCATTTATTTGGGAAATAAATTAATTGACATGGGTAAATTAATGAACAAGTTTTATATGGATGATGTAAAACATGATAAACAAATAATATGAGAGATCAAGAGATACAGATAACTCTAAAATTATTGCGGCGCTTAGGAGTAGGTCATAGAGAAGAAACAAGAATTACTCAATTGGTGAAAGAAGGATTGGTAAGCCCTTGAGGCCCCGGAACATTCCCAACACGTGAATCTTGTGTTCTTAAAAATGATAAAATCACCCTTTGTGGGACAAAGCCAAGGGCCACAAATATTTAGGGTTTATACATAGGGATATATATGGGCCATTTGGAAAAATAGCCCAATAAAGGATTTAGCTACCTTACATATGATTATCATAAGTATGAATCTGAATCGTTTGAAGTGTTCAAGGAATTCAGAGCTAAAGTAGTAAATCAAACTAGAAATGAGAAGTAAGTCTCAATGATGAGATCATGGAGAATTCTTAGCTTCAATTTCTAATAGTATCTCAAAGGAAAAATGACATAGTTACTTCATTAACTCATTCTGGTATTCCAATGCTAGATAAAGTGTTAGAGAGAATGAGTTGGACCTTGTTGGACATGGTTTGTAATTGATAAACTATGTTAAATTGTAACTTAGCCTGTGAGGCTACATTCTTCTTATAGCAGTCCATCTCTTGGATAAGTTCACTTCCAAGTTAATCTTAAATACATCATATAGGATATGAGAAAACAAGATACCTAGTCTTAAGGTGTTAAGAATGAGGGTTATCCTGCTTTCAATCAAAGGCTTGAGATTGATAAATTGGAAATGAGATTAGACAAGGTTAATTGATTATCCAAAAGATTCGTTGGGATATAGCTTTTATTCCCTTGCTTACTAGAGAGTCTGTTAGCAAGTATAACTTCTTCTTGGAAGAATAGTTCATATAAGAAGAAAAGTATGACTTAGAAGGAGTCACTAAGCAACCAGCTAACCTAAGTCGAATCCAGGATTTGATCCTATATAACCTAATCCAAGAACAACCAGTCAATTTCACAGGTTTTCAGATCAGTAAGATGACAATAATCATGTTAATGATTTTGTCAGTTATGAAAAGCTATGTTTTATATAAGCTTAAATGGCTTGAGGCCATAGAGTCTTAAATGAATAAAGGTGGAGACTTTTAGGACAAATGGTAAAAGATTATAGTCATAGGAAAGAGGTTGACTACGAGAAAATCTTTTCACCAATTGTTGAAATTCATTATGATTTATTGGTCATAGTTGTACACTATTGTTATGATATATGGTAGAAGGATGTCAAAACGATATTCCATAATGACTTCATTAATGAAGACATTAATATGAGATTGCCAATTTGTTTTAAGTCTAGTGATGAGTCACATAGAGTGCAAACTAAAGGGGTCCATTTATGGATTTAACCAAGCCTAAAGAATCTAGAACATTCAATTGACTTCATTAAGAATGAAGACGAATCTTGACTACACAAGTAGGTCTAGTTACTCAAATAATTTCTCCAAGTAAATTTTGGGATAATCCGCTTAAATCCTTGGAAGTTGATCTATAGCGATAGATTAAAAGGATTAATGGTTTTTTTTTCAAAAAGGTGTTAAAAGTGTTTAACATGTACATAGATTCTAAAATAGGGTTGTTCTTTTTTAAGACATGACGTTTATCTCTCTAGGGCTGTAAGTCCTAAGACTACTAAAGAGAGAGAGACTGGAAACATAAGGTTCTAAGTGATGCAGCAATTAAGAATCTTATAAACGTCATGTTGTGTACAAAGACATGATATCACAAATAAGTGTTATGAGCAGACGTCTATCTGATCCAGGTTAGGAACGCAGGAAAACAATCAAGAAGAAGAAATATTCTTGATATATGGAGAATGTGAAACTTAAAGTTTTATGAATTCAGGCTGAGAGTCTGAAGTGGATTATTGGAAATCCACATCTGGGTTCATACTCACCTATAATGGAAGAACAATTTGGAAACGTTCCAAATATTGGTACAATTGCAAATTTCAGAGGTTGAGTGTATTGTTGCATCAGATGTTACAAAAGGAAGCGATTTGGATCTAGGAGTTCGTAACTGAACTAAGGATGGTTCTTTCCATTAAGTCAAACAGGTAGTGTTGTGACGACAATGAAGTTGTAGCGTAAGCTAAAGAATCTAGGTCTCATTAGAGATCCAAGCGCGTTAAAAAGGCATTACCATATCGATCAGAGATTGTGGAAATGATGATATTATGCAATAAATAACGTTAACAGTTGACGGTGCTAGTCTACTGACTAAGGCAATGATTCAGCAGTTATTAGATTACCATCTTGAGAAGATAGGTATGAGATACCGGGGTAATTGGCTTTAGTGCAAGTGATGGATTGTTGGATTATATGCCATAAAATCCAATTTTAGGACATAATAATTATATTATTTATTTAATGTGGACAGTCTATTTAAATATAATTAATGCGATTAATTATTTAAAAAGAATTCTTAGAATAAGATTTATAGATTCTATCCTTAAGAGTAAGGATATGAGTGACAGAATCTATATTCATAAATATATTCTGAAATAGTCCTTGATTGTAGGATAAATTAATTGAGCGTTGATTTATCCGGAAAGAACGGATTACAGTCTACCATCCAAATAATATGAGATATTGATTTGGGCGATTAGTCTCATATCGTAAGGATAGATGTATAAGTGCTTGCTGAGAACAAGTGACTGGACATGACCGCTAATACAACAAATTACATGAAATGGTCAATAATTCGTTGTACAGTGTAATTGTGCAATTAAGTCCTTAGACTTGAGACACCGCGGTTATCTTGTGTTAGGGATAATGTGATTTGCTGGTGCAATAGAGCTAGTTCTCATCAAGGATTGGATAATGTACTCAGTGGTTACGATTTATTTCGGCATGGAGATAGGTGTGTGTAGATACGAAATCTATCAATTAGGGATCCTATGTGATCTATTAATCGAGTAACTAGAAATCCTTGGCCGAGGTTGAATAGTGGAAGTTGTTCCACGTATTATTCATAAGTTACTGATTAAATAGATTTGGACATATGATTGAGTAATATTCTGACACAGGTTTAACTAGTACAAAAATCATAGTTAGAATAATATATAGGATTTCTCTAGAAAACCTAGTGGGGTTGAAATCTAATTGAGGGTGTAGATTCTTTGTGGATACTTTCGGAGGCTTCACACTTGGGGAGCTTTCAGATTCTACATCAGATTCGTTATCATGGAAAGGTAATTCTGAAATCTTTATGCGTAATTAATAGTTCATTATTTATGCATGTTGTAATCTACGTAATTAGCAATGAACGGATGCATGAGTATTATTAATTTCCACTGCGTTTTATTCTGATTATAAAAATTTTAAAATACCATGCATGATTCCAACACTAGCATCATCTATGACGAAGAAAAACAGCAAGAAAGAGCCATGGAGAGGAGAATCAAGAACTCATTGTTCCACATAGGTGAAGCGAGTTTCTGCCTATCAAATAGTGTTTTAAAGAAACCCATTAAGCCCTTCCCTTGTCTTGATGCATCTAATCAAGAAACATTGACGACAGAAAAGAGTTTCAAGAAGCTCGTTGTGAGATTCTCTGATGAAATATTTGTTATACCCCATGAAGAAGTATTGAAAGAAACCTCAAGGGATAGTTTCTCTATGAAGGTTTCCAAAAGAAATAGGTCTGAAAGTGAAGACTGTGTGGAAAATTTTAGGGTTATAAAGAAGATGAAAGGTAATGGCGGCAGGAATAAGGTTGATGAGAATGGCCCTAATCCACCACCACCATTGCCGGAAACATACAAGAAACGCATTCAAGAACTTGCGGGAAGCAATTCTGTTTCTCAAGAGGTGTTAGTGATACAAAAGAACCTTTTCGATACTGATCTAAGCAAAGACCACAATCGCTTATCAATACCATTCAAGAAAATCATTACTAGTTTTCTTGATGAAGATGAAGAACATAGACTTAGGCTTCGCAATGGGAGAAATATGGAGTCCATGGTGGTGCCATTGATAGAACCTTTACTTAAGCGTTGGGAGGTTAGCCTGAGGAAGTGGGAGATGAAGAAGGAGGTGCAGAAAAATACTAGCACATCATATGTCTTGTGTAAACCATGGAATAGCATTCAAGAAGAGAATGGTCTTAAAACTGAAATGGTTGTGCAACAATAGGCGTTAAGAGTTGATGGAGATTTGTGGTTTGCTCTTGTGAAGGAGCCACAAGATCTTCAAAGTGGAAAGCAATCTGGTAATGGAGACATGGCATGCAAGTTGCAGTAGCAATTGTACTGTAGCCAAAGTGTCATCATCGTCTTCATCAGACCATGATTAATTATGTATACAAGATCAAATATTTAGGGATCGTTTTATGTTATTTTTCTCAATTTTTGTTATTCTTTTAGCGAGTTGTTTTCTGATAATTTGTTCACCCATCAATGGATGGAAATTCTGTATATAGATATATCTATATAGTATCAGTTATTTAGTTTTTAATTTCTTTGCCTTAATTTTTATAAAAAAAGATTCCTTCTAATTGGGTTAAAAGCGGGTTATTGACTTCAATATACTATATTTTTCTCGCAAGTAAAATGTATGAAATCTCAGATATAAGACCTGCATATCTCGAAAATATATTTATTTAGACAAAAGGGGCTTGTTACTTAATTGTGTATATCAAATAATATTGATACGAAACTATTGCAAAATTTAATTTCGACGGAATTAATCATCCTTGAGAATCGTCATCACTATGATGGTATGTGGCTTAGTTTTGTGATGACTTTGCTTCCCATAGACATATTACACTTTATATACCGAATTCACAGCTTATATTTCAATTTGAATTTCTTCAATTCGCTTGGACCATGTCTTCCGAACAATCTCAGTACTAAACTAATGACATAAGATGATTTCACATATCTTGATATTAGAATGGGGTCTCATGTTTTCACGTCTCACTATAGAGCCCGAGTTGCCTAAATTTTCAATTAATAAACAAATTGATAAACAAGAAGGATAATGAAACTATTCATCTTTAAGATTTGATGCAACCGAGAAAATGAAGAAATTAAGAGATAGCTGCATTGTTATGCAAATGATTCATTTTTTTATTTTATTTAAAGGGAGGTCTAATCTAATATTATATCACATACATAGAATGTTACATTTGGTGAGAATTGATCTCGCAACTTCTTGCTCAATAAGCGAGAACTATAATACTAGAGCAAATATTGCCTGGTGGTAAGGGATTCATATTTTCATAATTAATAAAATTGGGTCTCACCTACTAATAATTATATTTTGCATTTTCTAATTGTTTTTAAAATTTCAGTTCACAACTCTGAAATTTACACCATTTGTTTTTTGATTGCGAGTCGTCAAGTGTAAGGTACACGAATAAGACAAACTGGCTTGAATTTTATTTGCCATTAGAGTAATGGTGAATTAGGCTCTGAGTAAGTATTATGCAAAGAAAAAACAATAAGGGTAAATTATGCATATATCCTTATTGTTTCCATATTTTTTCAAATTGGTGCTTAATGTTTCAAAAAAATTATACTATTCATTAATATTTACAAAAATGATTCAAAATTATCCCTATTATTCAAAATTAGCCAATTTAGTCCCTATTATTTTTTTAAAATTTTAATTTAGTCCCCAAATAGGGGTCACATGCAGGGACTAAATTGAATTTTTAGAGACCAAATTCACTAATATTGAATAATATGGACCATTTTGAATCACTATTATAAATATTAGGGACTACTATAAATCTTTTGAAACATTAAAAATGACATTGAAAAAACATGTAAACTATAAGGATTAAATGTGAAAATTTCCCAAAAGAATACAAGTATATAGATAGATAGATTTAATTTTGTATTTTATCTTTCTGAGTTCTTTTTACTTTTGCTTAGTCTCACAATTGTCTCTGATAATAAATGGCTATTGCATGATGGGAATTTTGTAATCGTGAGATATAATAAAATGTTAGTTGTTTATCTCTTATGTTATCTGTTATCGTAAAATTTCGCGACGGGTCACTTGACCCCGATCAACTCAAGATAATTGGGCCAAGACCCCATATATGACGCAATAAGTCATAGGCTACTATTATAGAAGGTCCACTAAAGGCCCAAGGCCCTTGGCTAAGCCTGAAGGTCGACACTATTGTGTGTGAATAACTAAAGATGAATCCCGGATACAATTCGAATCCTATCAAATGTCTATGGATAAACGATCAAAAGGACATATCAACTAACCAATCTACTAGGAGTGGATGACTATCAACAAACTTGAAATAACGATCGACACTATCTTAAAAGATAAGCAACTATGAACTCTCAGTAGTCTGTTCGGGATACAAGTCCCAAGGGTCTATGACTCTTGGCCTACCAACAACTATAAGTAGGCCACTCCTACCCAAGGAAAGGGGCACCGGGTGCTCACCGCATCTAGCATTACTCTTCATTTCTCCTTTCATTCCAATGGCCTACCCTATATATCGACGCCATTACCATGGTAGTCCTCTTAACCCCCACTATATTAATTCTCCCTCAACCAAAATAATCAATCACTTAGCTGCCAATAAATGTATCCCTCTCGTGCATCATCTTATAATTCCTATCGCTGTAATAAAAGCCACAAACTGCCATTTGGAATTTCTAGTTTGAAAAGTGGTCATCCTCTAGAACTTATTTTTACAAATGTTTAGGGTCCATCCCAAGTTAGATCAATGGATGGTTTTTCATATTATGTTGTGTTTGTCAACCACTTCATCAAATTTACATGGTTCTTTCCTCTGTGTTTTAAATATGATGTTATCCAAATTTTTACTCAATTCAAAACTATGGCTGAGAAACAACTTAATCAATTTATTGCTACAACTTATTTAGATGGTGGGACAGAATATAAAGGTTTAAAATCAATCTTTTCGCATTTTGGAACTAAGCATCTCATATCCCCTCCTTAGACTCATGAACACGTTGCTCTAGTAGAACATCGCCATCGGCACATTATTAAAACAAGCCTCACTTTGTTGCATCGTGCTTCACTTCCCTTATCTCTTCGGTCTTTTTCTTTTTAAATGATAGTCTATTTAAATGGGTATTCTGGATTAAAAGAAAGTCTGGTGGTAGTATTGACTATTATAAGGCGTGACTTGTGGCAAAGGGATTTCATCAGCGTCCCAGGTTAGATATTATACATTCAGTCCAGTTGTGAAATACAGTTCTGGTAGAAGGATTGAAAGGAATTCTAATGGTAGTCTTCACTATTATAAGCTACTCAATTCATAAAATTTATATTTGTTTGTATTTTAGTTCAAAATTATCATTAATTTGTTATCTTGTTGTATCAACTATTTGTACATCACAAACAGTGAAATACATTTGAGCTTCTTCCTCATATGAACCAACTTTACTTAATTTATAGTTACCCTTTTTTAGTTGTTTGTGGTAGGGTTAGTTATGATGAAAAAAATCAGAACTTTGTTTGGATTTCAAGAGTCCAAGTATTCAAGCGATACTGAGCTTGTTATTTCTTGTTCAAAAAATTAGTCATTTGATCCTCTATTAAGTGGCTCAGTATGTAGTATACTTTGAAATACATGATAAATGTTTACTTAAAGAAAAACAATTAAGAAAATTTGAACCATCGATCTTTGTCTTTCTTCATTTTACTTAGTGAAAGTGTCACTGAGTATTAAGTGACCACCTCATCTAAAAGTTTAAATTGTTAAAGAGATGTTTATTATATTATTTATTATCTTCAATATGCCCTTGCAAGTGTAGACGAAATTAGTTTTTGAGTCTTGTACGTAAACAGTTTTAAACTTTTTAAACTGGTGGCACTAACTTTTAAATGTAAGAAATTTTTTCTTAAGGTGGCCTTCACGACCATATAAAATATAAAATAAATTATGATGGTTCAATGACCAAAGTCATCAACCAATGTGTAACCTCATTCATAATGAAATATTAGTGGATTCATGAAATGATGAGAAGAATATGAAAAGTCCATGTATTTGGTCTTATATTGAATCCATGTTCTTGAAAGATTCATATAACCATCTAAATTATAATTCTACATTAAGGTGTACTTAGTAAAGTTAGTAGTTCATTATAACCTTACATTATGGTGTACTTATTGAGGTTAGTGGGGTTAGTGAGTTCATGAAAGAGTTATTTCTAATTAAGTCCATGATGGGTGAAATTAGTTGGAAGATTACTCTATAAAGGACTCTTGGTCTCTTTCTCCACTCAATCTAACCAATATACAATTTGTATAAGTTTGTTATCCCATCAATTGACAAACATAAAAGTGTATAGAGTTAGGGGAAAGAAAATAAAGTTAGTCGTAGGGTGTGTAATTCAAGTTATACACTATAAAAGTTGTTCTTAATTATTTTATGATGTTATAATACAAGAGCTAAAGATCTGATTTTCATCCTACATGTGGTATCGGAGCAAGGTTGATGCTTATGTCTTATAACTCAATCATGGTATCTATTTTATATTAAGAAATTTGGGTTCATAGTATGTTGCGAACTTATTTATATAGTCACTTTGGATGGTGAATTATAGCATTTCCCAATACTTTTATGTATATAGGGTAACAAAATCATAAAGTGTACCCCAATTTTGACTAACGTTTTTCCCTCGTTTGTTATTTATAAAATTTTCTAGAATTGTTGACTTTGGAATGAATGTCAGTATTTTCAAAGTTATAAAAGAACTCTAGAATTTATTTTCATGTCAAGATTATTGCTAACTTGGCACATAACTGATATTTGGCTTCTTAAAGTTTTCTAGCCATTCTTTTTGAAAAGCTTGCTAACCAGTAACGAATAAAGATAGTTGATTGTTAGTCACCAAGGTGACTCAATCATTAATAACCATCATTGGCACTACAAAAAAGTTGAGCATAAGCAGCACAAATTAGGCGGCGCTTCAACAAGCGCCGTTAAAAATATTAACATATAAGGTCTTTTGCGGCGCTTTTGGTAAAGCGCCGTTTATACTTCTAAAACAACGGCGCTTTAAACAAACCACCGTTAATTTATGAGTGGTATTTAACGGGAAAAAATCCCGCCACTATGGCTAGGATAATGACGGCGCTTTAGACAAAGGCGCCGGCATACCCTAAGACTAATAGTGGCGTTTCTCTAAAGCGTCGCAATATGGAATCAGAAAAAGCGGCGTTTTTCAATAAGTGCCGTTATAGTTCTCTCAAAGCCAGCACTTTTATAGAAGCGTCGGGTTTTAGTCATATAAAGCGGCGGTTTTGCTAAAACGCCGGCATAGGTGTTATATATATACCCCTCACAGATTGCAACGACTTGTAGAAAACACTATCCCCACCAATCATCTCCATCCTCTGCTTCTTCCAGGTTCATTTCAACTTTTTTTTACTTGTATGTACATATATATAAACATATATATTTGTGTTTGTCTATTTGATTCGTATTTTTTGTGTGCATAATCATAATATATATATACATGTATATATACACATATGCACATATGTATATGCCCTCATAAGAACTAGATAATATATGATTGTTATCATCATTATGTATATTTATTACACATATTTATGAATTTTAATTTGGTAATAGTCCTTCATACATTTAAATTACATGTCATTATCTATGAATGTTATTGCCACTTTATTTTCTAAAATAATTAGTTGTCTTATCCAATTATTGAGAAAGAAAAGAAAAGGAAATTTATTGACATTTATTTATTTTTTGTTTCATCTTACAATAGCACAATCCATCGATGGATAAAAGTTGGATTACGAAGCCAAGATATAGCATTGAATATATTAATGGAGTAGATAACTTTCTTGATTTTGCATTTACTCATAATTCAAGGACAAAGATCTTGTGCCCTTGTATTCGATGCGTCAATTGTTTATTCCAATCTCGGCACATAATGAAAGAACATTTAGTATGTCATGGAATGATCAGTGGGTATACCGAATGGATTTATCATGGAAAAATTGTTAGAAATAGATATGCACCACCTCTTGTTGATATGGAACCGTCAATCAACAATTCACTTGAAAATCATAATAATATGAATGATTTAGTGAGGGATGCTTTCGGAATTCATGATAGATCAGATTTTGTAAATGAAAGTTTAGAGGGTGAAGAAATAAATGAAGATGAAGATGAGGATGAGGATAATGTTGATATTGATATTGATATTGAGGTTGAGCAACACAATCAATCTAAAAATGTGCCTAATGAAAAAGCTTCAAAATTTTATAAGTTTCTTGAGGAATTCAACCAAGAACTTTATTCTGGTTCCAAATCAACAATATTGTCATTCACAGTTGAGTTAATTCATTTAAAATGCGATAACAAATGGACTAAGAAGTCAGTTGATAGACTTATTGAATTCTTGAGAAACCATTTTCCACAATCGAGAATGCCTAAATCTTGTTATGAAGCGAAGAAGATGACAAATGCGTTAGGCCTAAAGTATGAAAAGATTCATGTATGCCCGAATAATTATATGTTGTATAGGGGTGTTAGAGCATCGCAACAATCTTGTCATGTTTGTAATGCATCTCGATGGCAAGAAGACAATGAGGATAGTGGAAGATGTATGAAAAAAAAAGACAGCAGCTAAAATTATGAGATATTTTCCTTTGGTACCAAGGCTTCAAAGGTTGTACATGTCTTCGAAAACATCTTTTTCAATGAGGTGGCATGACGAGGGTCGTACAAAGGATGGACTTTTAAGGCATCCCGCAGATTCGTCGGCGTGGAAGGATTTTGATTATCGATATCCCAGTTTTGCTTCTGATCCTCGAAATGTGAGACTTGGATTAGCCAGTGATAGTTTTAATCCTTTTGGATTGATGAGTAATGCGTACATCATATCGCCTGTAATATTGATTCCGTACAATTTACCCCCGTGGATATGCATGAAACAATCTTCATTTATTTTGTCAATGATCATCCCTGGAAAAGAGTCTCCCGGAAATAAAATAGATATTTTTCTTCAACCACTTATTGAAGAGTTACAATAATTGTGTGAAGGGATAGAAACATATGATGCAACAAGTAAACAAAATTTTTTGATGCGGGTTGCATTGATGTGGACTATAAATGACTTTCATGCATATTCTTGTTTATCAGGTTGGAGCACTAAAGGAAAATATGCATGTCCATGTTGTGCAAATAAGATGCAATCAAGGTGGTTAAAACATGGGGGCAAATTTTGCTATGTAGGGCACCGTCGTTGGTTAAGTGATTCGCACAGGTTTCATGCACAAAAACAGTATTTTGATGGGACAGAGGAATGAGGAATGAAACCTAAGACATTATCTGGGTCAGATGTGATAAGACAGTTAGAAGGGGTTAGTTTCATTGATGAGTATACGATAAATATGAAGAATGAGGCAACTACTTCTAAAAGAAAGAGAACAAGAGTTACAAGTATTGAAAATGATTGTTTAGATGAGCAACATATGGAGGGGGGTAACAATCATGTTAGTGAATTAGCATTTTGGAAAAAGAAAAGTATCTTTTTTAAATTACCTTATTGGGAGTTCAATACATTGCGTCATAATATTGATGTCATGCATATTGAGAAAAATGTTTGTGAAAATGTACTTGGAACATTGTTAAACATCAAAGGAAAGAGCAAAGATGATTCAAAAGCATGACATGACTTGGAGGACATGGAAATAAGGCCACAACTTCAACCTGTGAAGTTATCTAATGGAAAAGAGTTTTTCCCTCCTTCATGTTATTCAATGACTAGGAAAGAAAAAGATGTATTTCTGAAGGTGCTGAAACATGTGAAAGTGCCTGATTCATATGCATCAAATATATCAAGGGGTTTTAATATTAAGGAAAGAAAATTACATTCTCTCAAGACCCATGATTATCATATCTTGATGCAAGACCTACTTCCTATTGCATTGCGCTCATCTATGAACAAACAAGTAACAAAACTTATAATTGAATTGAGTAACATTTTCAAGGCCATATGCTCTAAGACAGTCAATGTTGAAGAAATGGAAAAGGTGAAGTCTTGTGCAGCATTACTGTTATGCCACATGAAGAGATATTTTCCTCCTTCATTTTTCACTATCATGGTTCATTTGGTCATTCACCTTGCTGATGAGGTAAAGGTTGCAGGTCCAGTTCAATTTAGATGGATGTACCCAATTGAAAGGTAACTTTTTCATATTTAAATACTCAATAACAATTTTTTTTTGACTTTATGTAATTATCTTTCACATCTTGTAGGTGCTTGAAAATATTCAAAAAGTATGTTGGCAATAAAGCCCATCCAGAAGGTTCAATTGCTGAGGGTTATATTGTACAAGAGTGTCTCACCTTTTGTTCAAGATATTTTGATGGCATAGAGACCATGTTTAATCGGCCACGCCGAAATGATGACATTGATCCTATAGAAAGAGAAAAATATTTGCTTTCTAGTGGTGGCAAAGCCATTGGAGCACCTGAGATTAAATATTTGGATGATTTATCATTGGTGCAAGCAAATAGATATGTTTTGCTACATATTGATGAAATAAAACCATATGTTGAGTAAGTCATTTGTTCTACCACCTTTAATGCATTTATATATTTATAACAGCCTTATACATATGATAATGAGTAATAACATTTGTTAATTTTGTGCAGAGAATTTAAGAGATACAAGATTCAAAAGCACCGCCCAAAAAGATATGGTACTAATTCAAGCGTATTGCAAAAGTTGGTGGTACATGAATTTTATACATGGTTCAAGATCCATGTAAGTATATATTTCTAAATTATTTGCAATAGGTATTGTGATTAAAATCTAATTTTATCAAAAAAAAATTGAATAATATAGGTATCGAACATGGGCCAAGGAGATGTATCAGATAAAATAAGATGACTTTCTATGGGTCCTTTTAAAACTACAAAAAGATTTAAAGGTTTTATTCACAACGGTATAAAGTTTCATACCAAAGATTGGAATAGGGGGAAAAGAACACAAAATTATGGAGTTGTTTTGACATCAATGACATCAAGCGTTGCTTCTGCTCGAGATCCAAATCTCGTTGAAGGAGAAATTGAGTATTTTGGTGAACTTATAGATATAATTGAATTGAATTATTCTAGACATTTAAAGGTTGTGGTTTTCCGATGTAATTAGGCTGATGTAACACAAGACAGAGGAGTCAAGAAAAGGAATTTCAAAAACGCCCTCGATTATCTGTATCCCATCCCTCACTGAGTAATTGTAGTTGTTCATTCCTCTTTTTAACATGTTTCAGAAGGAGCTGAGGTTGGCTTGCTTCGATGACTTGTGTGAAGATTGTGTTACTGTTGTGTATATATTCTATTTTGAGACCCTGGGTGGTCTTGTATGTATTTGTGTTGTTTGAAAGATTGTATTATGAAGTTAGAGATTTGTATGACTTACTAGCTAGCAGTTAGTTTGTAATAACTCAATGTTTTATTTTACTGTTTGGATATCTTGCATGCTTGGTTGAGTTAATGGAAGATGGTTGGTGGACTTAAAATATAAGAAAGTAAAGTAGATAAGATTAGAGTGGTAAGATAAGAGATTTTATAACATAGAAGTTCATTAGCTTATGAGAATGCATGCTTGTATGTCTTATCTTGCCAGTAGGAAGGCTCAGACGGTCTTAGTTGCTTGGAAAGTTATGAAATGAATGTCATATAGCTATTTCTTATGTATGCAGGTAACCAGTTAGTCCACGGTATAGAGGAGACTCTGTCCGTTTGTCGGGTCCGGACTTACCCTTTAGCGTGGGGCTGGGTCAGCACGTGACATCTGATATTGTCTATCTTTTGATGTTTTTTCTTAAATTTATTTTTTATTTCTTGGGTTTTGAATAACATAAATATAATGGGAGCTTTGAGGGGTGGAGGACTAAGCAAGGGAATTCCTAACTAAGCTGGACCTTCTTCACCATAACAACAATTCCTATGATTTTGCCTTCCCAACCGTCTGAAACTTGTAATCATTGAACTTCAATGGGTTACACTAGTGGGAATACAACTATTTTGTACATTAATCCATGCACATTTCACATGTAATTTCTTTTGTTTCTTATTGGCTTCATGTCACATACGCTTTTAATTAATTACTCTTAAGAAAACATAAATTAGGCAATCTAACATCTCTTATGCTTTTGTTTTGTCACTAAGTGCTTAAGAAAACATAATGAGACGTTAATTAATAATTAGTGCTTGCCAATTCGACAACATAAATTAGGCAATCTAACATCTCTTATTAGGTCCAACACAAACTTCTCCTAATAAGGGTCCGAGATAAGCTTTCATAATTAACATCTAATTTGTTTATTCTTCCACAATCTTCAGAGAATTGTATTACATGTTCAGAAAATTCTTGTTATATAAGATCATATCTTGCCACCTACTTTTAAGCTATAAATCTAAGTCATGTTCTCATTAGCATTAGCAACTTAACTACCAAATGATCATTATTCGGGACAATATATATCAACACCCTCACTCTAATGTCCAATTTGAATCTTATATTTAATTATTTAAAGAGGAAAAATTGAAATAATCCTACAAAGATTAGGATATAACATTAAAGAAATTAGTTTTCATCCTAATGCTACAAGGACTTAGATACGAGATTAGAAATTTTTTTTTCTAATCCTAGTAAATTAAATTTTATCTTCTATTCTCATTACTTATCTTTTCAAATTGGAAAAAAAAATACAAATCACTTTTCAAAAAAAGACATCATACTTAGAATATCTTTACTAAAAAGCTAAAAAAATTAAAAATATCTCTATAAATTAATAATTATTGGTTTATTGATAAATTAATATTTCCCTAAGTTAATTTAATTTAATAGTCCCAACATTATTAATTTAAAGATATTCTACTGTATATTATTAATTATATATATAGTAAATAATCTAAACTAAATATATAATTTCATTAAACACAATTTTAATAAAATTATATAGTGAACCAGAAAATTTATCCATGTATATATGTGAGTGATGAAGTTTAAAAATATAATTATAAGTGAATGATAAGGTGTTAAAAATTTAGCCATGTATATATGTGAGTGATGAAGTTTCGATTATCTCATGAGATAAATGGAGTTTTTCCACTTATCGAAGAATGTTGAGAATCTGCAATGGCCCCCTTTGCTTGTCCCTTAAAACCACCCACGTAAAGATAAATGAGGTGAGAAATCTTCAATATACAATCATTAAATTAATTTGCTAAATTTCTCGTTCTTTTGTCTTGTTTGTCGATTTGTCTCCTTCCTAACCAAGGTAGAACAATTGTCACTTTCAATACTTTGATTAATGATGAACAACATAATGCTGAGGCTCGCTGCTTGCTATTACACGTAAGCTTATTGAAATAAGCCAATCAAAGATTTTTGGGATCAATCTTAGTTACATATTTAATTTTATTTGAGTGAGATAAATTAGTTGTTGGGTTTATGAAGGTTTCTCACATTTCGACCAAAGTAGTTTTTAGCTTGGAATTGTGACATACTAATCTAGCTTAAAACATTATTCGAAAAACTTTTCCCTGATTTGAGTGAATGTTTATTAAAAATCAACCAGAGTAGCCAAACATTATACAACCAGAGTACTTTGTGTGAGTGAATGTCTTCTTTTATGTTTACTTCTCTGCAGGAAAGAGTAATATTTTCTATGTGAATATTCTATGTTTACTTCTATGTGAATATTATAAGAAAGCTACAAAGTGAGCCAAACTTTTATGTTTACTTCTATGTGAATATTCTAAGGCTGTATAACTCTGACCAAAAAGAAAAGAAAGAGAAAGGGACAGAAGGCTTGAGATTATTAAGTGTAATCTTTTCCCCTATTTGTATAAATTTGGATATTTTGCCTTCATCATTTATTATTGGGATTATAATAGTGGTGATCAAGTAGATGGAAGGGATGTATTTTCATGGTGCATAGTCAATTTAGCAAACAGATACTAAGCTTCACCAGTGAACAAATGATATCTGACAAGATTTTCTTCTTTTAAGTAGAGGATTTTTGATGGAATGCCAAAATGATACATATTAAAGTCATGCACAAAATGAAGACAGATTCATTTTGTATTTACAAAATCACTTGTAACCATTTGAATACTCAAAATGCTATCATTCTTGCTTTTGATGTTATTTGAGGTGCTAGTAATCTAAACCCAAATTAGTTGTTGGATGTGTGTTTTGTCTTAATTGAGGATTTCCTTCACATGATAGATAAAAGAAAACTAAATCCCGGTGTGCCATCTTCTTCAAATGCTGCTACAATACAATATCCATCTTCTGACACCACATCCACAACTCCACTTACAAATGTGGAAGACATACCACCTTCTACAAATGGTAATTAATTTTTATTTTACTTAGCTACTGTTTAAAGTGAATGTTATAATACTCATTGGTATATTAACCTTTTAAATTACGAGTCCTGTTTAGATGCCCTTCCTAAGCGTCAAAAACGAGGGCCCACGATGATGAAAAAGTTATGGAAGATTAAAAACCCCAATGAAAGATTATCGATTATTAACAACAAATATGGCCAACCTGTTGGGCCTAACGTTGCTGTTTTTGAAAATGAATGCGGGGTCATTGCAAGAAATGCAGTGTTATCCCCGATAAATCATAGATCTTGGAGAAAAGTGCCTAAAACCAACAAAGTTCAACAAATTGAACACTTGCAGGTAATAAATTATGAAATTAGTCCATGTTTTTTGCCTTAATGATTTTCAAGTTTAACTTATTATTCATCTTATCTTTATTTTTTTCAGCGATTTTTTGAATTTAATGAAGAAAAAACGAGATGTTATAAAAAAAATCAATCGGCAAGAAATGGAGAGAGTGATGACAACATTTGAGAGATAAGTACTTTGACAAGGATAAGCCTATGGAACATAATATGCAAAAGGAGATAGATAAATTGGATGCAAGAGTGGATCCCCCACAATGGCAGTGGTTGGTTGCTTTATGGTCAGACTCCAAGTATCAGGTGCATTTCAGAGATTTCTTGTAGCATAGTTTTTAAGTTCAGTTGCTTTGCTACTTGCTTACTTGATGAATTTTGTTTTCCTATAAATTGGATGCAAGAGTGGATCCCCCACAATGGCAGTGGTTGGTTGCTTTATGGTCAGACTCCAAGTATCAGGTGCATTTCAGAGATTTCTTGTAGCATGGTTTTTAAGTTCAGTTGCTTTGCTACTTGTTTACTTGATGAATTTTGTTTTCCTATTTACAGAAACAATGTGAGAATGCAACAAAAAATAGGAAGCAACAAACCGGGCTCCATACATTAGGAAGATTAAGTTATGGCAACAAACGTTATGACATGGTACATATAAAATATTGTATTGGACTATTACAATTTTGCATAATTATTAGATAACTTTGCATGTTCACTTTTATAGGAGAAGGATGGGACTAAAGTGGGTGAAATTGATTTATATCGAGCTACCCACAAGAAGAAAAATGGAAATTTTTATGATGATGTAGCGGATTTTCTGGTATTTTACTTATGATTGTTGCGTTGTTTCCCATTTTATGTCTTATGAATGTTTTAATTATTTGTAGTTCATATTTTTTGGAGAGGTGTGATACAATGAAGGAGTAAAGAGCTTTAGAACTTGAAGTGGGGCAGGATGACTATGATTTACAACTCGAGGTTATGAGAGAATTGCGAGGAGATGAGCGCCCTGGGAGGGTTAGAGGTTTTGGGTTGGGACCTACACCGAGTATGGTCTATGGCTCGAAAACATATTCTAGAACTATGCATAAAAAATTGGAAGCTGAAATGGAAGAGTTGAAGAAATCAAATATAGCTTCACAAGAAGAACTGAAAGAGTTAAGAGAAAAAAATGTAGCTTCACAAGAGGATATAAAAGAGTTGAAAAATCAATATCAAACTGAGATTGCAGATCTAAGGAATACAGTGGATGCTCTCGTAGCTTCAATACGAGGTGTGCCATCTCACAGCCAGGTAATAACTCTATCAAGAGATTGTGTGATTACTATTGTACCAACAGATGATGCTTGGATTTTGAGTGACTTGCTTATTATTAGTTGCTATGCCTGGGTGCCTGAGTAGAAGCTATGAGTATGCAATGCCTGAGTTCAAGCTCTGCCCGTGTGCTAGTGTCTATTAATAGGCTGCCGTGGATCCTCATGTAGGGGCAAGAAAACAACTCCAACAGTTAGGCAATGAATGCCATTTATGCGCTTTTGACTTTGTTTTTTTTTTTTCCTAAAAAAGTAAGGAGATGTATTAATCAAAAAAAGTACAAAAGAAGTGGGTAATTACCCCCAAGTAAAAACAAAGGGCCCCTATTAGCAAGCACTATACAAAAGCTCTAACAGCCTCTCCATCATTTTTGCTAAAGTTGAGAGCTCGCTACTTGTTTGCCATGGCTGCTCTCTACATGCAACGAGCTGTTGCTTCATTTTTTTTTCTTTTTGTTAGTAAAGCTCTTTCAAAGAGCTCGCTACTTCTATTTATTTATTTTTTAGTAAAGCTCTTTCGAAAAAGCTAGCTGCTTCTAGTTTTTTTTTTAGTAAAGCTTTTTCAAACAAAGATGCTTTCTTATGTTTCAAAAACTCAAAGATGCTTCAGTGCCTCCATTTTCAGATGCAAATTTGCTCTACACTGCATCTTGCTTCTTTAATTCTATGTATATTGCAAATCTACATAGATAACTAATACCTGTTTTTGTTTTCTAATGGTATAGGTATCCAAACAATGAATGGGGACCTTGATCTCTCATTGACAATGTTGAAGGAGCTCCCAAGTGCTATTAAAGATGTTTTATGTAATATGTTTTGGTTAAGATGTCTCTTTTTGCTAGGAACCTTCTATGTAATATAAAAGATTGCCGACTTAGTTTTGGATTTATTACTTTCTATGTAATGTGATATTGTGGATTTAGGTTTTGGATTTATTACCTTTAATGTGAATGTGGATTTACTTTTTGGATTATTGTATTTTATGTATTTTCTTTTATAATTGAAAGTTTGGTTTTCCCTGCTAATTTCAAAGCTCCATTGAATGCAAGTGAAGTTTGGATACTCATGAAATTTCAAAAAGGAAAAAGGTTATACGATTGAGGAAAGCACATTGGAATATTATTCAAAATCTCTGGCGCTTATTTAGAAACGCCGTGAAATGTTAAAAGGATATCCCTGACACTTTTCTAGAAGTACCGTAAAACGTTAAAGACTATCAGTGGCGCTTACCTAAAAGCGCCGTGAAGCGTTAATGAATATCGCCGACGCTTATATGGAAGCGCCGTAAAATATTAAGATAATCCCCGGCGCTTATAAAGCGCCATGAAACATATATAATCCACGACGCTTAAAAAGCGCTGTGAAAAAATAACATCCCCGGCGCTTAAAAAGCGCCGCTATATATCTATCTGTACCAGCGCTTTACGCCGGCTATTCCTATGGCGGCGGCACATTCACTGGCACTTCATTAAGCGCCGGTATTAATTTATGCGGCACTTGCAAAGCGCCGCTAAATATTAAAATAAACGCCGACAATTTCATCATTTCCTGTAGTGTGGGTATAAATCTGATGATAGATTGGTTGCTGCCAAAGTGGCCTAATCATATCATTTATGATTGAATATTTATGGTTTAGTAAGCCTAGAGATTATAGAGATGTAAATTACCCAAGGGTGATTTATTATTTCTATGATGAAAAGTATAGTTGAGTTGTGTTATATCCAAAGGTATATACGACATCTCAATTTTTATAAAAGTTCAACCTAGTTTGACTATACAAATCTAAGGTCCAAACATAATTTCATAGGCATAACACGAGGATCCTGACCTAACCCATCTTCAATTTGACCCAATCCTAGTATTTGATACCTTCCATTTAGTTAGATTTAGCTAGTTTAATTTTAATTCTAAATTTAAGTTAGAGTTTGTTGTGTGATTTCTAACGCAAGTGCACGTATCGCAACAAGTAATAAAGTAGTAAGTAAAGATCGTTTCTACGAGGACTGTGATTATTAAGTACCGAAATTGGTGTAGCTCTAACTTTATTCGGACAATCAAAATCTGAGAAATTGTAATTAAAAACTAAAGAATTAACAAAACTAATGAAACTAACAGTAAACAATTACGAGTTTTATAGAAAAGTTGATTCAATAATTGTAAAGCTCTAAGGATTCCGATTTCACCAAGATTCATCCTACTCGAATTTATTGATTAAATCCAATTGACAACTATTCCTTATGCTACCAGCAATCTCACCAAGGTAGATATTAATCTTTCTCAAACATCAACAACCTATCCCAATAAGCAAGCTACCTATATCTCTGTGATAACTGTGAACTTATGGAATGCATTAAGAACGAGAAATTTAAATGTTGCACTATATCTCATAATTATCTCTAGCTTATGACAATTTAATGGTACTCCACACGTGGTCTAATCTAATTATCACTTCTCAGTCTCAAACCAAACCACAAAACAAGCAATTATTGGCCTGACAATCATAGGCATTAAGCATAGTGTGAAATACTCAGCATAAAAATAGAATAATCCGTCAATCAATTAACCAACATAATTCGAGTGATCAAAATTTGGCTACATCGTAGCCCTAGAAAAATAATCTAGCAACTCATAATAAATGTAAATGAAATCCAAAATCTATTGAAATTCATGATGAGAGAGAGAAAAAAAAAACTAGAAATCTCAAGAAAGTCGTGGTGAAATCTTGTCTCTAATCCGTCCTTCCTTGTCAATCTTGCAGTTTCCTCGCGTTTTTTCCTCTCCAAACGTTGGTTTTTCTCTCTAGAACTAGCCGTCAGCCAAAAGAACTCCTTTACACGTTTGTTTTCTTCCTTTTAACATAGGGTTTCTTCTTTTCGCATCTTTTTACAAAATTACCCATAAATTTCCTGCGATGCTCCGCAGCTGCGCTATGACTGCGCTACTTCTTATTTTCTTCAATTTCTCCACAAGTTTCATGAAAGTCAATCCTTTGCTATTTCTCTTCAATCTTTGCCTCAAAATTTAGTTTGTCTCTCGAAAATTACCTATAACTCAAATCAAACACAAAACCAATCAAATTGCTCATAAATTACTCGAGAACCAACAAAATTCAAGTGAAAAGGTACTAAAATAATATATCAATAATGCACCTAACAAAGTTTCCTTGAATCCATCATCAATTAATCACTTTTCATTCTCTTTCACTTTTTTAAGCCACTTCCTACACAAGCACACATTAGATAGCAGTTAGGAGCCTTTCTTTGGAGATCCAACCCCGCACTCAAACCCACACTACACTACATAGATCCATGCACTTGCGAGTTTAACTTTGTAGTTTTGCATTCTAATTTTCCATCCACCAAGAAAACGATCCTAAAGAATAATTTTTCTTTTTGTCATTTTCAATACTTGAAATAGGACATTTTGCTAACAATAACAACTCAAATATATAAATTTCAACATATATATACATACATATGTAATATATATATATATACACACACACATATTTAACAACATATGTAAAGTAGATCTATAATATATATATACACATACTTTCAAAACTGAGAGAAACTTGTTAAAAAATATGAAAAACAAGGAGAGTAGAGCTTGGGTGGAGGCTAGGAAATGGGTTGAGGGGTCTTTTTTTTTCTCATCACTTAACATTTGGTTCCATTGCGACTTGGTGACAAACCATTACTCAATGGCCTTGTCACCACGTGGCAATGTCCGTCACCCTTGCCCCTCCTAAAACACCACCTAACCCCCTACCTCAATTAGTGATTGCGATGGACCTGAGTTCCTGTCACCTCTCCACCATCCTACCCCACCTAACACTATCAACACCTCACCCTTACCCTCATCTACCTTACCACTGTAATTTTTAATACTTAGTTTTCCAAAATTAATAACTAAATCCTTATTTAATCCATCATTATCTGATGACAGAATACCAATAGAAGGTGAATTGGCGATGGAATAGCGACGATAATTCGAATTCTCATCACTATTTCGTTGACCATTAAGCTACGGAATAGCAACGTAATTTTGAATTTTCATGGTTATTCTGTCACCAATTCTCCTTCAGTGTTACGTAGCAAATTCAGTAATTAATTTTATAAGAATAAGAAATACAAATTATAATTTTTGTTACTTAGTACATGTTAAATTCTATTAAAAGTATAAATAAGTTTTTAAACTTAGTTTGAGGTCCAAACCACATTTCGGGACGAAAATCAATGAAATTAGATGAAATTGGACATGATCCCTTACAGTTCGCACTATAAAGAATGATGTCTTATTACGTACGTCGAATCCCTAGCGTGTAACCATAATTATGTTGTAAAACACTTATTTATATTTTAATTTAATTTAAAATGTATTAAGAGGAAAACTATTATATGTAATACGTATATTTCAAAATTAATGATTAGATTTTGTAACTACTCTGTCACTTTTTATTTAGTCGTGGAATAGCCGCAAAAGGTGAATTTTAGACAGAATAATGATGAAATTTTGAATTTTCTTCACTATCCCATAGCCAACTCACTGATGGTGGTTATTTAATTATGTCTCTATTTAACAATGGAATTTCTTTAAAAATAACTCCCGTTTCCTTTCCATAGCTACTTAGCAACCGAATATTTTTTTGTCGCCATTTAGGCAGTATTTTGGTGACGAAAATAAGTCCGGTCACTAAAATCAGTAGGTCATGTCTTTTTTTTTTTGTTTTTTTGGTAGTGATTTTAGAATTATTGCAAAAAAGTAACTCATGAGTAACTATTACCAAAATATGATAAAAAATTTTAACCGTTGTAAAAAATCTCAGTATACGCAACAGTTAGAAGCGATTGTAATAAGACACCTATTGTGATGGTTTATTCATTCTTGTATTACTGTATTAAAAGTTTTCATGGAAAAACACAAACAATAAACACAATGATCCGAATGCAAAGAATATAATGTAAAAGAAGTGAAACAACATAACCCATAAACTCTTGGAAGTTTGGCATTACTCTTTCCTAAGGTGAATGTACGAGAATAAGACAACACTTCAAATTGATTAATTAGTACTCTAACGCGCCTCTCTTTAATGCCAATGTCAGACAATATCTCTAACATGCAACTAATTCTAGGAGGAAAACCTTATTAGATTTGATTTCTTTACAACGGTCAACTCGAAAAAATAGAATCCCCAAGAAATTACCTTATTAGTTCTATTTTTCCCTTGTTGCGCAAGTTTGATGCCGGAAAATAACTCCAAATTGTATTTGGAAAAGAATTAATTCATCAAGTATTTTTTATATACTTAGTAATCCTACTCCACACCCAATTACCACCCCTCTCTTATAATTTCTAAACCCTACCGCGCCATAAACAAACAAAAACAAATTCCTTGCTTCTTTATTCTTGATCATTCATTGCCAAGACAAAGCAACTCGTGTTCAAGAACAAAGAATATATATTTCATCAAGAACATTAAAAGCATCGACAACATGAAGGCATTGACATATGCAGATGTGGAGGACATTGAGGTGGGTGCAAATTGGCTTCCCATAGACTATTTGGCTGCTGTTGCAGAAAGGGCTAGCATCATCTATGACAAAGAAAAACAGCAAGAAAGAGCCATGGAGAGGAGAATCAAGAACTCAATGTTCCACATAGGTGAAGCAAGTTTGTGCCGATCAAATAGGGTTTTCAAGAAACCCACTAAGCCCTTCCCTCGTCTTGATGCATCTAATCAAGAAATATTGACGACAGAAAAGAATTTCAAGAAGCTTGTTGTGAGATTCTCTGATAAAATATGTGTTGTGCCCTATGAAGAAGTATTGAAAGAAACCTCAAGGGATAGTTTCTCTATGAAGGGTTCCAAAAGAAATAGGTATGAAAGTGAAGACTGTGTGGAAAATTTTAGGGTTATAAAGAAGATGAAAGGTAATGGCGGCAGGACAAAGATTGATGAGAATGAACCTAATCCACCACCACCATTACCGGAAGCACACAAGAAATGCATTCAAGGACTTGCCCAAGGCAAATCCGTTTCTCAAGAGAAGTTGGTGATACAAAAGAAGCTTTTCGATACTGATCTAAGCAAAACCCACAACCGCTTATCAATACCATTCAAGAAAATGTTAATAGTTTTCTTGATGAAGATGAAGAACATAGACTTGGTCTTCGCAATGGGAGAAATATGGAGTCCATGGTGGTGCCACTGATAGATCCTTTATTTAAGCGTTGGGAGGTAAGCTTGAGGAGGTGGGAGATGAAGAAGGAGGTGCAGAAAAATACTAGCACATCATATGTCTTGTGTAAACCATGGAATAGCATTCAAGAAGAGAATGGTCTTAAAACTGAAATGGTTGTGCAACTATGGGCGTTAAGAGTTGATGGAGATTTGTGGTTTGCTCTTGTGAAGGAGCCACAAGATCATCAAAGTGGACAGCAGTCTGGGAATGGAGACTTGGCAAGTTGCAGTAGCAATAGTACTGTAGCCAGAGCGTCATCATCGTCTTCAGTAGACCATGATTAATTATGTATACAATATCAAATATTTAGGGATCGTTTTATATATTATATTTTTCTCAAATTTTGTTGTTGTTTTAGCGATATTTTTTATTTTTTTTTATTTTTTATAATTTGATCACACATCAATGGATGGAAATTCTTCAGACATTGGATATATATATAATATCAGTTATTTAGTTTTCAGTTTCTTTGCCTTTATTTTTATAAAAAAAATAAGTCTTCTTGTGTTGCTTTTGTAATAGCAAGTTACTGACCTCAATATTTTTTTCACAATTTAAGAAATTTCAGATGTAAGACCTGCTTATGTCCAAAAAAGATCTAATCCGAATGATAAACAAAAGAGGCTTGTTACCTAACTGTGTTTATAAAATAATATTGATACGAAACTATTGCAAGATTAACTTTTCATCGAATCACCCCCAAGAATCTTTATCAATATGATGTTATCTGATTAGCTTTGTAATGACTTCCACTACAAAAAAAAAAAAAAAAAAAAATGAATTTTGTGAGAAATGGTTCTCCTTACCATGTCGTCGCTAATTTAGAATTTGCGACAGCACGGTGAGGGGAAACATCCGTCAAACACGAGGTGATTGCCAAAATCGTACCCCTCACCAAGCCGTTATCAATTTGTCGATGGCTGAGAAACTATCTCCAGCTCGTCTCCAATTCTTTCATTACCAAGCCCTCTCCATATTTTCCGTCTCCAAGCCGTCACAACAATTTGCTTTCGCCGTTCCCTCGCCAACTTAACCTGTTCCCAAACTGTCACAAAAATTGTCATCGCCAACCTTTCCCGTCACCCGGCCGTCACCAATATTTGTCGTTATCGAGTGCTCGCCAACTTAACCCCCTCATGCAACCGTCACCAAAATTGTCGTCACCAAGCCCTCGCCAACCTTTCCCCTCCATCGACACAAACAATCACCAAAAAGATTCATAAAAATTAACCCATCATCAAAATAGTAAGCTAAAAAAAAAAATATGTTGTCGCTTATTATAATTAAGAATTTTATAGATACATCAGGTGCCTTATTTTGTTTTAAGGATGTATAAATCTTCTAATGTATGTAACCAACCTGCAAGATTAAAAGCTGCAACTTCTTAGATAATTTGTAATAAGGACTCAGCATTATAAAGGAAAAATAAATGATGACTCCATAATCATTATAAAACAGAGGAAATTCTAATCACCAAAAGGACTAAATAATTCTAGTTATAATGCATACATTTATATCTATCCTTTTTCGTGCATGGAACGACCTCTAACAAGTAGGACGAACTTATGTTACATAGTGCAAACAATGCTCAGTGCCCACTCTTGGGGCATCATGCAGATTAAGTAACATAACAAACTCAACAATCTCATCAGTCCAAAGAACAGAGCCTCATAATTTACCAAAAAAATAAAGAAGAACCATATACATACAATGGAAAAATCAAAAACTATAAATTTTAACTAAACATAAATATAATTAATTAAGGCATATATGATACAATTCCAGAAAACTAAAATTCTGACTTCTGAGGCTTTTCGAGTTTATGGGCAATTGACAGAAGTTCTATTAAAAAACCATACCCATGACAATCAATACAACTCCTCAATGCAGATTCTTTACTGCAACAAAGAAGCAAATCACAAGACAAACAAGTATTTTAGATACTCAAATATGCCAAAATGGAGAATAAAGAGAAGGGTAGACCACCAAAAAAGAAAGAAGTATTAGAGAAGTAATTCTAATGTTCACTCATTGAGTTAGATATAGATAACAATGATAGATATTGCCACAAGTACGAGCTTTTAACTAAACACAAAGCAATATGGAAAAAAATAGCGAAGAGAAACTTTCATCATCTTAGCCACCAACATTCATAGGTCAACCATTTTCACTATTCATCACATACATACACATTCATATACAAACAATAAAATCACAAAAAACCAAATAATTATAGGAAATCTTGTGGCTGCCAGTTTCTACAAGACTAATACGACACCAAAATCTATAAAGAATCTATAAAGATACTTGCTACCAATGGCAATGGAAATTAAGAGATTACTAGTCATAGTTATGTATACACTATATGAAAACAATAAATGTATACCATAAACAACCTTTTTATTTTTCATTACCATTAAACATTCTTCACATAAAATAAATTTCCAATGTACAATAACAAGGAGGCCAAGCATACCTTTGCTCGAAGGTTTTTCACATTGTCTGCCTTAGCATTCGGGCTAAGCCTGCCCAACCGGTCCAAAATCTTGTTTGACCTAGGTGAATGAATCAATAAAACAAGACCCAAAAAAAAAGTTGTAAAAGACTATGCATAATCAAATTTTCATAACAATTATAAAAAAAATAAAAAAAAAATGTAATTTTACTCTCCAAATAAAAGTCAACCGACACTAACAAGAAGAAACCGAGGAAAATCTCAACTTTAACAAAATTAGAATATACTTTATTTAGCTTACAAATAGAATAATTTAACAAAATTAGAATATACTTTATTTTGCTTACCTAACCTCTGCAATTTGGTTGATGGTGAAGCGAGTGGAGGTAGTGGCGGTGAGATTGGGTAGAGGGGAGTAGGACGCGTCGAGGAAAGGACTGGGGAGGCCAGAAAAATAAAAATGGGCAAGGAATCAAACATTGGATTCCTTTTACCTTTCAACATCGTATAGTCATACACGTATATACAAATATAAATTTATAGATCTATACATGTACATATATGTATAAATGTATAGATCTGTATAAATTAAAAGGGGTGGGTTACCTTCAATGGTGGAGTCGAGGCTGATGGTAGCACGGGTGGTGTACAAGGATGGGGATGTTGGCGCGCATGGGTAGGGGTGACGGGTATGAGGAGTAGGGGTATTGGTGCGAGGGGAAGGGGTGGGGTGATGGACTGCAGGGGACGTGGGGGTGGGGGTTATTTTTCAAATTAGATCAACCCCAACTGCGGCTGATCTCCTTTATTTAATTTTTTTTTAAAAGATTGGTAGTGACGAGCCAATTGGGTCCGTCACCCTTGTGGGAGGCGTTCGCAATTTTGGAGACGGGAGGCATTCCCGTCTCCAATTTTGGAGACAACGAAGTATGTCGTTAATAACAGTGACGACTTGGTGATGATTTTTTTCGTCTCACACTATGCTGTCAGTGTCTTGTCACAAAATTGGCGTCAACCTTTCTCTTCACCAAGCCGTCGCCGTATTTGTGATGGGATGGCGATGGTCCGTCGCAAAATTCAGTTTTTTTTTGTAGTGTTCATTTTTTTATGTATATATTCCACTTAAAATGATGTATTTCAATTTGAATTTCTTCACCGGCTTGAACTATATCTCAGTACGGATGATGCAAGACGATTTCACATCTTAGGATTGAAATGGAATTGCATATTTTCACGCTCGCCATAGTGCGTGATTTGTCTAAACTTCCTATTAATGAACAAGTCAATAAACAAAAAGGATAGTGAAACTATTCATCTTTAAGATTTGATACAATGGAGAAAGTGAAAAAATTAAGAGATAGATGCCATCAATTTTGTACAAAGAGATTCAAATTTTCATAATTGATAAAAGTAATTAGGTCCCACCTCCTAATAATTATATTTCTTGTTTTCTAATTTTTTTTTTAAATTTCAATTCACAACTCTGAAACTTACTCCATTTGTTTTCTAAATGCAAATCGTCATGTTTAATTTGTTTTCTGAATGTAAGTCATCATGTTTAAGGCACATGAATATATAAGATGAATTGGCTTGGATTGTGTTTGTCATTAGATTAGAAATTCTGGGTGATACCTCAGTTTTATACGATGAATTTATTGATAGCAAACTTTTTTTTTTTGGCTACGCAAGCAGATTGTATTTCATTAAAATATGAAAGGTACATAGGAGCTGGGACGTCATACGACCAAATACAACAAAGAAGAAACAAAGAAGCTAGCCTAGTAAAAATCAAGTCCAATGAAGCACGGGCTAGCTAATTAACAAACAAACCAAGTGCATTTGTCAGATTGAGTTTGCCTGTTAATCATTCCCGCACTGGTTAATCAGCTAACCAATCCGGCATTGCAAAGTCTGGAGCAACAAAAAGGATAACAAGTACAAGGTTGAACCAAAAAGTAGCCAAAAGGCAACCAACAACAATCTAGCAAAGCATGATACTTCTGACATCATCAATATCAGAATAAGCTCCAAGGACAAGGAAGTATCGAAGGTCAAAGTGAAGCTCAAAAACTTCGACAAGTTCAACAAGGGAAACCAGTTCTTCATCTGCAATTTCTTCAAATTATGTGCCAAGAACCGAAACAAGCATCAAAGAGTTGAATGAAGCGTATAATGCTTCAGAAAACACAACCAAGTGCAAAAATTCGCAAGGTGTTTATGAACACATTTGCAACAAGGAAAATGGGAGAGGAGATGAGGGATTAATGGTCAAGCCAAAGGGAGAGGCGCCACGGCCAAAGACGGCTTGGCCATGGCAAAGGGGAAGAAAAAAATGAGGAAAGATGAGGGGAAAGATGGGGAGAAAGTGACAGTGGCCACACGAGAGAAAAGGGGAAGAAGGAGGAAGGGAAGAGGAGGATTGGCCATGAGCATAAAGCCAAGGCCAAAAAAGAAGGGATATTTATACTGAACTTTGGTTTACTACATACACATAAAAGGAAAATGCCATTTCTTAATTATCTGAAGTACATGATTGTGAGAGAGATCAATAATACACATTAAAGTAAAAAGCCAAATTGGCGCATAAATTTTGAGCAAAAAGCTATTTTAGTCCCTCACATCTGGAAAATACCCATTTTAGTCCCTTTTTTTAACTACCATTAGCCTTCTTTTAATGGTCAAAGGTTTGACCTTTCTAAAAGACCTAAATGCCCTTATAGTAGTTAGGCATAAAAGGAAAAAAATACGATTAAAAAATCGTTGGGTTATTTAACCGTTGGGATATTTATGATATTAATTGATTGCGTCAATTTACTAGGAAAATAAATATGATACCTGTCAATAAAAGAATAATTTTGACAAATTTTATCACTTTTTTTTAATTACGAAACAACTTTACCCAAATAAAAATTGAAGATTGATTATTATAAATAAATAATATAGCTTAACCTAAATAGAGCTATAAAAATAAAATATAATTCAACCTTAATAGAGCTTTCCTTTAAAGAAAGAAAAAGTCGATTAGTTTCAATTAGGTGAAATTATATTTTTTTATTGATGAGAAGTCAAAAAGGAGAAAGAATAACAATAAAATATTTTTTATAAGGGCATTTATGTCTTTTAGCACAGTCAAATATTTGATTGTTAAAAGAAACCTAACCATAGTCATAAAGGACTAAAATGGGTATTTTTCAAAGGTGATGGAGTAAAATAACCTTTTACGCAAAGTTCAGGAACCAATTTGGCTTTTCTCCCAATCTTATCTAGTAGTTTGGGTAAATCATTACGTCTTTGTTTTTTCCACAATAACAAGGACTATCATTAGTTGGAAAAGAAGTGCATGAGATAAAGTAAATCTATGTTTGAGAGCTTGGAATTATAAAGAACTAAACTAGTTGTTAATGCAAAAAATAGGCTTGGACCCTTGGTCCAACCACGATGGTTTGCTTAGCCCCGAACGACATTAATGTTAAGGCCAAGGCCTGCATGTAGTACCTTGAGTCGTAGCCTACTACCGAAGGAGCCCACGCAGAGACCCCAAGCTTTACGCTAGGCCCAAAGAACGGACTATCTCATGTATGTGACCGATGACGGACTCGGGCACGACCTATGGCCTTTCCGGGTGCAAACGGATAAACGGCCAAAAAAGAGTCCTTAAAGGACTAGCTTACCGTAACGGATAAGCTACCAAGAAAGATACCTTTAGAGACTAGACTACTATAGCGAACGACAATCGACAAGTTCAGATAGAGGCTTATTCTACGGGATAAGTAATTACTTCCTCGAAATAGTCTACTCGAGTTACAAGTCCTAGGGGATAAGCGACTCTCGACCTATCGCATTTGCCCAGCCTACGAGAAGTAGATGATTGACGAAGGATTTGGGATAGAGACTATCTCTATCCTACACGATAAGCGATCAGGTAGTCTACTGAGAGTACAAGTCCTAAGTGTCCGTGACTCTTGGCTTGACCACACCTATAAGTAAGTCACGCCTACACAATGAGAGGGCTCGAATACTAGCCATACTAGCATTACTTTCCCTCTCCCTACTACATTTTCACAGCCTACACTCTCAATATTGATGCCGATACTACGGTAGTCTCCGTCTTACCCTTCCATCTCTCCTCGTTTTCTTATCCTATTCGATAACCTACTAACTTGAGCATCGGAGTGTCTTTGGCCGGCACTACACCGGTGTCCCAAGACTTACGCCACTTTTCTCGCCTTCTGTCTTTGCAGGTTACTAGTGGCTCCGAATTCGTAATTGTAAATTTTGGCATCTACAATTTGGCGCCCACCGTGAGGCCCTAGCAACTTAGCTACTCGAGCAGAGGGCTACGAGCCTTTGGCAATTTCTCCTTGCGACGAAAGCAATGGCCAAAACGAGCATTCGAAACAATCTTCAACACAGATGGAGGCCTTGATGGCCGAGATTGAAGCTTGCAAGGACAAGCTGAAAGAGCTTGAGGCGGAAAACACTGATGTCCGCCATGAACATATCGAGCTAGAGGAAAGGGTCAAGACCCTTATGGCGTCCACTACCCCACTTAACCTTGGAAAGTCAATCACCAATGGATAGTTGGTGCACCCATGCAATCCCTTGGGTCAACACCACAACAGATGCCCGGGAGTGGAGTTTACCTTCGACCTACTGCCGCCACTGAGTGACACCGACTCAGTTGGCAGATGAAGGAAGACTGAACTAAGACATTTTTCGTCGGTTCCAAGAGATGGAATCCTTAATCCAGAGGATCCCTGGGGTACCTGTCCCCATTAAGAAGAGTGTAACAAACAGCTTTGCTGACTCCTCGTTTATTGATGTCATCGCCTTGATAGAGATGCCAGCTAAGTTTAGTTTTCCAAATTTGAGGCCCTACGATGGGACTACTGATCCTGACGACCACATAACGCAATACAAGCAAAGGATGTTCACAGTAGCCATCTCGCAAGACACTAGAGAAGCCTGCATGTGCAAGGGCTTCGTTCCAGCTTGGCAGGACCCGCCTTACAATGGTACACAAGTTTACCGAACAACTGCATCTCATCCTTCGCCTAGTTAACAAACAAGTTCATGGAACAGTTTGCAAGCAGCAGAAAACTAGAAAAACAATAAGATGATCTCTATCTAATTGTGCAAAAGAAAGGTGAACTGTTGCGCGACTACGTGGGAAGATTTAACAAGGAAAAAGTATCCATCCCGCACTACAACATAGCCGCAACTGTCTCTGCCTTTTGCAAAGGCCTGCTTCCTGAGTCCGATCTATACAAGGAGCTAACCAAGTACCCATGCAAGACGATGGAGGATGTCCTAGCCAAGGCATGGGCTCAAATCAAGTGGGAGAAGGATGCGTCAAACCGTCCGGATATGCGAAGGTGACTAGTAGCATTGGATTAGCGCTCTAAAAGGTGCGAGCCTTACCCCAGTGAGGAACGAAGAAATAAGAGATTATGCGATGAGATGAGACCACTTGGACAAAAGCGAGATCGCAGTCCGGATGTGCGAAGGGTGCCCGACTACAACCTCAGTATAGCCCCAACTGAGCTTATTCATACCCTCAAGAAAATGGGCGAAGCCGTCAAGTGGCCGAAGAAGATAAGGTTCCCCGCTGACCGGAGAGATAAAATCAAATGGTGTGACTTCCACGACGACCATGGACACACAACTGAGGAGTGTATTGGGCTCAAGAAAAAAATTGTAGAGTTGCTAAAAAAAGGGCACCTCACCCTCCTAACCGATAAGGGGAGGCAGACCGTAGCCCAGCGAGAGAGAAAACAAAAGGCTCGAGAGGTCACCCCATCTGAGACGTCATGCATCAAGCGAATAGTAAATTCCATCACTGGTAGATCAAAGGTCAGTAGTATCAGCCACTCGGTGGCGAGAAGACAAGTTCGACAGGCTATCGGTTTCGGCTCGAGACCTCGGCCACCTAGGAATTTGAGCCCAAGCAGATTATCACATTCTCTAACAACGAAGCAGCCTACTTAGATGATTCGCACCATGATGTCCTTGTGATAACATTAAGGATAGCCAACAACTTGGTCAGAATGATACTAGTCGAAAATGGCAGCTTAGCCAACATCCTCATGCTAGATGCTCTTAGGGGAATGGGGATTGACGAAACTTGTGTCACTCGTTGTTCAACCACCTTAAACAGGTTCAGCGGTGAACACAAGAGCACAATTGGAGAGATTGCCCTCTCAACCTATGCCGAGGGTGTTAACCACAATACTCGATTCTTGGTGATAGATTGTCCGTCACCCTACAACATCATACTGGGGCGCCTGTGGATCCATGAGATGAAAGCCATTCTATCAACCTACCACTAAATAATCAAGTTCCTGACTAATTGGGGAACAGAAAAAATAAGAGGATAACAAAGGGACTCTCGCGAGGGACTCTCGCGAGGGATTCTCGCGAATGCTACTAATCTGCCTTGAGGAGGGCTGGCCATGATGTTCTGTATCAAGTAGAATAGACTACGACACGAAGTTAGCCTGACCAGCCTACCATGGAAGAGCTCGACGAGGTACAAATCCACCCGACTATCCAAATCATATCGTTCAGATTGGTTCAAGGTTAAAGTCAGGGCTGCGCGACCAGTTAGCAGACTTCCTCAGCCAGCATCATGACTGTTTCGCTTGGTCTCATGCAGACATGACCGGAATTGACCCAGAGGTCATGGTTCATAAACTACAGGTCGACCCAGTCTACCTTCCGGTCAAACAGAAACGAAGGAAGTTTGCAGTAGAGAGGAATCGTATCATCAACGAAGAGGTACAAAAACTAATTGACATTGGATCTGTTTGCGAGGTCCTCTACCCTGACTAGTTGGCGAACGTGGTGGTTGTAAGAAAAAAAAATGGTAAGTGAAGAGTCTGCATTGATTTTATAGACTTGAACAAGGCGTGCCTGAAAGTCTCATTTCCTCTCCCACACATAGACATAATGGTGGATGTAACAACAGGGCAGGAGCTCCTCACTTTTATAGATGTCTTTTCTAGCTATAACCAAATACTCATACATCCAGAGGATCAATAGAAGACGACATTCATCACTAAACAAGGAATATATTGCTACAAAGTCATGCCTTTTGGCTTGAAGAACGCTGGTACAACCTACCAACGCCTGGTTAACAAAATGTTCACTGACTTGTTGGGGCAAACCATGGAGGTCTACATCGATGACATCCTGGTAAAATCTCTTGTTGCAGAAGACCATCTCAGTCATTTGAACCAGACATTCAAAATTTTGTGGAAGTATAACATGAAGTTGAATCCCACGAAGTGCTCATTCGGGGTGACTTATGGAAAGATCTTCGGATACCTGGTTACCTAGTGTGGGATCGAAGCTCACCCTGATCAAATCAGGTCAATCCTTGATATCCCATCTCCTACCAATGTCAAAGAAGTTCAAAACCTCATGGGTAGACTCGGGGCTCTAAATTAGTTTATCTCTCGATCCTTCGAGAAGTGTCATTCATTCTTTGACACCCTCCGGAAGAATAAGGACTTCACGTGGACACCGGCCTGCGAGGAAGCATTGCAGCAACTGAAGACATATCTCACTAGTCCGTCGTTGCTTTCTAAACCAAAAGATGGGGAAACCCCATTGGTCTACTTGGCCGTCTCAGAAACAGTAGTAAGCGAGGTCCTAGTACAGGAAGAAAAAAGAAAGCAACATCCAGTCTACTACACCAGTAGAACCCTACATGTCGAGACAAGGTATAGCCAGTTGAAGAAGTTGGTGTTAGCCCTTGTCATTGCGGCTCGGAAGTTACGACCCTATTTCCAGTATTATCTGATAATGGTCTTAACCACTTTCCCTCTCAAGTCCGTGTTGTACAAGCCCGATCTTTCTGGGCGACTTTCGAAGTGGGCAATTGAGCTCAGCGAGTATGAAGTCTCTTACCAGCCACGGACCATGATTAAATCGCAACCCCTAACTGACTTTGTGGCCAATTTCACAACAAGCATCCATCTGTTAGCAAAAAAAGAGTTGTTATGCCTCAGCGTCTCAACAGGCCAAGAGAGATGGGATCTGAGCATGGATGAAGCAAGTAATGTCAAGGGCTCCAGTCTTGGGTTAATGCTACGATCTCCCGAGGGAGACATCATAGAGCGGTTCATCAAATGTGGTTTCAAGGCTACGAACAACGAAGCAGAGTACGAAGCCCTAATTGCAGGGTTCACTTTGGCCAATGAGATAAATATCAAAAGAATAACCGTCAGCAGCAACTCGTAGTTGGTGGTCAATCAGACCCTTGGAGCCTACCAAGCAAGAGATTATAAGATGGCAGCCTACCTGGCACTCGTCAAAGAGCTACAGGCAGCTTTCGAGGAATTTGAGATAAAGTAGATAGGTAGGGATGATAATAGTCATGTCGACGCACTAGCAGCCTTGGGGCGGCTACCCAAGTCACGGCCCTGAAGGTAGTACCTGTTGTTTACTTGCAGTGGCCCGCGGTGTGGAAAGAAAGGTCAATTGAGGTAGCGAGTGTCAATGAAGTGCCAACTTGGATGAACCCTATCATACAGTACATACGAGATGACATCCTGCCAGAGGATCGTAACGAAGCTCACAAGCTTAAATCAAAAGCAGTAAAGTTTTATCTCATCGAAGGTAAACTCTATCGGAGGTCATACTCTGGACCATACCTCCAGTACATCAGTAAGGAAGAGGCAAACTATGTCTTGGCTAAGTTACATGAAGAGCAGTGCGGCAACCACTCCGGGGCGCACAGTCTTGCTAATAGGGCCCTCACGGCAGGGTACTACTGGCCGACAATGCGCGGCGATGCCATCGAATATGTTAAAAAGTGTGACAATTGCCAAAAGTTTGCGCAGGTTTCTCACCAATCGCCCTAACCACTTGCTAGCATTTATGCCCTGTGGCCATTCATGAAGTGGGGAATGGATATTGTGGGCAAGCTACCAACCGCACCCAGATATCGCATCTACATACTTGCTGTCACGAACTATTTCACCAAATGGATCGAGGCAGAGGCCTATTACCAAGTCAGAGACAATGAAGTGAAGAACTTTGTTTGGAGGAACATCATATGTAGATTTAGGGTCCCGTAGGAAATTGTCATAAACAACGGTTCTCAATTCATTAGCCGCGACTTCCGAGACTTCTGTAAGGAATGGAATATCTAACTAACTTTTTCCACTCCTCGCTATCTGTAAGCCAATGGCCAAGCTGAATCTTCCAACAAGACCATCATCTCAACCCTCAAGAAAAGGGTGGAGAGTTCAAAAGAAAGATGGGCCGATAAGCTTCCAGGCGTTCTGTGGTCCTATTGGACTACAGCAAGATCCTCAACTGGGGAAACATCATTCTCTTTGGTCTACAGTACGAAGGTAGTCATTCCCGCTGAGGTTAGGCTTTCTACCCTCCCGGTCGAGCAAGCGTCCAAAGAACAAAATAATCAAGAGCTAAGTCGTCTGCTCGACACCATTGATGAGAAGAGAGAACAAGCTCTAGTCCGAATTGCAGCCTACCACCAGATGGTCACGCGACACTTCAACAAGAACATTCGGGTCAGAACCTTCAAAGAAGGAGATTGGGTTCTAAGGCGGGTATTCCGGAATACTAAAGAGATCAACACCGGGAAGCTAGGACCCAATTGGGAAGGACCCTACCTCATCACCAAGGTGATTGACCATGGAGCCTACAAGCTTCGCACCAAAGAGGGTAAGAACGTTACGAATAGTTGGACTGCCATTCACCTCAAGAAGTATCACTTTTAAGCATTGATCGTGTTAGCTCGCCTAGTAGGGGCTAATAGTCTTGATTAATTATTCCTTTAGTGGGGTCGTTAGTCTCTAGCAGAGCAACCTCTTAGTGGAGGTCTTTAGTTACTATTAATTTAGTTCGATGCGCCCAGGTATGCGCCAACGTAGTTCATTTTCAATAAGTAAAACGGTTTTCTTTAGTCTTCAACTCCTCCGTCTCTTCATCAACTTGAAATACAATAGACCTTCTGTGGGTAGAACCGCCCGAACGTACCCCATGCACTTGAAGCGTTCTCAACAATAAAACCAATTTACTCGCACGGCTAACATAAAGACTTAAGGAAACCAACCTACAGTCCGATGTGACCACATGTGTCCTAAATGGCGCAGCCTACTATGGTAGGGTCCAAGTAACCTACCTACCAAACAAGACGCCTAAATGGCACATTCTACTATGGTAGGATCCAAGAAACCTACCTACTAAACAAGACGCCTAAAGGGTGTAGCCTACTATGGTAAGGACCAACTGACCCATTTACTAACTAAGACGCTAAATGGCGCAGCCTACTATGGTAAGGTCCAAGTAACCTACCTACCAACAAGACGCCTAAAGGACACAGCCTACTGTGGTAGGGTCCAAGTGACCCACCTACTAACTAAGACGCCTAAAAGGAGCAACCTACTATGGTAGGGTCCGAAGTGACCCCATCTACCAAATAAAATGCCTAAAAGGTGCAATCTACTATGGTAGGGTCTGAAGTGACCCATCTATCAACCAAGACACCAAAAAGGCGCAACCTACTATGGTAGGGTCCGAAGTGACCTATCTACCAACTAAGACGCCTAAAAGGCGCAACCTATTATGGTAGGGTCCGAAGTGACTAACCTACCAACTTAAAGTCCCAAAGGGAACAACCTACTATGGTAGGGTCCGAAGTGACCCATCTACTAAACAAGACGCCTAAAAGGCGCGCAACCTACTACGATAGGGTCTGAAATGAGCCATCTACCAATTTAAACGCCTAAAGGCCGCAACCTACTATGGTAGGGTCTGAAGTGACTAACCTACCAACTTAAAGTCCCAAAGGGAGCAACCTACTATGGTAGGGTCCGAAGTGACCCATCTACCAAACAAGACGCCTAAAAGGCACAACCTATTATGACAGGGTCCGAAATAAGCCATCTACCAATTTGCGCCTAAAGGGCGCAACCTACTATGGTAGGGTCCGAAGTGACTAACCTACCAACTTAAAGTCCCAAAGGGAGCAACCTACTAAGGTAGAGTCCAAAATGTATAATGTACCAACTTGACCTCTTGAATGTTGCAACCTACTACAGTAGGCTCTAAAATTATCAACCTATCAACTTGGGATCCTAAGGGGACCCACCTACTATGGTAGGTTCCAATATCATCACACCGTCACTTAGTATCCTAAGAGGACCTGCTTTTACTACGGTAGGCTATGAAATTATCGACCTACCAAGTTAGATTCCTATGCAAACCAATTTATGGTCCTACGCGACCGTGTAAACTCTTATGTGGACCAATCTACGGTCCTATGTGGACCAATCTACGGTCCTACGCGACCATATAAAGTCCTATGTAGACTAACCTACGGTCCTATATGACCATATAAATTCCTATGTAGACCTACCTACGGTCCTACCATGTAGGATATGAGGATAAACATAAAAATACGGTCCTACACGACCACATTAAGTCTCACGTGAACCAACCTATGGTCCCACGCGATCGCTCGACATCCTATGAGGACCAACCTTTGTAAAAGTCTTAAACGGACCAAACTATTAAGGTTGTAGTCCATTGCGACTACCCAAGAGTCCTAAGCGAACCAGCCTACTAAGGTAGTCCTCCATTATAACTACATAAAGTCTGTGGCGACCAAACTACCCAATTAAGGTCCTGAGTGGATCGGCCTAAGAATCAATAGTTTGTAAAGGCTAAACTACCTAATCAAAGTCCTAATCGGACTAGCCTATATAAAAGTCCTACGATAGGCACCACTTACAAGCATCATTTGTGGAAAACCAAGACTTATTTAATGAGAACCTGCCAGTAATAGTAGGCGACAAGAACGTGACTTGATTATAAGATGTCACTATCCCTTTGGAGCCTACTGACCACAGTAGGCTGCCACTTGATTGGAAAACTCTACCAAGTTCAAGAATGCCAACAATGGTAGAAAACAAATAAGCCAGCTGATTTTAGAGCGTCAATCTAAGAAATCTCTGTGGCCTACCATCGGCGCATCTAACCCTACCTATTATAGTAATAACCCACTTGGTTTTAAACTACCATCAAGTTTGAGACTACCAACCACGGTAATCGCAAGGATGTAGTAACACTAAATTACTATAGTAGCCTACTGAACTACAAAGTCAAAATCTTTTTTCCAGTGCATGCATAGTCAAGGCAACGAGTTACACTTGACAAGGTTTAAAAAGTAGAGCTTACCAACATTGTAAGTGTCACTGACTTCTTGGACCAAGTGGTAGTTATCAATTCAGAAGAGTGATGAGGTAAGCTCCACAAGAACACAGTAGTCCCCAATCTATTGTTTCTCAAGAAGGCACAAATATTTTAGAAGACTACTAGCATAGTAGGCTCCTAACTTACTCCACCATTTTTGAAACAAGAGTGCGCGAATGAATTTTCAGAGCCTGCCATCGTGGTGAATTCCAGCAATGCTTCACAGTTTCTGATGCTAGGATGCGTGAATGACTATTCAGAGCCTACCATGTCATAGCAAGCTCCAAGACTAAATCTATAATGTTCGATGTGCTAAGAGGATGAACGCATCTATTCTTCAAAGCCTACCAACATGGTAGGATCCGATGCTACCTCCACCTTTTTGGATAGGAAGGTTGAAAATTTTCAAACCTACTGACATGGTAGCCTCTGACTTGGCCCCATACTTAACATGTCAAAAAGGCGCATCTTTTCAGCCTACCAACACGATAGGCAACAACTGCTCATTCTATGGCATTACGAGTACAAGGACTATCAACACCGTAGGCTCCAATTGTGAAGAACTATGGCTTCAATTTTTAAAGAACTTAATGATAGGAAAGCTACCCTATTCGCATCCTAAGTGGACTAGTCTACTAGTATGGTAGACCAAGAAAACCAGACTACTTTATCTGAATTCCAAATAGTACAGCTTACGAAGATAGTAGTCCCTTTTCATCAAGCTTACATAATGGTAACCCGCTCGGATCAAGCTCGCCTAATAGTAGTCCACCTTGCTGCCAAACGCGTAGCCGATCTCCATAAGTAAGGCGACAATGAGACAAGGCTTATGTGAAGTATAACTAAAGACATAAGTCGTATAGGCGCCGTTTAATATAGTCGAGGCCCGAAAGTTGTACACAATTTTCACTTACCGTGCAATCGAAAAGCAAAAATGCAATGTCCGCCACACATGTATAAGAGATATCAAAGTCAAAAATGACCAGTGTCTACCATATATCAAGGAGTACTAGGGGCACGTTACCTCGTAACTCGTTGTCGCCTATTGCACTAAGAGTCATTGAAGAGAGAAGATGGACAAACTAGAGACATATTCTTCGCGAGCTCGCCAAGAACATCAGGCTAGCGAGCTCGTTTGAGTCAATCTAACCCTCAAATGGCACTTCGGTACAGCAATAAAGGTACATGACAAAATGATACACTGACTGGTGACTACTATTCAAAAAAGCTACGGCGTGCCAACTCTACCTCAATGACAAAGGAAGAGTCCTAAAGAGTAGCCTACCCGAATAAGGGAATGTGGTAGGTTAACCGACTAGCCGCTGGGTCACATACCATTAGGGTTCAAAAGTCAAAACCTACATAAGGCCGCTAAGGAGTCACTTACAATTGAGGCTCGCGAATTGTAGCCTACAAAGAAGAACTCTAGAGGTCGCAACTTACATATGGAGTAACGTGCAACCAAAAAATGACAAATTCAAAGTCATGGTATGTTACAAAAGTGAGAGCACAAGCCAATGGTAGGCTGCAAAATTGTATACTACTACATGGTAGGCTGCGAAATTGTGCCCAACCACATAGTAGGTTGTGAATTGTCGGTGCCCATATCACGCACAAGGCATTCTATTTCATAATGGTAGGATGCAAGGTTGCATACCAGCACACGGTATGATGCGAGATTGCTTACCAACACATGGTAAGATGCGAGATTGTCTGCCAACACATGGTAGAATGCGAGATTGCCTACCAACAAATGGCAAGATGTAAAATTGCCTACCAACAAATAATAGGGTGTGACGTTGTGTACCAACGAATGGTAGGTTGCGAAATGATGCACAAACAACACGTCTCAATTATGTAGGCTACTCTCAAGCATGTAGTAGCCATGCAAGCCCCTCTAACTCAAGCATATTAACTTACATGTAGCCTCATTAACAGCTTACATAAGGAATTATAATTCGTATGAACTCACGCACGGAGATCCGAAGGCCATTCCATCGAGGCTCCTAGCCTTGTGGTCCGCCCACTACGACAACACGAGATGTAGCCTACTCTCGACCGTGGGCAAACAGTAAGTAAATAAAGTCTGACCTTAAGTGTAGCCCACACAAAATGCCTCTCTATAGAAGGACGAAGCCGGAGTTGTTTCGCCAACGAGCAACTACTCCCTAACTCGAAGACTCTTCGAATTAGGGAATGAAAGGACAAACTGTTAATGCAAAAAATGGGCTTGGACCCTCAGTCCAACCACGATGGTTTACTTAGCCCTGAACGACATTAATGTTAGAGCCAAGGCCCGTATGTAGCACCTTGAATCGTAGCCTACTACCGAATGAGCCCACGCGGAGACCCCAAACTTTACACTAGGCCCAAAGAACAGACTATCTCATGTAGGTGACCGACGACGGACTCGGGTATGACCTATGGCCTTGCCAAGTGCAAATGGATAAACGACCAAGAAAGAGTCCTTAAAGGACTAGCCTACCATAACGGACAAGCAGCCAAGAAAGATACCTTAAGGGACTAGACTACTATAGCGAACGACAATTGATAAGTTCAGATAGAGGCTTATCCTACGGGATAAGTAATTACTTCCTCGAAGTAGTCTACTCGAGTTGTAAGTCCCAGGGGATAAGCGACTTTCGACCTATCGCATTCACCCAGCCTATGACAAGCAGATGATCGATGAAGGATTTGGGATAGAGACTACCTCTATCTTACGCGATAAGCGATCAGGTAGTCTATTGAGAGTACAAGTCTCAAGAGTCTGTGACTCTTGGCTTGACCACACCTATAAGTAGGCCACGCCTACACAATAAGAGGGCATCGAATACTAGCCACACTAGCATTATTTCCCTTCTTCCCACTATATTTTCACGGCTTACACTCTCAATATCGACGCCGATACTACCGTGGTCTCCGTCTTACCCTACTCTCTCTTCTTGTTTTTTTATCCTATTCGATAACCTACTGACTTGAGTGTCGGAGTGTCTTTGGCCGACACTACATCGGTGTCCCAAGACTCACGCCGCTTTTATCGCCTTGTGTCTTTGTAGGTTGCTAGTGGCTCCGAATTTATAATTGTAGATTTTGGCATCTACACTAGCTAACTAGGTGTTATAATAGAATACTAATATATATAGGGAAAGATTGTTAGTCTTACAACTTTTTGTTATCCAAAACAAGCAAGCTACCTTATTTTTTTGTACTATAAACAAGGGAGAAATATAACTTGAGGGATAGTGAATGTCAAACAATCTTTCCCCTTGCTTCAATCATCTGTTTTAATATTATTATTTTTAGATAAGTTCTCTTACTGAGTTTTTGTTTGTTCACTTATAGTATTTTTGCTTGTCTTCTTTGGAGCTAAACAAAGTAAGCATTTTAGCTTTGGAAATGATAGTGACCTCTCCATTCGATGACTTTTGTTAGAGATACCTCTTTTATGTAGTTTTCATTAGTTGTAGTTTTCGTTAGTGTTGGAATTGAATAATTATTCATAGTATTTAGATTGAAAATAATAATTGAGGAGTTTGATCTCACTCGGTGATTGTATTTGTAGGTTGTATTTCTGAACTAAATTTTATGAGGGTTTGGAGAATTATTAAGTTTATGATTTTGGTGGCTCTAAATTGTTTATTTTGTTGTTGGGGGCCTAGTGAGTTTGAATAGTTATACCCTTTAAGCATGAAACTTGTCTTTTTTATTTAGGTTTGGGGAGTGACACGAATTATAAAAAAATAATTTAAAATTAATGAAAAAATAAATGAAGAGAATTTTGTTATACACATGTATACAAGAGGCAAAAATTATATTTCTTCATTTCTAATTATTTTTATTGACTAGTCAGACAACAATTTCAATTCAAAACTCTAAAATTTGTCATTTGAATACAAGTCGTGATGTGTAAGACACATGAATTCGGGTGATACTTTAGTTTTAGACCATGAATCTATTGAGATTGAGCTTTGATTTAGTAAAAGCACAAAAAATAATAAAATGAAAACGGAAAATGCCATTTCTTAATTATCCGAAGTATATGATTGGGATACTTAAATAATTCATTCCCATCACATTGCGACCAATTTATCTAGTAATTTGGGGAATCGTTAAGTGTAAAATAATAAGGATTATCATTAATTGAGAAAAGAAGTATATGAGATACGAAAATTAATCCATATTTGAGAGCTTGAAACTAAAAGAAGTAAACTAGTTAAATTATATATAACAATACAAATTTAAGAAAAGATTGCTAATGTTAAATTCTGTATAACAATAAAAATTTAAGAAAATATTACTAATTTCACAACTTTAATTGGTTTGTCACAACGAAAAGAAAAGAATGTCAAGTGTTAAGATCTGATTTTAATTAATTTTTTTATTGGCTATTTTTAGCAAAAATTATGGATATTATTGTGTGGATATTGCATGTAGAATTTTGTTATTGCAGGTAAGTTGCTATGAAGTATTCAAGTGCAAGAGAAGTTCGAGTTTTGAGGAGTTCTAATGCAAGTAGTATTCAAGCCATGAAGAGTCCAAGTTTAAATAGAGTTTATGCTATGAAGATTTCCTACATCTTAGGTGATAAGGTTCAAGCTATCAAGAACTCTTGTGCTAAAGAGATAAACTTGAGGACATTTCTACCTATATTCAACATCTGCACCAAACCCCATAAATAGGCGTATTTATTCTCAATTGAGGGAGAATGTGCAATAAGCAGAGAATAAGTAACAGAATCGTGAGTTAGCTATAGGCAGTCTGTGTCAAGTTGTGTTGTAACATATTATGTAACAGAGTGTACTAGATGTTCTAGTTAGTGTTGCAACACAGTCTGTTTTAGACAAATGAATGGATTGATCCATCTAGAGTAATATGACTCTTTAGTTTATGTTTTTAGTATACATTCTTTGAGAGAAGAAGGTGTGTTCTCGAGAGAGAACTTTGTAAGTCAAGGGGAGCTCGTCAAACTAGAGAATCTACTAAGGGAGTCTCATACCTAGGCGACAAAGGTTAAGAGGGAGTCTTCAATTGCGTAAGTTTCATTGGTGTCTTTAATCTCTTGAAACTTAGTGGATTGGTTTGTTAGGCTAGGGAGTGGCCTCATGGATGTAGACCTGGTTGGTCGAACCAATGTAAAATTTCTGTGTTCTTACATTTATTGCAACAAATTGACTTTTCTGCAAATTTACTTTGTTGGTTTGTTTAATTATCAAATTGATTAAGTGCTAGAAATTTACAATTGGCATCAAGAGCAGGTTACTGAACTAACTCAGTTAGATCTTTGGGAAAGTTTTTCTGGCCTTTTTTTTGCAAGTATGGACACAATTCGTGATGCATGTTCAATTAACAAACCACCATTACTTGATGGATCAAACTACTCATATTGGAAGGCTTGGATGAGAGCATTTATCAAATCCATTGATAAAAGAGCTTGGAGGGCAGTCGCCATAGGATGGGAGCATCCTACAATGAAGAATGATGAAAGAATTGATGTGCCGAAACCTGAGGATCAGTGGTCCACAAATGAGAATCGTTTGGCTAACAATAATTCTAAGGCTTTAAATGTTATCTTCAATGTTGTTGATCTAAATCAATTCAAGTAGATCTTAACTTGCAAAACTGCTAAAGATGCTTGGACTATTTTACAAATTGCATATGAAAGAACTACAGCCGTCAAAGTATCCAAGCTTCAAATTCTTGCAACAAGATTTGAGGAATTGAAGATGCAAAAGGATAAGACTATTGCTGATTTCAATGGCAAGTAATTATGTGACATTGCAAATGAGGTGTTTGTATTAGGTGAAAAATACTCATATTCAAAGCTTGTGAGGAAAGTCTTGCAATCATTTCCCGATAGATTTGCCATCAAGGTTGCTGCCATTGAAGAAGCAAGAGTTGTTGATGACATGAAGCTAGATGAATTAATGGGTTCACTTCAGACATTTGAGATGAAATTTAAATAAAAGAGAAAAACATTGCATTCCAAGCAGAAGTCCAAAAGCAAGATAATCAAAGCTCTTACTATGATGAAGATGCAGAGGTCACTGAATCTTTAGCATTACTCACGAAGAATTTTAACAAAGTGCTGAAAAAATGGAAGAAGCAGAGAAGTGGATCAAGGCTAGCAACTTTTGAAAGAAAGCAGACTGTTACAACAAATCCTGACACATTCAGAAGGAAAAATGGAAAAACGTTCAAGGAGAAAAAGAGAAATAAAGGTATTCAATGCAGGGACTACGAAGGATTTGGTCATATACAGGCTGAATAGGTAAATACCTTGAAGAAAAATAACAAAGTCATGAATACCACTTGGAGTGATGAAGATTCAGATGACTCTTTTGAAAGTGACAAGGGACACACCAACAACTATGTTGCATTCACTATTGCAACAAGACAGAATGGTAGAAAGTCTGGTTCAGTAGATATCGCACCATCTATTGCAGCAACGTCTATAATAGAACATGTGTTATCAGATGATAGCAGCATGAATTCAGAAACAAATAGTGATGATGATCTGGATGAAGAAGGAATCATGAAGGCATACAAGAAGATGTACAAAAAATGGTTGATTATATGCAAGAAGAATCAAGAGCTAGAAGAAAAGATCAATGAATTGGAGGAACAAAAAACTGACTTAACAAAATCTGTGAGAAACCATCAGATCCAAGCAACCAAGAGTCAACTGAAGATTGAAGTATTGCAACTAGAGCTGAAACAAACTCAACGAAATATGAAGATGTTGAATTTAGGTACTTTGAAACTTGATCATATGTTGTCAATTCAGAAGCCAAATGGAGATCATATTGGACTTGGGTTCCAAGAAGGTACCTCAACTGGTAAAACTATCTTTGTCAAAGAAACTGAGGAACCGAAGCTGGAACCGCATGTTGCAACATCTCCTGCGACAAAAGCAAAAATTTCATAAGGAAAGTGAAAGAGATTTGTTTCAATCTGTCATTACTGTGACGTTCTTGGACACATCAGACCATGATGCTATAGGTATATTGATGATGTGAAAAGAGGTATGTTTGTCAATACCTTCTTTTATGGTAAACCTAGAAAATCACCAAAAGTAAGGGTTGATTTGTCGCAATAGAACTTGAAACAAATATGGGTAAGAAAATCTATACACACTTGTCTAATTGTTTACACCTTATTACAAGCTTGTACCACTAACTCATGGTATTTTGATAGTGGTTGTTCTAGACATATGACAAGAGATCGTGGTATGTTGCCAAATTATCGAAGTTGCTCAGAAGGTCAAGTAACTTTTGGTGATTTTGAGAAAGGTCGAGTTCTTGGGAAATGAACTCTTGCTATTAAAGGTTTTCCAATATTAAAGAAGGTTCTTCATGTTGAAGGGTTGAAGGCAAACCTCATAAGCATTAGTCTATTGTGCGATCAAGAGTTGTTTGTTAAGTTCACCAAGGATGAGTGTCAAGTGTTTGAAAAATCTAACAATTGTGTTCTTGTAGGAACTAAATCGACAGACAATTGTTATATGTTGACATCACCTTGTGCACAAACTTTGTTGTGTCAAAATAATTCACTTGATAGTGCTAAAATCTGGTACCAAAAGCTAGGTCATTTAAATTATAAAATGCTAAACAAGATTGTAAACACAGGAGAAGTGCGAGGTATTCCAAAGTTGAATTGTAAAAAATTCAAGGTGTGCGGACCATGTCAGATCGGCAAGTAGGTGAGGGCAACACATAGGATGTTGCAACATATCTCAACCAAAAGGACATTGGAACTGTTACATATGGATCTTATGGGTCCAATGCAAACAGAAAATATTGGTGGAAAAATGTATATTTTTGTATGTATTGATGATTTTTCTAGATACACTTGGGTAGATTATATTAGAGAAAATTCTGACACATTTGATGCATTCAAAAAATTGTGCTTAAGGTTAAAAACAGAGAAAAGTTGCAACATAGGAAAGATTGTTAGAATAAAAAGTGATCATGGTAGGGAATTTGAGAACTTTGCATTTTCTGAATTTTGCACTGAACAAGGTATAGCACATGAGTTTTTAGCACCAAAAACACCACAACAAAATGGTGTAGTTGAAAGAAAGAATAGGGTTCTTCAAGAGATGGCTCGAGTTATGCTAAATGAAAAGAACATTCCACATAGGTTTTGGGCTGAAGCAATTAATACAGCATGTCACACAATAAATCAAGTTTATCTTAGATCAGGTAATTGCAAAACCCCATAAGAAATCTGGAAAGGTTGGAAACCCTCACTCAATTACTTTCATGCTTTTGGAAGTGTGTGCTATATTCTGAATGATGGAGAACAAAGTGGTAAGTTTGATGCAAAAAGTGAGAAATGTATTTTTCTTGGATATGCCAAAAATAGTCGAGCTTTTAGAGTGTTTAACTTGGCCACTAGAACTATTATGGAATCTGCTAATGTTATGATTGATGATTTTAAACAGGTTGCAGCAGATGCTCCAGAAGATGATGTTAACGATATGGAAACCAATCATGTTGCAAAAGGTGTCGTAACAATAGGAGAAGTAACCAACGACGATGTTTCAGATACTGGTGCAACAGGAGGTGCAATAAATTTGGAAAAATCGGAAACTTTTGGAAGCAGTGATTTGCAGTCAAAAGCTCAGGAACCACTTGCTCATGTTCACAAAAATCACTCAGTAGAAGATGTTATTGGTTTCATTCATGAAAGGGTCAAAACTCAAGGTAAGCCTAGAATGAACTACAGGAAAATGGTCAGGCATGTATGTTTTACCTCACAGTTTGAACAAAAAACTATCAAATAGGCCTTAGAAGATTAATGTTGGGTTAATGCCATGCAGGAAGAATTGAATCAGTTTGTTAGAAATGATGTATGGATATTAGTGCCTAGGCCGAAAGACATAAATGTGATGGAACAAAATGAATCTTCAAAAATAAAACAGATGAGTGTGGCAACATAACGAGAAACAAAGCCAGGTTAGTTGTTCAAGGGTACACACAAATAGAAGGTGCGGATTTTGATGAAACTTTTGCCCCAGTAGCAAGGCTTGAATCTATTAGGTTATTGTTGTCTATAGCATGCGTGTTAGGGATAAAGCTTTACCAAATGGATGTAAATAATGCATTTTTAAATGGCATTTTAAATGAAGAAGCTTATGTTGAATAACCAAAAGATTTTGAAGATTCACATTATCCCACATATATATATATATATAAATTGAAAAAGGCCTTGTATGGGTTGAAACAAGCCCCAAGAGCTTGGTATGAGAGATTGATCAAGTTTCTTCTTAAAAAAGGCTACAAGACAGGGGGAGTTGATAAAACTCTATTCATTAAGAAATTTGGTTCATGAATTTTGATTGCACAAATTTATGTAGATGATATAGTTTTTGGTGCAACATCTAAAAACAAGGCTGATAAATTTGTGAAGCAAATGAAGCATGAATTTGAAATGAGCATGGTTGGTGAATTAACTTATTTTCTAGGTTTGTAGGTAAAGCAATGTGAGAATGGTATTTTCATCTCACAAGAACAATATGCAAAAAACCTAGTTAAAAGGTTTAGACTTGAAACAGCAAAGCATATGAGAACACCCATGGGAGTAAATGTTAAGCTAACCAAGAATGAGAATGAAAAACCAGTTGATGGGACTCTCTATAGAAGTATGATAAGAAGCTTGTTGTATCTTATAGCAAGTAGACCTGACATTTGTTTTAGTATTGGTGTGTGTGCTAGATATCAATCCAACCCAAAAGAGTCACACTTAATTGCAGTTAAACACATTATAAGATATATAAATGGGACTGTAAATTATGGTATTTGGTACACAAATGATACTAATGCAAATCTTGCTGGTTTTAGTGATGCTGATTGGGCAGAAAATGCAGATGACAAGAAGAGCACAACTAGAGATTGTTTCTATGTTGGAAACAATCTTGTGTCTTGGTACAGTAAAAAGCAAAATGCAATCTCTTTGTCAACTGCTGAGGCTGAGTACATAGCTGGTGGAGGTTGTTGTATTCAACTATTGTGGATAAAGCAAATGTTGAAAGACTATGGTATTGAACAGAGAGTTTTAACTGTTTTTTATGATAATACTAGTGTCATAAATGTTTCTAAAAACCCTGTGCAACATTCACGAACTAAACACATTGATATACGACATCATTTTATTCATGAACTTGTTGAAACAAAGAAAGTTGTTCTAGAATATGTTGCAACAGAACATCAATTAGCAGGCATTTTTACCAAGGCACTTGACTCTATGAGATTTGAAGTTTTGAGAAAAGCTATTGGTATTTGTACCAATTAATGTTGGTACGTGCATTGAAACATGAAATTGATAAGTCTCAAGAGATGTGAAAGTTTAATAATTAAATCAACTTGAAATTTATTATTTGAACCATACTTCTTGTGCACACTATATTTTGATATGATTGAAAAACTGATTTTAATGATTTGTAAGTGCAGAAATTTGAACTTCCTAGTGGCTCTGGATACAAAGAAAAGCCTATTTATCTATTCATGTACTTTATTCACTCATGAAAGGAAAAAAGTTATATAAAAAAAAAACAAACAAAAGCAAAAAAAAGTGAAGACTGGAAAAAGCTACCTAGACCAGGTTTAAGGTTCTAGAGTGAAAGCTACCAAGTCCAATATTCATTTGAAAAAAAAAATGCAGTGTGATTAGATGATCAAGTTGTTTGAACAGGTTGTTTTAAATTCTAAATCTTGCAAATCGTGAATCTGAGGAATTTCAAGAAAGATCTTTACATAGCTTTCACACACACACATGATTCAAGTTATAAATTCTTGTGTGATTTAAGTATTGAATAAATCTAATTTCTTGTTGATGAAATCACAATCAGTGTGGATTTTATGTGACATTCATTTTTCATGTCTGAGAAATAATTCATAAATTTAAGTGCTTAAGTAGTTTATTGGTGAAGTTATGTTGCAACATGTACTGAAACAACCCAACTCACTAAACTTGTGCCGTTTAAAAAAAAAAAAAAAGAGGAAAAAATTGGAAAATAAGTTTTTTGTTGGTGCCAAATCTGGTTGATGACATGGCGGATATGTGTTGGCATTGGTAAGTTAAAAAGTTATGACTATTCAAGAGAGTTTGAGTTCCAATAAACTTGTGGCTCATTGTTTTCTATTAAATCTAGGACTCTAATCATTGAAAATTTCCCTCTTCCACAAAGTTTGCTAATCTAAGGCTTCTCATTATCTCATATGGATTTCTCTCTCATTATTTCTCTACTCACCACTTCATCTTCTTGAGAAATTTCTAGGGCATTATTTTATAGGTTTCTTGAAAGCAAACATGGTATCCACTCGTTCAGGAGCAAGGCGTTGGGGTCGTAAAACACATCCAAGGGGTGTACCAGGTGGCAACTCAAGCACTCCAATTTGTCTTTGCTAGAGTTGTTGAAGAGGCAACCAAGGAAGTGAAGAACTAATATCTGCCTTATCCAGCTTTGATCTTTGGTGTTTTAACTGTTCAAAAGGTTGTCCATCACCAGGTTGAACCCCTTGTGAAGTTGTCACCTCCATTATATTTTTCTCACAAGTTTTTGCAGGGTCAACATAAAGTTGATATTCAGGGGCAGGCTCAATCTGAAGGGAATGTTGGACCAGCTTCTGCAACAACTACCGTTGCGCAGTTGCAATAGGTGCAGAAACTTCAGAATGAAGTCCATGAGCTGCGCAATGATCAAGCCACTGTTAAAGCCAATTAGCATAAGATAATGGCTGACCTTGAGAAGTTGATGGAAAGACAACAGACCCTACTTGATTTCATCTCCAAATCCGCTGTTTGAATGTTCATTTGCTTGATGATTGTTGCTCTGATACTTTACAGTTTTTTTTCTATACTTTACATCGTTTGTTTTTCTGCTGCACTGCTCTAGGTCCATGTGTTTACTTTGGTTTCTTTTGGCAAAAGGGGAGATGGACCTCACAAGACAATGGTTTGATGTTTGGTTTGATGTTTTATGTTTTGAAGCTTTGTTAGGTTTGATGTTTTATGTTCTGAAGCTTTGCTAAATTATGTGTTACATTGCTTATTTTGATGATTGACTTGGCTGACTGTTATGCTAACTAGTGCTTGTGAATTTTTTCCAAAACAAAGCCAAAGGGGGAGATTGTTAAGATCTGATTTTAATTAATTTTTTTATTCGCTATCTTTTAGCAAAAATTACAGATATTATCGTGTGGATATTGCATGTAGAATTATGTTATTGCAGGTAAGTTGCTATGAAGTATTCAAGTGCAAGACAAGTTTGAGTTTTGAGGAGTTCTAATGCAAGTAGTATTCAAGTCATAAAGAGTCCAAGTTCAAATAGAGTTTATACTATGAAGATTTCCTACATCTTAGGTGATAAGGTTCAAACTATTAAGAACTTTTGTACTAAAGAGATAAACTTGAAGACGTTCCAACCTATACTCGACATTTGCACCAAACCCCATAAATAGGCATATTTATTCTCAGTTGAAGGAGAGCGAGCTGTGAGCAGAGAATAAGCAACAGAATCGTGAGTTAGCTGTAGGTAGTCTGTGCTAAGTTGTGTTGCAACATATTGTGTAACATAGTGTACTAGATATTCTAGTTAGTGTTGCAACATAGTCTGTTTTAGACAAATGAATTGATCGATCCATCTAGAGTATTGTGACTCTTTAGTTTATGTTTTTAATATACATTCATCGGGAGAAGGATGTGTGTTCTCGAAAGAGAACTTTGTAAGTCGAGGGGAGCTCGCCAAACTATAAAATCTACTAAGGGAGTCTTACACCTAGGTGGCAAGGGTTAAGAGGGAGTCTTTAATTGCGTAAGTTCCATTTGTGTCTGTAATCTCTTGAAACTTAGTGGATTGGTTTGTTAGGCCAAGGAGTGGCCTCGTGGATGTAGACCTGGTCGATCAAACCACGTCAAAATTTTTGTGTCCTTACATTTGTTGCAACAAATTGACTTTCCTACAAATTTACTTTGTTGGTTTGTTTAATTATCAAATTGATGAAGGGCCAGAAATTTACATCAAGGAAATTACATTCATTATATACACTACAAGAATCTCAAAAAAAAAACTATGCTTATAAAAAATACATATAAACATATATAATTACATACAATAATTAAAGTAGTATATTATTAAATTAGAAAAAATAGAATATTGTAACGACGGTGACGGTGGCGTTGACAGTGAGAATATTCTATAATTAAAAAAATCATATTAACAACACACTTTATACATAAATAACAAAAAGTAGCATTTTTGACATTTTTCTTTAAAAAACAAACAAACTGGAAAACAAAATATAAATACATATCACCAGATCTCTAATATATAAAAACATATATACAAAACAAATAATTGTTAAGGTAATAAAGTTAATTGGATTCTGATTGGCTATGTTTTTGCAAAACTTTTGTTATTACTTTTTGTATTATGCAGGAAAGAATATTATGGTAACTTACCATAAAAGAAGAAACTTTATAATGATTAAGGAATTGCATTAATTGTCTATTCATAAGGAAATGGAGAATAGGGTTTTTATGAGAAGAGGCATTTCTTGAAGCCCAAGCTATGATGACCTGCAGCAGCAATCATGTATATATATATACGAAGAATAGGTCACAGGTGGTGAGACGGAGCAACAAGAAAATATAAGGGAGTTCTGTCCACTGTTCTATGTCATGTTGCAACACGATCTATGTTTGAGTTCTTGAGTTTATTTCAGTGTTGCAACTTTGTTTATTTTGACAATGTGTCATGAGCAACTTGTAGAAGTCTTTGAGTGATTAGATAGCTGTGTCTTTTAATCATTCTTCGGGAAAAAGTTGTAGTTCTTGGGAAAGAACATTGTAAGTCGAGAGGAGCTCGCCAAACCAGAGTTCGCTAAAGAGTTCTTCATCAAGGCGTCAAGGTCAAGAGGGAGTCTGTACTTGTATAAATCCAATGGTGATGTAACTTGATATTTCTTAGTGGATTGGTTTGTTGGACCAGGGATTGGTCCCGTGGACGTAGACCGCACGGTCGAACCACATTAAATCTTGGTGTTTCTTATCCTGTTACAACTTTACTTTATTCCGCTGCTTTATTTGTTCTCTGTTTATGTTGCAACGTTAAGTAAAACCTATTATTGAAATAGATCCAGTGTTTTAGTTAATGTTACAACATCATCTGTCATAGTTGTCTTTCACACCACGATCTCAGTTAATTAATCAAATTATTCATATTTATGCTACAATAACTTTATCAATAACAAAAACTCAAATTTGAGATTCTTTTACAAAACATAAAATCACATTAAAACCACAAAATATACATAAATATCACTAGATCTATAATACATGCATAAATATATAAAAAAAATATCTAAATAATAAGAAAAAATAAAATATGAAATTATTTTAAAATATATAAAATGACATTACAACCACATAATATACTTACATATCATTAGATCTATAACGCTTCCATATATATACACACGCACAAACAAAAAAAATATTAAATCTTACAAGACTTATAATATATAATGATAACAAATAAAAATTAAATTTAATAAAATCAATAAATCACAACATCTACATACTTAAACATAGATAACATTATATCTATGATATAAATATACATACACACATACACACATATATATATGTATAATATACATAAATCACACTATAATATTGGAGATTAAAAGAAAATTAAAGTCATCTTAAAATCATAAAATATACGTACATATGTTATTTAACACCATGTATATAATAGATACTATAGAGAAGCATGCGCTATAAACTGGGAAATCTACTATTTAATAACAAACCATTACAACGCGATAAATCTTTTTGATGAAAAAATATCCAAACTCTCCCCACACGGCCATGCTCACAATTTTTAGGAGAAAACTAATAAAATCCTCTCTCATACCCATATATGGCTTTATGCACGAAAAAAGCTTAAACCCTCGCTTACAGGACTTCATCTATGACTAAAGTCTAAAGCCTTTTTATATCATTTTTTTTTGACAAAAGCACAAAAAACACTCTCAACACTTAGCTCACCCCTTCCATACCCCTCCATGGGGTGTGACTCTCGTGTTAAATAATTACAAGCTAGAAAATCCTATTTATATGCGCAACTAATCTTCTCCACTAGGACGCATAACTTATTTATACTCCTAATGGACTTATGTTTGTCTTCAATATCTCCTTGAGCTTTGACTTAAGCCAAAAACCCAACAAGAGATCAGGACAGGTAAGATTGTCTAATGTGAGAGATTTTCAAATCTATACCATCCCCAGTTACGACATCATCTTGACTCTCATAGGGTTATCGAAGAGAGAGATTACCTAGATCTACCGTTATATAATGGGAGACATCAGTATCCATAATCCAGTTCGTCGTTGAGGATGTAATACATTGTAGGATTGGCTGTAAGTAGTGACGATTAAATGAAAAGCTTGTTTCAGCATAACACTACCTAGTGGTGTGACCCTATTTGTCGCAAAATTGACAAAAAAAGGGGTGACTTACAAGATTTTAAAGAATTGGCTGGCATTGGTTTGACTAAAACGATATTGATTGTTGGTTAATGAATGAGCTAGCTAGAGATTTTGCAAATTGTTCTTATTAGAGGATGAGTGTTTCTTGTCGAAAGTTTGATGAGTAGAAGACTAAACACGAGCATCATTTGTCGTAACAGGCACAAGAACCCCAACATTATGCCATTCTTCTCATTTAAAAAAGGCTTCATATTCGAGCAATTTATCAAAAAGCTCGTCAAAGCTAATGACAATATCTTGAGCCTGTACTGCCATATCACTTTCTCTAAAAGTACGACCCACATCATTTAAAGTATGAGTAATGAGATACTAGGATGGAATAAGAGAGTCCACAAGGGCCAATTTAGTCTCTATTGTTTTCTAAAAGAATTCAAATTTGTCCATATTATTTCTCAAAAAATTTCAATTTAGTCCTTGAATAATAGGAACAAATTTGAAACTTAAAAAAAATTACAAGGACGAAATTAAAACTTTTAAAACAATAATATGGATGAACTTGAAACTTTTGAAAAATAGTAGGGACATAATTAAAACTTTTGGAGAAACAATAGGGATGAAATTGTAAAATTTTGAACAATAGAGACCAAATTAAAACTTTTTAAAAATTATACGGAATAAATGAGATTTTTGCCTAAATATATACATATCTAGCAACATATGTAAAGTAGATCTATAATATATATATATATATATATATATATATATATATATATATATATATATATATATATATATATATATATATATATATATATATATATATATATATATATATATATATGTATGTATATATATATATATATATATATATATGCATACTTTCAAATGGAAAGAAACTTCAAATAAAAGAGGAAAAATAAATGAGAGTAGAGCTTGGGTGGGGGAAAGAGCTGGGGAAGTGTGTTGAGGGGTCTTTTTTTTTTCCCCCTTGGTTAACATTTAGTTCCAGTGGCTAGAGTTGAAAGTTTCAACCGTTGGAACATATATGTCCATGTGGTGACGAACCATTGGTCCATCACCCTACTCCATCACCACCTAGCCCCTCTATCCCCCACCCATCCCCAAATGCAACCGTTGGAACATATATGTCCATGTGGTGATGAACCATTGGTCCATCACCCTACTCCATCACCACCTAGCCCCTTTATCCCCCACCCATCCCCAAATACGATGGACCGATAGTCTTGTCACCACAGGGCAATGTTTGTCACCCTTGCTCTTCCTAGAACACCAAATGACCCCCACCGCAATTAGCGATTACAATGGTTATGGGTGTCCGTTGCCCCTCTACCATCCTACCCCACTCCAACCCCACCCAATAGTACCACTTACCTTACCATTATAATTTTTAATACTTTTTTTTCAAAATTAATTATAAAATCCTTATCTAATCCATCACTATTTTACAACGGAATAGCTGCAGAAGATGAATTGGTAACGAAATAGCGACGACGATCCAAATTCTCATCACTATTCTGTTGTCAATTTAGTCATGGAATAACTACAGAATTTTGAATTTTCATGGATATTTTGTCGCCAATTTTTTATCAGTATTACCTAGGGAATTGGGTAATTAATTTTAAAAGAATAGGCAATACAAATTAAAAAAAAAATTACTTAGTACATTTTCAAGTCCATTAAAAGTATAAACAAGTATTTTTTTTAACTTAGTTTAAGGTCCAAAAAACCTTAAGGCCGAAAATCGATGAAATTAAATGAAATTGGATATGATTCCTTATAGTTCGTATGATAGAAAACGATATGTTACTACGTCACATTCCTTACCGTCCATGGATTAAACCCTTAATTATGTTGTAAAACACTTATTTATATTTTAATTTCATTTAAATTGTATTCAGTGAAAAACTATTATATGTAATACTTATTTTTCAATACTAATTATTAGATTCCGTAGTTAATTCATCACTATTTAGCAATAGAATAGTCACGAAAGGTGAATTGGAGACAAAATAGTAACATAATTTTGAATTTTCATCACCATTCCGTAGCCAACTCACCTACTGTGGTTACTCTACCTCTATTTAGCTATTGAATTTCTTCAAAAAGAATTATTGTTGTCTTTCTGCAGCTACTTAGTGACCAAATATTTTTCGTCGCCTTTCACTCACTATTAGGCGACAGAAATATGTTCATCACTAAAATCAGTTGCTTGCATCTTCTTTCTTTAGGTAGTGATTTTAAAATTGTTGCCAAAAAGTAACTCATGAGTAACTATTATCAAAATATGACCAATATAAAAAAATTTAACCAATATAAACAAAATTAGTTTATGCAACGATTAGAAGCGAGTAAGACACCTATTGTAATGATTTTTTCATTTTTCAACATGAGTGTAGCATAAGATCTAAAATGTTGTAGTGGACATATCATGTTTCTCTTGTATTATTGTATTAAAAAATTTCATGGAAAAAACACAAACGATAAACACAATCGTCAGAATGCAAATTAGAATATAATGTAAAAGAAGTGAAACAACATGAAGGAGTTTAAATAAATTCTTGAAGTAGATGGATTGTTTGAAACCCATGAACTCTGGGAAGTTTGGCATTACTCTTTCCTAATGTGAATGTACGAGAATAAGAAAACACTTCAAATTGATTAGAACGCGCCTCTTTTCAATGCCAATGTCAGACAATCTCTCTAACATGCAACTTCTTGGAGGAAAACCTTATTGGATTTGATTTCTTTACAACGGTCAACTCAAAAAAAATAGAATCCCCACTAAATTATACTTCATTAAAACCACTTATTAGTTCTATTTTTCCCTTGTTGCGCAAGTTTGATGCCGGAAAATAACTTCAAATTGTATTTGGAAATGAATTAATTCTTCAAGTAGTTTTTTATATACTTAGTTATCCTACTCCACACCCAATTAAACCACCCCTCTCTCTTATAATTTCTAAACCCTACAGCGCCATAAACAAACCAAAAAAAAAAAAAAAAAAATTCCTTGCTTCTTTATTCTTGATCGTTCATTGCCAACACAAAGCAACTCGTGTTCAAGAACAAAGAATATATATCTCATCAAGAACATTAAAAGCATCGACAACATGAAGACATTGACATATGCAGATGTGGAGGACATTGAGGTGGGTGCGAATTGGCTTCCTATAGACTATTTGGCTGCTGTTGCAGAAAGGGCTAGCATCATCTATGACGAAGAAAAACAGCAAGGAAGAGCCATGGAGAGGAGAATCAAGAACTCATTGTTCCACATAGGTGAAGCAAGTTTGTGCCGATCAAATAGGGTTTTAAAGAAACCCATTAAGCCCTTCCCTTGTCTTGATGCATCTAATCAAGAAACATTGACGACAGAAAAGAGTTTCAAGAAGCTCGTTGTGAGATTCTCTGATGAAATATTTGTTATACCCCATGAAGAAGTATTGAAAGAAAACTCAAGGGATAGTTTCTCTATGAAGGTTTCCAAAAGAAATAGGTCTGAAAGTGAAGACTGTGTGGAAAATTTTAGAGTTATAAAGAACGTGAAAGGTAATGGCGGCAGGAATAAGGTTGATGAGAATGGCCCTAATCCACCACCACCATTGCCGGAAACATACAAGAAACGCATTCAAGAACTTGCCGGAAGCAAGTCTGTTTCTCAAGAGGTGTTAGTGATACAAAAGAAGCTTTTCGATACTGATCTAAGCAAAGACCACAATCGCTTATCAATACCATTCAAGAAAATCATTACTAGTTTTCTTGATGAAGATGAAGAACATAGACTTAGGCTTCGCAATGGGAGAAATATGGAGTCCATGGTGGTGCCATTGATAGATCCTTTACTTAAGCGTTGGGAGGTTAGCCTGAGGAGGTGGGAGATGAAGAAGGAGGTGCAGAAAAATACTAGCACATCATATGTCTTGTGTAAACCATGGAATAGCATTCAAGAAGAGAATGGTCTTAAAACTGAAATGGTTGTGCAACTATGGGCGTTAAGAGTTGATGGAGATTTGTGGTTTGTTCTTGTGAAGGAGCCACAAGATCATCAAAGTGGAAAGCAATCTGGGAATGGAGACATGGCATGCAAGTTGCAGTAGCAATAGTACTGTAGCCAAAGTGTCATCATCGTCTTCATCAGACCATGATTAATTATGTATACAAGATCAAATATTTAGGGATCGTTTTATGTTATTTTTCTCAATTTTTGTTATTCTTTTAGCGAGTTGTTTTTTGATAATTTGTTCACCCATCAATGGATGGAAATTCTGTATATAGATATATGTATATAGTATCAGTTATTTAGTTTTTAATTTCTTTGCCTTAATTTTTATAAAAAAAGAATCCTTCTAATTGGGTTAAAAGCGGGTTATTGACGTCAATATACTATATTTTTCTCGCAAGTAAAATGTATGAAATCTCAGATATAAGACCTGCATATCTCGAAAATATATTTATTTAGACAAAAGGGGCTTGTTACTTAATTGTGTATATCAAATAATATTGATACGAAACTATTGCAAAATTTAATTTTGACGGAATTAATCACCCTTGAGAATCGTCATCACTATGATGGTATGTGGTTTAGTTTTGTGATGACTTTGCTTCCCATAGACATATTACACTTTATATGCCTAATTCACACATCGGATCAGCTTATATTTCAATTTGAATTTCTTCAACCGGCTTGGACCATATCTTCCAAACAATCTTAGTACTAAACTAATGACGTAAGACGATTTCACATATCTTGATATTAGAATGGGGTCTCATGTTTTCACGTCTCACTATAGAGCCCGAGTTGCCTAAATTTTCAATTAATAAACAAATTGATAAACAAGAAGGATAATGAAACTATTCATCTTTAAGATTTGATGCAACCGAGAAAATGAAGAAATTAAGAGATAGCTGCAATGTTATGCAAAGGATTCATTTTTTTATTTTATTTAAAGGGAGGTCTAATCTAATATTATATCACATACAAAGAATGTTACATTTGGTAAAAATTGATCTCGCAACTTCTTGCTCAATAAGCGAGAACTATAATACTAGAGCAAATATTGCCTGGTGGTAAGGGATTCATATTTTCATAATTAATAAAATTGGGTCTCACCTACTAATAATTATATTTTGCCTTTTCTAATTGTTTTTAAAATTTCAGTTCACAACTCTGAAATTTACACCATTTGTTTTTTGACTGTGAGTCGTCAAGTGTAAGGTACACGAATAAGACGAACTGGCATGAATTTTATTTGCCATTAGAGTAATGGTGAATTAGGCTTTGAGTAAGTATTATGCAAAGAAAAAACAATAAGGGTAAATTATGCATATATCCTTATTGTTTCCATATTTTTTCAAATTGGTCCTTAATATTTCAAAAAAATTATACCATTCATTAATGTTTACAAAAGTGATTCAAAATTATCCCTATTATTCAAAATTAGCTAATTTATTTCCTATTATTTTTTAAAAATTTTAATTTAGTCCCCAAATAAGAGTTACGTGCAGGGACTAAATTGAATTTTTAGAGACCAAATTCACTAATATTGAACAATATTCCCATTTTGAATCAATGTTATAAACATTAGGGACTACTATAAATCTTTTGAAACATTAAAAATGACATTGAAAAAACATGTAAACTATAAGGATTAAAAGTGAAATTTCCCCAAAAGAATACATGTATATAGATAGATAGATTTAATTTTGTATTTTATCTTTCTGAGTTTTTTTTACTTTTGCTTAGTCTCACAATTGTCTCTGATAATAAATGACTATTGCATAATGGGAATTTTGTAATCATGAGATATAATAAAATGTCAGTTGTTTATTTCTTATGTTATCTATTATCGTAAAATTTCGTGACGGGGCACTTGATCCGGATCAACTCAAGATAATTGGGCCAAGACCCCATATATGACGCAATAAGTCATAGGCTACTATTATAGAAGGTCCACTAAAGGCCCAAGGCCCTTGGCTAAGCCTGAAGGTCGATACTATTATGTGTGAACAACTAAAGATGAATCCCGGATACAATTCGAATCCTATCAAATGTCTATGGATAAACGATCAAAAGGACATATCAACTAACCAATCTACTAGGAGTGGATGACTATCAACGAACTTGAAATAACGATCGACACTATCTTAAAAGATAAGCAACTATGAACTCTTAGTAGTCTGATCGGGATACAAGTCCCAAGGGTCTATGACTCTTGGCCTACCAACAACTATAAGTAGGCCACTCTTACCCAAGGAAAGAGGCATCGAGTGCTCACCACATCTAGCATTACTCTTCATTTCTCCTTTCATTTCAATGGCCTACCCTATATATCGACGCCATTACCATGGTAGTCCTCTTAACCCCCACTATATTAATTCTCCCTCACAGTCATAAATTACTAACAAATCACTAACTTGATAGTCAAAGGGTCTTTGGTCAACATCATATCGATGTCAAAGACTCATTTCGTTCTATTGCCTTCTGACCTCGCAAGTTGCTAGTGCCTAATAATTCGTTATTATAAATTTTAACGTCAATAATTTAATACCCACTGTGGGGTCCTAGCAACTTAATTACTTGATGAGAAGGCTCTAAATCATGAACGCTCATACCTTTACAATCTATACCATGGCTAATTCCAGCTCGAATCCTGATCTCTAAGCCTAGATAAAAGCCTTTATGGCAAAGAATATGAAGACAAATTAAAAGAGCTCGAGGCAAAAAATACCAAAGTTCGATAAGAGAACCTTGAATTGGAGGAGATGATCAAGACACTCTCAACAATTCCTACCCTGCCTAGCCGCGGAAAGTCGGTCGGTCATAGCCAAGCAGTGCAACCCATGCAACCTCTTGGTTTTATGCCCCAACAGACATCGAGCAGTGAAGTCTACCTTCAATCCGTCGATGCTACTGAACGACTACCTACTCAACAAACTAAAGAATGAGGCATTGTTCATCCCGCCCAACCAATGAACCTCAACTATTTGCTACAAAGAGGACAACGCCTAGACCTCCTTTGACGATTCCAAGAGATCGAATCCCTCATTTAGAAAATCCCTGGGGTGCCTACTCCCATCAACAAGAGTTTCGCGAACAGCTTTGCCGACTCTCCATTCATCAACATTATTGCTATGGTAGAGATGCCCCCTAAGTTTAGTCTTCCCAACATGGAGCTCTATGATAGAACTACCAACCCTGACAATCATATCATGCAGTATAAGCAGAAGATGTTCATTACGGTCATCCCCTGAGATTTGAAGGATGCATGCATGTGTAAAGCCTTTGGCTCTAGTTTGGTAGGACTAGCCCTGTAGTGGAACGAGCAGCAAAAAATTGGATAAACAAACTAACAACTTTTACCTGATCATACAAAGGAAAGGCGAACTTCTGCACAACTATGTGGGCAGATTAACCAAAGAAAAGATTTCCATCCTGAAAACCAGTTTCTAGCTTCGTGTTCGATTGTGCGTTTAAATAATTAAACACGTTTACAAATAGAACACATTAATAAGTGAATCAACCACAGTGATATGCGTAATTCATACAGTGAAACAAATAAAAAGACAATAAGTAAAATATACACAGTATTTTAACGTGAAAAACTCAACTGGAAAAAAAACCACGTGACCAATCCCTGGTCAAAATAGGCAATCCACTAGATGTTTCATAGTTACAATAGTCAATAGACTTATGTGATTGACAACTTCCTTGTAACCCTTACTGCTTAGACCATCTAACCCACTTAAGGATTTACAACCTAGCAAGATCCCCTCGACTTAGCGTATTCTCCTGAATACTCACCTCTTTCTCCCGAAGGATGTTTAATGAGACAATTGAATAGAGTGTTTGCAAACAAAACCTGCTCAGTGCAATTACAGGTCCTAAACAAACTCTCACCACAGTGTTTCCCCAGACAAACTCAATAAACACATTACAGCTCTTATAATATCTAAACTTTGCTCTCCGTTATTTGTCTCCCTTGATTCTTGTGCGCTTCTCAGTATATATAGGTGAGAGTGCTACAATTCTTGGGCTCCAAGCATCCCTAGATATTATTGGCATTTTTAGGAGTCTTTACCCAAGTCAATCTTCAAAGATTTGTTCAATCAAAGATTTGCTCAATCAGAATCTTTCTTGGCTTCATCAGAATCGCCTCATAATTGCAGTTGCAGCAAATTTATAGCTTTCCATATAAGATGAGACCTACACAACCTTTTACGAAAACAAGATTTGTGTTGCGATTATGTAAATTGCTTATAATCTCGGGCTAAATTTTGGACGGGCTAACAAGCTCCCCCTTTGGCTTTGTTTTTGGCAAAACAAACCAATGCTAAGTACCTGCAGTACCTGCAATACTTGCACTTTTATGCTACCACCAAGGTGAAGTCTATTTTCCTGAAATTTTATGTTGAGGACATTTTGCTAGGTATAAATAATTTGAGTATGTTTTATAAGTCTAGCATTTTTTAAGACTTTCAACATGAAAGATTTTGGAGAGGTTTTTTTCACTCTTGGCATCCAGATACACTAAGATAGGTCTTGTGGGCTTTTAGATCTATAACAAAAGGTTCATATTGATCGAGTTCTTAAATGATTTAATATGGAGAACTGTAAGCCTTATTGCTCTATCCAAAGGGACTTATTTATGAGATTGTGCATGCTCTACTGGTTTGAAAGAATGCATGCCCTAGAGAGATTTATCTGTCTAGAGGTGATTAACTTCTTGAATGTTGTGTATTCTCTCATTCATCTTCATGATTGGGATAATTATAGTATGTTGTACCCTCTGCCAAAATGGGAGGTCATGATGATACACTTGGGTCTTAGATACAACTTATTTTTATTGGGAGCTATTGTAATTACCCATATTTTAATGTAGTTTCCCTTATGACCGTGTCATGGATTTGACGAGAAAAGGGGGACATTGTTACTAAGAATATAAAATAAACTCAATGTTTGTTGATCTTCTAATTAGAGGTTTGAGATCGTAATATTTAAATAGCATGTTGAGATGTGGGTATTATGGAGTCCATGACATAAAGAGATCCATGAGACGTGTACCATATGCTAGTGTTATTGAAATCTTGTTGTATGTTCAAGTGCGCGCTAGGCTTCGTATTAGTTTTGCATATGAGTGTTCTATTGTCTTTTGATGCTATTGATTAGTGGGATTTTTGGATTTTCATGCTTTGTCAAATATTCCTAGTATTGTGTATTTTGTTTCGCGCTTTTGGTGTATTCGTACAATAACATATTATTTTATGATTTTTTTATGACATAAATGATTATTCTATGAATACTCATATGTCTGTTAATGGTCTCGGTTTGGTGTCCATATTGATAAGACCATCTATTGGGTTTAAATATCTCCATAAGGATACCATTTTGATCGGAGATATGTATTCTTTCCTCTAGCCTATTGACTGCCATTTTGGGAGGATATGAATGATTGATTTCTTTGGCATTTTCGAACGCCAATTTTGGGGAAATTATGTTGACAACTAACAAAAAAAGAGCACATTTGATCACATGTTGATGCTGCTTTCTTGTTACACTATCGTATATTAATCCATGTCAATAGGATTGTTGGCATTTGTAACCATGGAAGGTTCAATGTCGATATGGAACACTACGATCGCCATGATTCGATGTTTGATAATCTTATTGGGCAGGATTGTGTTAGAGGTGTTGTTCTATGAATCAATGTTTTCAAAATTGTGGCCACATTAAGTTTACATATCCAGCCTAATAAATGTTTTCAAAATATTTTCAAAATAAACAAAACAATTAACGTTGCCAAAATAGGAGACTGTTGAAATATTTCTCTTAGTTGGGCTACCATTAATTACTTTTGGTTTTATAAAAATAGGTTGAATATCTTATTCATAGAGCATGGGTCGTGATCATATTGCTTTTAAGCCAACCTTATAAATTCATATACGGTTAATTGTCTGTAGGCCTTATATTCTGACTAAGCCTTTTATGGGAGGGCCTGTTAGAGTAATTATAAATATATGGCTCGGTCCCCTCTCCTGCTCTAACCCTAAACTAATTGTTCTCATAAACGTTAGTTGCTCTAGATAGAGCAAGGAACAGGACGACATACGTCAGTGATTGGATAACGATTACCTGCTTTTGTTATGGCTCAAACAGGTATGTATTCAGCTGCTACATATATTCGAGAACTGTGCTGTAAAATCATGTATATTAAAATTTAATTATATTTGAGAACTGTGCTGTAAAAACATGTATATTGAAATTTAATTATACATATGTGCTTACAAAATTAGCATTTGTCGGTGGTTCGGTCCCTCAACAATAGTTGATCATTCACACCCTTAACGTTGTCGGACCTGCATTCAATGAACTTGTTATCGTTGTTCGCGCATGGGACATAATCATTATCTTCGATGAGTTGCACGACAAACTAGTCGAATATGAATCCTTCTTGAAAAGAAACTTCGTGCAACTGGGATGCTTGGTGTTATTACTGTTAATGTCGCTTGTTCGCATATTTCTAATAGGTATAATAAGAGTTATCCTACCGACAAGAAGAATACTCATGGGGTTAATTCACACGTCAATGACCATTCTAGTTCTTAGCATCAACAACCAATTTTTTGCCAATTTTGTGATAAGAAATGACATAGTGTCTGTCAATGCTTCACTGTTAAGAAGTTTTTCTTTCAACAGTTTGGATCCACTGTTAACACTACTTCTTTTGTTCCTACCTAGCCATGGTTACTTGACACTGGTGCTTTCACCATGTCACGACAGATTTGGGCAACTTGCATCTTTAGACATACCACATTCACATTCTCATCTCGTTCATTTGTTCTTCATAATGTTCTAGGTGATCCTAAAATACATAAAAACTTAGTTTTTGTCAACCAATTGTGTCGTTCTAATAATGTTTTGATAGAACTTAACCCATCCTCATTTTCTGTGAAGAACCTAAACATGGGGGACAACTTGCAACAGACAGGAGCAGGAATAATGTGTACGAATGGTCGACTGGTAATATGGTCTCCCGACCTTCCATAACCAATCCATTATTGTTGTTAAAGCTTCGATTCCTATGTGGCATGATCTTCTTGGTCACTCCTCAACCAAAATAATCAGGCACTTAGCTACCAATAAATATATCCCTCTCGTGCATCATCTTATAATTCCTATCGCTGTAATAAAAGCCACAAACTGCCATTTGGAATTTCTAGTTTGAAAATTGATCGTCCTCTAGAACTTATTTTTACAAATGTTTAGGGTCCATCCCAAGTTAGATCAATGGATGGTTTTTCATATTATGTTGTGTTTAACGACCACATCAGCAAATTTACATGGCTCTGTCCTCTGTGTTTTAAATCTGATGTTTTTCAAATTTTTACTCAATTTAAAACTATGGCTGAGAAACAACTTAATCAGTTTATTGCTACAACTTATTTAGATGGTGGGACAGAATATAAAGGTTTAAAATCAATCTTTGTACATTTTGGAACTAAGCATCTCATATCCCCTCCTCAGACTCATGAACACGTTGCTCCAGTAAAACATCGCCATCGACACATTATTAAAACAAGCCTCACTTTGTTGCATCGTGCTTCACTTCCCTTATCTCTTTGGTCTTTTGTTTTTTAAACGATAGTCTATTTAAATAGGTATTCTGGATTAAAAGAAAGTCTGGTGGTAGTATTGACTGTTATAAGGCGCGACTTGTGGCAAAGGGATTTCATCAGTGTCCCAAGTTAGATATTATACATTCAGTCCAGTTGTGAAATACAGTTGTGGCAAAGGGATTGAAAGGAATCCTAATGGTTGTCTTCACTGTTATAAGCTGCTCAATTCATAAATTTTATATTTGTTTGTATTTTAGTTCATAATTATCATCGACTTGTTATCTTGTTGTATCAACTATTTGTACATCACAAACAGTGAAATACATTTGAGTTTCTTCCTCATATGAACCAACTTTACTTAATTTATAGTTACCCTTTTTTAGTTGCTTGTGGTAGGGTTAGCTATGATGAAAAAAATCAAAACTTTGTTTGGATTTTAAGAGTCCAAGTATTCAAGCGATACTGAGCTTGTTATTTCTTGTTCAAAAAATTAATCATTTGATCCTCTATAAAGTGGCTCAATACGTAGTATACTTTGAAATACATGATAAATGTTTACTCAAAGAAAAAAAATTAAGAAAATTTGAACCATCGATCTTTGTCTTTCTTCCTTCTACTTTGTGAAGGTGTCACTGAGTATTAAGTGACCACCTCATCTAAGAGTTTAAATTGTTAAAGAGAAGTTTATTATATTATTTATTATCTTCAATATACCCTCACAAGTGTAGATGAAGTTAGTTTTTTAGTCTTGTACTTAAAACAGTTTTAAACTTTTTAAACGGGTGACGCTAACTTTTGAATGTAAGAAATTTTTGCTTAAGGTGGCATTCATAACCATATAAAATGCAAAATAAATTATGATGGTTTAATGACCAAAGTCATGAACCAATGTGTAACCTCATTCATAATGAAATATTAGTAAATTCATGAAATGATAAGAAAAATATGAAAAGTCCATGAATTTGGTCATATATTGAATACATGTTCTTGAAAGATTCATATGACCATCTAAATTATAATTTTACATTAAGGTATACTTAGTAAAGTTAATAGTTCATTATAACCCTACATTATGGTGTACTTATTGAGATTAGTGGGGTTAGTAAGTTCATGAAGGGTTATTTCTAATTAAGTACATGATGGGTGAAATTAGTTGGAAACACTACAAGAAAAATAGGTTAGGGTGACAACCAAAATCCGTAGCCTAACAGTAGCCAAATTGGGACATGCGACCGCTAGGCTACGAAATTTTGTCCGTAATTAAAAGGCCCGTCGCCAAATTGATATTCCGTAACCAATTCCGAAAATTAATTTGTATTTATTTTTTATAACTTCCGTAACAAAATAACCACAACCCATCCATATCCAAATAAAATTGTAATTTTTTTTTATTAATTATTAACGTCTGTAGTAAATCTGTAGCCGTTTCGATCGTAAATTGGTTGTAACCCATGACTACGAATTAATATCTGTAGAATATCGATAGCCACCTATTCGGTAGCTAATCCGTAACCCATCCGTAACCAACTAAAATTTTAATTTTTTTAATTAATTATTAACGTCCGTAGCAAATCCGTAGCCGTTTCGATCGTAAATCAACCATAGCCCACGACTACAGATTGGTATAGTAGCCAATTCGTAACTAATTGTCGGCAAATATTCGTAGTCAATTGTCACCAAATATCCGTCGCCAATTAATTATTTAATTTTAAAAAATAAAAGATTACAAAAATAAAATATAAAATAAAAAAAATAATATTTACAAAAGAATTAAGATTAAATGTACAAATATTAGTATATACAAAAAAATGTATAATATTGAAGAAAAAATTAATATATTTTTTTAAATTCAAGTCAAGCTCCTCTATACACCATTGTCAATTCTTACATAATATCATAACACACATAAGACATGGAGCATAAATGTGCATCTAGAACATATTCTAACATAAATAGGAAATTAGTGCTAGCTTTCATTTTTCTTATTCTTGTATCGAAAGAGAAAATGAAATATGACATAGACTAAACTTTTACAACCCAATCTTCAAGTGAATTTGACACAATCCTCGTTACCATCTTCACTATCACCACAATAAGGAAACTACTATAAAGAACAAAATCACCAACATCAAATAAGCAAATTAAAATCAGCAAAAGCATGCATAAACCAAAAGTCATACAAAAAATCCAATAGAATTTGGCTTTACTAGTTGTAAAGAATTTAAAAGGAAAAAATAGATAAGTTTTTGTATTTTCTACAAATATTAGCTTAGGAGGCCTACAGTAAACCCCTATTCCTAGTTTAGATCTAGCAGACCATAATAAATCCTTTATTATGTAAGGGTGTTTATCCATCAAATTCAAGATTAAATAATCCAATAGCTATATGACATAATCAACACATGTTAGTTAATTATAGTAGAGAGTATTCCCTAAAAATCATGGGGCCAAGCGATGTTACCCTTTGCCCTCTTACTTCAATGGGAAACTTGTCCGAAAATAAATTGAAAGCACAAGCTGGAAAAAAACACTACAATAGAATGATGAGTAAAGAAAGTATTGAAGCTTACTAACCTTTGCCATGCCACACCAAAATAGAAAAACCTCTTTGGATTGTGTAGCATCTACATCCTTAATTTGTTCCTTCAAACTTTCTTTTATGGCTTTTACAGTAGAGAAGTAATTATCAGGTTAGATATATAGGAAAGTCTAGCAGAATAAGAAATGCCATGTAGAATATGATTGATTAGTTTCACATCTAAAGAGAATAAATTTGGCCTGTGATGATGGCATAGTGTAGCACTTTATCACATGCTCAAACTAGATTAACAATTACCAAGACTCTCATCAAACCAGAGTCATTGCTAAATTTAAGTAACTATTCTTTTCTAAATTCTGTTCAATTTTTCCCTCATTTCGAAAAGGATTCAACTTCTATTTTTTTTTTCTTTTTTCGGTCTTGAGAAAAGGATTGAAACTCCAAAAAGTATAAGAATTATCACTCTATATGCTGAACAATGAGAGAAATGATCGCAGATGTATTAGCTATAAACCATTATCGAGTCGATGACTAAACTTCAGAAAGTCTTTTATATATATGTTTGTTATCAACTTATAATCATCAATCAGCTTTAAAGAGATTCATCCACAAGCAATCGGAATTCAGTAAAGAAAAGTCGCTACAAGTATTCACTTGAATCTTCATTTACAATTCAAAAATAGGGGTAAAAAATACTACTCTACCATATTTTTTCATTAATCTCCATCTTCAGAAAATTGAACTACATCTTTACTTCTACCTAAATTCTCATCACCAAACATTATGCAAGCTAAAAGATCCAGCTAATTAATAGTAAAACACAAACATATCACCAATGAATTGGACTGAAAAGTAAACTAAATCCAGATATACATGAAACCCCTCAAAAGCTCCATACAACTTAAAGTTCTAGAAAAGAAAGCACCTTACAGAAATAACATTGAGAATAATGCAAGAAATAGATGACCAATCAGAATATTAATCACTTCTTGCCAAAATTCAGAGAAGAATCTTAATATACTCAAAGGAACACATCAGTGACAAGAGATTAACATTGCTAATAATGCACTAGAGTAGAAGGGAAAAGCTATCCTTGCACCAGCATCTCGAAACCATATGTCTTTCACAAGGCCATCAGTACATAACCAGAGTTGTTTGGCAGGTTATAACCTTTTACACCAAACAATCCTGTCATGTGCTAGTGATCAAAATATTATCATTCCGCATCCCTCAATGGTCAATATAGTAGTTCCCAGATAGAAATAGAAATCCAGGTTCTCATTAGCATACTCAGTACAATATTTGTTTAATACACAAACACATCAATCACCAACATAAAAATCTTTTTTTGCTAAATAACATAGAAATTAGGTGCGCTTTCCTTTCCGAACAGGCTATATTGCTTTATATCTCTGCCCTTTCCGTCATCCCGGCTAGATGAATCAATCCATCCTTTTTTTATTCTTACCTAAAGCAACACATATGGCTAACACAAATCAACCACAATGAAATTCTTCTAAATTCCACAAACCAATACATAAACATACCTATACACGCTTTTACCCACCTTTGTTTCATCCCAATTTTGTAGGTATAATTATTCAATTGAGAAAATGGCATAGAGTCTAATTAAATTACATTGGGTTCTAACTCTACTAATATAGCTTTATTAATTGCCGAGAATATAATACCAAAATCCTTAATGCAATTTACTTTTTCACATACAAGAATAGAAGATGACTTATCTTGTTGGACATACTTTGGAATATTTACCATCCTTCATCCCGTAGTTTCTGGCCATCCTAGCATAAGCAAAAATTCTCCCAAACATATGAGTTGTTAGAATAGATTCGAAGTTAGAATTCTCTATTGATAAAAAATTGAGCAGATATTCTGTCGATAGTTTTGAAAATTGTTGCCATCTCTCATAATTTTTTAGCCCCAAGTGAAATAAGAATAGTAGAAAACAGTTAGCACATCGAAACTACAATTCTGATCGAGCAACTGGACCTATAATTTCTATCAACTGAATTACACTAACAGAAGTATCAACTGAAAACAAGATTAGTCCCTGTTTTCAAATCTTAGAAAATAACTTCTGATCATATCCACTATCCTGGACCTATGATAAAAAAACAAGAACGATGAAAAGCAAAAGGAGAAGTTACTAAGCTCAACAACCACAAAAGCATGCACTTCAGGTAGTTCTGTAAAAAGTTTAGTTGTGGCCAAAGCAACGGAAATTAATTAAAATGCCATATCTTACGTATTCAATATATGATAGGCGTCTGACTGCTAACAAAGATAGATACATAATTACTTAGACATAAATACATTAGATCTTGCTGTTCTTCGATCTGAATAAGTATCAATGGTATGAAACCTTAAATATCCTAGAGAGAGATTCCACTCTACACATGTAAGCCATCCTACATCCACAAACAAAATAGATCTGAAATGAGAGAGGCGTATTGAGCTTTTGGGGTTTGCCATCGGTCCATTTGGAGGGGGCGTATGGACCTTCTCACGAGTGAGGTCACAACAAGAGGTGGTGGTGACGACGCCGAGAAGAGCTGGTGGTGTTATCAACGAGAAAAGGCGTGTGTTGTTGACGGTAGAGAGAGAGAGAGAGTGAGAGGTGATAGCGCCAAGAGAAGGTGGTGATGGTGTCGCCGATCAAGAGAGAAAGTGAGAGGCAGTGGTGGTGGTGGTGGTGGTGGACACAGACGGTGATGGTGGTAGTGCATTAGACACAGAGAGAAAAAGTTACAGAAAATAGTGTCCCGGCCTCTAGATCTATGTTACCACGCACACACATGGTCTGGGGGAAAAGAGAAGAGTAAGAGAGATGATTTGGAGGAAGGGAGAAAGATGATTTGGAGGAAAAAAAGTTCTAGTGTTGGATTTTTTAATTAAGACCTTTAAAAATAAAATTGGCCCCTCCGGAACCGGTGACTTCGTTCGGTGAAGACATAGAGTTTTGCTAACTCTCTGTACTCGCCGAAAGACATAATTAAAAAGAGTTAATTATTCAATTTTTTTTTGTCAAATTATTATTCTACTTGAAAGGTTATGATACTTATATTGTTATTACATAGATAATTCTATGCAAAAATGTCAAGTCTCTTTATTCTTTGACCTTTATACAAATCCCATATTAATATGGCTTTGTCTATTTGAGACTGCCAAATATATGTATGTGAAACCATAAAAAGGTATAAATCGTGTTCTTATTACATAAATAATTTATGAATACTACTTTTCTTTTTCATAGTAAATTAAATATTTTAAAAATATTATATATATAAAATAAAAGGATGATGATAATGATAATAATAATAATAATAATAATAATAATAAAAAGATGATGATAATAATAATAATAATTATTATTATTATTATAATAATAATTACTATTACTACTACTACTTATATATATTATTTATTAAGTAAAGAACAATTCCATAATTCAAATTAAAATTGATAAACCTCGTTTCTTTGTTGAAGTCCATAGTCTAGCAGTATCCAATTGAAGTTTATTAAGTTTATTTTTATTTAGAAAACAAGCAACTCAAGTGAAGTTTACTACGTTGTAGGTGCAATCAAAATTCGATAATTCAAATTAAAACCGATAAATCTCATTTTTTTCTAAAAGTCAGTAGCCCATCCATGGCAATTAGCTACGGATGGACTACGGAAAAAGATAATCTGTAGCCCATCCGTAGCCAATTGCCACAGATGGGCTACGAATCACGAATAGTATAAATTCTAACTTGTTAATAGGTAGGAACAACGTATTAAAGTGTATTGATATCTTTATATTTTTTGTATTTATGAAGTTTAGACACAATGTGAGAGTTTTTAGACCCTAGATTAAGCGTTTATTAACATTAACGCAGTGTTAAGTGAGAACATGATAATTTCGATTTAAACGGCTAATGACTTCGTAGGAGATTTTTCAATTAAAATACGCACGACAATAAAATATGGACCAAGTTTATTTTTATTTGATAAACTAGTAACTCAAGTAAAGTTTTCTACGTTGTAGGTGCAATCAAAATTCCGTAATTCAAATTAAAACTGATAAACATCATTAGCCCATCTATGGCTATTGGCTATGGATGAGCTACGAAAAAATAGAAATTTGTAGCCCATCTATAGTCAATTGTCACGAATGGGCTACGGACCCCTAATAGTATGAATTCTAACTTGTTAATAGGTAGGAACAACGTATTAAAGCGTGTTTTTATATTTTTATATTTTTCATTTTTATAAAATTTAGACACAATGTGAGAGTTTTGGACCTCTAGATTGAACGTTTATTAACATTAATGCAATGTTAGTGAGGACATGATAACTTCAATTTAAACGGCTAATGACTTCGTAGGAGATTTTTCAAGTAAAATATGCACGATAATAAAATACGGACCAAGTTAATTTTTATTTGGTAAACTAGCAACTCAAGTGAAGTTTAGTACGTTGTAGGTGTAATCAAAATTCCGTAATTTAAATTAAAACTGATAAATCTCATTTTTTTTGGAAGTCCGTAGCCCATCCGTGGCAATTGGCTACGGATGGGCTACGAAAAAATAGAACCCATCCATAGCCAATTGCCACGGATGGGCTACAAACCCCTAATAGTATGAATTCTAAGTTGTTAATAGGTAGGAACAACATATTAAAGTGTGTTTATATCTTTATATTTTTCATGTTTATGAAGTTTAGACACAATATGAGAGTTTTTGGACCCCTAGATTGAACGTTTATTAACATTAACGCAATGTTAAATGAGAACATGATAACTTCAATTGAAACGGCTAATGACTTCGTAGGAGATTTTTCTATTAAAATACGCATGATAATAAAATATGGACCAAGTTTATTTTTCTTTGGAAAACTGGCAACTCAAGTGAAGTTACTACATTATAGGTGTAATCAAAATTCCGTAATTCAAATTAAAACTGATAAATCTCTTTTTTTTATGAAAGTCCGTAGCCCATCTATGGCAATTGGCTACGGAAAAATGAAAATCTGTAGCCAATTGCCACGGATGGGCAAAGGACCCCTAATAGTATGAATTCTAACTTATTAATAGGTAGGAACAACATATTAAAGCGTGTTTATATTTTTATATTTTTCATTTTTATGAAGTTTAGACACAATGTGAGAGTTTTTAGACCCTTAGATTGAGCGTTTATTAACATTAACGCAATTTTAAGTGAGGACATGATAACTTCGATTTAAACTGCTAATGATTTCGCATGAGATTTTTTTATTAAAATACGCACGATAATAAAATACGGACCAAGTTTATTTTTATTTGGTAAACTAGCAACTCAAGTGAAGTTTACTACGTTGTAGGTGCAATCAAAATTCCGTAATTTAAATTAAAACTGATAAATCACACTTTTTTTAAAGTCCGTAGCCTATCCTTGGCAATTGGCTATGGATGGGCTACGGAAAAATGGAAATCCGTAGCCCATCTATAGCCAATTGCTACGGATAGGCCACGAACCCCTAATAGTATGAATTCTAACTTGTTAATAGGTAGGAACAACGTATTAAAGCGTGTTTATATCTTTATATTTTCATATTTATGAAGTTTAGACACAATATGAGAATTTTTGGATCCCTATATTGAACGTTTATTAACAATAACCCAATGTTAAGGGAAGATATGATAACTTCGATTTAAACTGCTAATGACTTAGCAGGAGACTTTTCTATTAAAATATGCACGATAATAAAATACATATCATGTTTATTTTTATTTGGTAAACTAACAACTCAAGTGAAGTTTACTACTTATAGGTGTAAACAAAATTCCATAATTCAAATTAAAACCGATAAACCTCATTTTTTTTAAAGTCCACAGCCTATCCGTGACAATTGGCTAAGGATAGGCTACGAAAAAATTGGAATCCGTAGCCAATTACCACAGATGGGCTACTGACCACTAATAATATGAATTTTAACTTTTTAATAGGTAGGAACATCGTATTAAAACGTGTTTATATCTTTATATTTTTCATTTTATGAAGTTTAGACACAATATGAGAGTTTTTGGACCCCTAGATTGAACGTTTATTAACATTAACTCAATGTTAAGTGATGACATGATAACTTCGATTTAAACGGCTAATGACTTCGTATGATATTTTTCTATTACAATATGTACGATAATAAAATACGTACCAAGTTTATTTTTATTTGGTAAACTAGCTACTCAAGTGAAGTTTACTATGTTGTAGGTGCAATCAAAATTCTATAATTTAAATTAAAACCGATAAATCTCATTTTTTTTTAAAGTTCGTAGCCCATCTGTGACAATTGGCTACGGATGGGCTACAGACCCCTAATTATATGAATTCTAACTTGTTAATAGGTAGGAACAACATATTAAAGCGTGTTTATAGCTTTATATTTTTTATATTTATGAAGTTTAGACACAATGTGAGAGTTTTTGGACCCCTAAATTGAACGTTTATTAATATTAACGCAATGTTAAATGAGGACATGATAACTTCGATTTAAACGGATAATGACTTAGTAGGATATTTTTTTCTATTAAAATACGTACGATAATAAAATATGGACCAAGTTTATTTTTATATGGAAAACTAGCATCTCAAGTGAAGTTTTACTACGTTGTAGGTGCAATCAAAATTTTATAATTTAAATTAAAACCGATAAACCTCATTTTTTTTTCTGAAAGTCTGTAGCCCATTCGTGGTAATTGGCTACAGAAGAAAAGAAATCCGTAGCTCAGCCGTAGCCAATTGTCACAGATAGGCTACGGACTTTGTTATTTTTATTTTTCACTCCGGTCCTTTGTGTTTTATGGACATTTTTTTTAATAATACATAGTCCGTAGCCAATCCGTGGCTATTTGACCACTACATGGCTACAAAAAATTTTATGAATTTTGTTGCCGAATTAATTAAATAATTCATAGCTATTCCGTAGCAAATTTGTCACGGCTAGGCTACGGAATATATATATATATATATTTTTTTTTTTAATTAAAATTAGTGTCCGTAGCCAATCTATAACCATTTTTGTCGCAATTTCAACGTAGCCTAAGTTGGCTACAGATGGGCTACAGACTTAGTTGCCCATGCAATTCCGTAGCCCATCCGTTGCCAATTTACTACGGAAAAAATCCGTCGCCCGAGCGCTGTTTTCTTGTAGTGAAGATTATTCTATGAAGGACTCTTGGTCTCTCTCTCCACTCAATCTAACCAATATACAATTTGTATAAGTTTGTTATCCCATTAATTGAGAAATAAAATAAAGTTAGTCGTAGAGTGTGTAATTCAAGTTATACACTATAAAAGTTGTTCTTAATTATTTTACGATGTTATAATACAAGAGCTAAAGATCCGATTTTCGTCCTACATGTGGTATCAGAGCAAGGTTGATGCATATGTCTTATAACTCAATCATGGTATATATTCTATATTAAGAAATTTTGGTTCATAGTATGTTGCGAATTTATTTATATAGTCACTTTGGATGGTGAATTATAGCATTTCCTAATACTTCTGTGTATATGGGGTAACAAAATCATAAAGTGTACCCCAATTTTGACTAACGTTTTTCTCTCATTTGTTGTTTATAAAATTTTCTAGAATTGTTGACTTTGGAATGAATGTTAGTATTTTCAAAGTTATAAAAGAACTCTAGAATTTATTTTCATGTCAAGATTATTGCTAACTTGGCACATAACTGATATTTGGCTTCTTAAAGTTTTCTAGCCATTCTTTTTGAAAAGCTTGCTAACCAGTAACGAGTAAAGATAGTTGATTGTTAGTCACCAAAGTGACTCAATCATTAATAACCATCATTGGGTATAAATCTGATTGTAGATTGGTTGCTGCCAAAGTGGCCTAATCATATTATTTATGATTGAATATTTATGGCTTCGTAAGCCTATAGAGATTATAGAGATGTAAATTACCCAACGGTGATTTATTATTTCTATGATGAAAAGTATAGTTGAGTTGTGTTATATCCAAAGGTATATACGACATCTCAATTTTTATAAAAGTTCAACCTAGTTTGACTATACAAATCAAAGGTTCAAACATAATTTCATAGGCATAACACGAGGATCCTGACATAACCTATCTTCAATTTGACCCAATCCTAGTATTTGACACATTCCATTTAGTTAGATTTAGCTAGTTTAATTTTAATTCTAAGTTTAAGTCAGAGATTGTTTTGTGATTTCTAACGCAAGTGCACGTATAGCAACAAGTAATAAAGTAGTAAATAAATATCGTTCCCACGAGAACTGTGATTATTAAGTAGCGAAGTTGGTGTAGTTCTAACTTTATTCGGACAATCAAAATCTGAAAATTTGTAATTAAAAACTAAAGAATTAACAAAACTAATGAAACTAACAATAAACAATTACAGGTTTTATAGAAAAGTTGATTCAATAATTGTAAAGCTCTAAGGGTTCCAATTTCACCAAGATTCATCCTACTCGAATCTGTTGATTAAATCCAATTGACAACTATTTTTTATGCTGCCAGCAATCTCACCAAGGTAGATATTAATCTTTTTCAAGCATCAACAACCTATCCCAATAAGCAAGCTACCTATATCTCTGTGATAACTGTGAACTTATGGAATGCATTAAGAATAAGAAATTTAAATGCTGCACCAGATCTCATAATTATCTCTAGCTTATGACAATTTAATGATACTCTACACGTGGTTTAATCTAGTTATCACTTCTCAGTCTCAAACTAAACCACAAAACCAGCAATTATTGGCCAGACAATCACAGACATTAAGCATAGTGTGAAATATTAAGCATAAAAATAGAATAATCAATCAATCAATTAACTAACATAATTCGAGTGATCAAAATCTTGCTACATCGTAGCCCTAGAAACATAATCTACCAACTCATAATAAATGTAAATAAAACTCAAAATCTATTGAAATTCATGATAAGAAAGACAAAAAACTATAAATCGCAAGAAAGTCGTGGCGAAATTTTGTCTCTAATCCGTCCTTCCTAATCAATCTTGCAGTTTCCTCGCGTTTTTTCCTCTCCAAACGTTGGTTTTTCTCTCTAGAACTAGCCGTCAGCCAAAAGAACTCATTTACACGTTTGTTTTCTTCCTTTTAACATAGGGTTTCTTCTTTTTGCTTCTTTTTACAAAATTACCCTTAAATTTCCTGCGATGCTGCGCAACTGCGCTATGACTACGCTACTTCTATTTTTCTTCAATTTCTCCACGAGTTGCATGAAAGCCAATCCTTTGCTATTTCTCTTCAATCTTTGCTTCAAAACTTAGCTTGTCTCTTGGAAATTATCTATAACTCAAATCAAACACAAAATCAATCAAATTGCTCATAAATTACTCTAGAATCAACAAAATTCAAGTGAAAAGGTGCTGAAATAATATATCAATAATGCACCTAACAGAGTTTTTGTAACGCCTCGAACCCAACCCCACGCTATAGGTCAAGTCTGAACCTGTCACTCGGACAGAGTCTCCTCTGTACCGTGGACTAAACTGTTACCTGTAAATAGCCGCATACAATATTTGACTCATATCCAACAACATATAAAATCTATCCTTCAAGATATTCATAGTCAACCCAAAGTCACAAGGCCATCGGAGCCTTGGAGCAACAAAATCTACTTATAGCACACAAGCATGCAAGACAAAGTTAACTTTAACTATAAGTAGTTGAATACATCTATAACCAAGTTCTTCTATTAAGTTAATAAACACACAAGTATGCAATAAAAGAAGTAACTAGAATCCATTATTACATGCCATCTAACTTCATATCCACATACATGATTACAACTTCCAAGCTTCTATACAAGACCTCAAGGTCTCAAAACACAACAACTAACAACAACTCCAAGCAAACTGCACATATAATCAACCTTATCACACAGAAATCAAGGAATCTGATCTACGTGCACTTCTTCTTCTTCCTCTACTGCTACTAGCTGGGGATTCACCTTAGCTTCTTCTGAAACATGTTAAATGAGGAGTAAGCAACAATGTTGCCCAACGAGGGAGGTGATGCAACATACCGGGGCGTACTATATGATATGCAAACACAAGAAGTCATATATATATATAACATAAACAACAAGATTAAATAGCCAAGTAATTAACCACATTAAAAGGATACGATTCCACTTCAAATCTTTAATCTCGAACCATGAGCCACGAACTTCACGCAAGTGCCGACAAACCCTTATTCCAACAAGTTGGGATACTCCTGATGTATTCCGATCCTATGACCCTTTCTCCTGAGGTAGGTCCATATGTCTAACAAGTGAACCACGCCTCTAGGGTAGTGGAGTATACTCAGCGAGAAAAGGAATAGGCACTATGGTAGTCGAGGAAGCACTGCAAACCCGACGCCGCCCCTGTTTCTCGACGCTACCATGTCCGAAAAGGTTGTGCAACCCCAAGACAAGGCCATAAAAATCAAGATACCAAATAACACGTAATAAAGTTGACAAAGTAGGTCGTCCTCACATATAAACACGATATAAGCCAACATATGCACGAGTTAGCTATTAAGTCACGAAAGAGACAATTATCATATTCTTCCACAAAACTCTATAAAAAGCTTGAATAATCCTTATCATGCACATAAAACACCTTATCTAATAATTACAAATGCATATAAACACAAAAGCATTCAAAAACACATTTTTCCCCTTTGTTAACTTTCCAATTTCTTTTCCCACGTGAGGTTCAAGGTTCCAAATTAACAAGCCAATCATTCCACGCTCCTAGGTAGGTCAAAAGACACCTATATAAGCCTTGAAAATCCGGTTTGGAAACAAAAGCTCGGGAAGGCCCCGAGCGGGTTTGAACTACAACTACCCTAACCGGACCCCGTTTTCACGTAACGAAAGCACCAAAAGGCCTTCCATACCCCACGGATACCTAATCCAAAGCCCAAACATACCCGGATTTCTTAACGTGGAAAGCCCCCTTTTTAAAGTTAACTAATTTCGCAATTTAGCTTATTTTCGGGAATTCAAACTTACGTGAGCCTTTGCCTAGTTCTACTAATGTCTAAAGTACCTAAAGGAAGGTTTAATTCACTATAATTAGCCATTTACATCAAAACCCTAAAATCACGTCACTATTCATCATCTTTTTTGAGTTTTCAAGATTCAACTATGACAATAGCTAATACTCAACACAAACATGGTCTAGAAAGCATAATAAACATATATCTCATAATATATAAGCATATTTATAGTCATAAGTAACAAATCACACAAATGTAAAACTTGACATAAATTTTGAATCAATGTAAATGCTAATTCCCTCACAATTAGATGATGAAAACAAGTTGTAGAAGCTCCTAAATGCACCAAAGATCTTTCATGGCATGCCAAGAGACCAAGATTGCAAAGTTGGATGAAGAAATCCCTCTTTTTTTCTTCCTATAGGCTGTCGGGTTTGGGGGAGGGGTAATTTGGGTATTATTGCAATTGTTTTAGATGTGAAATGCTTGTGTGTGTGTGTTATGTTATGTATATAGTTAATGTATGCTAAGTTATGCTAAGTCAAACATCACTAATGGTTAATCAAATGAGCTTAAACTCTAATCAAATGCTAACCAATTCAAAACCAAGGTTGTTACGTATGTAACACTATTCAAATGTTGCGGAAAACATTTTCTAATTGTATGCTCCCGAGCTCAAAAGTCCAAAATGACAAGTTCCCGATTCTTATTATGTGTCATATGACCTAGGAAAAATATTAAATCGCACATTCGAGACGGTCAAAAATCTTATGAATAGTGCCTAATAGTAACATTTAAAGAAGACAAGAAATGTACATAAAATGCACAAGTAGTTTATGCAACAGTTATTTCGAAATATGTGATGAATCCATCATCAATTAATCACTTTTCATTCTCTTTCACTTTTTTAAGCCACTTCCTACACAAGCACGCATTAGATAGCACTTAGGAGCCTTTCTTTGGAGATCCAACCCCGCACTCAAACACACACTACACTATATAGATCCATGCACTTGTGAGTTTAACTTGGTAGTTTTTCATTCTAATTTTTCATACACCAAGAAAACGATTCTAAAGAATAATTTTTCTTTTTGTCATTTTCAATACTTGAAATAGGACATTTTGCTAGCAATAATAACTCAAATATATAAATTTCAACATATATATACATACATATGTAATATATATATATATATATATATATATATATATATATATATATATACACACACACATATTTAACAACATATGTAAAGTAGATCTATAATATATATATACACATACTTTCAAAACTGAGAGAAACTTGCAAGAAAATAGGAAAAAAAATGAGAGTAGAGCTTGGGTGGAGGCTGGGAAATGGGTTGAGGGGTCTTTTTTTTTCTCATCACTTAACATTTGGTTCCATTGCCACTTGGTGACAGACCATTACTCCATCGCCCTACTCTAACATCAACCAACCCATCTATCCCCTACATTCTCCCAAAATATGACGGACCAATGGCCTTGTCACCACGTGGCAATGTCCGTCACCCCTGCCCCTCCCAAAACACCACCTAACCCCCCATCTTAATTAGTGATTGCAATGGACCTGAGTGGCTGTCACCCCTCTACCATCCTACCCCACCTAACACAATCCCCACCTCACCCCCTACCCTCATCTACCTTACCACTGTAATTTTTAATACTTGTTTTCCAAAATTAATAACTAAATCTTTATTTAATCTATCATTATCTGATGACAGAATACCGACAGAAGGTGAATTGGCGATGGAATAACGACGATAATTCGAATTCTCATCACTATTCCATTGACCATTAAGCTACGGAATAGCAACGTAATTTTGAATTTTCATGGTTATTCTGTCGCCAATTCTCCTTCAGTGTTACGTAGCGAATTCAGCAATTAATTTTAAAAGAATAAGAAATACAAATTATAATTTTTGTTACTTAGTACAAGTTAAATTCTATTAAAAGTATAAATAAGTTTTTTTAAACTTAGTTTGAGGTCCAAACCACATTTCGGGACGAAAATCAATGAAATTAGATGAAATTGGTCATGATCCCTTACAGTTCGCACTATATAGAATGATGTCTTATTACGTACGTCGAATCCCTGGCGTGTAACCATAATTATGTTGTAAAACACTTATTTATATTTTAATTTAATTTAAAATTTATTAAGTGGAAAACTATTATATGTAATACGTATATTTCAAAATTAATTATTAGATTTTGTAACTACTCTGTCACTTTTTATTTAGTCGTGGAATAGCCGCAAAAGGTGAATTTTAGACGGAATAGTGACAAAATTTTGAATTTTTGTCACTATCCCGTAGCCAACTCACCGATGGTGGTTATTTAATTTTGTCTCTATTTAGCTATGGAATTTCTTTAAAATTAATTCCCGTTTCCTTTCCATAGCTACTTAGCGACCGAATATTTGTTATCACCTTTTAGGCGGTATTTTGGAGACGGAATAAGTCCGGTCACTAAAATCAGTAGCTCACGTCTTTTCTTTTCTTTTTTGTAGTGATTTTATTGCGAAAAAGTAACTCATAAGTAACTCTTACCAAAATATGATAAATAATTTTAACCGTTGTAAAAAATCTTAGTATATGCAACAGTTAGAAGCGATTTTAATAAGACACCTATTGCAATGGTTTATTCATTTTTCAACAAGAGTGTATGATAAGGGATATTCAAATTCCCCATGATATGTGCTGCCTTCCTCTTCTGTTAGCATAATATCCGATTGTATAGTTGTTGTTAGCATAATATCCGCTTGTATAGCTATAGCGATATACTCGTTATTTGTATTGATTCTTTCCTATTATATAGAAGTACACACACTGTAATTTCTGTGTATATAATAATGAAGAGTGATCTCCTCATTGTTTGAGGGATTTCAGTCATTTACTGTGAGTTGCAAACATCTTTATGGTATCAGATTCAAGGTTTTTTTCTCGATTGTGATCATGGCTGAATCGTCTTCTTCAACTCCTACTCTTCCGTTCAACACAATGGTGCATATGCTCACCATTAAACTGACCTCCTCCAATTATCTATTGTGGAGAAATCAGTCTGTTCCTATGTTAGCCAGTTACGAGCTTTTTGGTTATTTGGACGGTAGCATCACGGCTCCTTCTCCTACGATTACCGCCTCTGATGGCACCAAAGAGTCCAATCCTGCATATACCTCTTGGCTACATACCGATCAGATGCTGCTCAATTTACTATATTCTTCTCTTACAGAGGAATCTATGAGTGAGGTACTGGGTTTCCGTCACTCCCATGAGGCCTGGCATGCGCTTGAAGTCTCATTTTCGCACCGATCGAAGACTCGCGAACTGCAACTCAAGGATGAACTCTAGCTAATGCACCGTGGCTCTCAGTCCATTGCTGAGTTTTCTCGCACCTTCAAAGGTCTTTGTGACCAACTGGCTGCTATTGGTCGTCCCATTGATGACACAGATAAAGTCCATTGGTATCTACGTGCACTGGGACTCGACTACAAGATTTTTTCTGCCATCATGATGTCACAACTTCCTCTACCATCTTTTGCAGAGATTGTTCCGAAAGCTTTGAGCCATGAAATCTTTGAACGGTCAGTTTCTCATTCGTCTTCCAACTCTGCTTATTTTGTGCAACAGACTTCCAAAGCAGCTAGTCATAAGAAAGTGATGCCTCGGTCCTCAGCTTTTCCTATACCGTTTGCCAATTCGAAGTCATCATCCACCTCCTTCGTTCACTGTCAGTTGTGCGACAAGAAGGGTCACTTGGCCAAACGTTGCTGGACCTTCCTGAAACTTAAGAAGAAGCAATCGGCTAACCTTGCTGAAGCATTTTCTGCCTGCTCGATTCAGGATCTGAATGATTCTGATTGGTTCCCTGACTCTGGTGCAACGTCCCACATGACTAGTGACACCGAAGGTGTGGATCAACCGGCTGTCTATTCTGGTAATGAACGTGTCATGGTTGGCAATGGTCAGTCTTTAGCTATCTCTCACACTGGTTCCATTTCATCTCTTGTTCTGTCTAGTTCTCTTCTTTTATCTAATGTCTTAGTTGTTCCTGGAATTAAGAAAAATCTTATTTCTATTAGTCAACTTACTAAAGACAATAATTGTTATGTTACCTTCTCTTCCTTTGGTTTTACCATACAGGATCGGGTCACAAGAGTGGTACTGGGAGTCGGAAGATGTGAAAATGGTCTCTATGTGTTGGATCGTTGTCATCGTGCCTTCGTGTCCACTATTTCTACACCACGAGCATCTGTTCGTTTATGGCATGCTCGCCTTGGTCATCCATATTATCGTACTGTTGCTTTTCTTTCTAAATTAGGATTTATTTCCTGCAGTAATAAATTGGTGAACAATGATTCAGAAGTTTGTGTTGGTTGTAAACTAGGCAAAAGCCACCGTCTACCTTTTTCTCTAAATGATGAATGTTGTGCCATGCCCTTTGATCGTTTACACTGTGACCTATGGGGTCCGTCACCAGTTTCTTCTTTTACTGGATATAGATACTATGTGGTGTTTATTGATGATTGTACCCGATTTAGTTGGATATTTCCCTTAAAATGCAAAAATGATTTCTTTGATACTTTCATCAATTTACAACGTTTTATTGAGACGCAATTTTCTGCAAAAATCAAATCGTTTCAGTGTGATGGTGGAACTGAGTTTACTAATCATAAGTTCTGCTCTCATCTGCATTCTTGTGGCATTGATCTTCGTATGGCATGTCCTTACACTCCTAGTCAAAACGGAATTGTCGAACGTAAGCATCGCCATGTCACAGAAACGGGTCTTACTCTTATGTTTCATGCTCATGTGCCACTCTCTTTCTGGGTTGAGGCATTCTCTACTGCCGTATTTCTCATTAATCGACTCCCGTCCCCTTCTCTTGCTGGCAAAACACCTTATGAGCTCCTGTTTGGTAAGCAACCCGATTACTCGATGCTTCGTACCTTTGGGTGTCTTTGTTTCCCTTATTTGAGAGATTACTCACCTAATAAATTATCTCCAAAATCTGCTCCTTGTGTCTTTTTAGGTTACAGTACCCTTCATAAAGGATTTCGGTGGTTAGACCGTAAGACACATCGTGTCTATGTTTCTCGACATGGGCAGTTTCATGAAAATACCTTTCCTTATCATGGTGATTCTGTGCAAAATCTACCATCTAACCTTGACTATATTCATTTTTTTGAGTGTCAGGAATGTGTTTCTAGTTCTTCTCGCGTTAGTGCTTTAAATTCTTTGCCTTCACCATCTTTTTCGAATTCACCATGTTTGCCTTGTAGTGATTTTCGACAACTACCATCGCCTCCTTCTTCTGGTCCGCAGGTTCCTCTTTATGTGGACTCTCTCTCGGATTTTGCAGCTCCCGATTCCGTCATTCCTCCCCCTGTTTCGACCCCTCATGTCACCACTTCAAACCATTCGATGATTACCAGAGGGAAAGCTGGTATATTCAAACCTCGGTTGTATCATGCTATCAATATCTCATCCTCTTCTCAGTTGTTTCAGGCTCTTCTTGCTCTCAACGAGCCACGGGGCTTCAAGTCTGCAGCAAAACACCCTGAATGGCTCTCGACTATGGATGATGAAATTCATGCATTGAAGAAAAATGATACGTGGGTTCTTGTACCTCGTCCTCAGAATCATAATGTGGTTGGTTGTCGCTGGATTTTCAAAACAAAGCTTCACTCTGATGGGTCTATTGAACGTCATAAGGAACGTCTTGTGGCCCAAGGATTTTCTCAGGTTCATGGTCTTGACTTTGGTGACACCTTTAGCCTTGTGGTGCGTCCTGCTACGGTCAGACTCATTTTGTCTTTGGCTGTTACTTCTGGATGGCGTTTACATCAACTAGATGTTACAAACGCCTTTCTTCATGGTTTTCTCAACGAAGAGGTATACAAGGAACAACCACCTGGATACACTGATCCACAGTTTCCCCAGCATGTTTATCGCCTAAAACGAGCTCTTTATGGATTGAAACAAGCTCCTCGAGCTTGGTTTCATTGCTTTAGCACTTTTTTGCTCAAACTTGGTTTTTACTCTAGTCAGGCTGATTCGTCGTTGTTTGTCTATCACTCCTCGCTTGGGACTGTTTACTTACTTCTTTATGTTGATGACATGGTTATCACTGGAAGTTCTCCTTCTCTGGTTCACACCTTTATTACTCGGCTTTCCGAAGAATTTTCCATGAAGGATTTGGGTGATCTGCATTATTTTCTCGGAATTGAAGTCCAAGCTAATGAGAAGGGTTTATTTCTCAGTCAAACGAAGTATGCTCTTGATTTCTTGCATCGTGCTTCAATGATCGATGCCAAGCCCATTTCAACACCTTTTGTTGTTGGCCAGCATCTATCAGCCGAAAGGACGCTGTTCTCCGACCCTACTTTATTCCGTTCTCTTGCCGGTGCTTTTCAATACTTGACTATCACAAGGCCTGATCTGCCCTTCAGTGTAAATTCCATTTGCCAGTTCATGCATGCTCCCACCGAGGATCATTTTCGAGCTCTCAAGCGTATTTTGCGCTATGTTAAAGGCACTGCTCATCATGGACTTCAACTTCATGAACAGTCCACTCATGATCTTCTTGCATATTCTGATGCGGATTGGGCTGGATGTCCTGATACACGTCGTTCTACTACTGGCTATGCTATCTTTTTTGGAACCAATTTAATCTCTTGGTCTTCTAAGAAACAAAGCACTGTCTCTCGTTCAAGTGCAGAAGCAGAATATCGCTCCTTAGCTGTTGCTACTGCTGATATTGCCTGGATTATTCAATTGCTTCGGGACCTTCGTGTTACCCTCTCAGGGCCACCTAAAATTCTTTGCGACAATCAAAGTGCAATTTTTATGGCAGTTAATCCGGTTACTCGACCTTGGTCCAAACATATTGCGATCGACTATCATTTTGTTCGTGAACTTGTTGCTAATGGCACTTTGAAAATTGATTTTGTTCCTTCACATCTGCAGCTCGCTGATTCGCTAACCAAAGGCGTTACCAAGCCGCAGTTCTTTCTCTTTCGAAGCAAGCTCAGCGTTATCCCTTCTGCCACGCTCACCTTGCAGGGGGGTGATAAGGGATATTCAAATTCCCCATGATATGTGCTGCCTTCCTCTTTTGTTAGCATAATATCCGATTGTATAGTTGTTGTTAGCATAATATCCGCTTGTATAGCTATAGCGATATACTCGTTATTTGTATTGATTCTTTCCTATTATATAGGAGTACACACACTGTAATTTCTGCGTATATAATAATGAAGAGTGATCTCCTCATTGTTTGAGGGATTCCAGTCATTTACTGTGAGTTGCAAACATCTTTAGTGTAGCATAAGATCTAAAATATTGTAGTGGATGTATCATGTTTCTCTTGTATTACTGTATTAAAAGTTTTCATGGAAAAACACAAACAATCAACACAATGATCAGAATGCAAAGAATATAATGTAAAAGAACTGAAACAACATAACCCATAAACTCTTGGAAGTTTGGCGTTACTCTTTCCTAATGTGAATGTACGAGAATAAGAAAACAGTTCAAATTGATTAATTAGTACTCTAACGCGCCTCTCTTTAATGCCAATGTCAGACAATATCTCTAACATGCAACTAATTCTTGGTGGAAAACCTTATTAGATTTGATTTCTTTACAACGGTCAACTCGAAAAAATAGAATCCCCAAGAAATTACCTTATTAGTTCTATTTTTCCCTTGTTGCGCAAGTTTGATGCCGGAAAATAACTCCAAATTGTATTTGGAAAAGAATTAATTCATCAAGTATCTTTTTATATACTTAGTAATCCTACTCCACACCCAATAACCACCCCTCTCTCTTATAATTTCTAAACCCTACAGCGCCATAAACAAACAGAAAAAAAATTCCTTGCTTCTTTATTCTTGATCATTCATTGCCAAGGCAAAGCAACTCGTGTTCAAGAACAAAGAATATATATTTCATCAAGAACATTAAAAGCATCGACAACATGAAGACATTGACATATGCAGATGTGGAGGACATTGAGGTGGGTGCGAATTGGCTTCCTATAGACTATTTGGCTGCTGTTGCAGAAAGGGCTAGCACCATCTATGATGAAGAAAAACAGCAAGAAAGAGCCATGGAGAGGAGAATCAAGAACTCAATGTTCCACATAGGTGAAGCAAGTTTGTGCCGATCAAATAGGGTTTTCAAGAAACCCACTAAGCCCTTCCCTCGTCTTGATGCATCTAATCAAGAAATATTGACGACAGAAAAGAATTTCAAGAAGCTTGTTGTGAGATTCTCTGATAAAATATGTGTTGTGCCCTATGAAGAAGTATTGAAAGAAACCTCAAGGGATAGTTTCTCTATGAAGGGTTCCAAAAGAAATAGGTCTGAAAGTGAAGACTGTGTGGAAAATTTTAGGGTTATAAAGAAGATGAAAGGTAATGGCGGCAGAACAAAGATTGATGATAATGACCCTAATCCACCACCACCATTACCGGAAGCATACAAGAAATGCATTCAAGGACTTGCCCAAGGCAAATCCGTTTCTCAAGAGAAGTTGGTGATACAAAAGAAGCTTTTCGATACTGATCTAAGCAAAACCCACAACCGCTTATCAATACCATTCAAGAAAATCGTTAATAATTTTCTTGATGAAGATGAAGAACATAGACTTGGTCTTCGCAATGGGAGAAATATGGAGTCCATGGTGGTGCCACCGATAGATCCTGTACTTAAGCGTTGGGAGGTAAGCTTGAGGAGGTGGGAGATGAAGAAGGAGGTGCAGAAAAATACTAGCACATCATATGTCTTGTGTAAACCATGGAATAACATTCAAGAAGAGAATGGTCTTAAAACTGAAATGGTTGTGCAACTATGGGCGTTAAGAGTTGATGGAGATTTGTGGTTTGCTCTTGTGAAGGAGCCACAAGATCATCAAAGTGGACAGCAGTCTGGGAATGGAGACTTGGCAAGTTGCAGTAGCAATAGTACTGTAGCCAGAGCGTCATCATCGTCTTCAGTAGACCATGATTAATTATGTATACAATATCAAATATTTAGGGATCGTTTTATATATTATATTTTTCTCAAATTTTGTTGTTGTTTTAGCGAGATTTATTTATTTTTTATTTTTTATTTTTTATAATTTGATCACACATCAATGGATGGAAATTCTTCAGACATTTGATATATATATAATATCAGTTATTTAGTTTTCAGTTTCTTTGCCTTTATTTTTATAAAAAATAAGTCTTCTTGTGTTGCTTTTGTAATAGCAAGTTATTCACCTCAATATTTTTTTCACAATTTAAGAAATTTAAGATGTAAGACCTGCATATGTCCAAAAAAGATTCAATCCGAAAGATAAACAAAAGAGGCTTGTTACCTAACTGTGTTTATAAAATAATATTGATACGAAACTATTGCAAGATCAACTTTTCATCGAATCACCCCCAAGAATCTTTATCAATATGATGTTATCTGGATTAGCTTTGTGATGACTTCGTTTCTGATGTATATATTACACTTAAAATGATGTATTTCAATTTGAATTTCTTCACCGGCTTGGACTATATCTCAGTACAGATGATATTTCACATCTCAAGATTGAAATGGAATCGCATATTTTCACGCTCACCTTAGCCTACCGATAGGTCAGGGTCGGGGCATAACATAGTACATACGGAGTACACCCACCGACGTTATAAGGGGTTATAATTATCATTATCGACATTGCTATCGCTATCGCATTGGAACAAATGAAGTGGGAGTAATAAGAATGGAATGAAATCATATCCTTTTCTAAAGTGTTAACATAATGATCTTATCCTTTCTATAAGTGATTATACAGTGATTTATTACTTGATTGAATGCCTCGAGTTTCTCGTTATTGCATATTGCTTGCTTAGTGTATTCTCGTTATTTGATTTTTGTTATTGACCTATGTGCATTCATGAAAAAGGCTTTTCAAAACCTCCTCGTACTTGTTCCCCACTCACTAAGCACGTGGTTGCTCACCCCTATTTATTCAACAATTTCTGGTAAAGCGAGGTAAATTTTGAAGAGTTTTGAAAGTTGTTGGTCCTACTTGCAAGAAATTCTATTTTTGCTCGTGAAAATTCTTAGTTTGTCTTACTAATGTCAAGAGAATATTGAAAGTTTAGTAGTCTTTGTGGAAATGTAATAAATGCAAATTTAAATTAGTTTAATCTTGTAATATTTATAGACTTGAATAGTAAATTATAAGCTAAAGAGATGTTGAAACTTCAAATGATGTTGTTGAATGCTGGTTGTTGAGTTGAATAAATAGGTATTGGATTGTCCGCAGTATAGGGAAAACTTCGTCTATTTTTCCTCGTTTCTCGCATTGGGGTTGGATTGGGTTGTTATCTGGACTTGATTCCGCAAGGGATCAAGTCGGATTATTTCAGGTTGCATTAGAGCTTAGATAGCTCATAAGCTGGGACAGGGTCTTCGGTCTGCCCATGGCAATCCTTGAGTGAATGCTTGTGAAGTGTGTTAAGTGGACAATGTGATACATGTATGTTATGTGTTAAGTGTTTATTGTATTATGTGGTCACTATACGTGACAAGTGTTCGTTATGAGATATTTGCCTCTAGTGTGTGTAGAATATGCATTACATGATATGATAATCTTGTATTAAATGATCATTGTATATTATATGGTACATATCTTCTATGTTATATAATTGCGTATGTGTTGTAACTTGTAAGTGGCACTCCTGGTGAACGATAATCGGTGATCGGTGATCAGTGATCGATAATTGGTAACCAGTGATTGGTTTTCAATGTTCGGTGGTTGGTATTCTTATTCGATATTCTTATTTGGCATTCTTCTTCGGTATTCTTCTACGGTATTCTTATTCGGTATTCGGATATTCATATTTGGAGTTCTTATTCGGTATTCTTCGGCGATATTCTTATCTGGGATTCATATTCGGTATTTTCATTCAGTATTCTTATATGATATTATTATTTGAGATTCTTATTTGGCATTCTTACTCGAGATTCTTATTCGATGTTCTTGATTGGTATTATGTATTCGGTATTCAACACTTGATATTCGGTATTCGGATTTCAGCATTCAGTATTCGGAATTCCCTCTCATGTGCTTGAGCCAGAGCTGTTGCAGCTCAATGGGAATCTGTCTTATGAAAGAAGAATTTCGAGGATAGAATTGTTTTAAGGGGGGAGGATGTGAGGCCCCGGATCCGATGACAGTAGTAACTTTATTAATTTGTGCTTATCTGGTTGCATTTAATTGACTTGCTCCTATTATTTGAATCGATACGTGCTTTCATTGCATTAACGTAAGTAGAGACAATTATAAATATAAGAAGAGTGAATAGTGATTGACATTTATTTATAAGTTCATTTAGTAGTTAATAGGCCCAAGATAGTTTGTTAGGCCTAATTTATTTCTTAATTGCATTTGAGAGCCCAAATGACGAGCCCAAGATTAAGCCTTATTGTATGTCACAACCCCAAATTTTCAATTGATAATATAATCTCTGATACCATAAATAAACCACCAACATTTTTGGGATCGTGATGCCATGGACTTAAGAAGATCGCTCCGCCTAAGTCCGCTAAAGCATAATTACAATAGCCTGAGCACTATTATCATAATTCAATAATTCAATACTTTTTAAAAAATTATATCCCAATTACCAAATTCTAAATTACTTAATTTCATTTACCTTAGTCGATGGACTAAATCTTGTTGTAACTTAGTTGATTTAATTACCAATCCATACTTATCCAAAATTTCAGCCTATTATTAGTTTCCTCAAAAGCGGGCAGCACTGAAAGGATCGTGCTTACAAGAGGTGAATCACAACATATAGTGAGCTAGGTGGAAGCAAAAACTTGATTTCAAAAATTTTTCAGCAACACATATCATTTGTATTCACCATAATACCTTATGTCTAGTCCATGTAATCAACATATCTACTACACATATAAACATATATATGAATGAACAAGAGTTATCAAGGTATACTTCTTGAAGATCTACCCAAAGGAATGAAAAAGCACCACAAGAATGATGACCAAGTCTTTCACACGTGCAAAAGGTCTAGTTCGTCCACACGAGCATCCAAGAGCTTCTTCTCCACAAACCAAATCTTTGTACTAGCTATTTAGTTGGGTTGATGAGCTTACACAAGTGTTGAAAGCATGAGAAAAATTCTGCCCAAGCTCTCTAGCTATGGCTGAAAATATGAGAGAGAAAATAGAGAGTGAAGAGAAAAATTAATTTGCAGAATTTTTCCACTCATCTTTTGTTATATCTCTCTTCATATTTTCTATGCATATATTTTTTCCTATGCAAACTTTGTGTCTTGTGCATTGCATACATATATGTCTCCAATACATCCTAGTGTCTTATGTATTCCCAACATATATGTCTCCAATGCATCTATGTGTCTTGTGCAACAATATAATACAAATATATTGGATAGTGGAAAATTATGGAATTATCCATTATTCTTGCCACAATAAATCCTAGCCATAGATCTAGTCAATATCAAATCTTGGCCTTAGATTATAATTAATCATAATCAATATTAGATTAATTAATTGGAAACTAACTTTTCATATTTATACTTTGGCCCCAATACTTTCAATAGTTACACTTTTGGTCCATTACGTTTTAATGACCAAACACAATAACGTTAACTCTTTAACGTTTTCAAACTTATTGTAATGTGTAGGCATATAATATATATATATTTCTTATATATATATATTGTGTTGTATTCGTTAGTGGAACAATATGTAATTCTCTACTAACTTGCCAATTAAATCTTAGCCATGGAATTCAAATAAGATCAAATCTTGGCTCTTGGATTATAATTAATCCTAATTAATTGGAAACTAACTTTTCATATTTATACTTTTGCCCCAACAGCTTCAATAATTATACTTTTGGTCCATTACTACTTAATGATCAAATATAACAACGTTAACTCTTTAATGTTTCCAAACTCATTGTAAGCTCATTATAGAAACTTTATTCATGATACTCAAACATGTGTGACTCTCTAGATTCACCACCGTATAGCAATGAGGGACGATTAAACACTTTCAATCTATTCCGAAAATGTCTCCGTCATTCTCGGAATACCCTCACGTTCTAGAGTGACGCCTAGTAACATATCAAGACAATATATACGGTAATGAAGTCAATTTCTTGTGAATCTATTTATAGTCGCCGATTATCGTGCAATCCAATCCTTCCATTAATTGTCCCGTCGAGCAAGAACCATGATACGATTAAGTTCATAAACTCGATACTATACATAGATCTAATTGGTATAATGAGGGATGACTCATGGAAAACCATTTCTCCATCATTCATACCTTGGCCAATGATTTCCTCATTAAACAACCAAGCTTAGATCGCATAGGACATCGCCTCACGCCGGAGGTTAATGGATCCTCTCTTGACCACTACCTATCAATCACTATACCAGACGAATGAAACTGCGAGAGGACGTATCTCATCTCGTTTGTCGAAACAATTATTGTCCAAATGCTAGAATCAAACCCTAATACATATGACAACCGTAATGTTTCAAGTCTAAGGATTACATGCACAATCGCAACGAATAACAAATTATTAATCCAAAGTCATGTAATTTGTTATAAACGTCACATTCAATGATCTATTCAACTAATAGTCGCCCACATGTTTGTTAGTCGCATCCCTATGCTGTTATGGTACGTGGCTCACCATCTTTTATCATTAACATCCATATGTTAATCAAAGGTAACAACACATGTGATAGTCCGTAATAGATTACTAAAGTCCCGATCAAATAATCTAAGGACTATGAATATTTTAAGTATTTTTATCATATTAAGGAAATACGCCAACATATTCTAAACGCTTTTAGAATACATTCCTCTAATGAAAATACTATGGACTCATTCATACATGTAAAGAAGGAGAATATGAATGTCCTAATTATGTCAATATGAAATCAGACATATAGACACGAATGCCATAATATACAAGTAAATGTCAAAATGCCCCAATATATGTCATCCAAATATATAGCGTTAGGGCATATTTTCATAATTGATAAAAGTAATTAGGTCTCACCGCCTAATAATTATATTTCTTTTTTTCTAATTTTTTTTTTTAAATTTCAATTCACAACTCTGAAACTTACACCATTTGTTTTCTGAATGCAAATCGTCATGTTTAATTTGTTTTCTGAATGTAAGTCATCATGTTTAAGGCACATGAATATATAAGATGAATCGGCTTGGATTGTGCTTGTCATTAGACTAGAAATTATGGGTGATACCTCAGTTTTACACGATGAATCTATTGTTACCAAACTTCTTTTTTTTTTTTTGGCTACGCAAGCAAATTGTATTTCAATAAAATATGAAAAGGTACATAGGAGCTGGGACGTCATACGACCAAATACAACAAAGAAGAAACAAAGAAGGTAGCCTAGTAAAAATCAAGTCCAATGAAGCACGGGCTAGCTAATTAACAAACAAACCAAGTACAATTGTCAGGGTTGAGTTTGCCGGTTAATCATTCCCGCACTGGTTAATCAGCTAACCAATCTGGCATTGCAAAGTCTGGAGCAACAAAAAGGACAACAAGTACAAGGTTGAACCAAAAAGCAGCCAAAAGGCAACCAACAACAATCCAGCAAAACATGATACTTCTGACATCATCAATATCAAAATAAGCTCCATGGACAAGGAAATATCGAAGGTCAAAGTGAAGCTCAAATAACTTCGACAAGTTCAACAAGGGAAACCAGTTCTTCATCTGCAATTTCTTCAAATTATGTGCCAAGAACCAAAACAAGCATCAAAGAGTTGAATGAAGCGTATAATGCTTCAGAAAACACAACCAAGTGCAAAAATTCGCAAGGTGTTTATGAACACATTTGCAACAAGGAAAAGGGGAGAGGAGATGAGGGATTAATGGTCAAGCCAATAAGGGGGAAAAGAGAAATTAGGAAGAGGCTCCACGGCCAAAGATGGCTTGTATGACACCTCGAACCCGGCACGCATTAAATAACATGTAATTGCATTTAACTAAGTGTCATCATTAAATGATAGCCTTGAATTTCATGCTTATTTTAGTTAAACATTCATTTCTAGTATAAATTTCATATTTCTTCAAAAACCTATTCAAATGATATTTGAATTAATTATTTTTAAATGAATACTAATTATTTTGGTTATTTTTAATAATCGAAATAATTTCCGAGAACCAAATTACTTAGTTTTCAACTAAAAGGAAAAGTGGCTCCGAGCCCGGAGTGAATTTTAAACTAATTTACTTTTCAAAAATAATATTTTTCTATCATTACTTATTATTTTAATAGTAATCATTTATCACTCGTTCATTTGTAACGCATCAAAAACGAGAGTTGGAGAATTATTATTAGTCCTGAGTGAATAGTGTTTTCAGCACTATTTTAGTATTTTTAGAGTTTTAGTATTTTTAGTTAGTTAGTTTTAATTCAATTGCAATTGTTGTCTTGTTTTAAGCTTAAATTGCCAACCAAATAGCTAACTTTGACCAAGGACCAAGACCTTTGACTTTTGACTTCTTGTCATCTTTTCTTATAAGTATAAAATACAAGCAAATAAAACACAAAAGCTGAAGAAAAAAAAAGAGGGAAAACCGTGAGGTTGAGGGAGAAAGGAAAAAAAAAAGAATTTTCAAGCCATTTCATCAAATCTTTGCGTGAGCTTGCTTAGGATCATTCCAAGACCTCTCAGCGTTGTTTTCCTAGCATCTAGTAGCGGCTAAGGTGAGGGTAACATCGTTATTTTTGCATTTGAATAATTATTATCTAAACTTTAATTTTTGCCAATTGATTATAGAATGTCGTTTAATTCTTTTTGACGCTTGAAATACCTTCTATGATGTTAGTAGACCATACTCCTATAAGTTTTTAGCAATTTCTGCAGTTGAATTTGGCTATTGCATTATAGATGTTGAATGAATAGTAAAAACGTGAATAGTAAACCCCCGTTTTAAATTTTGTTCCGAATTGCATTTTCTTGATTTGGTTAGGTGCCATTAGTGTTAGAAAGATTAAATATGCAATAAAAATGGACTGACCTTTGTTAAAATTGAGAAATTAGACAATGAAACATAAAGGGGCCGTTTGATCGAGTGTTAACCATGCTCGAATTAAGTTGGGGGTTTGGCTAATGAGGGCATGGAAGCACTTTTGGCGCTGTGGTGGCGTTGATTGGGTGCCCGATTAGTATAGTTATAGTTCAAATGCAATAGGTGGACTTTCGGGCTTCGATTGAGAAAATGAGGTTTCGTGCCATAGAGACGTGCCTTGTAGTGCCTGGATGAGGGTGGTGAAATCGGTTTCCTAACTCCATAGAGATTAAATAGTGTTATTTGTCATTTTTCGTGTTTGAACTGCTATTGCTTGTTTAATCGGTGTTCTTGTTGCTATTAATGATAATCATGCTTGAAATGTCAATTGATTGCTACTATTGATTTTTAAATGCTTGATATATTGAATATTGATATTAATTTGCACTTTGGTGTTATCGCTCGTTTATTGCTTGTATCTCGTATTGTATTGCATAGTGTTAGGCGCGTGAGTAATGGGCCTCTCTGGCCAGTCTCGGGCTGCCAGGGTTGGGTTGCTCTAGCTCCGTGTCCTATTCCCATTCTTGCTAGGAATGTCGCCCTGGGAGATTTGGGTCGTAGATGTGTCGGGGTACATCCGGAGTACACCTAGTGGAAGTTATAAGGTGGTTGCACGCTTATTGTCCTGGTTGTCAACATAAAGTTCGAGATTGATGTATCGCTTGTGGAATCGAATTGCTTGGTACATTGCTCGTATGAGTGAACCATGACCTTCAAAGTGTGGTATAGCTTTGAATGGTTGTGTTAATGCTTTTATTAATTGTTTATTGTATTGTTGTTTATATTGATTGTTTTACTTGTCAGTTATATTGCTTAACTGTCTTATTTGCATTGCACGATATTCTTTCTCTCCATCTCGATATTTGTTCCACCCTTACTGAGTATACGTGTGTTGAGTATACTCACGCCTCACCACCACATTTCATGAATTGCCATGTTAGTTGGAAAGCTCGCGCTTGATGAGTTGTCTTGCGTGTTATGTGGCTGAGTGATAGAAAGATGCAAAGATGTATGTTTTCATGTATTGTATGTATTTAGTGTTAAAAGGAATATAATTTAAGTTTAACTAGGTTATTGAAGTGGTATGATAAGCTAGTTTATGTATTTAGTTAGTATAGTTTAACTTCAATGCATGTATGTAATTGTCTAAAGGAAAGAGTGTGAATGGTCTTGGTACTTTGAAATATATATTTGTTGTGTTTAATTGTTGAGAACCAGGGCTCGAATAGCCTTGAGGAGTTGTGAATGGTTGGACACGGTACTGGTCCACTTATATGCTATCGCAAGTTTTGTAATTTGCCTAGAAACAGGGGAGACTCCATCCGTTTTTCTTAAATATTATGCTCGGGTTTGGAATTGGGTTACGATTAGATTGATTAATAGGACTTCCAGTCTCAAGAGGGATCGGGATGTTACAGCTTGGTCGTGGCAAAGGGTAAGAAGAAAATGAGGAAAGATGGGGAGAAAGTGATAGTGGCCACACGAGAGAAAGGGGGAAAAATAAGGAAGGGAAGAGGAGGATTGGCCATGAGCATGAAGCCAAGGCCAAAAAAGAGGGGATATTTATACTGACCTTTGATTTACTACATACACATAAAAGGAAAATGCCATTTCTTAATTATCTGAAGTACATGATTGTGAGAGAGATCAATAATACACATAAAATGAAAAAGCCAAATTGGTGCATAAATTTTGCGCAAAAAGCTATTTTAGTTCCTTACATCTGGAAAGTACCCATTTTAGTCCCTCTCTTTAACTACCATTAGGCTTCTTTTAGTGGTCAAATGTTTCACCTTTCTAAAAGACATAAATGCCCTTATAGTTGTTAGGCATGAAAGGAAAAAAATACGATTAAAAAATCGTTGGGTTATTTAACTGTTGGGATATTTATGATATTAATTGATTGCGTCTATTTAGTAAGAAAAGAAATATGATACCTATCAATAAAAGAATAATTTTGACAAATTTTATCACTTTTTTTTTAATTATGAAACAACTGTACCCAAATAAAAATTGAAGATTGATTATTATAAATAAAAAATATAGCTTAACCTAAATAGAGCTATAAAACTAAAATATAATTCAACCTTAATAGAGCTTTCCTTTACAGAAAGAAAAAGTCGATTAGTTTCAATTAGGTGAAATTATATTTCTTTATCGATGAGAAGTGAAAAAGGATAAAGAATAAAAATAAAATATTTTTTATAAGGGCATTTATGTCTTTTAGGACGGTTAAACATTTGACTGTTAAAAGAAACCTAACCATAGTCATAAAGAGGGACTAAAATGGGTATTTTTCAAAGGTGATGGAGTAAAATAACCTTTTACGCAAAGTTTAGGGACCGATTTAGCTTTTCTCCCAATCTTATCTAGTAGTTTGGGTAAATCATTATGTCCTTTTTTTCCACAATAACAAGGACTCATTAGTTAGAAAAGAAGTGCATGAGATAAAGTAAATCTATGTTTGAGAGCTTGGAATTAGAAAGAACTAAACTAGCTGACTAGGTGTTATAATAGAATACTAATATATATAGGGAAAGATTGTTAGTCTCACAACTTTTTGTTATCCAATACAAGCAAGCTATCTTATTTTTTTGTACTACGAACAAGGGAGAAAGGTAGCTTGAGGGATAATGGACGTCAAGCAATATTTCCCCTTGCTTCAATCATCTATTTTAATATTATTATTTTTAGATAAGTTCTCTTACTGAGTTTTTGTTTGTTCATTTCTAGTATTTTTGCTTGTCTTCTTTGGAGCTAAACAAAGTAAGCATTTTAGCTTTGGAAATGATAGTGACCTCTCCATTCGTCGACTTTTGTTAGAGATACCTCTTTTATGTAGTTTTCATTAGTGTTGGAATTGAATAATTATTCATAGTATTTAGATTGAAAATAATAATTGAGGAGTTTGATCTCACCCTATGATTGTATTTGTAGGTTGTATTTCTGGATTAAATTTTATGAGGGTTTGGAGACTTATTAAGTTTATGATTTTAGTGGCTCTAAATTGTTTATTTTGTTGTTGGGGGCCTAGTGAATTTGAATAGTTATACCCTTTAAGCATGCAACTTGTCATTTTTTTTTAGGTTTGGGGAGTGACACGAATTATAAAAAAATAATTTAAAATTAATGAAAAAATAAATGAAGAGAATTTTGTTATACACATGTATACAAGAGGCAAAAATTATATTTCTTCTTTTCTAATTGTTTTTATTGACTAGTCAGACAACAATTTCAATTGAAAACTCTAAAATTTGTCATTTGAATGCAAGTCGTGATGTGTAAGACACATGAATAAGAGCAAGTGGCTCAGCTTCTGTTTCTTATTAGATTACAAATTCCGGGTGATACTTTAGTTTTAGACCATGAATCTATTGAGATTGAGCTTTGATTTAGTAAAAGCACGAAAAATAATAAAATGAAAACGGAAAAGGCCATTTCTTAATTATCCGAAGTATATGATTGGGAGACTTAATAATTCCTTTCCATCACATTGCGAGCAATTTATCTAGTAATTTGGAGAATTGTTAAGTGTAAAATAATAAGGATTATCATTAATTGAGAAAAGAAGTACATGAGCTATGAAAATTAATTAATATTTGAGAGCTTGAAACTAAAAGTAGTAAACTAGTTAAATTCTATATAACAATACAAATTTAAGAAAAGATTGCTAATGTTAAATTATGTACAACAACAAAAATTTAAGAAAATATTACTAATTTCACAACTTTAATTGGTTTGTCACAACTAAAAGAAAAGAATGTCAAGGAAATTACATTCATTATATACACTACAAGAATCCCAAAAAAAAAAAACTATGCTTATAAAAAATACATATAAACATATATAATTACATACAATAATTAAAATAGTATATTATTAAATTAGAAAAAATAGAATATTGTAATGCCAGTGACAGTGGCGTTGACAGCGAGAATACTCTATAATTAAAAAAAAATCATATTAACAACACACCTTACAGATAAATAACAAAAAGTAGAATTTGACATTTTTTCCTTAAAAAAAAAACAAACTGGAAAACAAAATATAAATACATATCACTTGATCTCTAATATATAAAAACATATATACAAAACAAATAACAAAAACTCAAATTTGAGATTCTTTTACAAAACATAAAATCACATTAAAACCACAAAATGTACATAAATATCACTAGATCTATAATACATGCATAAATATATATAAAAAAATATATATTTTAAAATATATAAAATAACATTACAACCACATAATACACTTACATATCACTAGATCTATAATGCATCCATACATATACACACACACACACACACACACACAGAGATATATATATATATATATATATATATATATATATATATATATATCTGTGTGTGTGTGTGTGTGTGTGTATATATATTTATATATACACATATATATATCTATGTATACACACGCACAAACAAAAAAAACATTAAATCTTACTAGACATATAATATATAATAATAAAAAATAAAAAATAAAAAATAAATTTAATAAAATCAATAAATCACAACATCTACATACCTAAACATAGATAACACTATATCTATGATATAAATATACATACATACATACACACATATACACACACACACACATACATAAATCACACTATAATATTGGAGATTAAAAGAAAATTACACTATAATATTGGAGATTAAAAGAAAATTAAAGTCATCTTAAAATCACAAAATATACATACATATGTTATTTAACACCATGTATATAATAGATACTATAGAGAAGCATGCACTAAAACAGGGAAATCTATTATTTAACAATAAACTATTACAATGCGATAAATCTTTTTGATGAAAAAAAAATCCAAACTCTACCCACACTGCCATGCTCACAGTTTTTAGGAGAAAACTATAAAAACCCTCTCTCATACCCACATATGGCTTTATACACAAAAAAAGCCTAAACCCTCGTTTACAAAACTTTATCTATGGCTAAAGTCTAAAGCTTTTGTATATCAGATTTTTTTTTTTTTTACAAAAGCACAAAAAACACTCTCAATACTCAGCTCACCTCTTCCATACCCCTCCATAGGGTGTGACTCTCGTGTTAAATAATTACAACCTAAAAAGTCCTATTTCTAGGCGCAACTAATCATCTCCACTAGGATGCAAAACTTATTTCTACTCCTAATAGACTTATGATTGTCTTCAATATCTCCTTGAGCTATGACTTAAGCCAAAAATCCAACAGGAGATCAGGACATGTAAGATTGTCTAATGTGAGAGATTTTCAAATTGGGTTCAAACCATTTTAGTCCCTGAGGTTTGTCCTAAAGACCAAATTGATCCATGAGGTGTGCAAAAAACTCAATTTAGTCCCTGCCGTTAGTTGTCTACCATTAGAATTAACCATTTAGAGGGTAGTAATGTTATTTTGTATAAATATATATATATATATATATATATATATATATATATATATATATATATATATATATATATATATATATATATATATATATATAAATATATATATATATATATATAAGAAATATTTTTTAATTCTCCCTAACCCTCCTCCATATCCCATACCTGAACCCACCCTCCAAACACCATTACTACCCCGCCGACATCTTACCAACTTCCACTCCCACCCCCTAATCTTCCCCTCGCCGCAGCGGTATCAAGCCCCCCCAAATTCCCCATCCGTGTAAGTGTGTGTATATCTACATATATATGTGTGTGATGGGGTTTTATTTGTGTATAATATAATATTATATATATATATATAACGGGTGTATATACATGTATAAAGGTGTGTGTATTGGGTGTCTATGTTTCATGCGTGTGTGTTCATGGTAAGTGCCGTGGGTGTGCATATTAATTGTGATGTGTTTTATATAGATCTATTTGTTCTTCTTCAGAAGTCTTTATGGATGGCTCCGGCATGGATGATCAGAGGAGGAGGAGGTAGGGCTTACTATTACTCTCTCTCTCTCTCTCTATTCAAATGCACTCTTTGCTCTCGATTCTCCAATCTTAACAACAACAACAACAACAACAGTGAATTACTATACTAGTACGCTCATTCACCACTACCATAAATACTAATAATGAGTTTGATGCTGCTGCTAATCATAACTCAATTAGCGACAACAATAACAACCCAACAAAATCAAACTCTTCACCCCACCCCATACCCAACAGACCTTTGAGGACTGACAACAACACTTTCAGCAGAAGCAGCCCAACAACCCATTCTTTTCAATTTGCTAAATCATCTCGACACGAAAACAACCCGAATAGGGATATAGGTGGAGCTGATTTTCTCGAAAAATTTAAGTTTGGGTTTGAAAATGAGGACAATGATGATAATGTTGATAGTAATCAGACTAATGTGGCCCGAGCTGAAGTTGCTGGTGCTGACTCACCACCTAATGCAGTGGCAATGCTTGACGGGCTTTGCAAAGATGGGTTGGTTCAAGAGGCTATGAACTGTTCAAAAAAAAAAAAAAAAAAAGGCTATGAAGCTTTTTGGTCTAATGCTTGAAAAGGGTACTATTCCCGAAGTGATTATCTATACTGCTGTGGTCGAAGGCTTTTGCAAGGCCTACAAATTCAATGACGCAGTTATGATTTTTCCAAGGTCTATCATGCCTTTTTTATTTTTTGTTTAACACAATAGTAAGAATTTAAAAGGCAGGGGCATGAACGTCATTTCACATAGTCAATGGGTTGATTGTTAACAGACAACTAATGGCAGTGACTGAATTCAACTTTTTACACCCCTAAGAAATCAATTTAATCTTTAGGACAAACCTCAAAAACTAAAATAGTTTTAACCTTTTTCAAATTTGTACCATCTCCAGTTACGACATCATCTTGACTCTCACAGGGTTGTCGAAGAGAGAGATTTCCTAGATCTACCGTTATATAATGGGAGGCATCAGTATCCATAATCCAGGTGGTTGTTGAGGACGTAGTACATTGCAGGATTGGCTGTAAGTAGTGACGATGAAATGAAAAGCTTGTTTCAGCATAACACTACCTAGTGGTGTGACCCCATTTATCGCAAAATTGACTAAAAATGGGTGACTTACAAGAGTTGGAAGAATTGGCTGGCATTGGTTTGACTAAAACGGTATTGATTGTTGGTTAGTGAATGAGCAATTGATTTTGCAAATTGTTCTTATTAGAGGATGAGTGCTTCTTGTCGGAAGTTTGATGAGTAGAGGACTAAACACGAGCAGCATTTGTCGTAACAGGCACAAGAGCCCCAACATTGTGCCATTCTTCTCATTTAAGGAAGGCTTCATATTCGAGCAATTTATTAAAGAGCTCATCAAAGCTAATGACAATATCTTGAGCCCGTACTACCGCAACACTTTCTCTGAGAGTACAACCCACATCATTTAGAGTATGAGTAATGAGATACTGGGATGGAATAGGGGAGTCCACAAGGGCCAATTTCTCAACGATGTCACAGATTTGAGCGAGGTACTCCGCAACAGGTTGATTACCACATGGAGTTTCTCAGTCAAATCCATGATGCGAGAGGAGGACGAGTTGGCATAATTTTAAGCCAAGCGAGTCCAAGCTTCAACAGCAGTGGAACATGAATGACAACATTATAACATTATGGCTGAGAGAGTTAATAATGCCAAGTAGAAGGAACTTATCTTGGCACATCCAAAAGAGATAAACCAAATTCGAAGTACTAAAATTCGTTCCTATTATTCAAAATTAATCAACTTAGTCCTTATTGTTTTCTAAAAGAATTCAAATTTGTCCATATTGTTTCTCAAAAAATTTTAATTTAGTCATTGAATAATACGAACAAATTTGAAACTTTTAAAAAATAATAAGGACAAAATTAAAACTTTTAAAAAAGTTATATGGATGAAATTGAAACTTTTGAAAAATAGTAGGGATATAATTAAAACTTTTGGAGAAACAATAGCGATGAAATTATGAAATTTTAAACAATAGGGACCAAATTAGAACTTTTTAAAAACAATAAGGACTAATTGTGATTTTTTTCCTAAATATATACATAAATGCATAAATGCATACTTTCAAATGGAGAGAAACTTAAAATAAAAGAGGAAAAATAAATGAAAGTAGAGCATGGGTGGGGGAAGGAGCTAGGGAAGTGGGTTGAGGGGTCTTCTTTCTCCCCCCCTCCCCCCCGTCCCCGCTAATATTTAGTTCCAGTGGCTAGAGCTAAAAGTTTCAACCTTGGAACATATATGTCGATGTGCTAATGAACCATTGGTCCATCACCATACTCCATCACCACCCAGCCCCTCTATCCCCTACCCCTCCCCCAAAGCGACGGGCCAGTAGTCTTGGTTCCATAGGGCAATGTTTGTGGCCCCTCCCCCTCCTAGAACACCAAATAACCCCTTCTCCAATTAGGGATTGCAATGGTTTTGGGTATCTGTTGCCCTTCTACCATCCTACCCCATTCCCGCCCCACCCAATAGTAACCCCACCTACCTTATCATTGTAACTTTTAATATTTTTTTTCAAAATTAATGATAAAATCCATATCTAATCCATCACTATTTTACGACGGAATAGCTCTAGAAGATAAATTGGCAACAAAATAGCAACAACGATCCAAATTCGCATCACTATTCTGTTGTCAATTTAGCCACGGAATAGCTACGGAATTTTGAATTTTCATGGTTATTTTGTCGCCAATTTTCTATCAGTATTACCTAGGGAATTGGGTAATTAATTTCAAAAGAATAAGAACTACAAATTAAAAAAAAAAATGCTTAGTACATTTTCAAGTCCATTAAGTATAAACAAGTATTTTCTTAACTTAGTTTAAGGTCCAAAAAACCTTTAGGACGAAAATCAATGAAATTAAATGAAATTGGATATAATTCCTTATAGTTTGTACAATAGAAAATGATATGTTATTACGTCAAATTTCTTTCAGTCCATGGATTGAACCCTTAATTATGCAGTAAAACACTTGTTTATATTTTAATTTCATTTAAATTGTATTTAGTGAAAAACTATTATATGTAATACTTATTTTTTAAAATTAATTACTAGATTCCGTAGTTAATCCATTGCTATTTAGCAATAGAATAGTTACGGAAGGTGAATTGGAGACAGAATGGTAACGAAATTTTGAATTTTCGTCACCATTCCGTAGCCAACTCACATTCCGTGGTTACTCTACCTCTATTTAGCTATGGAATTTCTTCAAAAAGAATTCTTGTTGTCTTTCTGCAGCTACTTAGTGACCGAATATTTTTCGTCGCCTTTCAGTGGCTATTAGGCTACAGAAATAAGTTCATCACTAAAATCAGTTGCTTGCATCTTCTTTCTTTAGGTAGTGATTTTAAAATTGTTGCCAAAAAGTAACTCATGAGTAACTATTATCAAAATATGATTAAAAAAAATTTAACCAATATAAAAAATTTTAGGTTATGCAAACGGTTAGAAGCGAGCAAGACACCTATTATAATGATTTATTCATTTTTCAACATGAGTGTAGAATAAGATCTAAAATGTTGTAGTGGACGTATCATGTTTCTCTTGTATTATTGTATTAAAAATTTCATGGAAAAAACACAAACGATAAACACAATCGTCAGAATGCAAATATCAGACAATCTCTCTACTTATTGGATTTGATTTCTTTACAACGGTCAACTCAAAAAAAATAGAATCCCCACAAAATTACACTTCATTAAAACCAATTATTAGTTATATTTTTCCCTTGTTGCGCAAGTTTGATGCCGGAAAATAACTTCAAATTGTATTTGGAAATGAATTAATTCTTCAAGTAGTTTTTTATATACTTAGTTATCCTACTCCACACCCAATTAAACCACCCTTCTCTCTTATAATTTCTAAACCCTACAGCGCCATAAACAAACAGAAAAAAAATTCCTTGCTTCTTTATTCTTGATCATTCATTGCCAAGACAAAGCAACTCGAGTTCAAGAACAAAGAATATATATCTCATCAAGAACATTAAAAGCATCGACAACACGAAGACATTGACATATGCAGATGTGGAGGACATTGAGGTGGGTGCGAATTGGCTTCCTATAGACTATTTGGCTGCTGTTGCAGAAAGGGCTAGCATCATCTATGACGAAGAAAAACAGCAAGAAAGAGCCATGGAGAGGAGAATCAAGAACTCATTGTTCCACATAGGTGAAGCAAGTTTGTGCCGATCAAATAGGGTTTTAAAGAAACCCATTAAGCCCTTCCCTTGCCTTGATGCATCTAATCAAGAAACATTGACGACAGAAAAGAGTTTCAAGAAGCTCGTTGTGAGATTCTCTGATGAAATATTTGTTATACCCCATGAAGAAGTATTGAAAGAAACCTCAAGGATAGTTTCTCTATGAAGGGTTCCAAAAGAAATAGGTCTGAAAGTGAAGACTGTGTGGAAAATTTTAGGGTTATAAAGAAGATGAAAGGTAATGGCGGCAGAAATAAGGTTGATGAGAATGGCCCTAATCCACCACCACCATTGCCGGAAACATACAAGAAACGCATTTAAGAACTTGCCGGAAGCAAGTCTGTTTCTCAAGAGGTGTTAGTGATACAAAAGAAGCTTTTCGATACTGATCTAAGCAAAGACCACAACCGCTTATCAATACCATTCAAGAAAATCATTACTAGTTTTCTTGATGAAGATGAAGAACATAGACTTAGGCTTCGCAATGGGAGAAATGTGGAGTCCATGGTGGTGCCATTGATAGATCCTTTACTTAAGCGTTGGGAGGTTAGCCTGAGGAGGTGGGAGATGAAGAAGGAGGTGCGGAAAAATACTAGCACATCATATGTCTTGTGTAAACCATGGAATAGCATTCAAGAAGAGAATGGTCTTAAAACTGAAATGGTTGTGCAACTATGGGCGTTAAGAGTTGATGGAAATTTGTGGTTTGTTCTTGTGAAGGAGCCACAAGATCATCAAAGTGGAAAGCAATCTGGGAATGGAGACATGGCAGGCAAGTTGCAGTAGCAATAGTACTGTAGCCAAAGTGTCATCATCGTCTTCATCAGACCATGATTAATTATGTATACAAGATCAAATATTTAGGGATCGTTTCATGTTATTTTTCTCAATTTTTGTTATTCTTTTAGCGAGTTGTTTTTTGATAATTTGTTCACCCATCAATGGATGGAAATTCTGTATATAGATAGATCTATATAGTATCAGTTATTTAGTTTTAAATTTCTTTGCCTTAATTTTTATAAAAAAAGAATCCTTCTAATTGGGTTAAAAGCGGGTTATTGACGTCAATATACTATACTTTTCTCGCAAGTAATATGTATGAAATCTCAGATATAAGACCTGCATATCTCGAAAATATATTTATTTAGACAAAAGGGGCTTGTTACTTAATTGTGTATATCAAATAATATTGATAAGAAACTATTGCAAAATTTAATTTCGACGGAATTAATCACCCTTGAGAATCGTCATCACTATGATGGTAGGTGGCTTAGTTTGTGATGACTTTGCTTCCCATAGGCATATTACACTTTATATACCTAATTCACGGATCGGACGTAAGACGATTTCACATATCTTGATATTAGAATGGGGTCTCATGTATTCACTACTCACTATAGAGCCTGAGTTACCTAAATTTTCAATTAATAAACAAATTGATAAACAAGAAGGATAATGAAACTATTCATCTTTAAGATTTGATGCAACCGAGAAAATGAAGAAATTAAGAGATAGCTGCAATGTTATGCAAAGGATTCATTTTTTTATTTTATTTAAAGGGAGGTTTAATCTAATATTATATCACATACAAAAGATGTTATATCTGGTAAGAATTGATCTTGGGACCTCTTACTCAATAAGCGAGAATTATAATACTAGAGCAAATATTGCCTGGTGGTAAGGGATTCATATTTTCATAATTAATAAAGTTGGGCCTCACCTACTAATAATTATATTTTGCCTTTTCTAATTGTTTTTAAAATTTCAGTTCACAACTCTGAAATTTACACCATTTGTTTTTTGATAGTGAGTCGTCAAGTGTAAGGTACACGAATAAGACGAACTGGCTTGAATTTTATTTGCCATTAGAGTAATGGTGAATTAGGCTATGAGTAAGTATTATGCAAAGAAAAAACAATAAGGGTAAATTATGCATATATCCCTATTGTTTCCACATTTTTTCAAATTGGTTCTTAATGTTTCAAAAAAAATTTACTATTTCCTAATGTTTACAAAAGTGATTCAAAATTGTCCCTATTATTCAAAATTAGTCAATTTAGTCCCTATTATTTTTCAAAAATTTTAATTTAGTCCTCAAATAGGGGTCACGTGCAGGGATTAAATTGAATTTTTTGAGACCAAATTGACTAATATTGAACAATAAGGACCATTTTGAATCACTATTATAAACATTAGGGACTACTATAAATCTTTGGAAATATTAAGAATGACATTGAAAAAACGTGTAAACTATAGGGATTAAAAGTGAAATTTTCCCAAAAGAATACATGTATATAGATAGATAGATTTAGTTTTGTATTTTATCTTTCTGAGTTCTTTTTACTTTTGCTTAGTCTCACAATTGTCTCTGATAATAAATGACTATTTCATAATGGGAAGTTTGTAATCATGAGATATAATAAAATGTTAGTTGTTTATTTCTTATGTTATCTATTATCATAAAATTTCGCGACAGGTCACTTGACCCCTATCAACTCAAGATAATTGGGCCAAGACCCCATATATGACGCAATAAGTCTTAGGCTACTATTATAAAAGGTCCACTAAAGGCCCAAAGCCCTTGGCTAAGCCTGAAGGTCGATACTATTGTGTGTGAATAACTAAAGATGAATCCCGGATACAATTCGAATCCTATCAAATGTCTATGGATAAACGATCAAAAGGACATATCAACTAACCAATCTACTAGGAGTGGATGACTATCAACAAACTTGAGATAAAGATCGACACTATCTTAAAAGATAAGCAACCATGAACTTTCAGTTGTCTGTTCGGGATACAAGTCCCAAGGGTCTATGACTCTTGGCCTACCAACAACTATAAGTAGGCCACTCCTACCCAAGGAAAGGGGCATCGAGTGCTCACTGCATCTAGCATTACTCTTCATTTCTCATTTCATTATAATGGCCTACCCTATATATCAACGCTATTACTATGGTAGTCCTTTCAACCCTCACTTTATTAATTCTCCCTCACACTCATAATTTACTGACAAATCACTAACTTGATAGTCAAAGGGTCTTTGGTCAACATCATATCAATGTCAAAGACTCACTTCGTTTTATTGCCTTCTGACCTCGCAAGTTGCTGGTGCCTAATAATTCGTGATTATAAATTTTAACGTCAATAATTTAACACCCACTGTGGGGTCCTAACAACTTAATTACTTCATAAGAAGGCTCTAAATCATGAACGCTCATACCTTTACAATCTATACAATGGCTAATTCCAGCTCGAATCCTGACCTCTAAGCCCAGATAAAAGCCTTTATGGCAAAGAATATGAAGACAAATTAAAAGAGCTCGAGGCAAAAAATACCAAAGTTCGCTAAGAGAACCTCGAATTGGAGGAGAGGATCAAGACACTCTCAACAATTGCCACCCTGCCTAGCTGCGGAAAGTCGGTCGGTCATAGCCAAACAATGCAACCCATGCAACCTCTTGGCTCCATGCCCCAACACACATTGAGCAGTGAAGTCTACCTTCAATCCATCGATGTTACTGAATGACTACCTACTCAACAAACTAAAGAATGAGGCACTGTTCATCCCGCAGAACCAACGAACCTCAACTATTTGCTACAAGGAGGACTACGCCTAGACCTCCTTTGACGATTCCAAGAGATCGAATCCATCATTTAGAAAATCCCTAGGGTGCCTACTCCCATCAATAAGAGTTTCACGAACAGCTTTGCCGACTCTCTATTCATCAACAATATTGTTATGGTAGAAATGCTCCCTAAGTTTAATCTTCCCAACATGAAGCTCTATAATAGAACTACCAACCCTGACGATCATATCATGCAGTACAAGCAGAAGATGTTCATTATGGTCGTCCCTTGAGATTTGAAGGATGCATGCATATGTAAAGGCTTTGGCTCTAGTTTGGTAGGATTAGCCCTGTAGTGGAACGAGCAGCAGAAAATTAGAGAAACAAACTAACAACATTGACCTGACCATACAAAGGAAAGGTGAACTTCTGCATAACTACGTGGGCAGATTAACCAAAGAAAATGTTTTCATCCTGAAAACCAGTTTCCAGCTTCCTGTTCGATTGTGCGTTTAAACAATTAAACACGTTTGCAGATAGAACACAGTAATAAGTGAATCAACCATAGTGATATGCTTAAAACATATAGTGAAACAAATGAAAAAGACAGTAAGTAAAGTACACACAGTATTTTAACATGGAAAACCCAATTGGGAAAAAATTGCGTGACCAATCCCTGGTCAAAATAGGCAATCCACTAGATGTTTCATAGTTACAATAGTCAATGGACTTATTTGATTGACAACTCCCTTGTAACCCTCACTGCCTAGACCATCTAACCCACCTAAGAATTTACAACTTAGCGAGATCCCCTCGACTTAGCGTATTCTCCTGAATACTCACCTCCTTCTCGCGAAGGATGTTTAATGAGACAATTGAATGAAGTGTTTACAAACAAAACCTGCTCAGTGCAATTACAGTTCCTAAACAAACTCTCACCATAGTGTTTCCCCAAACAGACTCAATAAACACATTACAGCTCTTATAATATCTAGACTTTGCTCTCCGTCGTCTGTCTCCCTTGATTCTTGTACGCTTCTTAGTATATATAGGCGAGAGTGCTGCAATTCTTGGGCTCCAAGCCTCTATAGATATTATTGGCCTTTTTAAGAGTCTTTACCCAAGTCAATCTTCAAAGATTTGCTCAATCAGAATCTTTCTTGGCCTTATCAGAATTGCCCCATAATTGCAGTTGTAGCAAATTTATAGTTTTCCATATAAGATGAATCCTACACAATCTTTTACCAAAACAAGATCTGTGTTGCCAAAAATAAAGACAAATATGATGATGTAAATTGCCCCTAATCTCGGGCTAAATTTTGGACTGGCTAACAAGCTCCCCCTTTGGCTTTGTTTTTGGCAAAACAAACCAATACTAAGTACCTGTAGTACCTACAATACCTGTACTTTTATGCTACCACCAAGGCAAAGTCTATTTTCCTAAAATTGTATGTTGAGGCCATTTTGCTAGGTATAAATAATTTGAGTATGTTTTATGAGTCAAGCATTTTTTAAGAGTTTTAACATGAAAGATTTTGGAGAGGTCTCTTTCACTCTTGGCATCCAGATACACCAAGATAGGTCTTGTGGGCTTTTGGATCTATAACAAAAGGTTCATATTGATCGAGTTCTTAAATGATTTAATATGGAGAACTGTAAGCCTTATTGCTTTATCCAAAGGGACTTATTTATGAGATTGTGCATGCTCTACTGGTTTGAAAGAATGCATGCCCTACAAAGATTTATCTATCTAGAGATGATTAACTTCTTGAATGTTGTGTATTTTCTCATTTATCTTCATGATTGGGATAATTATAGTATGTTGTACCCTCTGCCCAAATGGGAGATCATGATGATACACTTGGGTCTCAGATACAACTTATTTTTATTGGGAGTTATTGTAATTATCCATATTTTAATCTAGTTTCCCTTATGACCAAACAGTCATGGATTTGACGAGAAAATAGAGAAATTGTTACTAAGAATATAAAATAAACTCAATGTTTGTTGATCTTCTAATTAGAGGTTTAAGATCATAATATTTAAATAGCATGTTGAGATTTGGGTATTATAGAGTCCATGACATAAAGAGATCTATGAGACGTGTACCATATGCTAGTGTTATTGAAATCTTGATGTATGTTCAAGTGCGCACTAGGCTTCGTATTGGTTTTGCATATGAGTGTTCTATTGTCTTTTGATGCTATTGATTAGTGGGAGTTGAATTTTCATGCTTTGTCAAATATTCTCATTACTGTGTATTTTGTTTCATACTTTTGGTGTATCTGTACAATAACATATTATTTATGATTTTTTTATAACATAAATGATTATTATATGAATACTCATATGTATGTTAATGGTCTCGGTTTGGTGTCCATATTGATAAGATCATCTATTGAGTTTAAATATCTCCATAAGGACACCATTTTGATCGGAGATATGTATTCTTTCCTGTGGCCTATTGACTGCCATTTTGGGATGATATGAATGATTGATTTCCTTGGCATTTTCAACCGCCAATTTTGGGAAAATCATGTTGAGGATTGACAAAAAAGAGCACATTTGATCACATGTTGATGCCGCTTTCTTGCTACACTGTCATATATTAATCCATGTCAAAAGGGTTGTTGGCATTTGTAAAGGTCCTATGTCAATATGGAACACTACGATCGCCATGATTCGATGTTTGATAATCTTGTTGGACAAGATTGTGTTCGAGGTGTTGTTCTATGAATCAATGTTTTCAAAATTGTGGCCACATTAAGTTTACATATCCAGCCTGATAAATGTTTTCAAAATAAACAAAATAATTAACGTTGCCAAAGTAGGAGACTGTTGAAATATTTCTCTTAAGTGGGCTACCATGAATTACTTTTGGTTTTATAAAAATAGGCTAAATATCTGATTCATAGAGAATGGGTCGTGATCATATTGCTTTTAAGTCCACTTCATAAATTCATATACGGTTAATTGTCTGTAGGCCTTATATTCTGACTAAGCCTTTTATGGGAGGACCCATTAGAATAATTATAAATATATGGCTAGGAACAAGAAGACATACGTCAGTGATCGGATAACGATTACCTGCTTTTGTTATGGCTCAAACAGGTATGTATTCCGCTGCTACATATATTCGAGAACTATGCTGTAAAATCATGTATATTGAAATTTAATTATATTCGAGAACTGTGCTGTAAAATCATATAAATTGAAATTTATTTATACATATTTGCTTACAAAATTAGCACTTGTCGGTGGTCCGGTCCCTCAACAATAGTTGATCACTCATACCCTTAACAGTGTCGGTCCTGCATTCAAAGAACTTGTTATCGTTGTTCGCACACGGGACATAATCATTATCTTCGATGAGTTGCATGACAAACTAGTCAAATATGAATCCTTCTTGAAATAAAACTTCATGCAACTAGGATGCTTGGTGTTATTATTGTTAATGTCGCTCGTTCGCATATTTCTAATAGGTATAGTTTTTCATCTAAGAATAATAATAGTTCTAATAAGAGTTATCCTACCGACAAGAAGAATACTCATAGGGTTAATTCACGCGTCAATGACCATTCTAGTTCTTAGCATAAACAACCAATTTTTTGCCAATTTTGTGATAAAAAATTACATATTGCCAGTCAATGCTTCACTGCTAAGAAGTTTTTCTTTCAACAGTTTGGATCCACTGCGAATACTACTTCTTTTGTTCCCACCTAGCCATGGTTACTTGACACTGGTGCTTTCACCAAGTCATGACAGATTTGGGCAACTTGCATCTTTGGACGTACTACACTCACATTCCCATCTCGTTCATTTGTTCTTCATAATGTTCTAGGTGCTCCTAAAATACATTAAAACTTGGTTTTTGTCAACCAATTGTGTCGTTCTAATAATTTTCAAATTGTTTTTCATTATTGAGAAAAGGTAACAAAGATAAAATACAGGCTTGTTTTATAGCAATAGTAATTAATGTTTTGATAGAACTTAACCCATCCTCATTTTTCTGTGAAGAACCTGAACATGGGGAGACAACTCGCAATAGGCAGGAGCAGGAATAATATGTACGAATGGTCGACTGGTAATATGGTCTCCCGACCCTCTATAATCAATCCATTGTTGCTGTTGAAGCTTCGATTCCTATGTGGCATGATCTTCTTGGTCACCCCTCAACCAAAATAATTAGTCACTTACTTGCCAATAAAATGTATCCCTCTCGTGCATCATCTTATAATTCCTATCGCTGTAATAAAAGCCACAAACTACCATTTGGAATTTCTAGTTTGAAAAGTGGTCGTCCTCTAGAACTTATTTTTACAAATGTTTAGGGTCTATCCCAAGTTAGATCAATGGATGGTTTTTCATATTATGTTGTGTTTGTCGACCACTTCATCAAATTTACATGGCTCTTTCCTCTGTGTTTTAAATCTGATGTTTTCCAAATTTTTACTCAATTCAAAACTATGGCTGAGAAACAACTTAATCAGTTTATTGCTACAACTTATTTAGATGGTGGGACAGAAAATAAAGGTTTAAAATAAATCTTTGCACATTTTGGAACTAAGCATCTCATATCCCCTCCTTAGACTCATGAACACATTGCTCCAGTAGAACATCGCCATCGACACATTATTAAAACAAGCCTCACTTTGTTGCATCGTGCTTCACTTCCCTTATCTCTTTGGTCTTTTTGCTTTTTAAATGATAGTCTATTTAAATAGGTATTCTGGATTAAAAGAAAGTCTGGTGGTAGTATTGACTGTTATAAGGCGCGACTTATGGCAAAGGGATTTCATTAGAGTCCCAGGTTAGATATTATACATTCAGTCCAGTTGTGAAATACAGTTATGGCAAAGGGATTGAAAGGAATCCTAATGGTAGTCTTCACTATTATAAGCTACTTAATTCATAAAATTTATATTTGTTTGTATTTTAGTTCATAATTATCATTGATTTGTTATCTTGTTGTATCAACTATTTGTACATCACAGACAGTGAAATACATTTGAGCTTCTTCCTCATATGAACCAACTTTACTTAATTTATAGTTACCCTATTTTAATTGCTTGTGGTAGGGTTAGTTATGATGAAAAAAAATCAGAACTTTGTTTGGATTTCAAGAGTCCAAGTATTCAAGTGATATTGTGCTTGTTATTTCTTGTTCAAAAAATTAGTCATTTGATCCTCTATTAAGTGGCTCAGTATGTAGTATACTTTGAAATACATGATAAATGTTTACTTAAAGAAAAACAATTAAGAAAATTTGAACCATCGATCTTTATCTTTCTTCCTTCTACTTTGTGAAAGTGTCATTGAGTATTAAGTGACCACCTCATCTAAGAGTTCAATTGTTAAAGAGAGGTTTATTATATTATTTATTATCTTCAATATGCCCCCGCAAGTGTAGACGAAGTTAGTTTTTTAGTCTTGTACTTAAAACAATTTTAAACTTTTTAAACAGGTGACGCTAACTTTTGAATGTAAGAAATTTTTGCTTAAGGTGGCCTTCATGACCATATAAAATGCAAAATAAATTATGATGGTTCAATGACCAAAGTCATCAACCAATGTATAACCTTATTCATAATGAAATATTAGTGGATTCATGAAATGATAAGAAGAATATGAAGAGTCCATGTATTTGGTTTTATATTGAATACATGTTCTTGAAAGATTCATATAACCATCTAAATTATAATTTTACATTAATGTGTACTTAGTAAAGTTAGTAGTTCATTATAACCCTACATTATGGTGTACTTATTAAGGTTAGTGGGGTTAGTGAGTTCATAAAAGGTTATTTCTAATTAAGTCCATGATGGGTGAAATTAGTTAGAAGATTACTCTATGAAAGACTCTTGGTCTCTCTCCCCACTCAATCTAACCAATATACAATTTGTATAAGTTTATTATCCCATCAATTGACAAACATAAAAGTGTATAGAGTAAGGGGAAAGAAAATAAAGTTAGTCGTAGGGTGTGTAATTCAAGTTATACACTATAAAAGTTGTTCTTAATTATTTTATGATGTTATAATACAAGAGCTAATGATCCGATTTTCGTCCTACACGTGGTATCAGAGCAAGGTTGATGCTTATGTCTTATAACTCAATCATGGTATCTATTCTATATTAAGAAATTTTGGTTTATAGTATGTTGCGAATTTATTTATATAGTCACTTTGGATGGTGAATTATAGCATTTTCTAATACTTCTGTGTATATGGGGTAACAAAATCATAAAGTGTACCCCAATTTTGACTAATGTTTTTCTCTTATTTGTTGTTTATAAAATTTTCTAGAATTGTTGACTTTGGAATGAATGTCAGTATTTTCAAAGTTATAAAAGAACTCTAGAATTTATTTTCATGTCAAGATTATTGCTAACTTGGCACATAACTGGTATTTGGCTTCTTAAAGTTTTCTAGCCATTCTTTTTGAAAAGCTTGCTAACCAGTAACGAATAAAGATAGTTGATTGTTAGTCACCAAGGTGACTCAATCATTAATAACGATCATTGGGTATAAATCTGATGATAGATTGGTTGCTGCCAAAATGGCCTAATCAATCATTTATGATTGAATATTTATGGTTTCCTAAGCCTATAGAGATTATAGAGATGTAAATTACCCAAGGGTGATTTATTATTTCTATGATGAAAAGTATAGTTGAGTTGTGTTATATCCAAAGGTATATACGACATCTCAATTTTTATAAAAGTTCAACCTAGTTTGACTATACAAATCTAAGGTTCAAACATAATTTCATAGGCATAACACGAGGATCCTGACCTAACCCATCTTCAATTTGACCCAATCCTAGTATTTGACACCTTTCATTTAGTTAGATTTAGCTAGTTTAATTTTAATTCTAAATTTAAGTTAGAGTTTGTTGTGTGATTTTTAATGCAAGTGCACGTATTGCAACAAGTAATAAAGTAGTAAGTAAAGATCGTTCACACGAGGACTGTGATTATTAACTACCGAAATTGGTGTAGCTCTAACTTTATTCAAACAATCAAAATCTGCGAAATTGTAATTAAAAACTTGTGGTAATTTCTCCACAAGTTGCATGAAAGCCAATCCTTTGCTATTTCTCTTCAATCTTTGCCTCAAAACTTAGCTTGTCTCTCGGAAATTACCTATAACTCAAATCAAACACAAAACCAAACAAATTGCTCATAAATTACTCGAGAACTAACAAAATTCAAGTGAAAATGTGCTGAAATAATATATCAATAATGCACCTAACAGAGTTTTCTTGAATCCATCATCAGTTAATCACTTTTCATTCTATTTCACTTTTTTAAGCCACTTCCTATTCAAGCACACATTAGATAGCACTTAGGAGCCTTTCTTTGGAGATCCGACCCCGCACTCAAACATACACTACACTACATAGATCCATGCACTTGCGAGTTTAACTTGGTAGTTTTGCATTCTAATTTTCCATACACCAAGAAAACGATCCTAAAGAATAATTTTCCTTTTTGTCATTTTCAATACTTGAAATAGGACATTTTGCTAACAATAACAACTCAAATATATAAATTTCAACATATATATACATACATATGTAATATATATATATATATATATATATATATATATACACACACACACACACATATTTAACAACATATGTAAAGTAGATCTATAATATATATATACACATACTTTCAAAACTGAGAGAAACTTGTTAGAAAATAGGAAAAAAAAAGGAGAGTAGAGCTTGGGTGGAGGCTGGGAAATGGGTTGAGGGGTCTTTTTTTTTTTTTTTTTCTCATCACTTAAAATTTGGTTCCATTGCCACTCGGTGACAGACCATTACTCCATTACCCTACTCTAACATCAACTAACCCATTTATCCCCCACCCTCTCCCAAAATATGATGGACCAATGGCCTTGTCGCCACGTGGCAATGTCCGTTGCCCCTACCCCTCCCAAAACACTTCCTAACCCCCCACCTCAATTAGTGATTGCGATGGACCTGAGTTCCTGTCACACCTCTACCACCCTACCCCACCTAACACTATCATCACCTCACCCCTACCCTCATCTACCTTACCACTGTAATTTTTAATACTTGTTTTCCAAAATTAATAACTAAATCCTTATTTAATCCATCATTATCTGATGACATAATATCGATAAAAGGTGAATTGGCAATGGAATAACGACGATAATTCGAATTCTCATCACTATTCCGTTGACCATTAAGCTACGGAATAGCATGTAATTTTGAATTTTCATGGTTATTCTGTCACCAATTCTCCTTCAGTGTTACATAGCGAATTCAGTAATTAATTTTAAAAGAGTAAGAAATACAAATTATAATTTTTGTTACTTAGTACATTTTAAATTCTATTAAAAGTATAAATAAGTTTTTTTAAACTTAGTTTGAGGTCCAAACCATATTTCGGGACGAAAATCAATGAAATTAGTTGAAATTGGACATGATCCCTTACAGTTTGCACTATAAAGAATGACGTCTTATTACGTACATCGAATCCCTGGCGTGTAACCATAATTATGTTGTAAAACACTTATTTATATTTTAATTTAATTTAAAATGTATTAAGAGGAAAACTATTATATGTAATACGTATATTTCAAAATTAATTTTTAGATTTTGTAACTACTCTGTCACTTTTTATTTAGTCGTGGAATAGCTGCAGAAGGTGAATTTTAGACGGAATAGTGACGAAATTTTGAATTTTCTTCACTATCCCATTGCTAACTCACCGATGGTGGTTGTTTAATTATGTCTCTATTTAGCTATGGAATTTCTTTAAAAATAATTCCCGTTTCCTTTCCATAGCTACTTAGCGACCAAATATTTTTTTGTCACCTTTTAGGCGGTATTTTGGTGACAGAAATAAGTCCGGTCACTAAAATCAGTAGCTCATGTCTTTTATTTTTTTTTGAAGTGATTTTAGAATTATTGCAAAAAAGTAACTCATGAGTAACTATTACCAAAATATGATAAAAGAATTTAACCGTTGTAAAAAATCTTAGTATACGCAATAGTTAGAAGCAATTGTAATAAGACATCTATTGCGATGGTTTATTCATTTTTCAACAAGAGTGTAGCATAAGATCTAAAATATTGTAGTGGATGTATCATGTTTTTCTTGTATTACTGTATTAAAAGTTTTCATGGAAAAACACAATGATAAGAATGCAAAGAATATAATGTAAAAGAAGTGAAACAACATATCCCATAAACTCTTGGAAGTTTGGCATTACTCTTTCCTAATGTGAATGTACGAGAATAAGACAACACTTCAAATTGATTAATTAGTACTCTAACGCGCCTCTCTTTAATGCCAATGTCAGACAATATCTCTAACATGCAACTAATTATTGGAGGAAAATCTTATTAGATTTGATTTCTTTACAACGGTCAACTCGAAAAAATAGAATCCCCAAGAAATTACCGTATTAGTTCTATTTTTCCCTTGTTGCGCAAGTTTGATGCCGGAAAATAACTCCAAATTGTATTTGGAAAAGAATTAATTCATCAAGTACCTTTTTATCTACTTAGTAATCCTACTCCACACCCAATAACCACCCCTCTCTTATAATTTCTAAACCCTACAGCGCCATAAACAAAAAAAAAAATTCCTTGCTTCTTTATTCTTGATCATTCATTGCCAAGACAAAGCAACTCGTGTTCAAGAACAAAGAATATATATTTCATCAAGAACATTAAAAGCATCGACAACATGAAGGCATTGACATATGCAGATGTGGAGGACATTGAGGTGGGTGCGAATTGGCTTCCCATAGACTATTTGGCTGCTGTTGCAGAAAGGGCTAGCATCATCTATGACAAAGAAAAACAGCAAGAAAGAGCCATGGAGAGGAGAATCAAGAACTCATTGTTCCACATTGGTGAAGCAAGTTTGTGCCGATCAAATAGGGTTTTCAAGAAACCCACTAAGCCCTTCCCTTGTCTTGATGCATCTAATCAAGAAATATTGACGACAGAAAAGAATTTCAAGAAGCTTGTTGTGAGATTCTCTGCTAAAATATGTGTTGTGCCCTATGAAGAAGTATTGAAAGAAACCTCAAGGGATAGTTTCTCTATGAAGGGTTCCAAACGAAATAGGTATGAAAGTGAAGACCGTGTGGAAAATTTTAGGGTTATAAAGAAGATGAAAGGTAATGGCGGCAGAACAAAGATTGATGAGAATGACCCTAATCCACCGCCACCATTACCGGAAGCATACAAGAAATGCATTCAAGGACTTGCCCAAGGCAAATCCGTTTCTCAAGAGAAGTTGGTGATACAAAAGAAGCTTTTCGAAACTGATCTAAGCAAAACCCACAACCGCTTATCAATACCATTCAAGAAAATCGTTAATAGTTTTCTTGATGAAGATGAAGAACATAGACTTGGTCTTCGCAATGGGAGAAATATGGAGTCCATGGTGGTGCCACTGATAGATCCTTTACTTAAGCGTTGGGAGGTAAGCTTGAGGAGGTGGGAGATGAAGAAGGAGGTGCAGAAAAATACTAGCACATCTTATGTCTTGTGTAAACCATGGAATAGCATTCAAGAAGAGAATGGTCTTAAAACTGAAATGGTTGTGCAACTATGGGCGTTAAGAGTTGATGGAGATTTGTGGTTTGCTCTTGTGAAGGAGCCACAAGATCATCAAAGTGGACAGCAGTCTGGGAATGGAGACTTGGCAAGTTGCGGTAGCAATAGTACTGTAGCCAGAGCGGCATCATCGTCTTCAGTATACCATGATTAATTATGTATACAATGTCAAATATTTAGGGATCGTTTTATATATTATATTTTTCTCAAATTTTGTTGTTGTTTTAGCGAGATTTTTTTTTTTTTATAATTTGATCACACATCAATGGATGGAAATTCTTCAGACATTGGATATATATATAATATCAGTTATTTAGTTTTCAGTTTCTTTGCCTTGATTTTTATAAAAAATAAGTCTTCTTGTGTTGCTTTTGTAATAGCAAGTTATTGACCTCAATATTTTTTTCACAATTTAAGAAATTTCAGATGTAAGACCTGCATATGTCCAAAAAAGATCTAATCCGGAAGATAAACAAAAGAGGCTTGTTACCTAACTGTGTTTATAAAATAATATTGATACGAAACTATTGCAAGATTAACTTTTCATCGAATCACCCCCAAGAATCTTTATCAATATGATGTTATCTGGATTAGCTTTGTGATGACTATTCACTATAAAAAAAATTGAATTTTGTGAGAGATGTTTCTCTTTACTGTGTCGTCGCTAATTTGGAATTTGCGACGGCACGTTGAGGGGAAACGTTTGTCAGACACGAGGTGGTCGTCAAAATCGTACCCCTCACCAAGCCGTCACCAATTTGTCGATGGCTAAGAAACTATTTCCAACTCGTCTCCAATTCTTCCGTTACCAAGCCCTCGCCAAATTTTCCGTCTCAAAGCCGTCACAACAATTTTCTTTCACCGTGCCCTCGCCAACTTAACCCGTCTCCAAACTGTCACAAAAATTGTCCTCGCCAACCTTGTCTGTCACCCAGCCGTCACCAGTGTTTGCCATTACCGAGCGCTCGTCAACTTAACCCCTCACCAAACCGTCACCAAAATTATCGTCGCCAAGCCCTCGCCAACCTTTTCCCTCCATCGACACAAACAATTACCAAAAAGATTCATAAAAATTAACCCATCATCAAAACAGTAAGCTCAAAAAAAAAAAAAAAATCCATTGTTGCTCATTACAATTAAGATTTTTATAGATACATCAGGTGCCTTATTTTGTTTTAAGGATGTATAAATATTCTAATGTATTTAACCAACCTGCAAGATTAAAAGCTGTAACTTCTTAGATAATTTGTAATAAAGACTCAGCATTATAAATGAAAAATAAATGATGACTCCATAATCATTATAAAACAGAGGAAATTCTAATCACCAAAAGGACCAAATAATTCAAGTTATAATGCATACATTTATATCTATCCTTTTTCGTGGATGGAACAACCTCTAACAAGTAGGCCGAACTTATGTTACGTAGTGCAAACAATGCTCAGTGCCCACTCTTGGGGCATCATGCAGATTAAGTAACATAACAAAATCAACAATCTCATTACTCCAAAGAACAGAGCCTCATAATTTACCAAAAAAATAAAGGAGAACCATATACATATGGTGGAAAAATCAAAAACTATAAATTTTAACTAAACATAAACATAATTAATTAAGGCATATATGAAACAATTCCAAAAAACTAAAATTCTGACTTCTGAGGCTTTTCGAGTTTATGGGCAACTGACAGAAGTTCTATTAGAAAACCATACCCATGACAATCAATACAACTCCTCAATGTAGATTCTTTACTGCAACAAAGAAGCAAATCACAAGACATACAAGTATTTTAGATACTTAAATATGCCAAAATGGAGAATAAAGAAAAGGGTAGACCACCAAAAAAGGAAAGAAGTATTAGAGAAGTAATTCTAATGTTCACTCATCGAGTTAGATATAGATGAAAGTGATAGATATTGCTACAAGTACGAGCTTTTAACTAAACACAAAGCAATATAGGAAAAAAAATAGCGAAGAGAACCTTTCATCACCTTAGCCACCAACATTCATAGGTCAACCATTTTCACTACTCATCACATACACACACATTCATATACAAACAATAAAATCACAAAAAACCAAATAATTATAGGAAATCTTGTGGCTGCCAGTAACTACAAGATTAATACGACACCAAAATCTATAAAGATACTTGCTACCAATGGCAATGGAAATTAAGAGATTACTAGTCACAGTTATGTATACACTATATGAAAACAATAAATGTATCCCATAAACAACTTTTTTCTTTTTCATTACCATTAAATATTCTTCACATAAAATAAATTTCCATTGTACAATAACAAGGAGGCCGAGCATACCTTTACTCGAAGGTTTTTCACATTGTCTGCATTGGCATTCGGGCTAAGCCTGCCCAACTAGTCCAAAATCCTGTTTGACCTAGGTGAAGGAATCAATAAAACAAGACCAAAAAAAAGTTGTAAAAAACTATGCATAATCAAATTTTCATAACAATTATAAAAAAATATAAAAAATGTAATTTTACTCTCCAAATAAAAGTCAACACTCTCCAAATAAAAGTCAACTGACACCAACAAGAAGCAAACGAAGGAAAATCTCAGCTTTAACAAAATTAGAATATACTTTATTTAGCTTATAAATAGAATAATTTAACAAAATTAGAATATACTTTATTTTTCTTACCTAACCTCTGCAATTTGGTTGATGGTGAAGCGAGTGGAGGTGGTGGCGGTAAGATTGGGTGAGGGGAGTAGGACGCGTCGAGGAAGGGACTGGGGAGGGTAGAAAAATAAAAATGGGCAAGGAATCAAACATTGGATTCCTTTTACCTTTCGACATCGTATAGTCATATACGTATATATATGTATAAATGTATAGATCTATATAAATTAAAAGGGGTGGGTTACCTTCAATGGTGAAGTCAAGGCTGATGGTAGCACGGGTGGTACACAGGGATGGGGCTGTTGGTGCGCATGGATGGGGGTGACGGGTTTGAGGAGTAGGGGTACTGGTGCGAGGGGAAGGGGTGGGGTGGTGGGCTATAGAGGACGTGGGGGTGGGGGGTTGTTTTTCAAATTAGATCAGCCCCAACTGCGGCTGATTTCCTTTATTTAATTTTTTTTTTAAAGATTGGTGGTGACGGGCCAATTGGGTCCGTCACCCTTATGGGAGGTGTCTACAATTTTGGAGATGGAAGGCGTTCCCATCTCCAATTTTGGAGACAGCGAAGTATGCCGTCAATAACAGTGACGACTTGGGTGACGGTTTTTTCATCTCACAATATGCCGTCACTGTCCTGTCACAAAATTGGCGTCAATCTTTCCCTTCACCAAGCCGTCGTCGTATTCGTGACGGGATGGCGATGGCCCATCGCAAAATGCAGTTTTTTTTGTAGTGTTTGTTTCTGATGTATATATTACACTTAAAATGATGTATTTCAATTTGAATTTCTTCATCGGCTTGGACTATATCTCAGTACAGATGACGCAAGACGATTTTACATCTCAAGATTGAAATGGAATCGCATATTTTCACGCTTACCATAGTGCGTGATTTGTCTAAACTTCATATTAATGAACAAGTCAATAAACAAAAAGGATAGTGAAACTATTCATCTTTAAGATTTGATACAACCGAGAAAATGAAGAAATTAAGAGATAGTTGCAATCAATTTTGTACAAAGAGATTCATATTTTCATAATTGATAAAAGTAATTAGGTCCCACCTCCTAATAATTATATTTTGTTTTTTCTGTTTTTTTTTTTAAAATTTCAATTCATATCTCTGAAACCTATACCATTTGTTTTCTGAATGCAAATCGTCATGTTTAATTTGTTTTCTGAATGTAAGTCATCATGTTTAAGGCACATGAATATATAAGATGAATCGGCTTGGATTGTGTTTGTCATTAGATTAGAAATTCTGGGTGATACCTCAGTTTTAGACGATGAATTTATTGATACCAAACCTTTTTTTTGGCTACGTAAGCAGATTGTATTTCATTAAAATATGAAAAGGTACATAGGTGCTGGGACGTCATACGACCAAATACAAAAAAGAAGAAACAAAGAAGCTAGCCTAGTAAAAATCAAGTCCAATGAAGCACAGGCTAGCTAATTAACAAACAAACCAAGTGCAATTGTCAGATTGAGTTTGCCTGTTAATCATTCCCGCACTAGTTAATCAGCTAACCAATCCGGCATTGCAAAGTCTGGAGCAACAGAAAGGATAACAAGTACAAGGTTGAACCAAAAAGCAGCCAAAAGGCAACCAACAACAATCCAGCAAAGCATGATACTTCTGACATCATCAATATCAGAATAAGCTCCAAGGACAAGGAAGTATCGAAGGTCAAATAACTTCGACAAGTTCAACAAGGGAAACTAGTTCTTCATCTGCAATTTCTTCAAATTATGTGCCAAGAACCGAAACAAGCATCAAAGTGTTGAATGAAGCGTATAATACTTCAGAAAACACAACCAAGTGCAAAATTCGCAAGGTGTTTATGAACACATTTGCAACAAGGAAAATGGGAGAGGAGATGATGGATTAATGGTCAAGCCAATAAGGAGGAAAAGAGAAATTAGGGAGAGGCGCCACGGCCAAAGACGACTTGGCCGTGGCAAAGGGGAAGAAGAAAATGAGGAAAGATGAGGGGAAAGATAAGGAGAAAGTGGCAGTGGCCACACGAGAGAAAGGGGGAAAAAAGGAGGAATGGAAGAAGAGGATTGGCCATGAGCATGAAACCAAGGCCAAAAAAGATGGGATATTTATATTGACCTTTGATTTACTACATACACATAAAAGGAAAATGCCATTTCTTAATTATCTAAAGTACATGATTGTGAGAGAGATCAATAATACACATTAAAGGAAAAGGCCAAATTAGTGCATAAATTTTGAGCAAAAAGCTATTTTAGTCCCTTACATCTGGAAAATACCCATTTTAGTCCCTCTCTTTAACTACCATTAGCCTTCTTTTAATGGTCAAAGGTTTGACCTTTCTAAAAGACATAAATGCCCTTATAGTAGTTAGGCATGAAAGGAAAAACATACGTTTAAAAAATCGTTGGGTTATTTAACCGTTGGGATATTTATGATATTAATTGATTACGTCAATTTACTAGGAAAATAAATATGATACCTGTCAATAAAAGAATAATTTTGACAAATTTTATCATTTTTTTTATTACGAAACAACTTTACCCAAATAAAAATTGAAGATTGATTATTATAAATAAAAATATAGCTTAACCTAAATAGAGCTATAAAAATAAAATATAATTCAACCTTAATAGAGCTTTCCTTTAAAGAAAGAAAAAGCCGATTAGTTTCAATTAGGTGAAATTATATTTTTTTATCGATGAGAAGTGAAAAAGGAAAAAGAATAACAATAATATATTTTTTATAAGGGCATTTATGTCCTTTAGCACAGTCAAACATTTGACTGTTAAAAGAAACCTAACCATAGTCATAATGGACTAAAATGGGTATTTTTCAAAGGTGCTGGAGTAAAATAACCTTTTATGCAAAGTTCAGGGACCAATTTGGCTTCTCTCCCAATCTTATCTTGTAGTTTGGATAAATCATTACGTCCTTTTTTTTCCACAATAACAAGGACTATCATTAGTTGGAAAAGAAGTGCATGAGATAAAGTAAATCTATGTTTGAGAGCTTGGAATTAGAAAGAACTAAACTAGCTGTTAATGCAAAAAATGGGCTTAGAGCCTCGGTCCAACCACGATGGTTTACTTAGCCCCGAACGACGTTAATGTTAAGGCCAAGGCCCGCATGTAGCACCTTGAGTCGTATCCTACTAACGAAGGAGCCCACGCGGAGACCCCAAGCTTTACGCTAGGCCCAAAGAATGGACTATCTCATGTAGGTGACCGACGACGGACTCGGGCATGACCTATGGCCTTGCTGGGTGCAAACGGATAAATGACCAAGAAAGAGTCCTTAAAGGACTAGCCTACCGTAATGGATAAGCGACCAAGAAAGATACCTTAAGGGACTGTAGCGAACGACGGTCGATAAGTTCAGATAGAGGCTTATCCTACGGGATAAGTAATTACTTCCTCAAAGTAATCTACTCGAGTTACAAGTCCCAGGGCATAGGCGACTCTCGACATGTCTCATTCGCCCAGCCTACGAGATGCAGATGATTGACGAAGGATTTGGGATAGAGACTACCTCTATCCTACGCGATAAGCGATTAGGTAGTCTACTGAGAGTACAAGTCCCAAGAGTCTGTGACTCTTGGCTTGACCACACTTACAAGTAGGCCACGCCTACACAATGAGAAGGCATCGAATACTAGCCATACTAGCATTACTTCCCCTCTTCCCACTACATTTCCACGGCCTACACTTTCAATATTGACGCCAATACTACGGTAGTCTCCACCTTACCCTACCCTCTATCCTCGTTTTCTTATCTTATTCGATAACCTACTGATTTGAGCGTCGGAGTATCGTTGGCCTGCACTACACCGGTATCCCAAGACTCACGCCGCTTTTCTCACCTTCTGTCTTTGAAAGTTGCTAGTGGCTCCAAATTCATAATTGTAGATTTTGGCATCTACAATTTGGCGCCCACCGTGGGGCCCTAGCAACTTAGCTACTCGAGTAGAGGGCTACGAGCCTTTAGTAATTTTTCCTTGCGACGAAAGCAATGGCCGAAACGAGCATTCAAAACAATCTTCAAGCACAGATGGAGGCCTTGATGGCCGAGATAAAAGCTTGCAAGGACAAGCTGAAAGAGTCTGAGGCAGAAAACACTGTTGTCCGCTAGGAAAATATAGAGCTAGAGGAAAGGGTCAAGATCCTTATGGCGTCCGCTACCCTACCTAACCTTGGAAAGTCAATCGCCAACGGATAGTCAGTAGCACCCATGCAATCCTTTGGGTAAACACCACAACAGATGCCCGGGAGTAGAGTTTACCTCTAACCTACTTCCGCCACTGAGCGACCACCGACTCAGTTGGCAGATGAAAGAGGACTGAACCAAGACATTTTTCGTCGGTTCTAAGAGATGGAATCCTTAATCCAAAGGATCCCTTGGGTACCTGTCCCCATCAAGAAGAGTGCAACAAACAGCTTTGCTGATTCCCCGTTTATTGATGCCATCGCTTTGGTAGAGATACCGACTAAGTTTAGTTTTTCAAATATGAGGCCTTACGATAGGACTACTGATCTTAACGACCACATAATGCAATACTAACAAAGGATGTTCACAGTAGCCGTCCCGCAAGACTCCATAGAAGCTTGCATGTGGAAGGGCTTCGTTCCAACTTGTTAGGACCAGCCTTACAATGGTACACGAGTTTACCGAACAACTGCATCTCATCCTTCACCTAGTTAACAGACAAGTTCGTGGAACAGTTTGCGAGCAGCAAAAAACTAGAAATGCAATCAGATGATCTCTATTTAATTGTGCAAAAGAGAGGTGAACTGTTGCACGACTACTTGGGAAGATTTAACGAGGAGAAAGTATCCATCCCGCACTGTAACGTAGCCACAGCTGTCTCTGCCTTTCGCAAAGCCCTACTTCCTGAGTCTGATCTATACAAGGAGCTGACCAAGTACCCGTGCAAGACTATGGAGGATGTCCTAGCCAAGGCATGGGCTTAGATCAAGTGGGAGGAGGATTCGTCAAATCGTTGCCCTTCACCTTCGCGCCATGACAAGGAAGACTACAGGCGACCAGTAACATTGGATTCGCGTACTAAAAAGCGCAAGCCTTACCCCACTAAGGAATGAATAAATAAGAGATTACGCGATGAGAGGACACCACTTAGACAAAGGCGAGACAGCAGTCCAGATGTGCGAAGGGTACCCGACTACAACCTCAGTATAGCCTCGACTGAGCTCATTTATACCCTCAAGAGAATGGGCAAAGCCGTCAAGTGGCCGGAGAATATGAGGTCCCCCACTGACTGGAGAGATAATACCAAATAGTGTGACTTCCACGACGACCATGGACACACAACTCAAGAGTGTATTGTGCTCAAGAAAGAAGTCGCAAAGTTACTAAAAAAAGGGCACCTCACCCAATTCCTGACCGATAAGGGGAGGCAGACCGTAGCCCAACGAGAGGGAAAACAAAAGGCTCGAGAGGTCACCCCATCTGAGCCGCCACGCCTCGAGTGAATAGTAAATTGCATCACTGGTGGATCAGAGGTCAGTGGTATCAGCCACTCGGCGGCGAGAAGACACGTTAAACAGGCTGTCGGTTTCGACTCGAGACCTCGGCCACCTAAGGAACTTGAGCCTGAGCAGATTATCACGTTCTCTAACAACGAAACAACCTACTTGGATGATCCGCACCATGACGCCCTTGTGATAACATTAAGGGTAGCCAACTGCTTGGTCAGACGAATACTAGTCGACAATGGCAACTCAGCCAACGTCCTCATGCTAGATACTCTTAGGGGAATGGGGATTGATGAAGCTTATGCCACTCGTTGTTCAACCACCTTAAACGGGTTCAGCGTTGAACACAAGAGCACCATTGGAGAGATTGTCTTCCCAACCTACGCCGAGGGCGTTAACCATAATACCCGATTCTTGGTGATAGATTGTCCGTCACCCTACAACATCATATTGGGGCGCCCATGGATCCATGAGATGAAAGCCATTCCGTCAACCAACCACCAGGTAATCAAGTTCCTGACTAGTTGGGGAATAGGAGAAATAAGACGACAACAAAAGGACTCTATCGAATGCTACCACTCTGCCTTGAGGAGGGCTAGCCATGACGTTTTGTATCAAGTAGAATAGATTACAACATGAAGTTACCCTGACCAGCCTACCATGAAAGAGCTCGACGAGGTACAAATCCACCCTGACCATTCAGATCATGTCGTTCAGATTGGTTCGAGATTAAAGTCGGGACTGCGCGACCAGTTAGTGGACTTCCTCAGCCATCACCACAACTGCTTCGCTTGGTCTCATGCAGACATAACCGGAATTGACCCGGCGATCATAGTTCATAAGCTACAGGTTGATCCAGCCTATCCTCCTGTCAAACAGAATTGGAGGAAGTTCGCAGTAGAGAGGAATCGTATCATCAACAAAGAGGTACAAAAACTGATTGACATTGGATCTGTTCGCAAGGTCCTCTACCCTGACTGGTTGGCGAACGTGGTGGTTGTAAGGAAAAAGAACGGTAAGTGAAGAGTCTGCATCAACTTTATAGACTTGAACAAGGCGTGCCCAAAAAACTCTTTTTCTCTCCCGTACATAAACACAATGGTAGATGCACCAGCAGGGCACGAGCTCCTCACTTTTATAGATGTCTTTTCCAGCTATAACCAAATACTCATACATCCAGAGGATCAAGAGAAGACGGCGTTCATCACTGAACAAGGAATATATTGCTACAAAGTCATGGCTTTTGGCTTGAAGAACGCAGGTACAACCTACCAACGCTTAGTTAACAAGATATTCGCTGACTTGTTGAGGAAAACCATGGACGTCTACATTGATAACATGCTGATAAAATCTCTTGTTGTGGAAGACCATCTTAGTCATATGAACCAAACATTCGAAATTTTGCTGAAGTATAACATGAAGTTGAATCCCATGAAGTACTCATTCGGGGTAACTTCTGGAAAGTTCTTGGGATACCTGGTTACCCAGCGTGGGATCGAAGCTCACCCCGACCAAATCAGGTCCATCCTTGATATCCCATCTCCTACTAATGTCAATGAAGTTCAAAAGCTCACGGGTAGACTCACGGCTTTAAATCAGTTTATCTATCGATCCTCCGAGAAGTGTCATTCATTCTTTGACATCTTCTGGAAGAATAAGGACTTCACGTGGACACCGGCCTACAAGGAAGCATTGCAGCAACTGAAGGCATATCTTACTAGTCCGTCGTTGCTTTCTAAACCAAAAGATAGGGAAACCCTATTGGTCTACTTGGCCGTCTCAGAAACAACAGTAAGCGAGGTCCTAGTACGGGAAGAAGGAAGAAAGCAACATCCAGTCTACTACACCAGCAGAACCCTACATGATACCGAGACAAAGTATAGCTAGTTGAAAAAGTTAGTGTTAGCCCTTGTCACTGCGGCTCGGAAGTTACGACCCTAATTCTAGTGTCATCTAATAATGGTCTTAACCACTTTCCCTTTCAAGTCCGTGTTCCACAAGCCCGAGCTTTCTGGGTAACTTTTGAAGTGGGCAATCGAGCTCAGCGAGTATAAAGTCTCTTACCAACTACGGACCACGATTAAATCACAAGCCCTAGCTGACTTTGTGATTTCACACCAAGCATCCATTTGTTAGCAGAAAAAAAGTTATTATGCCTCAGCGTCTTAACGGGCCAAGAGAGGTGGGATCTTAGCATGGATGGAGCAAGTAATGTCAAGGGCTCCGGTCTTGGGTTAGTGCTACGATCTCCCGAGGGAGACATCATAGAGCGGTCTATCAAATGTGGTTTCAAGGCTACGAACAATGAAGCGGAGTACGAAGCCTTAATTGCAGGGCTCACTTTGGCCAATGAGATAAATATCAAAAGAATAACCGTCAGCAGCAACTCGCAGTTGGTGGTCAATCAGACCCTTGGAGCCTACCAAGCAAGAGATTATAAGATAGCAGCCTACCTGGCAGTCGTCAAAGAGCTACAGGCAGCTTTCGACGAATTTGAGATAAAGTAGATAGGCAGGGAGGATAATAGTCATGATGACGCACTAATAGCCTTGGGGGCAGCTACCAAAGTCACGGCCCCGAAGGTAGTACCTATTGTTTACTTGTAGTGGCCCGTGGTGTGGAAAGAAATGTCAGTTGAGGTAGCGAGCGTCAATGAAGTGCCGACTTGGATGAACCCTATCATACAGTACATACGAGATGACATCCTGCCAGTGGACTGTGATGAAGCTCGCAAGCTTAGATCAAAAGCAGCAAGGTTTTGTCTCATTAAAGGTAAACTCTATCGGAGGTCATACTCTGGACCATACCTCCGGTACATCAGTAAAGAGGAGGCAGACTATGTCTTGGCTGAGTTACATGAAGGGCAGTACGACAACCACTCTGGGGCACACAGTCTTGCCAATAGGGCCCTCACGGTAGGGTATTATTGGCCGACAATGCTCGGTGATACCATCGGATATGTGAAAAAGTGTGACAATTGCCAAAAGTTTGCACAGGTTTCTCACCAATCGCCCGAACCACTTGCTAGTATTTCTGCCCCGTGGCCATTCATGAAGTGGCGGATGGATATTGTGGGCAAGCTACCAACCGCACCTGGACAGCGTGTCTACATGCTTGCTGTCACAAACTATTTCACCAAATGGATCGAGGCAGAGGCCTATTACCAAGTCATGGACAAAGAAATGAAGAACTTCGTTTGGAGGAACATCATATGTAGATTTTGGGTCCCACGGAAAATCGTCACAAACAACAATTCTCAATTCATTAGCTGCGACTTCCGAGACTTCTGTAAGGAATGGAAGATCCAACTAACTTTTTCCACTCCTCGCTATCCGCATGCCAATGGCCAAGCTGAATCTTCCAACAAGACCATCATCTCAACCCTCAAGAAGAGGCTGAAGAGTTCAAAGGGAAGAAGGGCCGATAAGCTTCTAGGCGTTCTGTAGTCCTATCGGACTACAGCAAGATCCTCAACTGGGGAAACATCATTCTCTCTGGTCTACGGTACGGAGGCAGTCATTCCCGCTGAGGTTGGGCTTCCTACTCTTCGGGTCGAGCAAGCGTCCGAAGAAGAAAACAATCAAGAGCTAAGTCATCTACTCGATACCATTGATAAGAAGAGAGAACAAGCTCTAGTCTGGATTACAGCCTACTACCAGATAGTCACGCGATATTTCAACAAGAACATTCGGGTTAGAACCTTCAAAGAAGGAGATTGGGTTCTAAGGCGGGTATCCCAGAATACCAAAGAGATCAATGCCGAGAAGCTAGGACCCAATTGGGAGGGACCCTACCTCATCACTAAGGTGATTGGCCATGAAGCCTACAAGCTTCGCACCAAAAAGGGTAAGGACGTTACGAACAGTTAGAATGCCGTTCACCTCAAGAAGTATCACTTTTAAGCATTGATCGTGTTAGCTCGCCTGGTTGGGGCTAATAGTCTTGATTAGTTATTCCCTTAGTAGGTTCATTAGTCTCTAGCAGAGCAACCTCTTAGTGGAGGTCTTTAGTTACTGTTAATTTAGTTCGATGCGCCTAGGCATGCGCCAACGTAGTTCATTTTCAATAAGTGAAACGGTTTTCTTTAGTCTTCAACTCATCCGTCTTTTCATCAACTCGAAATACAATGGACCTACTGCGGGTAGAACCGCCCAAACGTACCCCGCGTACTTGAAGCGTTCTCAACAATAAAACCAACTTATTCGCGCGGCTAACATAAAGACTTAAGGAAACCAACCTATAGTCCGATGTGACCACATGTGTCCTAAATGGCGCAGCCTACTATGGTAGGGTCCAAGTAACCTACCTACCAAACAAGATGCCTAAATGGCACATTCTACTATGGTAGGATCCAAGAAACCTACCTACCAAACAAGACGCCTAAAGGGTATAGCCTACTATGGTAAGGACCAACTGACCCATTTACTAACTAAGACGCTAAATGGCGCAGCCTGCTAGGGTAGGGTCCAAGTGACCTACCTACCAACAAGATGCCTAAAGGGCGCAGCCTACTGTGGTAGGGTCCAAGTGACCCACCTACTAACTAAGACGTCTAAAATGCGCATCCTACTATGGTAAGATCCGAAATGACCCATCTACCAAATAAGACGCCTAAAAGGTACAACCTACTGTGATAGGGTCTGAAATGACCCATCTACCAACTAAGACGCCAAAAAGGCACAACCTACTATGGTAGGGTCCGAAGTGACCCATCTATCAAATAAGATGCCTAAAAGGTGCAACCTACTATGGTAGGGTCCAAAGTGACCTATCTACCAACTAAGACGCCTAAAGGGTGCAACCTACTATGGTAGAGTCCGAAGTGACTAACCTACAAACTTAAAGTCCCAAAGGGAGCAACCTACTATGGTAGGGTCCGAAGTGAGCCATCTACCAAACAAGACGCCTAAAAGGCGCAACCTACTATGATAGGGTCCGAAATAAGCCATCTACCAATTTAAACGCCTAAAGGGCGCAACCTACTATGGTAGGGTCCGAAGTGACTAACCTACCAATTTAAAGTCTCAAAGGGAGCAACCTACTATGGTAGGGTCCGAAGTGACCCATCTACCAAACAAGACGCCTAAAAGGCACAACCTACTATGACAGGGTCCGAAATAATCCATCTACCAATTTAAACACCTAAAGGATGCAACCTACTATGGTAGGGTCCGAAGTTACTAACCTACCAACATAAAGTCCCAAAGGGAGCAACCTACTAAGGTAGAGTCCAAAATGTGTAATGTACCAACTTGACCTCTTGAATGCTACAACCTACTATGGTAGGCTCCAAAATTATCAACCTATCAACTTGGGATCCTAAGGGGACCCACCTACTTCGATAGGTTCCGATATTATCACACCGTCACTTAGTATCCTAAGGGGACCTGCCTACTACGGTAGGCTCTGAAATTATCGATCTACCAAGTCAGATTCCTATACAAACCAATTTACGGTCCTACACGACCATGTAAACTCCTATGTGGACCAATATACGGTCCTATGCAACCATATAAAGTCCTATGTAGACTAACTTACGGTCCTATGTGACCATATAAAGTCATATGTAGACCTACCTACGGTTCTACCATGTAAAGTCCTATGAAAATGAACTTACAAATACGGTCCTACACAACCACATTAAGTCTCACGTGAACCAACCTATGGTCCCACACGATCGCTCGACGTCCTATGGGGACCAACCTATGTAAAAGTCTTAAGCGGACCAAACTATTAAGGTTGTGGTCCATTGCGACTACCCAAGAGTTCTAAGCGAACCAGCCTACTAAGGTAGTCCTCCATTATAACTACATAAAGTATGTGGCGACCAAACTACCAAATTAAGGTCCTAAGTGGATCGGCTTAAGAGTCAGTAGTTTGTAAAGGTTAAACTACCTAATCAAAGTCCTAATCAGACTAGCCTACATAGAAGTCCTACGATAGGCACCACTTACAAGCATCATATGTGGAAAACCAAGACTTATTTAATGAGAACCTGCCAGTAATAGTAGGCGACAAGAACGTGACTTGATTATAAGATGTCACTATCCCTTTGGAGCCTACCGACCACAGTAGGCTGCCACTTGATTGGAAAACTCTACCAAGTTCAAGAATGCCAACAATGGTAGAAAACAAATAAGCCAGCTGATTTTAGAGCGTCAATCTAAGAAATCTCTGTGGCCTACCATCGGCGCATCTAACCCTACCTATTATAGTAATAACCCACTTGGTTCTAAACTACCATCAAGTTTGAGACTACCAACCATGGTAATCGCAAGGATGTAGCAACGCCAAATTACTATAGTAGCCTACTCAACTACAAAGTCAAAATCTTTTTTCCAGTGCATGCACAGTCAAGGCAACGAGTTACACTTAACAAGGTTTAAAAAGTGGAGCTTACCAACATTGTAAGTGTCACTGACTTCTTGGACCAAGTAGTAGGTACCAGTTTAGAAGAGTGATGAGTTAAGCTCCGCGAGAACATAGTAGTCTCCAATCTATTATTTCTCAAGAAGGCACAAATATTTTAGAAGACTACCAGCACGGTAGGCTCCTAACTTACTCCACCATTTTTCAAACAAGAGTGCGCGAACGAATTTTCAGAGCCTGCCATCGTGGTGGACTCCAGCAATGCTTCACAGTTTCTGATGCTAGGATGCGTGAATGACAATTCAGAGCCTACCATGTCATAACAAGCTCCAAGAGTAAATCTATAATATTCAATGTGCTAAGAGGATGAGAGCATCTGTTCTTCAAAGCCTACCAACATGGTAGGATCCGATACTACCTCCACATTTTTGGATAGGAAGGTTGAAAATTTTCAAACCTACTAACATGGTAGCCTCTGACTTGGCCCCTTACTTAACATGTCAGAAAGGAGCATCTTTTCAGCCTACCAACACGGTAGGCAACAACCGCTTATTCTATGACATTACGAGTACAAAGACTATCAACACCGTAGGCTCTAATTGTGAAAAACTATGGCTTCAATTTTTAAAGAACTTCATGATAGGAAAGCTACCCTATTCGCGCCCTAAGTGGACCAGTCTACTAGTATGGTAGACTGAGAAAACCAGACTACTTCATCTAAATTCCAAATAGTACAACCTACGAAGGTAATAGTCCCTTTACATCAAGCTTACATAATGGTAACCCGCTCGGATCAAGCTCGCCTAACAGTAGGCCACCTCGCTGCCAAACGCATAGTCGATCTCCATAAGTAAGGCTACAATGAGACAAGGCTTATGCGAAGCATAACTAAAGACAGAAGTTGTATAGGCGCGTTTATATAGTCGAGGCCCGAAAGTCGTACGCAATTTTCACTTAACGTGCAACCGAAAGGCAAAAATGCAATGTGCACCACATATGCATGAGAGAGATCAAAGTCAGAAATGACCAGTGTCTACCATATATCGAGGAGTACTAGGGGCACGTTACCTCGTAATTCATTGGCGCCTATTGCGCTACAAGTCATTGAAGAGAGAAGATGGACAAACTAGAGATATATTCTTCGCGAGCTCGCCACGAACGTTAGGCTAGCCGACTCGTTTGAGTCAATCTAACCCTTAAAAGGCACTTTGGTACAGCAATAAAGGTACATGACAAAGGGATACACTGCCTGGTGACTACTAGACTACTATTCGAAAAAGCTACGGCGTGTCAGCTCTACCTCAACGACAAAGGAAGGGTCCTAAAGAGTAGCCTACCCGAATAAGGGAATGTGGTAGGTTAACCGACTAGCCGCTGGGTCACGTACCATTAGGGTTCAAAAGTCGAAACCTACATAAGGGCGCTAAAGAGTCACCTACAATTGAGGTTCGCGAATTGTAGCCTACAAAGAGGAACTCTAGAGGTCGCAACCTACATATGGAGTAACGCGCAACCAAAAAATGACAAATTCAAAGTCATGGTAGGTTACAAAAGTAAGCACAAGCCAATGGTAGGCTACGAAATTGTACACTACTACATGGTAGGCTGCGAAATTATGCCCAACCACATGGTAGGTTGTGAATTGTCGGTGCCCATATCGCGCAAAAGGCATTCTCTTTCATAACGGTAGGATGCGAGGTTGCATACCAGCACACGGTAGGATGCGAGATTACTTACCAACACACGGTAAGATGCGAGATTGCCTGCCAACACACGGTAGGATGCGAGATTGCCTACTAACAAATGGTAAGATGTGAAATTTCCTACCAACAAACAATAGGGTGTGACGTTGTATACCAACGAATGGTAGATTGCGAAATGATGCATAAACAACACGTCTCGATTATGTAGGCTACTTTCAAGCATGTAGTAGCCATGCAAGCCCTTCCAACTCAAGCATATTAACTTATATGTAGCCTCCTCAACAGCTTACATAAGGAATTATAATCCGTATGAATTCACGCAAGGAGATCCGAAGGCCATTCCATTGAGGCTCCTAGCCTCATGGTCCACCCACTACAACAACACAAGATGTAGCCTACTCTCGACCATGGGAAAACAGTAAGTAAAAAAAGTCCGCCCTTGAGCGTAGCCCTCACAAAATGCCGCTCTATAGAAGGACCAAGCCGGAGTTGTTTCGCCAACGAGCAACTACTCCCTAATTCGAAGACTCTTCGACTTAGGGAGTGGGAGGACAAACTGTTAATGCAAAAAATGGGCTTGGACCCTTGGTCCAACCACGATGGTTTACTTAGCCCCGAACGGCGTTAATGTTAAGGCTAAGGCCCGCATGTAGTACCCTGAATCGTAGCCTACTACCGAAGGAGCCCACGCAGAGACCTCAAACTTTACACTAGGCCCAAAGAACGGAATATCTCATGTAGGTAACCGACGACGGACTTGGGCACAACCTATGGCCTTGCCGGGTGCAAACGGATAAATGGCCAAAAAAGAGTCCTTAAAGGACTAGTCTACCGTAACGAATAAGCGACCAAGAAATATACCTTAAGGGACTAGACTACTGTAGCGAACGACAATTGACAAGTTCGAATAGAGTCTTATCCTACAGGATAAGTAATTATTTCCTTGAAGTAGTCTACTCGAGTTATAAGTCCCAAGAGATAAGCGACTCTCGACCTATCGCATTCACCCAACCTATGACAAGCAGATGATTAACGAAGGATTTGGGATAGAGACTACCTCTATCCTACACAATAAGCGATCAGGTAGTCTACTGAGAGTACAAGTCCGAAGAGTCCGTGACTCTTGGCTTGACCACACCTATAAGTAGGTCACACCTATACAAGGAGAAGGCATCGAATACTAGCCACACTAGTATTATTTTCTCTCTCCCCACTACATTTCCACGGCCTATGCTCTCAATATCAACGCCAATACTACAGTAGTCTCCGCCTTACCCTACCATCTCTCCTCGTTTTCTTATCCTATTCGATAACCTACTAACTTGAGCATCGGAGTGTCTTTGGCCGGCACTACACCGGTGTCCCAAGACTCACGCCGATTTTCTCGCCTTGTGTCTTTACAGGTTGCTAGTGGCTCCAAATTCGTAATTGTAGATTTTGGCATCTACACTAGCTAACTAGGTATTATAATAGAATACTAATATATATAGGGAAAGATTGTTAGTCTTACAACTTTTTGTTATCCAAAACAAGCAAGCTACCTTATTTTTTTTTGTACTACAAACAAGGGAGAAAGGTAACTTGAGGGATAATGGACGTCAAACGATCTTTCCCCTTGCTTCAATCATCTGTTTTAATATTATTATTTTTAGATAAGTTCTCTTACTGAGTTTTTGTTTGTTCACTTCTAGTATTTTTGCTTGTCTTCTTTGGAGCTAAACAAAATAAGCATTTTAGCTTTGGAAATGACAATTACCTCTTCATTCGATGCGATGACTTTTATTAGAGATACCTCTTTTATGTAGTTTTCATTAGTGTTGGAATTGAATAATTATTCATAGTATCTAGATTGAAAATAATAATTGAGGAGTTTAATCTCACCCTGTGATTGTATTTGTAGGATGTATTTCTGGATTAAATTTTATGAGGGTTTGGAGACTTATTAAGTTTATGATTTTAGTGGCTCTAAATTGTTTATTTTGTTGTTGGGGGCCTAGTGAGTTTGAATAGTTATACCCTTTAAGCATACAACTTGTCATTTTTATTTAGGTTTGGGGAGTGACACGGATTATAAAAAAATAATTTAAAATTAATGAAAAAATAAATGAAGAGAATTTTGTTATACACATGTATACAAGAGGCAAAAATTATATTTCTTCTTTTCTAATTGTTTTTATTCACTAGTCAGACAACAATTTGAATTCAAAACTCTAAAATTTGTCATTTGAATGCAAGTCGTGATGTGTAAGACACATGAATAAGAGCAAGTGGCTCAGCTTCTGTTTGTTATTAGATTACAAATTTTGGGTGATACTTTAGTTTTAGACCATGAATCTATTGAGATTGAGCTTTGATTTAGTAAAAGCACAAAAAATAATAAAATGAAAATGAAAAAGGCCATTTCTTAATTATTCGAAGTATATGATTGGGATACTTAAATAATTCTTTTCCATCACATTGCGACCAATTTATCTAGTAATTTGGGGAATCGCTAAGTGTAAAATAATAAGGATTATCATTAATTGAGAAAAGAAGTACATGAGATACGAAAATTAATCCATATTTGAGAGCTTGAAACTAAAAGAAGTAAACTAGTTAAATTCTATATAACAATACAAATTTAAGAAAATATTGCTAATGTTAAATTCTGTATAACAACAAAAATTGAAGAAAATATTACTAATTTCACAACTTTAATTGGTTTGTCACAACTAAAAGAAAAAAATGTCAAGTGTTAAGATTTGATTTTAATTAATTTTTTTATTGGCTATTTTTAGCAAAAATTATGGATATTATTGTGTGAATATTGCGTGTAGAATTTTGTTATTGCAAGTAAGTTGCTATGAAGTATTCAAGTGCAAGAGAAGTTCGAGTTTTGAGGAGTTCTAATGCAAGTAGTATTCAAGCCATAAAGAATCCAAGTTCAAATAGAGTTTATGCTATGAAGATTTCCTACATCTTAGGTGATAAGGTTCAAGCTATCAAGAACTCTTGTGCTAAAGAGATAAACTTGAGGATGTTTCTACCTATATTCAACATCTGTACCAAACCCCATAAAGAGGCGTATTTATTCTCAATTGAGGGAGAATGAGCTGTGAGCAAAGAATAAGCAGCAGAATCGTGAGTTAGCTGTAGGCAGTCTGTGTCAAGTTGTGTTGCAATATATTATGTAACAAAGTGTACTAGATGTTCTAGTTAGTGTTGCAACACAGTCTGTTTTAGACAAATGAATTGATTGATCCATTTAGAGTATTATGACTCTTTAGTTTATGTTTTTAGTATACATTCTTTGAGAAAAGAATGTGTGTTCTCGGGAGAGAACTTTGTAAGTCGAGAGGAGCTCACCAAACTAGAGAATCTATTAAGGGAGTCTTACACCTAGGCGGCAAGGGTTAAGAAGGAGTCTTCAATTGCGTAAGTTTCATTGGTGTCTGTAATTTCTTGAAACTTAGCGGATTGGTTTGTTAGGCCAGGGAGTGGCCTCATGGATGTAGACCTGGTTGGTCGAACCACGGTAAAATTTCTGTGTCCTTACATTTATTGCAACAAATTGACTTTTCTGCAAATTTACTTTGTTGGTTTATTTAATTATCAAATTGATTAAGCGCTAAAAATTTACAATTGGCATCAAGAGCAGGTTACTAAACTAACTCAGTTAGATCTTTGGGAAAGTTTTTCTGGCTATTTTTTTACAAGTATGGACACAATTCACGATGCAAGTTCAATTAACAAACCACCACTACTGGATGGATCAAACTACTCATATTGGAAGGCTTGGATGAGAGCATTTATCAAATCTATTGATAAAAGAGCTTGGAAGGCAGTCGTCATAGGATGGGCACATCCTACAATGAAGAATGATGAAGGAATTGATGTGCCGAAACCTGAGGATCAGTGGTCTACAAATGAGGATCGTTTGGCTAACAATAATTCTAAGGCTTTAAATGTTATCTTCAATGTTGTTGATCTAAATCAATTCAAGTTGATCTCAACTTGCGAAACTGCTAAGGATGCTTGGACTATTTTACAAACTGCATATGAAAGAACTACAGCCGTCAAAGTGTCCAAGCTTCAAATTCTTGCAACAAGATTTGAGGAATTGAATATGCAAGAGGATAAGACTATTGCTGATTTCAATGGCAAGTAATTGTGTGACATTGCAAATGAGGCATTTGCATTAGGTGAAAAATACTCAGATTCAAAGCTTGTGAGGAAAGTCTTACGATCATTTCCCGATAGATTTGTCATCAAGGTTACTGCCATTGAAAAAAAAAGAGTTGTTGATGACATGAAGCTGGATGAATTAATGGGTTCACTTCAGACATTTGAGATGAAATTTAAACAAAAGAGAAAAGAGAAAACATTGCATTCCAAGCAGAAGTCCAAAAGCAAGATGATCAAAGCTCTTACTATGATGAAGATGCAGAGGTCAATGAATCTTTAGCATTGCTCACGAAGAATTTGAACAAAGTGCTGAAAAAATAGAAGAACAAGAGAAGTGGATCAAGGCTAGCGACTTTTGAAAGAAAGCAGATTGTTACAACAAATTAAGACACATTTAGAAGGCAAAAAGGAAAAACGTTCGAGGAGAAAAAAAGAAATAAAGGTATTCAGTGCAGGGACTACGAATGATTTGGTCATATACAGGCTGAATAGGTAAATACCTTGAAGAAAAATAACAAAGTCATGAATACCACTTGGAGTGATGAAGATTTAGATGACTCTTTTGAAAGTGACAAGGGACACACCAACATCTATGTTGCATTCACTATTGCAACAAGACAGAATGGTAGAAAGTCTGGTTCAGTAGATATCGTGTGAGGCCCGACCTCGAATTATATGCGTTACCTTGTTTCGTGTGCCCTAACCTTAAACTACGTACCTTAACCAAGGTTTAAGAGTCGAGTCTTGAATTACGTGCATTCATTTAGGGTTGCGTACATTTATTTAGAATACGTGCATTTGTCTCATAGTTCGTGTCTTACCTCGTAGTGCGTGCCCTAGACCTAGGAAAGCATACCTGCACGCTAATCAATAAAGAATCATACACAAAGCACTAGATTATAAATAATCCTACAAACTCCACTAACTAATATTTTAATCCTAAGTCAACTCACAAAAGACGAAAGCTCACTAAACACTAAACATTCTTTATTCCTTATTCTATTTACAAAATCCATGCACCTCAAATACCACAATCAACCTACAATAAAATAAATCTTAAAACAAGACAAAAAATTCAGATTTTGATGCTCATAGGGCCGGCCATACCAAGGCCTTTTGACAAGCTTTGCAATTTCAAAATTGTTCCTAGACAACCTATGATACACACAAGACACAAAGCTTAAAAAAATTCCCTAACATCCTACCCAATGCTTCACTTTCTCGGCCTACACACCACACCCATTCCTTACAATTCAAAATGCACAAAAGACAAAGGAATTTTCAGAATTTAGAAGCTCAAGGCCGACACACACTCACACACAAACATCAACTCTCTCAAAACTCTTTCAAGCTCTTAAAACTCTTCATTTTCGGCCTAAGGTAAGTTTTGCTAGTTTTCTTCCTTGTCTTTTGGTTTCACACACATGCACACCTCCTATACAAGCTAACTAAGCTAGGATTTAAGGGAAAACAAGCTATCTCTCGTCCAAAGCAAGGAAGAAGACCCCTTTGTGCATTTTCAAGAGCATTTATGCATCTTCACCCATCAATAGGCTAAGGTGAGGGTTAAACTCTTTTAAAAACTTTCAAAACTCACATGAATACTCTCATATGGCTATATTTACCTCTGTATTTATTGTATATGTGTGTATATGAGCCTATCTTCTCATGCATGGCTTGATTTTAGCTAGAAACTTAGAGATATGCAAACTCGTTTTTCTGGCAGATTACTGACTTTGTAGAACAAAGTGTTTTGACCTAGTAAAAGTTGATAAAAATGCATTAAAATTCATATGTCACTATATTTTGAAGTTCTAAACATTTTTGTCAGAAATAGGATAAGGCTAATTCAGACACTAAGATCCTCAAAAATGGAAAAAATCATAATGTGTCTAAAACTGGACAATTTTGTGTAGTCTCACGGTTTTGGCCATAACTCCTAAGTCCGAACTCCAAATGCAGCGAGGTTTGTTCCCAGATTTAAATCACTCATTAAGCTTCAAATTGAAATTTGGTTCACTGAAATTGGAGACTAATTTCTTGGCTAATTGAATGTGAAAAAACAGACCATTGAATAAGGTTTTTGCTTGGTGATATGCTTTGGAATCATGTTGAGACCTTGCTTGAGGTATTGAATGCTTGGAATGGTGGCACTTAGATGTTGTATGGGCTGTTGTAGTTGGTTGGGGTTGCTTAATTTGGTTGATGCATGACTTGGGATCATTAATTGCTGAATGGTTTGCTTAATCGTATGTGTAAACACAGAATTGAGGCCCTAGCACTTATGACTATTTGATAAAAGATGATCCTATGGTTAAATGTGTTTAATTGTGTGGTTAATAGGCTGCCCGTAATTTTCCTTATAGCTCTAAATATGATTCCCGATGATTGCATGTTGATAAGTGAGCTATTCTTGCACCCGGTCTCGTGTAAACGTCGTTGCATGCTTGTATAATCTTAATACTTGATACGTGAACCCCGAAATGAGTTATATGACTTGATTTATATGTGTTACTTGGCTGCATGTTTAATGTTCATATTACTCTATGTGTTCTACAAAGTGAAATTTCATGTCAAACATGTCTCGTTCGTTTACTTGGCAATATGTGATCTTGAAATTGCTCGGAGGTAACCTACTTTGTTGTCCTCCTAATGTGAATTGTTAAATAGTATAAATGTACATTGTATAGAAGGTTGCAACCTTTCATTGTGGCATGGTAGCGTTTCACGAACGTCGGGCGGCATAGGGCTTGTCGGTGCTCTCGTGACTACCATGGTCCAATTCCCTCTCTCGCTTGGCATTCCACTCTTAGAGAGTTGGGTCGTAGGATTTCGGGGTACATCCGGAGTACACCCAATTGGGAGTGATAAGTGGATGATTGAAGCCGGCTGCAACAATTGTTATCGAAAATGATATTGAGAGCAAATGCTCACCGATTGAACTTGAGAGCAAAAGCTCACCGTATCCTTGAAATGATTGGTAATTGTATCTGTTGTTCAATTTGATTCTTATAATTCGCGTACTTTATTATTTATAATACGTGACATATTTTTGAAAAGGGATTTTCATGAGATTAACCGGAAAAGAGTTTCAAAACGTTATCTTTCGTTCCCCCTCACTGAGTTCATAAGGACTCACCCTCTTTTATCATACAAGTGAAGAAGATCAGGAATAGGTACCCGAGGAGAACGTGCCTGTTGATGACTCCTTGGAGTGATTGCACGTCTTATATGCCTTGCTTGACTGTGGCTGTTTTGTGAACGATATGTTTGTTTTGAAGACTATTTCTTATGTTGTTATTGTTGTTGTAAATGACCCCCGTTGTAATTTGGGGTCTAATTTTGACATGTACTGATTATGACTAGACGAACACTCTATCTTATGGGTTGCTATCACTATTTTGATTTAGTAACTATCATAAGCAACTCAATCACTAGGTGAAGAATCAGATGATGTAACTCTATCTAATTTCACCTAGGTGCTCAATAGTAAACTAAAGATCAACAGGTACTTGTGCCATAGGAACCGACAAGTAAACGGGATATAGTCATTGTGCTAGGCTTATTAATCAAACAAGACTTTCGAGATAAACTAATAGGCATATCGGTTGATGACCAAATAGGAGTCTTTAATGGAATTGGATTAATGATTGGTATGATTGAGGCGTTTAGAAATTAGGTCAAACCAAAAGATCCTAAATACAACCGTTAAGCTACCGATTTTTTGAAAAATCTTTTGGAGTTCTGGGCTAATGTTAAGTGTTAAATCTTAACAAATGATTTTAAGTATGTGAAATGGTGAACATGATTAGATCACACCCTTGTCTAACCTCTATAGGTCGGGTTGGGGCGTGACATATCGCACCATCTATTGTAACAACGTCCACAATAGAACATGTGCTATCAGATGACAGCAGCACGAATTCAGAAACAGATAGTGATGATAATCTGGATGAAGAAGGAATCATGAAAGCATACAAGGAGATATACGAAAAATGGTTGATTATATATAAGAAGAATCAAAAGCAAGAAGAAAAGAGCAATGAATTGGAGGAACAAAAAGCTGACGTAACAAAAGTTGAGAAAAACCATCATATCTAAGCAGCCAAGAGTCAACTGAAGATTGAAGTATTGCAACTGGAGCTGAAACAAACTCAGCGAAATGTGAAGATGTTGAATTCAGGTACTTTGAAACTTGATCATATGTTGTCAATTCAAAAGCCAAATGGAGATCATACTGAACTTGGGTTCCAAGAAGGTACTTCAACTGGTAAAACTATCTTTGTCAAAGAAACTGAGGAACCGAAACTGGAACCACATGTTACAACATCTCCTGCGACAAAAGTAAAAATTTCAGAAGGAAAGCGAAAGAGATTTGTTTCAATCTGTTATTACTGCGGCGTTCATGGACACATCAGACCACGATGCTATAGATATATTGATGATCTGAAAAGAGGTATGTTTGTCAATCCCTTCTTTTATGGTAAGCCTAAAAAATCACCAAAAGTAAGGGTTGATTTGTCGTAACAGAACTTGAAACAAATTTGAGTAAGAAAATCTATACACACTTGTCTAATTGTTTACACCTTATTACAAGCTTGTACCATTAACTCATGGTATTTTGATAGTGGTTGCTCTAGACATATGACAAGAGATCGTGGTATGTTGACAAATTATCGAAGTTGCTCAGAAGGTCAAGTAACTTTTGGTGATGGTGAGAAAGGTCGAGTTCTTGGGAATAGAACTCTTGCTATTAAAGGTTTTCCAAGATTAAAGAAGGTTTTTCATGTTGAAAGGTTGAAGGCAAACCTCATAAGTATTAGTCAATTGTGCAATCAAGAGTTGTTTGTTAAGTTCACCAAGGATAAGTGTCAAGTGTTTGAAAAATCTAACAATTGTGTTCTTGTAGGAACTAGATTGATAGACAATTATTATATGTTGACCTCACCATGTGCACAAACTTTGTTGTGTCAAAATAATTCACTTGATAATGCTGAAATCTGGCATCAAAAGTTAGGTCATTTAAATTATAAAATGCTAAACAAGATTGTAAACACAGGAGAAGTGCGAGGTATTCCAAAGTTGAATTGTAAAAAATTCAAGATGTGCGGACCATGTCAGATCGGCAAGCAGGTAAGGGCAACACATACAACATATCTCAACCAAAAAGACATTGGAACTGTTACATATGGATCTTATGGGTCCAATGCAAACAGAAAATATTGGTGGAAAAAGGTATGTTTTTGTATGTATTGATGATTTTTTTAGATACACTTGGGTAGATTATTTTAGAGAAAAATCTGACATATTTGATACATTCAAAAAATTGTGCTTAAGGTTAAAAACAGAGATAAGTTGCAACATAGGAAAGATTGTTAGAATAAAAAGTGATCATGGTAGGGAATTTGAGAACTTTGCATTTTCTGAATTTTGCACTGAACAAGGTATAACACATGAGTTTTCAACACCAAAAACACCACAACAAAATAGTGTAGTTGAAAGAAAGAATAAGGTTCTTCAAGAAATGGCTCGAGTCATGCTAAATGAAAAGAATATTCCACATAGGTTTTGGGCTAAAGCAATTAATACAGCATGTCACACAATAAATCGAGTTTATCTTAGATTAGGTAATTGCAAAACCCCATATGAAATTTGGAAAGCTAGGAAACCCTCACTCAATTACTTTTATGTTTTTGGAAGTGTGTGCTATATTCTGAATGATAGAGAGCAAAGTGGTAAGTTTGATGCAAAAAGTGATAAAGGTATTTTTCTTGGATATGCCAAAAATAGTCGAGCTTTTAGAGTGTTTAACTTGGCCACTAGAACTATTATGGAATCTGCTAATGTTATGATTGATGATTTTAAACAGGTTGCAGTAGATGCTCCAGAAGATGATGTTAACGATATGGAAACCAATCATGTTGCAAAAGGAATCGTAACAATAAGATAAGTAACTAACGACGATGTTTCAGATGTTGGTGCAATAGGAGGTGTAATAAATCTGAAAAAATCAGAAACTTTTGGAAGCAGTGATTTGCAGTCAAAAACTCAGGAACCACTAGCTCATGTTCACAAAAATCACTTAGCAGAAGATATTATTGGTTTCATTCATGAAGGGGTCAAAACTCGAGGTAAGCCTAGAATGAACTACAGGAAAATGGTCAGGCATGTACGTTTTACCTCACAGTTTGAACCAAAAAATGTCAAAGTGGCCTTAGAAGATGAATGTTGGGTTAATGCCATGTAGGAAGAATTGAATCAGTTTGTTAGAAATGATGTATGGACATTAGTGCCTAGGCCAAAAGACATAAATGTGATAGGAACAAAATGGATCTTCAAAAATAAAACTGATGAGTATGGCAACATAACGAGAAATAAAGCCAGGTTAGTTGCTCAAGGGTACACACAAATAGAAGGTGCGGATTTTGATGAAACTTTTGCCCCAGTAACAAGGCTTGAATCTATTATGTTATTGTTGTCCATAGCATGCGTGTTACGGATAAGCCTTTACCAAATGGATGTAAAGAGTGCATTTTTAAATGGCATTTTAAATGAAGAAGCCTATGTTGAACAACCAAAAGATTTTGAAGATATATATTATCCCACATATATATATATAAATTGAAAAAGGCCTTGTATAGGTTAAAAATAAGCCCAAAAGCTTGGTACGAGATATTGACAAAGTTTTTGCTTGAAAAAGGCTACATGACAGGGGGAGTTGATAAAACTCTATTCATTAAGAAATTTGGTTCATGAATTTTGATTGCACAAATTTATGTAGATGATATAGTTTTTGGTGCAACATCTAAAAACAAGGTTGTTGAATTTGTGAAGCAAATGAAGCATGAATTTGAAATGAGCATGGTTGGTGAATTAACTTATTTTCTAGGTTTGTAGGTAAAGAAATGTGAGAATGGTATTTTTATCTCACAAGAAAAATATGCACAAAACCTAGTTAAAAGGTTTGGACTTGAAACAGCAAAGCATATGAGAACACTCATGGGAGCAAATGTTAAGCTAACCAAGAATGAGAATGAAAAATCAGTTGATGGGACTCTCTATAGAAGCATGATAGGACGCTTGTTGTATCTTACAGCAAGCAGACCTGACATTTGTTTTAGTATTGGTGTGTGTGCTAGATATCAATCCAACCCAAAAGAATCACACTTAATTGCAGTTAAACACATTATAAGATATATAAATGGGACTGTAAATTATGGTATTTGGTACACAAATGATACTAATGCAAATCTTCCTGGTTTTAGTGATGCTGATTGTGCAGGAAATGCAGATGACAAGAAGAGCACAACTAGAGATTGTTTCTATGTTGGAAACAATCTTGTGTCTTGGTACAGTAAAAAGCAAAATGCAATCTCTTTGTCGACTGCTGAGGCTAAGTACATAGCTGCTGGATATTGTTGCACTCAACTATTATGGATAAAGTAAATGTTGAAAGACTTTGGTATTGAACAGGGAGTTTTAACTATTTTTTATGATATTACTAGTGTCATAAATGTTTCTAAAAACCCTGTGTAACATTCACGAACTAAGCACATTGATATACGACACCATTTTATTCGTGAACTTGTTGAAACAAAGAAAGTTGTTCTAGAATATGTTGCAACAGAACATCAGTTAACAAACATTTTTACTAAGGTACTTGACTCTGTGAGATTTGAAGTTTTGAGAAAAGCTATTGGTATTTGTACCAATTAATATTGGCACATGCATTGAAACATGAAATTGATAAATCTCAAGAGATGTGAAAGTTTAATAATTAAATCAACTTGAGATTTAATATTTGAACCATACTTCTTGTGCACACTATATTTTGATATGATTGAAAAACTGATTTTAATGGTTTGTAAGTACAGGAATTTGAACTTCCTAGTGACTCTGGATACAAAGAAAAGTCTATTTATCTATTCATGTACTCTATTCACTCATGAAAGGGAAAAAGTTATATAAAAAAAAAAAACAAAAGCAAAAAAAAGTGGAGACTGGAAAAAACTACCTATACCAGGTTGAAGGTTCTAGAGTGAAAGCTACCAAGTCTAATATTCATTTGAAAAACAAAAACAAAAAACAAAAAAAAAAATTGCAGTGTGATTAGACGATCAAGTTGTTTGAATTGGTTGTTTTAAATTCTAAATCTTACAAATCCTGATTCTGAGGAATTTCAAGAAAGATCTTTATATAGTTTTCACACACACACATGGTTCAAGTTATAAATTCTTGTGTGATTTAAGTATTGAATAAATCTAATTTTTTGTTGATGAATCACAATCAATGTGGATTTTATGTGACATTCATTTTTCATGTCCAAGAAATAATTCATAAATTTAAGTGCTTAAGTGGTTGATTGGTGAAGTTATGTTACAACATGTACTAAAACAACCCAACTCACTAAACTTGTGCCGTTTAAAAAAAAAAGGAAAAAATGGGAAAATAACTTTTTTGTTGGCACCAAATCTGGTTGATGACATGGCGGATATGTGTTAGCATTGGTAAGTTAAAAAGTTGTGACTATTCAAGAGATTTTGAGTTCCAATAAACTTGTGGCTCATTGTTTTCTATTAAATCTAGGACTCTAATCATTGAAAAACTCTCTCTTCCACAAAGTTTGCTAATCTAAGGCTTCTCATTATCTCACATGGATTTCTCTCTCATCGTTTCTCTACTCACCACTTCATCTTCTTGAGAAATTTCTAGGGCATTGTTTTATAGGTTTCTTGAAAGCAAACATGGTATCCACTCGTTCAGGAGCAAGGCGTTGGGGTCACAAAACACATCCAAGGGGTGCACCAGGTGGCAACCCAAGCACTCCAATTTGTCTTTGCTATAGTTGTTGAAAAGGCAACCAAGGAAGTAAAGAACTAATATCTGCCTTATCCAGCTTTGATCTTTGGTGTTTTAACTGCTCAAAAGGCTATCCATGACCAGGTTGAACCCCTTGTGAAGTTGTCCCCTCCATTACATTTTTATCCCAAGTTCTTGCAGGGTCAACATAAAGTTGATATTCAAGGACAGGATCGAGCTGAAGGGAATATTGGACCAGCTTCTGCAACAACTACTGTTGTGCTGTTGCAACAGGTGCAGAAATTTCAGGATGAAGTCCATGAGCTGCACAACGATCAAGCCACTGTTAAAGCCAATTAGCATAAGATAATGGCTGACCTTGAGAAGTTGATGGAAGGACAACAGACCCTACTTGATTTCGTCTCCAAATCCACTGTTTGAATGTTCATTTGCTTGATGATTGTTGCTCTGATACTTTACAGTTTTTTTTCTATACTTTACATTGTTTGTTTTTCTGCTGCGTTGCTCTGGGTCCATGTGTTTACTTTGGTTTCTTTTGGCAAAAGGGGATATGGACCTCACAAGACAATGGTTTGATGTTTGGTTTGATGTTTTATGTTTTGAAGCTTTGCTAGGTTTGATGTTTTATGTTCCGAAGCTTTGCTAAATTATGTGTTACATTGATTATTTTGATGATTGACTTGGCTGACTGTTATGCTAACTATTGCTTGTGAATTTTTGCCAAAACAAAGCCAAAGGGAGAGATTGTTAAGATCTGATTTTAATTAATTTTTTATTCGCTATCTTTTAGCACAAATTATGGATATTATTGTGTGGATATTACGTGTAGAATTTTGTTATTGCAGGTAAGTTGCTATGAAGTATTCATGTGCAAGAGAAGTTCGAGTTTAGAGGAGTTCTAATGTAAGTAGTATTCAAGTCATGAAGAGTCCAAGTTCAAATAGAGTTTATGCTATGAAGATTTTTTACATTCTAGGTGATAAGGTTCAACTATCAAGAATTCTTGTACTAAAGAGATAAACTTGAAGACGTTCCTACCTATACTCGACATCTGCACCAAACCCCATAAATAGGCGTATCTATTCTCAGTTGAGGGAAAGCGAGCTGTGAGCAGAGAATAAGCAACAGAATCGTGAGTTAGCTGTAGGTAGTCTGTGTCAAGTTGTGTTGCAACATATTATGTGACAGAGTGTACTAGATGTTCTAGTTGGTGTTGCGACACAGTCTGTTTTAGACAAATGAATTGATCGATCCATCTAGAGTATTGTGACTCTTTAGTTTATGTTTTTAGTATACATTCATCGGGAGAAGGATGTGTGTTCTCGGAAGAGAACTTTGTAAGTCGAGGGGAGCTCACCAAACTAGAGAATCTACTAAGGAGTCTTATATCTGGGTGGCAAGGGTTAAGAGGGAGTCTTTAATTGCGTAAGTTCCATTGGTGTATGTAATCTCTTGAAACTTAGTGGATTGGTTTGTTAGGCCAAGGAGTGGCCTCGTGGATGTAGACCTGGTTGATCAAACCACGTCAAAATTTATGTGTCCTTACATTTGTTGCAACAAATTGACTTTCCTACAAATTTACTTTGTTGGTTTATTTAATTATCAAATTGATTAAGGGGCAGAAATTTACATCAAGGAAATTACATCATTATATACACTACAAGAATCTCAAAAAAAAACTATGCTTATAAAAAATACATATAAACATATATAATTACATACAATAATTAAAATAGTATATTATTAAATTAAAAAAAATAGAATATTGTAACGACGGTGACGGTGGCGTTGACAGCGAGAATATTCTATAATTAAAAAAATCATACTAATAACACACCTTATACATAAATAACAAAAAGTAGAATTTGACATTTTTCTTTAAAAAACAAACAAACTGGGAAACAAAATATAAATACATATCACTAGATCTCTAATATATAAAAACATATATACAAAACAAATAATTGTTAAGGCAATAAAGTTAATTGGATTCTGATTGGCTATGTTTTTGCAAAACTTTTGTTATTACTTTTTGTATTATGCAGGAAAAAATATTATGGTAACTTACCATAAAAGAAAAAACTTTGTAATGATTAAGGAATTGCATTAATTGTCTATTCATAAGGAAAGGGAGAATAAGGTTTTTATGAGAAGAGGCCTTTCTTGAAGCCCAAGCTATGATGACCTACAGCAGCAATCATGTATATATATATGCATAGAGTAGGTCACAGGTGGTGAGGCGGAGCAACAAGAAAATATAAGGGAGTTTTGTCCACTGTTCTATGTCATGTTGCAACACGATTTGTGTTTGAGTTCTTGAGTTTATTTCAGTGTTGCAACTTTGTTTATTTTGACAATGTGTCATGAGCGACTTGTAGAAGTCTTTGAGTGATTAGATAGCTATGTCTTTTAATCATTCTTCGGGAAAAAGTTGTAGTTCTCTGGAGGGAACATTGTAAGTCGAGAGGAGCTCGCCAAACCAGAGTTCGCTAAAGAGTTCTTCATCAAGGCGTCAAAGGTCAAGAGGGAGTCTTTACTTGTGTAAATCCAATGGTGATGTAACTTGATATTTCTTAGTGGATTGGTTTGTTGGACCAGGGATTGGTCCCGTGGACGTAGACCGCACGGTCAAACCACGTTATATCTTGGTGTTTCTTATCCTATTACAACTTTACTTTATTCTGCTGCTTTATATGTTCTCTGTTTATGTTGCAACGTTAACTAAAACCTGTTATTGAAATAGATCAAGTGTTTTAGTTAATGTTACAACATCATCTGTAACAGTTGTCTTTCACACCACGAACTCAATTAATTAATCAAATTATTCATATTTATGCTGCAATAACTCTATCAATAACAAAAACTCAAATTTGAGATTCTTTTACAAAACATAAAATCACAAAATATACGTAAATATCACTAGATCTATAATACATGCATAAATGTATATAAAAAATATCTAAATAATAAGAAAAAATAAAATATGAAATTATTTTAAAATATATAAAATCACAATACAACCACATAATATACTTACATATCACTAGATCTATAATGCATCCATACATATATATATATATATATATAGATATAGATATATACACGCACAGACAAAAAAAAACATTAAATCTTACTAGACTTATAATATATAATGATAACAAATAAAAAATAAATTTAATAAAATCAATAAATCACAACATCTACATACCTAAACATAGATAACACTATATCTATGATATAAATATACATACACACACACACACACGCATACACATATACATACACACATATATATATGTATAATATACATAAATTATACTATAGTATTGGAGATTAAAAGAAAATTAAAGTCATCTTAAAATCACAAAATGTACGTACATATGTTATTTAACACCATGTACATAATAGATACTATAGAGAAGCATGCACTATAAACTGGGAAATCTACTATTTAACAATAAACTATTATAACGCGATAAATCTTTTTGATGAAAAAATATCCAAACTCTCCCAACACGGCCATGCTCACAGTTTTTAGGAGAAAATTAAAAAAATCCTCTCTCACACCCATATATGGCTTTATGCACGAAAAAAGCCTAAACCCTCGCTTACAGGACTTTATCTATGCCTAAAGTCTAAAGTCTTTCTATATCAGATTTTTTTTGACAAAAGTACAAAAAACACTCTCAACACTCAACTCACCCCTTCCATACCCTTCCATGGGGTGTGACTCTCGTGTTAAATAATTACAAGCTAGAAAGTCCTATTTATAGGCGTAACTAATCCTCTCCACTAGGATGCAAAACTATTTCTACTCCCTATGGACTTATGTTTGTCTTCAATATCTCCTTGAGCTTTGACTTAAGCCAAAAACCCAACAAGAGATTAGGACAAGTAAGATTGTCTAATGTGAAAGATTTGCAAATCTGTACTATCCCCAGTTACGACATCATCTTGACTCTCATAGGGTTATCGAAGAGAGAGATTACCTAGATCTACCGTTATATAATGGGAGGCATCAGTATCCATAATCCAGTTGGTCGTTGAGGATGTATTACATTGTAGGATTAGCTGTAAGTAGTAACGATGAAATGAAAAGCTTGTTTCAGCATAACACTACCTAGTGGTGTGACCCCATTTGTCGCAAAATTGACAAAAAAAGGGGTAACTTACAAGAGTTAGAAGAATTGGCTGGCATTGGTTTGACTAAAATAGTATTGATTGTTGGTTAGTGAATGACCTAGCTAGAGATTTTGCAAATTGTTCTTATTAGAGGATGAGTGTTTCTTATCGAAAGTTTGATGAGTAGAGGACTAAACACAAGCAGCATTTGCCGTAACAGGCACAAGAACCCCAACATTATGCCATTCTTCTCATTTAAGGAAGGCTTCATATTTGAGCAATTTATCAAAAAGCTCGTCAAAGCTAATAACAATATCTTGAGCCTGCACTGCCACATCACTTTCTCTAAAAGTACGGCCCACATCATTTAGAGTATAAGTAATGAGATACTAGGATGGAATAGGCGAGTCCACAAGGGGAAATTTAGTCCCTATTATTTTCTAAAAGAATTCAAATTTGTCCATATTATTTCTCAAAAAATTTCAATTTAGTCCTTGAATAATAGGAACAAATTTGAAACTTAAAAAAAATTATAAGGACGAAATTGAAACTTTTAAAACAATAATTTGGATGAAATTGAAACTTTTGAAAAATAGTAGGGACATAATTAAAACTTTTGAAGAAATAATAGGAATGAAATTGTAAAATTTTGAATAGAGACCAAATTAAAACTTTTTAAAAATTATAGGGACTAAATGTGATTTTTTCTTAAATATATACATATCTAGCAACATATGTAAAGTAGATTTAATATATATATATATACCTTCAAATGGAAAGAAACTTAAAATAAAAGAAGAAAAATAAATGAGAGTAGAGCTTGGGTAGGGGAAGGAGTTGGAGAAGTGGGTTGAGGGGTCTTCTTTTTTTTTCCCTTCGGTTAACATTTAGTTCCAGTGGCTGGAGTTGAAAGTTTCAACCGTTGGAACATATATGTCCATGTGGTGACGAACCATTGGTCCATCACCCTACTCCATCACTACCTAGCCCCTCTATCCCCTACCCATCCCCAAATGCAACCATTGGAACATATATGTCCATGTGGTGATGAACCATTAGTCCATCACCACCTAGCCCCTCTATCCCCCACCCATCCCCAAATGCGATGGACTAATAGTCTTGTCACCATAGGGCAATGTTTGTCACCCTTGCTCCTCCTAGAACACCAAATGAACCCTACCCCTATTAGCGATTGCAATGGTTATGGGTGTTCGTTGCCCCTCTACCATCCTACCCCACTCCAACCCCACCCAATAGTGCCACTTACCTTACCATTATAATTTTTAATACTTTTTTTCAAAATTAGTTATAAAATCCTTATCTAATCCATCACTATTTTACGACATAATAGCTGCAGAAGATGAATTGGTAACGAAATAGCGACGACGATCCAAATACTCATCACAATTCTGTTGTCAATTTAGTCACGGAATAACTACAGAATTTTGAATTTTCATGGTTATTTTGTCACCAATTTTCTATCAGTATTACTTAGGGAATTGGGTAATTAATTTTAAAAGAATAAGCAATACAAATTTAAAAAAAAATTACTTAGGACATTTTCAAGTCCATTAAAAGTATAAACAAGTATTTTTTTTAACTTTGTTTAAGGTCCAAAAAACCTTAGGGCCAAAAATCGATGAAATTAAATGAAATTGGATATGATTCCTTATAGTTCGTATGATAGAAAATGATATGTTATTACGTCAAATTGCTTACCGTCCATGGATTGAACCCTTAATTATGTTGTAAAACACTTATTTATATTTTAATTTCATTTAAATTGTATTCAGTGAAAATCTATTATATGTAATACTTATTTTTCAATACTAATTACTAGATTCCGTAGTTAATTCATCGCTATTTAGCAATAGAATAGTCACGAAAGGTGAATTGGAGACAAAATAGTAACAGAATTTTGAATTTTCGTCACCATTCCGTAGCCAACTCACCTACCGTGGTTACTCTACCTCTATTTAGCTATGGAGTTTCTTCAAAAAGAATTATTGTTGTCTTTCTGCAGCTACTTAGTGACCGAATATTTTTCGTTGCCTTTCACTCACTATTAGGCGACATAAATATGTTCATCACTAAAATCAGTTGCTTGCATCTTCTTTCTTTAGGTAGTGATTTTAAAATTGTTGCCAAAAAGTAACTCATGAGTATCTATTATTAAAATATGATAAAAAAAAAATTTAACCAATATAAAAAAATTTACTTTATGCAACGATTAGAAGCAAGTAAGACACCTATTGTAATGATTTTTTCATTTTTCAACATGAGTGTAGCATAAGATCTAAAATGTTGTAGTGGACATATCATGTTTCTCTTGTATTATTGTATTAAAAAATTTCACGGAAAAAACATAAACGATAAACACAATCGGTCAGAATGCAAATTAGAATATAATGTAAAAGAAGTGAAACAACATGAAGGAGTTTAAATAAATTCTTGAAGTAGATGGATTGTTTGAAACCCATGAACTCTGGGAAGTTTGGCATTACTCTTTCCTAATGTGAATGTACGAGAATAAGAAAACACTTCAAATTGATTAGAACGCGTCTCTTTTCAATGCCAATGTCAGACAATCTCTCTAACATGCAACTTCTTGGAGGAAAACCTTATTGGATTTGATTTCTTTACAACGGTGAACTCAAAAAAAATAGAATCCCCACTAAATTATACTTCATTAAAACCACTTATTAGTTCTATTATTCCCTTGTTGCGCAAGTTTGATGCCGGAAAATAACTTCAAATTGTATTTGGAAATGAATTAATTCTTCAAGTAGTTTTTTATATAGTTAGTTATCCTACTCCACACCCAATTAAACCACCCCTCTCTTATAATTTCTAAACCCTACACAGCCATAAACAAAACAAAAAAAAAAAAAAATTCCTTGCTTCTTTATTCTTGATCGTTCATTGCCAAGACAAAGCAACTCGTTTTCAAGAACAAAGAATATATATTTCATCAAGAACATTAAAAGCATCGACAACATGAAGACGTTAACATATGCAGATGTGGAGGACATTCAGGTGGGTGCGAATTGGCTTCCTATAGACTATTTGGCAGCTGTTGCAGAAAGGGCTAGCATCATCTATGACGAAGAAAAACAGCAAGAAAGAGCCATGGAGAGAAGAATCAAGAACTCATTGTTCCACATAGGTGAAGCAAGTTTGTGCCGATCAAATAGGGTTTTAAAGAAACCCATTAAGCCCTTCCCTTGTCTTGATGCATCTAATCAAGAAACATTGACAACAGAAAAGAGTTTCAAGAAGCTCGTTGTGAGATTCTCTGATGAAATATTTGTTATACCTCATGAAGAAGTATTGAAAGAAACCTCAAGGGATAGTTTCTCTATGAAGGTTTCCAAAAGAAATAGGTCTGAAAGTGAAGACTGTGTGGAAAATTTTAGGGTTATAAAGAAGATGAAAGGTAATGGCGGCAGAAATAAGGTTGATGAGAATGGCCCTAATCCACCACCACCATTGCCAGAAACATACAAGAAACGCATTCAAGAACTTGCCGGAAGCAAGTCTGTTTCTCAAGAGGTGTTAGTGATACAAAAGAAGCTTTTCGATACTGATCTAAGCAAAGACCACAACCGCTTATCAATACCATTCAAGAAAATCATTACTAGTTTTCTTGATGAAGATGAAGAACATAGACTTAGGCTTCGCAATGGGAGAAATATGGAGTCCATGGTGGTGCCATTGATAGATCCTTTACTTAAGCGTTGGGAGGTTAGCCTGAGGAGGTGGGAGATGAAGAAGGAGGTGCAGAAAAATACTAGCACATCATATGTCTTGTGTAAACCATGGAATAGCATTCAAGAAGAGAATGGTCTTAAAACTGAAATGGTTGTGCAACTATGGGCGTTAAGAGTTGATGGAGATTTGTGGTTTGTTCTTGTGAAGGAGCCACAAGATCATCAAAGTGGAAAGCAATCTGGGAATGGAGACATGGCATGCAAGTTGCAGTAGCAATAGTACTGTAGCCAGAGTGTCATCATCGTCTTCATCAGACCATGATTAATTATGTATACAAGATCAAATATTTAGGGATCGTTTTATGTTGTTTTTCTCAATTTTTGTTATTCTTTTAGCGAGTTGTTTTTTGATAATTTGTTCACCCATCAATGGATGGAAATTCTGTACATAGATATATCTATATAGTATCTGTTATTTAGTTTTTAATTTCTTTGCCTTAATTTTTATAAAAAAAAAAAAGAATCCTTCTAATTGGGTTAAAAGCGGGTTATTGACGTCAATATACTATATTTTTCTCGCAAGTAAAATGTATGAAATCTCAGATATAAGACCTACATATCTCGAAAATATATTTATTTAGACAAAAGGGGCTTGTTACTTAATTGTGTATATCAAATAATATTGATAAGAAACTATTGCAAAATTTAATTTCGACGGAATTAATCACCCTTGAGAATCGTCATCACTATGATGGTATGTGGCTTAGTTTTGTGATGACTTTGCTTCCCATAGACATATTACACTTTATATACCTAATTCACGCATCGGATCAGTTTATATTTCAATTTGAATTTCTTCAACCGACTTGGACCATGAACAATCTTAGTACTAAACTAATGACGTAATACGATTTCACATATCTTGATATTAGAATGGGGTCTCATGTTTTCACGTCTCACTATAGAGCCCGAGTTGCCTAAATTTTCAATTTATAAATAAATTCATAAACAAGAAGGATAATGAAACTATTCATCTTTAAGATTTGATGCACCGAGAAAATGAAGAAATTAAGAGATAGTTGCAATGTTATGCAAAGGATTCATTTTTTTTATTTTTTTTAAAGGGAGGTCTAATATAATATTATATCACATACAAAAAATGTTACATCTAGTAAGAATTGATCTCGGGACCTCTTGCTCAATAAGCGAGAATTATAATACTAGAGCAAATATTGCCTGGTGGTAAGGGATTCATATTTTCATAATTAATAAAAATTGGGTCTCACCTACTAATAATTATATTTTTCCTTTTCTAATTGTTTTTAAAATTTCAGTTTACAACTCTGAAATTTACACCATTTTTTTTTTGACTGCTAGTCGTCAAGTGTAAGGTACACGAATAAGACGAACTGGCTTGAATTTTATTTGCCATTAGAGTAATGGTGAATTAGGCTATGAGTAAGTATTATGCAAAGAAAAAACAATAAGGATAAATTATGCATATATCCCTATTGTTCCACATTTTTTCAAATTGGTTTTTAATGTTTCAAAAAAAATTATACTATTCCCTAATATTTACAAAAGTGATTCAAAATTGTCCCTATTATTCAAAATTAGCCAATTTAGTTCCTATTATTTTTCAAAAATTTTAATTTAGTCCCCAGATAGAGGTCAAGGGCAGCGACTAAATTGAATTTTTTGAGACCAAATTAACTAATATTGAACAATAAGGACCAGTTTGAATCACTATTATAAACATTAGGGACTATTAAGAATGACATTGAAAAAACATGTAAACTATAGAGATTAAAAATGAAATTTCCCCAAAAGAATACAAGTATATAGATAGATAGATTTAATTTTGTATTTTATCTTTCTGAGTTCTTTTTACTTTTGCTTAGTCTCACAATTGTCTCTGATAATAAATGACTATTGCATAATGGGAATTTTGTAATCGTGAGATATAATAAAATGTTAGTTGTTTATCTCTTATGTTATCTGTTATCGTAAAATTTCGCGACGGGTCACTTGACCCCGATCTACTCAAGATAATTGTGCCAAGACCCCATATATGACGCAATAAGTCATAGGCTACTATTATAGAAGGTCCACTAAAGGCCCAAAGCCCTTGGCTAAGCCTGAAGGTTGACACTATTGTGTGTGAACAACTAAAGATGAATCCCGGATACAATTCGAATCCTATCAAATGTCGATGGATAAACGATCAAAAGGACATATCAACTAACCAATCTACTAGGAGTGGATGACTATCAACAAACTTGAGATAACGATCAACACTATCTTAAAAGATAAGCAACCATGAACTCTCAGTAGTCTGTTCGGGATACAAGTCCCAAGGGTCTATAACTCTTGGCCTACCAACAACTATAAGTAGGTCACTCCTACCCAAGGAAAGGGGCATCGAGTGCTCACCGCATCTAGCATTACTCTTCATTTCTCCTTTCATTCCAATGGCCTACCCTATATATCAACTCCATTACTATGGTAGTCCTCTCAACCCTCACTATATTAATTCTCCCTCATACTTATAATTTACTGACAAATCACTAACTTGATAGTCAAAGGGTCTTTGGGAAACATCATATCGATATCAAAGACTCACTTCGTTCTATTGCCTTCTAACCTCGCAAGTTGTTGGTGCCTCATAATTCGTGATTACAAATTTTAACGTCAATAATTTAACACCTACTGTAGGGTCCTAGCAACTTAATTACTTGATAAGAAGGCTCTAAATCATGAACGCTCATACATTTACAATCTAAACCATGGTTAATTCCAGCTCGAATCCTGACCTCTAAGCCCAGATAAAAGCCTTTATGGCAAAGAATATGAAGACAAATTAAAAGAGCTCGAGGCAAAAAATACCAAAGTTCACTAAGAGAACCTCGAATTAGAGGAAAGGATCAAGACACTCTCAACAATTGCCACCCTGCCTAGCCGCAGAAAGTCGGTCGGTCATAGCCAAACAATGCAACCCATGCAACCTCTTGGCTCCATGGCCCAACAGACATCGAGCAGTGAAGTCTACCTTCAATCCATCGATGCTACTGAACGACTACCTACTCAACAAACTAAAGAATGAGGCATTGTTCATCCCGCCCAACCAATGAATCTCAACTATTTGCTACAAGGAGGACAACGCCTAGACCTCCTTTGACGATTCCAAGAGATCGAATCCCTCATTTAAAGAATCCCTGGGGTGCCTACTCCCATCAACAAGAGTTTTGCGAACAACTTTGTCGACTCTTCATTCATCAACACTATTGTTATGGTAGAGATGTCCCCTAACTTTAGTCTTCCCAACATGAAGCTCTATGATAGAACTACCGACCCTGACGATCATATCATGCAGTACAAGCAGAAGATGTTCATTATGGTCGTCCCCTGAGATTTGAAGGATGCATGCATGTGTAAAGGCTTTGGCTCTAGTTTGGTAGGACTAGCCATATAGTGGAACGAGCAGCAGAAAATTGGAGAAACAAACTAAAAACCTTTACCTGATCATACAAAGAAAAGGCGAACTTCTGTGGGCAGATTAACCAAAGAAAAGGTTTCCATCCTGAAAATCAGTTTCTAGCGTCGGTTTTGATTGTGCGTTTAAACAATTAAACACGTTTACAGATAGAACACATTAATAAGTGAATCAACCACAGTGATACGCCTAATTCATATAGTGAAACAAATGAAAAGACAGTAAGTAAAGTACACACAGTATTTTAACGTGGAAAATCCAACTGAAAAAAAAAACCACGTGACCAATCCCTGGTCAAAATAGGCAATCCACTAGATGTTTCATAGTTACAATAGTCAATGAATTTATGTGATTGACAACTCCCTTGTAACCCTCACTACCTAGACCATCTAACCCACTTAAGGATTTACAACCTAGCGAGATCCCCTCGACTTAGCGTATTATCCCGAATACTCACATCTTTCTCCCGAAAGATGTTTAATGAGACAATTGAATAGAGTGTTTGCAAACAAAACCTGCTCAGTGCAATTACAGGTCCTAAAAAAACTCTCACCACAGTGTTTCCCCAGACAGACTCAATAAACACATTACAGATCTTATAATATCTAGACTTTGCTCTCCGTTATCTGTCTCCCTTGATTCTTGTGCGCTTCTCAGTATATATAGGTGAGAGTGCTGCAATTCTTGGGCTCCAAGCATCCGTAGATATTATTGGCCTTTTTAGGAGTCTTTACCCAAGTCAATCTTCAAAGATTTGTTCAATCAAAGATTTGCTCAATCAGAATCTTTCTTGGCCTCATCAGAATCGCCTCATAATTGCAGTTGCAGCAAATTTATAGCTTTCCATATAAGATGAATCCTACACAATCTTTTACCAAAACAAGATCTGTGTTGCAAAAAATAAAGACAATTAAGATTATGTAAATTGCTCCTAATCTCGGGCTAAATTTTGGACGGGCTAACAAGCTCCAGCTTTGGCTTTGTTTTTGGCAAAACAAACCAATGCTAAGTACCTGCAGTACCTGAAATACCTGCACTTTTATGCTACTACCAAGGTGAAGTCTATTTTCCTGAAATTTTATGTTGAGGACATTTTGCTAGGTATAAATAATTTGAGTATGTTTTATAAGTCTAGCATTTTTTAAGACTTTCAACATGAAAGATTTTGGAGAGGTCTTTTTCACTCTTGGCATCCAGATACACTAAGATAGGTCATGTGGGCTTTTGGATCTATAACAAAAGGTTCATATTGATCGAGTTCTTAAATGATTTAATATGGAGAACTGTAAGCCTTATTGCTCTATCCAAAGGGACTTATTTATGAGATTGTGCATGCTCTGCTGGTTTGAAAGAATGCATGCCCTAGAGAGATTTATCTGTTAGAGGTGATTAACTTCTTAAATGTTGTGTATTCTCTCATTCATCTTCATAATTGGGATAATTATAGTATGTTGTACCCTCTGCCCAAATGGGAGGTCATGATGATACACTTGGGTCTTAGATACAACTTATTTTTATTGAGAGCTAGTGTAATTACCCATATTTTAATCTAGTTTCCCTTATGACCAAACAGTCATGGATTTGACGAGAAAAGGGAGACATTGTTACTAAGAATATAAAATAAACTCAATGCTTGTTGATCTTCTAATTAGAGGTTTGAGATCATAATATTTAAATAGCATGTTGAGATGTGGGTATTATGGAATCCATGACATAAAGAGATCCATGAGACGTGTACCATATGCTAGTGTTATTGAAAGCTTGATGTATGTTCAAGTGCACACTAGGCTTGGTATTGGTTTTGCATATGAGTGTTTATTGTCTTTTGATGCTATTGATTAGTGGGAGTTTTGAATTTTCATGTTTTGTCAAATATTCCTAGTATTGTGTATTTTGTTTCGCACTTTTGGTGTATCCGTACAATAAAATATTATTTTATGATTTTTTTATAACATAAATGATTATTCTATGAAAACTCATATGTGTGTTAATGGTCTCGGTTTCGTGTCCATATTGATAAGACCATCTATTGAGTTTAAATATCTCCATAAGGACACCAATTTGATCGGAGATATGTATTCTTTCCTCTAGCCTATTGACTGCCATTTTGGGAAGATATGAATGATTGATTTCCTTGGCATTTTCAACCGCCAATTTTGGGGAAATCATGTTGAAAACTGACAAAAAAAGAGCACATTTGATCACATGTTGATGCTGCTTTCTTGTTACACTACCGTATATTAATCCATGTCAATAGGATTGTTGGCATTTGTAACCATTGAAGGTTCTATGTCAATATGGAACACAACGATCGTCATGATTCGATGTTTGATAATCTTATTGGATAGGATTGTGTTCGAGGTGTTGTTCTATGAATCAATGTTTTCAAAATTGTGGCCACATTAAGTTTACATATCCAGCCTAATAAATGTTTTCAAAATATTTTCAAAATAAACAAAACAATTAACGTTGCCAAAATGGGAGACTGTTAAAATATTTCTCTTAGTTGGGCTACCATTAATTACTTTTGGTTTTATAAAAATAGGTTGAATATTTTATTCATAGAGCATGGGTCGTGATCATATTGCTTTTAAGCCCACCTTATAAATTCATATACGGTTAATTGTCTGTAGAACTTATATTCTGACTAAGCCTTTTATGGGAGGGCCTTTTAGAATAATTATAAATATATGGCTAGGTCCCCTCTCCTGCTCTAACCCTAAACAAATTGTTCTCATAAACATTAGTTGTTCTGGATAGAGCAAGGAACAGAAAGACATACGTCAGTGATAGGATAACGATTACCTGCTTTTGTTATGGCTCAAACAGGTATGTATTCCGCTACTACATATATTCGAGAACTGTGCTGTAAAATCATGTATATTAAAATTTAATTATATTTGAGAACTGTGCTATAAAATCATGTATATTGAAATTTAATTATACATATGTGCTTACAAAATTAGCACTTGTTGGTGGTTCGGTCCCTCAACAATAGTTGATCACTCACACCCTTAACGGTATCGGACCTGCATTCAATGAACTTGTTATCGTTGTTCGCGCACGGGATATAATCATTATCTTCGATGAGTTGCACGAAAAACTAGTCGAATACGAATCCTTCTTGAAAAGAAACTTCGTGCAACTGGGATGCTTGGTGTTATTACTGTTAATGTCGCTTGTTCGCATATTTCTAATAGGTATAGTTTTTCATCTAAGAATAATAATAGTTCTAATAAGAGTTATCCTACCGACAAAAAGAATACTCATCGGGTTAATTCACGCGTCAATGACCATTCTAGTTCTTAGCATAAACAACCAATTTTTGCCAATTTTGTGAAAAGAAATGACATATTGTCTGTCAATGCTTCACTGCTAAGAAGTTTTTCTTTCAACAATTTGGATCCACTGCAAACACTACTTCTTTTGTTCCCACCAAGCCATGGTTATTTGACACTGGTGCTTTCGCCACGTCACGACAGATTTGGGCAACTTGCATCTTTGGACGTACTGCACTCACATTCACATCTCGTTCATTTGTTCTTCATAATGTTCTAGGTGCTCCTAAAATACATAAAAACTTAGTTTTTGTCAACCAATTGTGTCGTTCTAATAATGTTTTGATAGAACTTAACCCATCCTCATTTTCTATGAAGAACCTAAACATAGGGGACAACTCGCAACAGACAGGAGCAGGAATAATGTGTACGAATGGTCGACTGGTAATATGGTCTCCCGACCCTCCATAACCAATCCATTGTTGCTGTTAAAGCTTCGATTCCTATGTGGCATGATCTTCTTGGTCACTCTTCAACCAAAATAATCAGGCACTTAGCTACCAATAAATGTATCCCTCTCGCGCATCATCTTATAATTCCTATCGTTGTAATAAAAGCCACAAATTGCCATGTGGAATTTCTAGTTTGAAAAGTGGTCATCCTCCAGAACTTATTTTTACAAATGTTTAAGGTCCATCCCAAGTTAGATCAATGGATGGTTTTTCATATTATGTTGTGTTTATCGACCACTTCAGCAAATTTACATGGCTCTTTCCTCTGTGTTTTAAATCTGATGTTTTCCAAATTTTTACTCAATTCAAAACTATGGCTGAGAAACAACTTAATCAGTTTATTGCTACAACTTATTTAGATGGTGGGACAGAATATAAAGGTTTAAAATCAATCTTTGTGCATTTTGGAACTAAGCATCTCATATCCCCTCCTTAGACTCATGAACACGTTGCTCCAGTAAAACATCGCCATCGACACATTATTAAAACAAGCCTCACTTTGTTGCATTGTGCTTCACTTCCCTTATCTCTTTGGTCTTTTGTTTTTTAAACGATAGTCTATTTAAATGGGTATTCTGGATTAAAAGAAAGTCTGGTGGTAGTATTGACTGTTATAAGGCGCGACTTGTGGCAAAGGGATTTCATGAGCGTCCCAGGTTAGATATTATACATTCAGTCTAGTTGTGAAATACAGTTGTGGCAAAGGGATTGAAAGGAATCCTAATGGTAGTCTTCACTGTTATAAGCTGCTCAATTCATAAATTTTATATTTGTTTGTATTTTAGTTCATAATTATCATCGACTTGTTATCTTGTTGTATCAACTATTTGTACATCACAAACAGTGAAATACATTTGAGCTTCTTCCTCATATGAACCAACTTTACTTAATTTATAGTTACCCTTTTTTAGTTGCTTGTGGTAGGGTTAGCTATGATGAAAAAAATCAGAACTTTGTTTGGATTTTAAGAGTCCAAGTATTCAAGCAATACTGAGCTTGTTATTTCTTGTCCAAAAAATTAATCATTTGATCCTCTATTAAATGGCTCAATGCGTAGTATACTTTGAAATACATGATAAATGTTTACTTAAAGAAAAAAAAAATTAAGAAAATTTGAACCATCGATCTTTGTCTTTCTTCCTTCTACTTTGTGAAGGTATCACTAAGTATTAAGTGACCACCTCATCTAAGAGTTTAAATTGTTAAAAAGAAGTTTATTATATTATTTATTATCTTCAATATACAACCGCAAGTGTAGACGAAGTTAGTTTTTAATCTTGTACTTAAAACAGTTTTAAACTTTTTAAACGGGTGACACTAACTTTTGAATGTAAGAAATTTTTGCTTAAGATGGCCTTCATGACCATATAAAATGCAAAATAAATTATGATGGTTCAATAACCAAAGTCATGAACCAACATGTAACCTCATTCATAATGAAATATTAGTGGATTCATGAAATGATTAGAAGAATATGAAGAGTCCATGTATTTGGTCTTATATTGAATACATGTTCTTGAAAGATTTATATAACCATCTAAATTATAATTTTACATTAAGATGTACTTAGTAAAGTTAGTAGTTCATTATAACCTTACATTATTGTGTACTTATTGAGGTTAGTGGGGTTAGTGAGTTCATGAAGAATTATTTCTAATTAAGTCCATGATGGGTGAAATTAATTAGAAGCACTACAAGAAAAATAGATTGAGGTGACGGCCAAAATCCGTAGCCTAGCAGTAACCAAATTGAGACGGACGACCGCTAGGCTACGGAATCATGTATGTAGTTAAAAGACCCGTCACCAAATTAATATTCCATAGCCAATCCATAGCCAACTCCGAAAATTAATTTGTATTTAATTTTTATAACTTCTGTAACAAAATAACCGTAACCCATCCGTAGCCAACTAAATTTGTGATTTTTATTATTAATTATTAACGTCCATAGTAAATCTGTAGCCATTTCGATCATAAATCGGTCGTAGTCCATGGCTACAGATTAATATCTGTAGAATATCGATAGCCACCTATTCGGTAGCTAATCCGTAACCAATCCATAACCAACTAAAATTTTGATTTTTTTAATTAATTATTAACGTCCGTAACAAATCTGTAACCGTTTCGATCGTAAATCGACCATAGCCCACGATTACGTATTGGTATGGTAGCTAATCCGTAACTAATTGTCAGCAAATATTCGTAGCCAATTGTCGCCAAATATCCGTCGCCAATTAATTATTTAAGTTAAAAAAATAAAAAATTACAAAATTAAAATATAAAATATAAAAATTAATATTTACAAAAGAATTAAGATTAAATGTACAAATATTAGTATATACAAAAAAATGTATAATATTGAAGAAAAAAAAAAATTTTAAATTCAAGTCAAGCTCCTCTATACACCAGTGTCAATTCTTACATATATCATAACACTCACATAAGACATGGAGCATAAATGTGCATCTAGAACATATTCTAACATAAATAGGAAATTAGTGCTAGCTTTCATTTTTCTTATTCTTGTATCGAAAGAGAAAATGAAATATGACATAGACTAAACTTTTACAACCCAATCTTCAAGTGAATTTGACACAATCCTCGTTACCATCTTCACTATCACCACAATAAGGAAACTACTATAAAGAACAAAATCACCAACATCAAATAAGCAAATTAAAATCAGCAAAAGCATGCATAAACCAAAAGTCATACAAAAAATCCAATAGAATTTGGCTTTACTAGTTGTAAAGAATTTAAAAGGAAAAAATTGATAAGTTTTTGTATTTTCTACAAATATTAGCTTAGGAGGCCTACAATAAACCCCTATTCCTAGTTTAGATCTAGCAGACCATAATAAATCCTTTATTATGTAAGGGTGTTTATCCATCAAATTCAAGATTAAATAATCCAATAGCTATATGGCATAATCAATGAGTATTTGATCAAAAAATCATAATCAACACATGTTAGGTAATTATAGTAGAGAGTATTCCCTAAAAATCATGGGGCCAAGCGATGTCACCCTTTGCCCTCTTACTTCAATGGGAAACTTGTCCGAAAATAAATTGAAAGCACAAGCTGGAAAAAAACACTACAACATAATGATGAGTAAAGAAAGTATTGAAGCTTACTAACCTTTGCCATGCCACACCAAAATAGAAAAACCTCTTTGGATTGTGTAGCATCTACATCCTTAATTTGTTCCTTCAATCTTTCTTTTATGGCTTTTACAGTAGAGAAGTAATTATCTGGTTAGATATATAGGAAAGTCTAGCAGAATAAGAAATGCCATGTAGAATATGATTGATTAGTTTCACATCTAAAGAGAATAAATTTGGCCTGTGATGATGACATAGTGTAGCACTTTATCACATGCTCAAACTAGATTAACAATTACTAAGACTCTTATCAAACCAGAGTCATTGCTAAATTTAAGTAACTATTCTTTTCTAAATTCTGTTCAATTTTTCCCTCATTTCGAAAAGGATTCAACTTCTATTTTTTTTTTCTTTTTTGGGTCTTGAGAAAAGGATTCAAACTCCAAAAAGTATAAGAATTATCACTCTATATGCTGAACAATGAGAGAAATGATCGCAGATGTATTAGCTATAAACCATTATCGAGTCGATGACTAAACTTCAGAAAGTCTTTTATATATATGTTTGTTATCAACTTATAATCATCAATCAGCTTTAAAGAGATTCATCCACAAGCAATCTGAATTCAGTAAAGAAAAGTCGCTACAAGTATTCACTTGAATCTTCATTTACAATTCTAAAATAGGGGTAAAAATTACTACTCAACCATATTTTTTCATTAATCTCCATCTTCAGAAAATTGAACTACATCTTTACTTCTTCCTAAATTCTCATCACCAAACATTATGCAAGCTAAAAGATCCAGCTAATTAATAGTAAAACACAAACATATCACCAATGAATTGGACTGAAAAGTAAACTAAATCCAGATATACATGAAACCCCTCAAAAGCTCCATACAACTTAAAGTTCTAGAAAAGAAAGCACCTTACAGAAATAACATTGCTAATAAAGCAAGAAATAGATGACCAATCAGAATATTAATCACTTCTTGCCAAAATTCAGAGAAGAATCTTAATATACTCAAAGGAACACATCAGTGACGAGAGATTAACATTGCTAATAATGCACTATATTAGAAGATAAAAGCTATCCTTGCACCAGCATCTCGAAACCATATGTCTTTCACAAGGCCATCAGTACATAACCAGAGTTGTTTGGCAGGCTATAACCTTTTACACCAAACAATCCTGTCATGTGCTAGTGATCAAAATATTATCATTCCGCATCCCTCAATGGTCAATATAGTAGTTCTCAGATAGAAATAGAAATCCAGGTTCTCATTAGCATACTCAGTACAATATTTGTTTAATACACAAACACATCAATCACCAACATAAAAATCCTTTTTTGTTAAATAACATAGAAATTAGGTGCGCTTTCCTTTCCGAACAAGCTATATTGCTTTATATCTCTGCCCTTTCCGTCATCCCAGCTAGATGAATCAATCCATCCTTTTTTTATTCTTACCTAAAGCAACACATATGGCTAACACAAATCAACCACAATGAAATTCTTCTCAATTCCACAAACCAATACATAAACATACCTATACACACTTTTACCCACCTTTGTTTCATCCCAATTTTTTAGGTATATTTATTCAATTGAGAAAATGGCATAGAGTCTAATTAAATTACATTGGGTTCTAACTCTACTAATATAGCTCTATTAATTGCTGAGAATATAATACCAAAATCCTTAATGCAATTTACTTTTCCACATACAAGAATAGAAGATGACTTATCTTGTTGGACATACTTTGGAATATTTACCATCCTTCATCCCGTAGTTTCTGGCCATCCTAGCATAAGCAAAAATTCTCCCAAACATATGAGCTGCTAGAATAGATTCGAAGTTAGAATTCTCTATTGATAAATAATTGAGCAAATATTCTGTCGATAGTTTTGAAAATTGTTGCCATCTCTCATAATTTTTTAGCCCCAAGTGAAATAAGAATAGTAGAAAACAGTTAGCACAACGAAACTACAATTCAGATCGAGCAACTGGACCTATAATTTCCATCAACTGAATTACACTAACAGAAGTATCAACTGAAAACAAGATTAGTCCCTGTTTACAATCTTAGAAAATAACTTCTGATCATATCCACTATCCTGGACCTATGATGAAAAACAAGAACGATGAAAAGCAAAAGGAGAAGTTACTAAGCTCAACAACCACAAAAGCATGCACTTCAGGTAGTTCTGTAAAAAGTTTAGTTGTGGCCAAAGCAACGGAAATTAATTAAAATGCCATATCTTACGTATTCAATATAAGATAGGCATCTGACTGCTAACAAAGATAGATACAGAATTACTTAAGAGATAAATACTTTAGATCTTGCTGTTTTTCTATCTGAATAAGTATCAATGGTATGAAACCTTAAATATTCTAGAGAGAGATTACACCCTACACATGTAAGCCATCCTACATCCACAAACAAAATAGATCTGAAATGAGAGAGGTGGAGATGAGTTCTTACGTATTGAGCTTTTGGGGTTTGCCATCGGTCCATTTGGAGGGGGCGTATGGACCTGCTCACGAGTGAGGTCACAACAAGAGGTGGTGGTGACGACGCCGAGAAGAGCTGGTGGTGTTATCAACGAGGAAAGGCGTGTGTTGTTGACGGTAGAGTGAGAGTGGGAGAGAGTGAGAGGTATTAGCGCCAAGAGAAGGTGGTAATGGTGTCGCCAATCGAGAGAGAAAATGAGAGGCAGTGGTGGTGGTGGTGGACACAGATGGTGATGGTGGTGGTGCATTAGACACAGAGAGAAAAAGTTACAGAAAATAATGTCCCTGCCTCTAGATCTATGTTACCACGCACACACATGGTCTGGGAGGAAAGAGAAGAGTAACTGAGTAAGATAGATGATTTGGGGGAAGGGTTTGAAAGAAAGATGATTTGGGGGAAAAAAAGTTCTAGTGTTGGATTTTTTAATTAAGAACTTTAAATATAAAATTGGCCCCGCCGGAACCAGTCCAGTGCCCTCATTCGGCCAAGACATAGAGTTTTGCTAACTCTCTGTACTCGCCGGAAGATGCCGCTTGCCGGTCAGCTCCCTCTTCTGGCGGGAAAAAGAGTTAATTATTTAATTTTTTTTGGGTCAAATTATTATTCTACTTGAAAGGTTATGAGACTTATATTGTTATTACATAGATAATTCTATGCATAAATGTCAGGTCTGTTTATTCTTTGACCTTTATACAAATCCCATATTAATATGGCTTTGTCTATTTGAAACTGCCAAATATATGTATGTCAAACCATAAAAAGGTATAAATCGCGTTCTTATTACATAAATAATTTATGAATAGTACTTTTCTTCTTCATAGAAAACTAAATATTTTAAAAATACTATATATAATAATAATAATAATAATAATAATAATAATAATAATAATAAAAAGATGATGATAATAATAATAATAATTATTATTATTATTATTATTACTACCACTACTTATATATATTATTTATTAAGTAAATAACAATTTCATAATTCAAATTAAAATTGATAAATCTCGTTTCTTTGTTGAAGTCCGTAGCTTAGCAGTATCCAATTGAAGTTTATTAAGTTTATTTTTATTTAGAAAATTAACAACTCAAGTGAAGTTTACTACGTTGTAGGTGTAATCAAAATTCCGTAATTCAAATTAAAACTGATAAATCTCATTTTTTTCTCTGAAAGTCGGTAGCCCATCCATGGCAATTGGCTACGGATGGGCTACGGAAAAAGATAATCCATAGCCCATCCGTAGCCAATACCACAGATGGGCTACGGACCACTAATAGTATGAATTCTAACTTGTTAATAAGTAGAAATAACGTATTAAAGTGTGTTTATATCTTTATATTTTTCGTATTTATGAAGTTTAGACACAAAGTGAGAGTTTTTGGACCCCTAGATTAAACGTTTATTAAGATTAATGCAATGTTAAGTGAGAACATGATAACTTCGATTTAAACGGCTAATGACTTCGTAGGAGATTTTTCTATTAAAATACGCACGATAATAAAATATAGACCAAGTTTATTTTTATTTGATAAACTAGCAACTCAAATGAAATTTACTACGTTGTAGGTACAATCAAAATTTCGTAATTCAAATTAAAACCGATAAACCTCATTTTATTAAAATTTCGTAGCCCATTTATGGCAATTGGCTACGGATGGGCTACGGAAAAATAGAAATCCATAGCCCATCCATAGTCAATTGCCACAGATGGGCTACGAACCCCTAATAATATGAATTCTAACTTGTTAATAGGTAGAAACAATGTATTAAAGCATGTTTATATTTTTATATTTTTTATTTTTATGAAGTTTAGACACAATGTGAGAGTTTTTGGACCTCTAGATTGAACGTTTATTAACATTAATGCAATGTTAAGTGAGGACATGATAACTTCGATTTAAACGGCTAATGACTTCGTATGATATTTTTCTATTAAAATACACACGATAATAAAATACGGACCAAGTTTATTTTTATTTGGTAATTAGCAACTCAAGTGAAGTTTATTACGTTGTACGTGTAATCAAAATTCCGTAATTTAAATTAAAATTGATAAATCTCATTTTTTTGAAAGTCCATAGCCTATCCGTGGTAATTGGCTACAGATGGGCTACGGAAAAATAGAAATTCGTAGCCCATCAGTAGCCAATTTCCATAGATAGGCTACAGACCCCTAAAAGTATGAATTCTAACTTGTTAATAGGTAGGAACAACGTATTAAAACGTGTTTATATCTTTATATTTTTCATGTTTATGAAGTTTAGACACAATGTGATAATTTTTTGACCCCTAGATTGAACATTTATTAACATTAACCCAATGTTAAGTGAGGACATGATAACTTCGATTTAAACAGCTAATGACTTCGTATGAGACTTTTCTATTAAAATACGTACGATAATAAAATACAAACCAAGTTTATTTTTATTTAATAAACTAGCAACTCAAGTGAAGTTTACTACGTTGTAAGTGCAATCAAAATTCCGTAATTCAAATTAAAACCGATAAAACTCTTTTTTTTTTAAAGTCCGTAGCCCATCCGTGACAATTGGCTACGAATAGGCTATGAAAAAATGGAAATTCGTAGCCCATCCGTAGCCAATTGTCATAGATGGGCTACGGACCTCTAAGAGTATGAATTCTAACTTGTTAATGGGTAGGAACAACGTATTAAAGCATGTTTATATCTTTATATTTTTCGTGTTGATGAAGTTAGACACAATGTGAGAGTTTTTGGACCCCTAGATTGAACGTTTATTAACATTAACGCAATGTTAAGTAAGAACATGATAACTTCGATTGAAAATGCTAATGACTTCGTAAGAGATTTTTCTATTAAAATACGCACGATAATAAAATATGGACTAAGTTTATTTTTATTTGGTAACTACCAACTCAAGTGAAGTTTACTACGTTGTAGATGCAATCAAAATTCCGTAATTCAAATTAAAATCGATAAACCTCATTTTTTTAAAGTCCGTAGCCTATCTATGGCAATTGGCTGCGGATGGGCTACGGAAAAATGAAAATCCGTAACCCATCCGTAGCCAATTGCCACGGATGGGAAAAGGACCCCTAATAGTATGAATTCTAACTTATTAATAGATAGGAACAACATATTAAAGCGTATTTATATTTTTATATTTTTTATTTTTATGAAGTTTAGACACAATGTGAGAGTTTTTAGACCCCTAGATTGAACGTTTATTAATATTAACGCAATTTTAAGTGGGGACATGATAACTTCGATTTAAACGGCTAATGACTTCGTAGGAGATTTTTCTATTAAAATACGCACGATAATAAAATACGGACCAAGTTTATTTTTATTTGGTAAACTAACAACTCAAGTGAAGTTTACTACGTTGTAGATATAATCAAAATTCCGTAATTTAAATTAAAACCGATAAATCTCATTTTTTTTAAAGTCCGTAGCTTATCCTTGGCAATTGGCTACGGATGAGCTACGCAAAAATAGAAATTTGTAGCCCATCTGTAGCCAATTGTTACGGATGAGCTATGGACCCCTAATAGTATGAATTCTAACTTGTTAGTAGGTAGAAACAACGTATTAAACGGTTTTATATCTTTATATTTTTCATGTTTATGAAGTTTAGACACAATGTGAGAGTTTTTGGAACCCTAGATTGAACGTTTATTAACATTAACCCAATGTTAAATAAGGACATGATAACTTCGATTTAAACTGCTAATGACTTCGTAGGAAACTTTTCTATTAAAATACGCACGATAATAAAATACATACCATGTTTATTTTTATTTGGTAAACTAGCAACTTAAGTGAAGTTTACTACATTGTAGGTGTAATCAAAATTCCATAATTCAAATTAAAACCGATAAACCTCATTTTTTTTTAAAGTCCGTAGCCTATCCGTGACAATTGGCTAAGGATAGGCTACAGAAAAATGGAAATCCGTAGCCAATTGCCACGGATGGGCTACAGACCCCTAATAATATGAATTCTAACTTGTTAATAGGTAGGAACAACGTATTAAAGCTTGTTTATATCTTTATATTTTTTATGTTTATGAAGTTTAGACACAATTTGAAAGTTTTTGGACCCCTAGATTGAACGTTTATTAATATTAACGCAATGTTAAGTGAGAACATAATAACTTCGATTTAAACGGCTAATGACTTTGTATGATATTTTTCTATTAAAATACGTACGATAATAAAATACGCACCAAGTTTATTTTTATTTGGTAAACTAGCTACTCAAGTGAAGTTTACTATGCTGTAGGTGCAATCAAAATTCTGTAATTTAAATTGAAACCAATAAATCTCATTTTTTTTAAAAGTCCGTAGCCCATCTGTGGCTGTTGGCTACGGATAGGCTATGGACCCCTAATAGTATGAATTCTAACTTGTTAATAGGTAAGAACAACTTATTAAAGCGTGTCTATATCTTTATATTTTTCAAGTTTATGAAGTTTAGACACAATGTGAGAGTTTTTGGACCCCTAGATTGAACGTTTATTAACATTAACGCAATGTTAAGTGAGGACATGATAACTTCGATTTAAAAGGCTAATGACTTAGTAGGAGATTTTTCTATTAAAATACGCACGATAATAAAATACGGACCAAGTTTATTTTTATATGGAAAACTAGCATCTCAAGTGAAGTTTACTACGTTGTAGGTGCAATCAAAATTCCATAATTTAAATTAAAACTGATAATCCTCATTTTTTTTCTGAAAGTCTGTAGCCCATTCGTACTAATTGGCTATGGATGGGCTACGGAAGAAAAGAAATCCGTAGCCCAACCGTAGCCAATTGTCACAGATGGACTACGGACTTTGTTATTTTTATTTTTCCCTCTGGTCCTTTATGTTTTATGGACATTTTTTTTAATAATACATAGTCTGTAGTCAATCCGTGGGTATTTGGCCATTACATGGCTACAAAATTTGTTATGAATTTTGTTGCCGAATTAATTAAATAATTCATAGCTAGTCCGTAGCAAATTTGTCACGGCTAGGCTACGGAATATTTTTTTTATATTTTTTATAATTAAAATTAGTGTCCGTAGCCAATCCATAGCCATTTTTTGTCGCAACTTCAACATAGCCTAAGTTGGCTACGGATGGGCTACAAACTTAGTTCCCCGTAGCAATTCCGTAGCCCATCCATTGCCAATTTACTACGGAAAAAATCTATCGCCCGTGCGCTGCTTTCTTGTAGTGAAGATTACTTTATGAAGGACACCTGGTCTCTCTCTCTACTCAAGCTAACCAATATACAATTTGTATAAGTTTGTTATCCTATCAATTGACAAACATAAAAGTGTATAGAGTAAGGGGAAATAAAATAAAGCTAGTCGTAGAATGTGCAATTCAAGTTGTACACTATAAAAGTTGTTCTTAATTATTTTATGATGTTATAATACAAGAGCTAAAGATCCGATTTTCGTCCTACATGTGGTATAAGAGCAAGGTTGATGCATATGTCTTATAACTCAATCATGGTATCTATTCTATATTAAGAAATTTTGGTTCATAGTATGTTGCGAATTTATTTATATAGTCACTTTGGATGGTGAATTATAGCATTTCCTAATACTTCTGTGTATATGGGGTAACAAAATCATAAAGTGTACCCCAATTTTGACTAACGTTTTTCTCTCATTTGTTGTTTATAAAATTTTCTAGAATTGTTGACTTAAGAATGAATGTCAGTATTTTCAAAGTTATAAAAGAACTCTAGAATTTATTTTCATGTCAAGATTATTGCTAACTTGGCACGTAACTGATATTTGTCTTCTTAAAGTTTTCTAGCCATTCTTTTTGAAAAGCTTGCTAACCAGTAACGAAAAAAGATAGTTGATTGTTAGTCACCAAAGTGACTCAATCATTAATAACCATCATTGGGTATAAATCTGATTGTAGATTGGTTGCAGTCAAAGTGGCCTAATCATATCATTTATGATTGAATATTTATGGTTTCGTAAGCCTATAGAGATTATAGAGATGTAAATTACCCAAGGGTGATTTATTATTTCTATGATGAAAAGTATAGTTGAGTTGTGTTATATCCAAAGGTATATACGACATCTCAATTTTTATAAAATTTCAAGCTAGTTTGACTATACAAATCAACGGTTCAAACATAATTTCATAGGCATAACATGAGGATCCTGACCTAACCTATTTTCAATTTGACCCAATCTTAGTATTTGACACCTTCCATTTAGTTAGATTTAGCTAGTTTTATTTTAATTCTAAGTTTAAGTCAGAGATTGTTGTGTGATTTCTAATGCAAGTGCACGTATTGCAATAAGTAATAAAGTAGTAAATAAATATCATTTCCACGAGGACTGTGATTATTAAGTACTGAAATTGGTGTAGCTCTAACTTTATTCGGACAATCAAAATCTGAAAAATTGTAATTAAAAACTAAATAATTAACAAAACTAATGAAACTAACAATAAACAATTACAAGTTTTATGGAAAAGTTGATTCAACAATTGTAAAGCTCTAAGGGTTCCAATTTCACCAAGATTCATCCTACTCGAATCTGTTGATTAAATCCAATTGACAACTATTCCTTATGCTGCCAGCAATATCACCAAGGTAGATATTAATCTTTCTCAAGCATCAACAACCTATCCCAATAAGCAAGCTACCTACATCTCTGTGATAACTGTGAACTTATGGAATGCATTAAGAATGAGAAATTTAAATGCTGCACTAGATCTCATAATTATCTCTACCTTATGACAATTTAATGGTACTCCACACGTTGTCTAATCTAGTTATCACTTCTCAGTCTCAAACCAAACCATAAAACAAGCAATTATTGGCCAGACAATCACAGGCATTAAGCATAGTGTGAAATACTCAGCATAAAAATAGAATAATCTACAATCAATTAACCAACATAATTCGAGTGATCAAAATCTGGCTATATCGTAGCCCTAGAAAAATAATCTAGCAACTCATAATAAATATAAATAAAATCCAAAATCTATTGAAATTCATGATAAGAGAGAAAAAAAAACTATAAATCTCAAGAAAGTCGTGGCGAAATTTTGTCTCTAATCCATCCTTCCTCATCAATCTTGCAGTTTTCTCATGTTTTCTCCTCTTCAAATGTTGGTTTTTCTCTCTAGAACAAGCCGTCAGCCAAAAGAACTCATTTACACGTTTGTTTTCTTCCTTTTAACATAGGGTTTCTTCTTTTCGCGTCTTTTTACAAAATTATCCTTAAATTTCCTGCGATGCTACACAGCTACGCTATGACTATGCTACTTCTATTTTTCTTCAATTTCTTCACAAGTTGCATGAAAGCCAATCCTTTACTATTTCTCTTCAATCTTCGCCTCAAAACTTAGCTTGTCTCTCGGAAATTAGCTATAACTCAAATCAAACACAAAACCAATCAAATTGCTCATAAATTACTCGAGAACCAACAAAATTCAAGTGAAAATGTGCTGAAATAATATATCAATAATGCACATAATAGAGTTTCTGTAACACCCCGAACCCAACCCCATGCTATAGGTCAAGTCCGGACCTGTCACTCGGACAGAGTTTCTTCTGTACCATGGACTAAACTGTTACCTGTAAATAGCCGCATACAATCTTTGACTCACATCCAATAACATATAAAATCTATCCTTCAAGATATTCATAGTCAACCCAAAGTCACAAGGCCATCCGAGCCTTGGAGCAACAAAATCTACTTATAGCACACAAGCACGCAAGACAAAGTTAACTTTAATTATAAGTAGTTGAATACATCTATAACCAAGTTCTTCTATTAAGTTAATAAACACACGAGCATGCAATAAAAGAAGTAACTAGAATCTATTATTACATGCCATCTAACTTCATATCCACATACATGATTACAACTTCCAAGCTTATATACAAGACCTCAAGGTCTCAAAACACAACAACTAACAACAATTCCAAGCAAATTGCACATATAATCAACCTTATCACACAGAAATCAAGGAATCTGATCTACATGCACTTCTTCTTCTTCCTCTACTACTATTAACTGGGGATTCACCTCAGTTTCTTCTGAAACATGTTAAATGAAGAGTGAACAACAATGTTGCCTAACGAGGGAGGTGATGCAACATACCGGGACGTGCAATAGATATGCAAACACAAGAAGTCATATATATATATGACATAAAACAACAAGATTAAATAGCCAAGTAATTAATCACATTAAAAAGGATACGATTCCACTTTAAATCTTAAATCTCGAACCACGAGCCACGAACTTCACGCAAGTATCCCGATCCTACGACCTTTTCTCCTGAAGTAGGTCCATATACTCAACAAGTGAACCACGCCTCTGGGGTAGTGGATTATACTTAGCGAGAAAAGGAATAGGTACCATAGTAATCGAGGGAACACGACAAGCCCGATGCCGCCCGTGTTTCTTGACGCTACCATGTCCGAAAAGGTTGCGAAACCCCAAGACGAGTCCACAAAAATCAAGATACCAAATAACACGTAAGAGGGTTGACAAAGTAGGCCGCCCTCACATATAAACACGATATAAGCCAACATATGCACGAGTTAGCTATTTAGTCACGAAAGAGACAATTATCATATTCTTCCACAAAACTCTATAAAAAGCTTGAATAATCCTTATCGTGCACATAAAACATCTTATCTAATAATTACAAATGCATATAAACACAAAAGCATTCAAAAATACCTTTTTTCCCTTTGTTAACTTTCTGATTTCTTTTCCCACGTAAGGTTCAAGGTTCCAAATTAACAAGCCAATCATTCTACGCTCCTAGGTAGGTCAAAAGACACCTATCTAAGCCTTGAAAACCCGGTTTGGAAACAAAAGCTTGGAAAGGCCCCGAACGGGTTTGAACTACAACTACCCTAACCAGACCCTATTTTCATGTAACGAAGGCACCAAAAGGCCTTCCATACCCCACAGATACCTAATCCAAAGCCCAAACGTACCCGGATTGCTTAACGTGGAAAGCCCCCTTTTAAAAGTTAACTAATTTCACAATTTAGCTTATTTTCGGGCAATTCAAACTTACGTGAGCCTTTATCTAGTTCCACTAATGTCTAAAGTACCTAAAGGAAGGTTTAATTCACTCTAATTAGCCATTTACATCAAAACCCTAAAATCACGTCACTATTCATCATCTTCTTTGAGTTTTCAAGATTCAACCATGACAATAGCTAATACTCAACACAAACATGGTCTAGAGAGCATAATAAACATATATCTCATAATATATAAGCATATTTATAGTCATAAGTAACAAATCACACAAATGTAAAACTTGACATAAATTCTGAATCAATGTAAATGCTAACTCCCTCACAATTAGATGATGAAAGCAAGTTGTAGAAGTTCCTAAATGCACCAAAGATATTCCATGGTATGCCAAGAGACCAAGGTTGCAAAGTTGGATGAAGAAATCCCTCTCTTTTTCTTCCTATAGGCTGTCGGGTTTTGGGGAGAGGTAATTTGGGTATTAAGGCAATTGTTTTAGATATGAAATGCTTGTGTGTGTGTGTGTGTGTTATGTTATGTATATAGTTAATGCTAAGTTTTGCTAAGTCAAACATCACTAATGGTTAATTAAATGAGCTTAAACTCTAATCAAATGCTAACCAATTCAAAACCAAGGTTGTTACGAACGTCACACTATTTAAATGTTGCGAAAAATATTTTCTAATTGTATGCTCCCGAGCTCAAAAGTCCAAAATGACAAGTTCTCGATTTCTATTATGTGTCATATGACCTAGGAAAAATATTAAATCGCACATACGAGACAGTCAAAAATCTTATGAATAGTGCCTAATAGTAACATAATTAAAGAAGACAAGAAATGCACATAAAATGCTCAAGTAATTTATGCAACAGTTATTTCAAAATATGTGATGAAATCCCTCATAGTTTCCTTGAACCCATCATCAATTAATCACTTTTCATTCTCTTTCACTTTTTTAAGCCACTTCCTACACAAGCACACATTAGATAGCACTTAGGAGCCAAGACAAAGCAACTCGTGTTCAAGAACAAAGAATATATATTTCATCAAGAACATTAAAAGCATCGACAACATGAAGGCATTGACATATGCAGATGTGGAGGACATTGAGGTGGGTGCGAATTGGCTCCCCATAGACTATTTGGCTGTTGTTGCAGAAAGGGCTAGCATCATCTATGACAAAGAAAAACAGCAAGAAAGAGCCATGGAGAGGAGAATCAAGAACTCATTGTTCCACAAAGGTGAAGCAAGTTTGTGCAGATCAAATAAGGTTTTCAAGAAACCCACTAAGACCTTCCCTTGTCTTGATGCATCTAATCAAGAAATATTGACGACATAAAAGAATTTCAAGAAGCTTGTTGTGAGATTCTCTGCTAAAATATGTGTTGTGCCCTATGAAGAAGTATTGAAAGAAACCTCAAGGGATAGTTTCTCTATGAAGGGTTCCAAAAGAAATAGGTATGAAGGTGAAGACTGTGTGAAAAAATTTAGGGTTATAAGGAAGATGAAAGGTAATGGCGGCAGAACAAAGATTGATGAGAATGACCCTAATCCACCACCACCATTACCGGAAGCATACAAGAAATGCATTCAAGGACTTGCCCAAGGCAAATCCGTTTCTCAAGAGAAGTTGGTGATACAAAAGAAGCTTTTCGATACTGATCTAAGCAAAACCCAAAACCGCTTATCAATACCATTCAAGAAAATCGTTAATAGTTTTCTTGATGAAGATGAAGAACATAGACTTGGTCTTCGCAATGGGAGAAATATGGAGTCCATGGTGGTGCCACTGATAGATCATTTACTTAAGCGTTGGGAGGTAAGCTTGAGGAGGTGGGAGATGAAAAGGAGGTGCAGAAAAATACTAGCACATCATATGTCTTGTGTAAACCATGGAATAGCATTCAAGAAGAGAATGGTCTTAAAACTGAAATGGTTGTGCAACTATGGGCGTTAAGAGTTGATGGAGATTTGTGGTTTGCTCTTGTGAAGGAACCACAAGATCATCAATGTGGACAGCAGTCTGGGAATGGAGACTTGGCAAGTTGCAGTAGCAATAGTACTGTAGCCAGGCGTCATCATCGTCTTCAGTAGACCATGATTAATTACGTATACAATATCAAATATTTAGGGATCGTTTTATATATTATATTTTTCTCAAATTTTGTTGTTGTTTTAGCGAGATTTTTATTTTTATTTTTATAATTTGATCACACATCAATGGATGGAAATTCTTCTGACATTGGATATATATATATAATATCAGTTATTTAGTTTTCAGTTTCTTTGCCTTTATTTTTATAAAAAAAGAAGTCTTCTTGTGTTGCTTTTGTAATACAAGTTATTGACCTCAATATTTTTTTCACAATTTAAGATATTTCTGATGTAAGACCTGCATATGTCCAAAAAAGATCTAATCCGAAAGATAAACAAAAGAGGCTTGTTACCTAACAGTGTTTATAAAATAATATTGATACGAAACTATTGCAAGATCAACTTTTCATCGAATCACCCCCAAGAATCTTTATCAATATGATGTTATCAGGATTAGCTTTGTGATGACTTTCACTATAATAAAAATTGAATTTTGCGAGAGATGGTTCCTCTCACCGTATCATCGTCTATTTAGAATTTGCAATAGCACGGTGAGAGAAACATCCGTTAGACACGAGGTGGTCGCCAAAATCGTACCCCTCACCAAGTCGTCACCAATTTGTCGACGGCTGAGGAACTATCTCCAGCTCGTCTCCAATTCTCCTGTCACCAAGCCCTCGCCAAATTTCCCGTCTCCAAGCCGTCACAACAGTTTGCTGTCACCGTGCTCTCACCAACTTAACCCGTCCCCAAACTGTCACAAAAATTGTCCTCGCCAAGCCCTCACCAACCTTTTCCGTCACCCGGCTGTCACCAATGTTTGCCGTTATCGAGCACTCACCAACTTAACCCCTCACCAAACCATCACCAAAATTGTCGTCATCAAGCCCTCACCAACATTTCCCCTCCATCAACACAAACAATCACCAAAAAGATTCATAAAAATTAACCCATCATCAAAACAGTAAGCTCAAAAAAAAAAAAAAAATCCGTTGTCGCTAATTATAATTAAGAATTTTATAGAAACATCAGGTGCCTTATTTTGTTTTAAGGATGTATAAATCCTCTAATGTATTTACCCAACCTGCAAGATTAAAAGCTGCAACTTCTTAGATAATTTGTAATAAAGACTCAGCATTATAAAGGAAAAATAAATGATGACTCCATAATTATTATAAAACAGAGGAAATTATAATCACCAAAAGGACCAAATAATTCAAGTTATAATGCATACATTTATATCTATCCTTTTTCGTGTATGGAACAAACTCTAACAAGTAGGACGAACTTATATTACATAGTGCAAACAATGCTCAGTGCCCACTCATAGGGCATCATGCAGATTAAGTATAACATAACAAACTCAACAATCTCATCAGTCCAAAGAACAGAGCCTCATAATTTACCAAAAAAATAAAGGAGAACCATATACATACGGTGGAAAAATCAAAAACTGTAAATTTTAACTAAACATAAATATAATTAATTAAGGCATATATGAAACAATTCCAGAAAACTAAAATTCTGACTTCTGAGGCTTTCGAGTTTATGGGTAATTGACAGAAGTTCTATTAGAAAACCATACCCATGACAATCAATACAACTCCTCAATGCAGATTCTTTACTACAACAAAGAAGCAAATCACAAGACATACAAGTATTTTAGATACTTAAATATGCCAAAATGGAGAATAAAGAAAATGGTAGACCACCAAAAAAGAAAGAAGTATTAGAGAAGTAATTCTAATGTTCACTCATCGAGTTAGATATAGATGACAGTGATAGATATTGCCACAAGTACGAGCTTTTAACTAAACACAAAGCAATATGGGAAAAAAGAGCGAAGAAAACCTTTCATCACCTTAGCCACCAACATTCATAGGTCAACCATTTTCACTACTCATCACATACACACACATTCATATAAAAACAATAATATCACAAAAAACCAAATAATTATAGGAAATCTTGTGGCTGCCAGTAACTACAAGATTAATACGACACCAAAATCTATAAAGAATCTATAAAGATACTTGCTGCCAATGGCAATGGAAATTAAGGGATTACTAGTCATAGTTATGTATACACTATATGAAAATAATAAATGTATACCATAAACAACCTTTTTCTTTTTCATTACCATTAAACATTCTTCACATAAAATAAATTTCCAATGTACAATAACAGGTAGGCCGAGCATACCTTTACTCAAAGGTTTTTCACATTGTCTACCTTGGCATTCGGGCTAAAGCCTGCCTAACTGGTCCAAAGTCCTGTTTGACCTAGGTGAAGGAATCAATAAAACAAGACCAAAAAAAGTTGTAAAAGACTATGCATAATCAAATTTTCATAACAATTACAAAAAAAAAAAATGTAATTTTACTCTCCAAATAAAAGTCAACTGACACCAACAAGAAGCAAACGAAGGAAAATCTCAGCTTTAACAAAATTAGAATATACTTTATTTAGCTTACAAATAGAATAATTTAACAAAATTAGAATATACTTTATTTTGCTTACCTAACCTCTGCAATTTGGTTGATGGTGAAGCAAGTGGAGATGGTGGCAGTGAAATTGGGTGAAGGGAAGTAGGAGGCGTCGAGGAAGGGGCTGGGGAGGGCAGAAAAATAAAAATAGGCAAGGAATCAAACATTGGATTCATTTTACCTTTCGGCATCGTATAGTCATATACGTATATAAATATATAAATTTACAAATCTATACATGTTCATATATGTATAAATGTATAGATCTATATAAATTAAAAGATGTGGGTTACCTTCAATGGTGGAGTCGAGGCTGATGGTAGCACGGGTGGTGCGCAGGGGTGAGGCTGTTGGTGCACATGGGTAGGGGTGACGGGTTTGGGGAGTGGGGGTGGTGGTGCGAGGGGAAGGGGTGGGGTGGGGTGGTGGGCTGCAGGGGACGTGAGGGTAGGGGGTTGTTTTTAAAATTAGATCAGCCCTAATTGCGGCTGATCTCCTTTATTTAATTTTTTTTTAAAGATTGGTGGTGACAGGCCAATTGGGTCTGTCACCCTTGTGGGAGGCGTCTCCAATTTTGAAGACGGGAGGCGTTCCCGTCTCCAATTTTGGAGACGGCAAAATATGTCGTCACTAACAGTGATGGCTTAGGGACGATTTTTTTTTTGTCTCACACTATACCGTCACTGTCCTGTCATAAAATTGGCGTCAATATTTCCCTTCACCAAGCCGTCGCCGTATTCGTGACGGGATGGCGATGGTCCGTCGTAAAATTTAGTTTTTTTTGTAGTGTTCGTTTCTAATGTATATATTACACTTAAAATGATGTATTTCAATTTGAATTTCTTCACTGGCTTGGACTATATCTCAGTATAGATGACGCAAGACGATTTCACATTTCAAGATTGAAATGGAATTGCATATTTTCACGCTCACCATAGTGCGTGATTTATCTAAATTTCCTATTAATGAACAAGTCAATAAACAAAAAGGATAGTGAAACTATTCATCTTTAAGATTTGATACAACTGAGAAAATGAAGAAATTAAGAGATAGCTGCCATCAATTTTGTACAAAGAGATTCATATTTTCATAATTGATAAAAGTAATTAGGTCTCACCTCCTAATAATTATATTTCTTTTTTTCTAAATTTTTTTAAAAATTTCAATTCACAACTCTGAAACTTATATCATTTGTTTTCTGAATGCAAATTGTCATGTTTAATTTGTTTTCTGAATGGAAGTCATCATGTTTAAGGCACATGAATATATAAGATGAATCGGGTTGGATTGTGTTTGTCATTAGATTAGAAATTCTGGGTGATACCTCAGTTTTAGACGATGAATCTATTGATACCAAACTTTTTTTGTTGGCTACGCAAGCAGATTGTATTTCATTAAAATATGAAAAGGTACATAGAAGCTAGGACATCATACGACCAAATACAACAAAGAAGCTAGCCTAGTAAAAATTAAGTCTAATGAAGCACGGGCTAGCTAATTAACAAACAAACCAAGTGCAATTGTCAGATTGAGTTTGTCGGTTAATTATTCCCGCACTGGTTAATCAACTAACCAATCCGGCATTGCAAAGTCTAGAGCAACAAAAAGGACAACAAGTACAAGGTTGAACCAAAAAGTAGCCAAAAGGCAACCAACAACAATCCAGCAAAACATGATACTTCTGACATCATCAATATCAGAATAAGCTCCAAGGACAAGGAAGTATCGAAGGTCAAAGTGAAGCTCAAATAACTTCGACAAGTTCAACAAGGAAAATTAGTTCTTCATCTGCAATTTCTTCAAATTATGTGCCAAGAACCGAAACAAGCATCAAAGAGTTGAATGAAGCGTATAATGCTTCAGAAAACACAACCAAGTACAAAAATTTGCAAGGTGTTTATGAACACATTTGCAACAAGGAAAAGGGGAGAGAAGATGAGGGATTAATGGTCAAGCCAATAAAAGGGAAAAGATAAATTAGGGAGAGGCGCCTCGGCCAAAGATGGCTTGGCCGTGGCAAAGGGGAAGAAGAAAATGAGGAAAGATGATGGGAAAGATAAAGAAAGTGGCAGTGGCCGCACAAGAGAAAGGGGGAAGAAGGAGGAAGGGAAGAGGAGGATTGGCCATAAGCATGAAGCCAAGGCCAAAAAAGAGGGGATATTTATACTGACCTTTGCTTTACTACATACACATAAAAGGAAAATGCCATTTCTTAATTATCTGAAGTACATGATTGTGAGAGAGATCAATAATATACATAAAAGGAAAAAAGCCAAATTGGTGCATAAATTTTGCTCAAAAAGCTATTTTAGTCTCTCAAATCTGGAAAATACCCATTTTAGTCCCTCTCTTTAACTACCATTAGCCTTCTTTTAATGGTCAAAGGTTTGACCTTTCTAAAAGTCATAAATTCCCTTATAGTAGTTAGGCATGAAAGGAAAAAAATACAATTAAAAAATCATTCAGTTATTTAACCGTTGGGATATTTATGATATTAATTGATTGCGTCAATTTATTAAGAAAATAAATATGATACCTGTTAATAAAAGAATAATTTTGACAAATTTTATCACTTTTTTTTTAATTACGAAACAACTTTACCCAAATAAAAATTGAAGATTGATTATTATAAATAAAAAATATAGCTTAACCTAAATAGAGCTATAAAAATAAAATATAATTCAACCTTAATAGAGCTTTCCTTTAAAGAAAGAAAAAGTCGATTAGTTTCAATTAGGTGAAATTATATTTTTTTATCAATGAGAAGTGAAAAAGGAGAAAGAATAATAATAAAATATTTTTTATAAGGGCATTTATGTCTTTTAGCACGGTTAAACATTTGACTATTAAAAGAAACCTACCATAGTCATAAAGAGGGACTAAAATGGGTATTTTTCAAAAGTGATGGAGTAAAATAACCTTTTACGCAAAGTTCAGGGACCAATTTGGCTTTTCTCCCAATCTTATCTAGTAGTTTGGGTAAATCATTACATCCTTTTTTTTCCACAATAACAAGGACTATCATTAGTTGGAAAAGAAGTGCATGAGATAAAGTAAATCTATGTTTGAGAGCTTGGAATTAGAAAGAACTAAACTAGCTAACTAGGTAATTGAATACTAATATATATAGGGAAAGATTGTTAGTCTTACAACTTTTTGTTATCCAAAACAAGCAAGCTACCTTATTTTTTTGTACTACAAACAAGGGAGAAAGGTAACTTGAGGGATAATGGACGTCAAGCGATCTTTCTCCTTGCTTCAATCATCTGTTTTAATATTATTATTTTTAGATAAGTTCTCTTACTGAGTTTTTGTTTGTTCACTTCTAGTATTTTTGCTTGTCTTCTTTGGAGCTAAACAAAGTAAGCATTTTAGCTTTGGAAATGATAGTGACCTCTCCATTCGACGACTTTTGTTAGAGATACCTCTTTTATGTAGCTTTCATTAGTGTTAGAATTGAATAATTATTCATAGTATTTAGATTGAAAATAATAATTGAGGAGTTTGATCTCACCCAGTGATTGTATATGTAGGTTGTATTTCTGGATTAAATTTTATGAGGGTTTGGAGACTTATTAAGTTTATGATTTTAGTGGCTCTAAATTGTTTATTTTGTTGTTGGGGGCCTAGTGAGTTTGAATAGTTATACCCTTTAAGCATGCAACTTGTCATTTTTATTTAGGTTTGGGGAGTGACACGAATTATAAAAAAATAATTTAAAATTAATGAAAAAATAAATGAAGAGAATTTTGTTATACACATGTATACAAGAGGCAAAAATTATATTTCTTCTTTTCTAATTGTTTTTATTCACTAATCAAACAACAATTTCAATTCAAAACTCTAAAATTTGTCATTTGAATGCAAGTCGTGAAGTGTAAGACACATGAATAAGAGCAAATGGCTCAGCTTCTGTTTGTTATTAGATAACAAATTTCGGGTGATACTTTAGTTTTAGACAAATAATCTATTGAGATTGAGCTTTGATTTAGTAAAAGCACAAAAACTAATAAAATGAAAACGGAAAAAGCCATTTCTTAATTATCTGAAGTATATGATTGGGAGACTTAAATAATTCTTTTCCATCACATTGCGAGCAATTTATCTAGTAATTTGGGGAATCGTTAAGTGTAAAATAATAAGGATTATCATTAATTGAGAAAAGAAGTACATGAGATACGAAAATTAATCCATATTTGAGAGCTTGAAACTAAAAGAAGTAAACTAGTTAAATTCTATATAACAATACAAATTTGAGAAAAGAATGTTAATGTTAAATTCTGTATAACAACAAAAATTTAAGAAAATATTACTAATTTCACAACTTTAATTGGTTTGTCACAACTAAAAGAAAAGAATGTCAAGTGTTAAGATCTTATTTTAATTATTTTTTTATTGGCTATTTTTAGCAAAAATTATGGATATTATTGTGTGGATATTGCGTGTAGAATCTTGTTATTACAGGTAAGTTGCTATGAAGTATTCAAGTGCAAGAGAAGTTCGAGTTTTGAGGAGTTCTAATGCAAGTAGTATTCAAGCCATGAAGAGTCCAAGTTCAAATAGAGTTTATGCTATGAAGATTTCCTACATCTTAGGTAATAAAGTTCAAGCAATCAAGAACTCTTGTGCTAAAGAGATAAACTTGAGGACGTTCCTACCAATATTCAACATCTGCACCAAACCCCATAAATAGGCGTATTTATTCTCAGTTGAGGGAGAATGAGCAGTGAGCAGAGAATAAGCAGTAGAATCGTGAGTTAGTTGTAGGCAGTCTGTGTCAAGTTGTGTTGCAACATATTGTGTAACAGAGTGTACTAGATGTTCTAGTTAGTGTTGCAACATAGTCCGTTTTAGACAAATGAATTGATTGATCCATCTAGAGTATTGTGACTCTTTAGTTTATGTTTTTAGTATACATTATTTGGGAGAAGAATGTGTGTTCTCGGGAGATAACTTTGTAAGTCGAGGGGAGCTCGCCAAACTAGAGAATCTACTAAGGGAGTCTTACACCTAGGCGGCAAGGGTTAAGAGGGAGTCTTCAATTGCGTAAGTTTCATTGGTGTCTGTAATCTCTTCAAACTTAGTGGATTGATTTGTTAGGCCAGGGAGTGGCCTCATGGATGTAAACCTGGTTGGTCGAACCACGTTAAAATTTCTGTGTCCTTACATTTATTGCAACAAATTGACTTTCCTGCAAATTTACTTTGTTGGTTTGTTTAATTATCAAATTGATTAAGCGCCAAAAATTTACAATTGGCATCAAGAACAGGTTACTGAACTAACTCAGTTAGATCTTAGGAAAAGTTTTTATGGCTGTTTTTTTGCAAGTATGGACACAATTCGTGATGGAAGTTCAATGAACAAACCATCACTACTGGATGGATCAAACTACTCATATTGGAAGGCTCGGATGAGAGCATTTATCAAATCCATTGATAAAAGCGCTTGGAGGGTAGTCGTCATAGGATGGGCACATCCTACAATGAAGAATGATGAAGGAATTGATGTGCCGAAACCTGAGGATCAGTGGTCCACAAATGAGGATCGTTTGGCTAACAATAATTCTAAGGCTTTAAATGTTATCTTCAATGTTGTTGATCTAAATCAATTCAAGTTGATCTCAACTTGCGAAACTGCTAAGGATGCTTGGACTATTTTACAAACTGTATATGAAAGAACGACAGTCATCAAAGTGTCCAAGCTTCAAATTCTTGCAACAAGATTTGAGGAATTGAAGATGCAAGAGGATAAGACTATTGTTGATTTCAATGGCAAGTAATTGTGTGACATTGCAAATGAGGCGTTTGCATTAGGTGAAAAATACTCAGATTCAAAGCTTGTGAGGAAAGTCTTGCAATCATTTCCCGATAGATTTGCCATCAAGGTTGCTGCCATTGAAGAAGCAAAAGTTGTTGATGACATGAAGCTGGATGAATTAATGGGTTCACTTCAGACATTTGAGATGAAATTTAAACAAAAGAGAAAAAAGAAAAACATTGCATTCCAAACAGAAGTCCAAAAACAAAATGATCAAAGCTCTTACTATGATGAAGATGCAAAGATCATAGAATCTTTAGCATTGCTCACGAAGAATTTTAACAAAGTGCTGAAAAAATGGAAGAAGCAAAGAATTGGATCAAGGCCAGTGACTTTTGAAAGAAAGCAGATTGTTATAACAAATCCTGAGACACTCAGAAGGCAAAATGGAAAAACGTTCGACGAGAAAAAGAGAAATAAAGGTATTCAGTGCAGGGACTACGAAGGATTTGGTCATATACAGGCTGAATGGGTAAATACCTTGAAGAACAAGAACAAAGTCATGAATACCACTTGGAGTGATGAAGATTCAGATGACTCTTTTGAAAGTGACAAGGCACACACCAACAACTATGTTGCATTCACTATTGCAACAAGACAGAATGGTAGAAAGTTTGGTTCAGTAGATATCGCACCATCTATTGCAACAACGTCCACAACAGAACATATGCTATCAGATGACAGTAGCACGAATTCATAAACAGATAGTGATGATGATCTAGATAAAGAAGGAATCATGAAAGCATACAAGGAGATGTACGAAAATTGGTTGATTGTATGCAAGAAGAATCAAGAGCTAGAAGAAAAGATCAATGAATTGGAGGAACAAAAAGCTGACTTAACAAAATCTGTGAGAAACCATTAGATCCAAGTAGCCAAGAGTCAACTGAAGATTGAAGTATTGCAACTGGAGCTGAAACAAACTCAGCGAAATGTGAAGATGTTGAATTCAGGTACTTTGAAACTTGATCATATGTTGTCAATTCAAAAGCCAAATGGAGATCATACTAGACTTGGGTTCCAAGAAGGTACTTCAACTGGTAAAACTATCTTTGTCAAAGAAACTGAGGAACCGAAGCTGGAACCGCATATTGCAACATCTCCTGTGCGACAAAAGCAAAAATTTCAGAAGGAAAGCGAAAGAGATTTGTTTTAATCTGTCATTACTGCGGCGTTCTTGGACACATCAGACCACGATGCTATAGGTATATTGATGATGTGAAAAGAGGTATGTTTGTCAATCTCTTCTTTCATGGTAAGCCTAGAAAATTACCAAAAGTAAGGGTTGATTTGTCACAACAGAACTTGAAACAAATCTAGGTAAGAAAATCTATACACACTTGCTAATTGTTTACACCTTATTACAAGCTTATACCACTAACTCATGGTATTTTGATAGTTGTTGTTCTAGACATATGACAAGAGATCGTGGTATGTTGACAAATTATCGAAGTTGCTCAGAAGGTCAAATAACTTTTGGTGATGGTGAGAAAGGTCGATGATAGTTTCTGGTTAGTATCTTGTTGTAACAGAAGTTCAACCGTGCAGTCTATGTCAACGGGACCTCCCCTGGTCTAACAAACATATTTCATTAATAAATCACAAGTTACAATATCAATGGACTTACACAAATAAAGACTTCCTCTTGACTTCGACGCCTTGATGATGAACTCCTTAATGAACCTAGGTTTGGCGAGCTCCCCTCGACTTGCAACATTCTCTCCCGAGAACTACACCTTCTTCTCCCGAAGAATGAACAAAACAATAAATAAAAACTCTTCCTATTCAAAAGATTAAAACAATATGCATAGCGGAAGCATAAACAAGCTGTCTATTTCACAGTCTACTGTAGCAACACATGGATTATCAGATTTCCTCAGTTACTGACTTCTGTTGCAGCACATCATCAATCTACTGCAGCAAAACCTAACAGCTCGAAAATATTCAACCATGTTTTCAGCTCTGTTTCTTGCTCTTGTTCTGCACACCTTTCAGACGTGTGAGGCTCTCTATATATGCTGAATTAATTGTCTAAACCTCCACAAGGTAATCCGTGCTTGAGTCTTTTATGGAATGACTTTGTCTCCAAGCAAATCTTTAAATAAGGAAACTTTCCTTTTGAAATAAAATCACCTCAAATCAAGCAATTAAGGAAATGCCAATTTGCCTTTTCAACTCTCTTGTAAATATGGTAAACCTGTCAATCAAAGTTTTCCAAACATACATGCGTGGGCAGATTAACCAGAGAAAAGGCGAACTTCTGCATAACTACGTGGGCAGATTAACCAAAGAAAATGTTTTCATCCTGAAAATCAGTTTCCAACTTCGTGTTCGATTGTGCGTTTAAACAATTAAACACGTTTACAAATAGAACATATTAATAAGTGAATCAACCACAGTGATATGCCTAATTCATACAGTGAAACAAATGAAAAGACAGTAAATAAAGTATACACAGTATTTTAACGTGGAAAACCCAACTGGAAAAAAATCACGTGACCAATCCCTGGTCAAAATAGGTAATCCATTAGATGTTTCATAGTTACAATAGTCAATGGACTTATGTGATTGACAACTCTCTTGTAACCCTCACTGCCTAGACCATCTAACTCACTTAATGATTTACAACCTAGCGAGATCCCCTCGACTTAGCATATTCTCCCGAATACTCACCTCTATCTCTTGAATGATGTTTAATGAGACAATTGAATAGAGTGTTTGCAAACAAAACCTGCTCAGTGCAATTACAGGTCCTAAACAAACCCTCACCACAGTGTTTCCCCGACATACTTAATAAACACATTATAGCTCTTATAATATCTAGACTTTGCTCTCCGTTATCCGTCTCCCTTGATTCTTGTGCGCTTCTCAGTATATATAGGTGAGAGTGCTGCAATTCTTGGGCTCCAAGCATCTGTAGATATTATTGGCCTTTTTAGGAGTCTTTACCCAAGTCAATCTTCAAAGATTTGTTCAATCAAAGATTTGCTCAATCAGAATCTTTCTTGGCCTCATCAGAATCGCCTCATAATTGCAGTTGCAGCAAATTTATAGCTTTCCATATAAGATGAATCCTACACAATCTTTTACCAAAACAAGATATGTGTTGCCAAAAATAAAGACAATTAAGATGATGTAAATTGTTCCTAATATCGGGCTAAATTTTAGATGGGCTAACAAGCTCCTCATTTGGCTTTGTTTTTGGCAAAACAAACCAATGCTAAGTACCTGCAGTACCTGCAATACCTGCACTTTTATGCTACCACCAAGGTGAAGTCTATTTTCCTGAAATTTTATGTTGAGAACATTTTGCCAGGTATAAATAATTTGAGTATGTTTTATGAGTCTAGCATTTTTTAAGACTTTCAACATGAAAGATTTTGGAGAGGTCTTTTTCACTCTTGGCTCCAGATACACTACGATAGGTGTTGTGGGCTTTTGGATCTATAACAAAAGGTTCATATTGATCGAGTTCTTAAATGATTTAATATGGAGAACTGTAAGCCTTATTGCTCTATCCAAAGGGACTTATTTATGAGATTGTGCATGCTCTACTGGTTTGAAAGAATGCATGCCCTAGAGAGATTTATCTGTCTAGAGGTGATTAACTTCTTGAATGTTGTGTATTCTCTCATTCATCTTCATGATTGAGATAATTATAGTATGTTGTACCCTCTGCCCAAATGGGAGGTCATGATGATACACTTGGGTCTTAGATACAACTTATTTTTATTGGGAGCTATTGTAATTACCCATATTTTAATCTAGTTTCCCTTATGACCAAACAGTCAGGGATTTGACGAGAAAAGGGAGACATTATTACTAAGAATATAAAATAAACTCAATGTTTGTTGATCTTCTAATTAGAGGTTTAAGATCGTAATATTTAAATAGCATGTTGAGATTTGGGTATTATAGAGTCCATGACATAAAGAGATCTATGAGACGTGTACCATATGCTAGTGTTATTGAAATCTTGATGTATGTTCAAGTGCGCACTAGGCTTCGTATTGGTTTTGCATATGAGTGTTCTATTGTCTTTTGATGCTATTGATTAGTGGGAGTTTTGAATTTTCATGCTTTGTCAAATATTCCTAGTATTGTGTATTTTGTTTCGCACTTTTGGTGTATCCGTACAATAACATATTATTTTATGATTTTTTATAACATAAATGATTATTCTATGAATACTCATATGTGTGTTAATGGTCTTGGTTTGGTGTCCATATTGATAAGACCATCTATTGAGTTTAAATATCTCCATAAGGACACCATTTTGATCGGAGATATGTATTATTTCCTCTAGCCTATTGACTGCCATTTTGGGAGGATATGAATGATTGATTTCCTTGGCATTTTCGACCGCCAATTTTGGGGAAATCATGTTGACAACTGACAAAAAAAGAGCACATTTGATCACATGTTGATGCTGCTTTCTTGTTACACTATCGTATATTAATCCATGTCAATAGGATTGTTGGCATTTGTAATCATGGAAGGTTCTATGTCAATATGGAACACTACGATCACCATGATTCGATGTTTGATAATCTTAGTAGACAGGATTGTGTTCGAGGTGTCATTCTATGAATCAATGTTTTCAAAATTGTGGCCACATTAAGTTTACATATCTAGTCTAATAAATGTTTTCAAAATAAACAAAACAATTAACGTTGCCAAAATGGGAGACTGTTGAAATATTTCTCTTAGTTGGGCTACCATTAATTACTTTTGGTTTTATAAAAATAGGTTGAATATCTTATTCATAGAGCATGGGTCGTGATCATATTGCTTTTAAGCCCACCTCATAAATTCATATACGGTTAATTGTCTGTAGGCCTTATATTCTGACTAAGCCTTTTATGGGAGGGCCTGTTAGAGTAATTATAAATATATGGCTAGGTCCTCTCTCCTATTCTAACCCTAAACTAATTGTTCTCATAAACGTTAGTTGTTGTGGATAGAGCAAGGAACAGGAAGACATACGTCAGTGATTGGATAACGATTACCTGCTTTTGTTATGGCTCAAACAGGCATGTATTCCGCTGCTACATATATTCGAGAACTGTGCTGTAAAATCATGTATATTAAAATTTAATTATATTCGAGAACTGTGCTGTAAAATCATGTATATTGAAATTTAATTATACATATGTGCTTACAAATTAGCACTTGTCGGTGGTTCGGTCCCTCAACAATAGTTGATCACTTACACCCTTAACGGTGTCAGACCTGCAGTCAATGAACTTGTTATCGTTGTTCGCGGATGGGACATAATCATTATCTTCGATGAGTTGCACGACAAACTAGTCGAATATGAATCCTTCTTGAAAAGAAACTTCGTGCAACTGGGATGCTTGGTGTTATTACTGTTAATGTCGCTTGTTCGCATATTTCTAATAGGTATAGTTTTTCATCTAAGAATAATAATAGTTCTAACAAGAGTTATCCTACCGACAAGAAGAATATTCATCGGGTTAATTCACGCATCAATGACCATTCTAGTTCTTAGCATAAACAACCAATTTTTGCCAATTTTGTGATGAGAAATGACATATTGTCTGTCAATGCTTTACTGCTAAGAAGTTTTTCTTTCAACAGTTTGGATCCACTGCGAACACTACTTCTTTTGTTCCCACCTAGCCATGGTTAATTGACACTGGTGCTTTCGCCACGTCACGACAAATTTGGGCAACTTGCATCTTCGGACGTACCATACTCACATTCGCATCTCGTTCATTTGTTCTTCATAATGTTCTAGGTGCTCCTAAAATACATAAAAACTTGGTTTTTGCCAACCAATTGTGTCGTTCTAATAATGTTTTAATAGAACTTAACCCATCCTCATTTTCTGTGAAGAACCTAAACATGGGGGACAACTCGCAACAGACAGGAGCAGGAATAATGTGTACGAATGGTCGACTGGTAATATGGTCTCCCGACCCTCCATAACCAATCCATTGTTGCTGTTAAAGCTTCGATTCCTATGTGGCATGATCTTCTTTGTCACTCCTCAACCAAAATAATCAGGCACTTAGCTACCAATAAATGTATCCCTCTCGTGCATCATCTTATAATTCCTATCGCTGTAATAAAAGCCACAAACTGCCATTTGGAATTTCTAGTTTGAAAAGTGGTCGTCCTCTAGAACTTATTTTTACAAATGTTTAGGGTCCATCCCAAGTTAGATCAATGGATGGTTTTTCATATTATGTTGTGTTTATCGACCACTTCAGCAAATTTACATGGCTCTTTCCTCTGTGTTTTAAATCTGATGTTTTCCAAATTTTTACTCAATTCAAAACTATGGCTGAGAAACAACTTAATCAGTTTATTGCTACAACTTATTTAGATGGTGGGACAGAATATAAAGGTTTAAAATCAATCTTTGTGCATTTTGGAACTAAGCATCTCATATCCCCTCCTTAGACTCATGAACACGTTGCTCCAGTAAAACATCGCCATCGACACATTATTAAAACAAGCCTCACTTTGTTGCATCGTGCTTCACTTCCCTTATCTCTTTGGTCTTTTGTTTTTTAAATGATAGTCTATTTAAATGGGTATTCTGGATTAAAAGAAAGTCTGGTGGTAGTATTGACTGTCATAAGGAGCGACTTGTGGCAAACGGATTTCATCAGCGTCCCAAGTTAGATATTATACATTCAGTCTAGTTGTGAAAACAGTTGTGGCAAAGGGATTGAAAGGAATCCTAATGGTAGTCTTCACTGTTATAAGCTGCTCAATTCATAAATTTTATATTTGTTTGTATTTTAGTTCATAATTATCATCGACTTGTTATCTTGTTGTATCAACTATTTGTACATCACAAACAGTGAAATACATTTGAGCTTCTTCCTCATATGAACCAACTTTACTGAATTTATAGTTACCCTTTTTTAGTTGCTTGTGATAGGGTTAGCTATGATGAAAAAAATCAGAACTTCGTTTGGATTTTAAGAGTCCAAGTATTCAAGCGATACTGAGCTTGTTATTTCTTGTTCAAAAAATTAATCATTTGATCCTCTATTAAGTGGCTCAATATGTAGTATACATTGAAATACATGATAAATGTTTACTTAAAGAAAAAAAATTAAGAAAATTTGAACCATCGATCTTTGTCTTTCTTCCTTCTACTTTGTGAAGGTGTCACTGAGTATTAAGTGACCACCTCATCTAAGAGTTTAAATTGTTAAAGAGAGGTTTATTATATTATTTATTATCTTCAATATTCCCCCGCAAGTGTAGACGAAGTTAATTTTTTAGTCTTGTACTTAAAACAGTTTTAAACTTTTTAAATGGGTAACGCTAACTTTTGAATGTAAAAAATTTTTGTTTAAAGTGGCCTTCATGACCATATAAAATGCAAAATAAATTATGATGATTCAATGACCAAAGTCATGAACCAATGTGTAACCTCATTCATAATGAAATATTAGTGGATTCATGAAATGATAAGAAGAATATGAAGAGTGCATGTATTTGATCTTATATTGAATACATGTTCTTGAAAGATTTATATAATCTTCTAAATAATAATTTAACATTAAGGTGTACTTAGTAAAGTTAGTAGTTCATTATAACCCTACATTATGGTGTACTTATTGAGGTTAGTGGGGTTAGTGAGTTCATGAAGGGTTATTTCTAATTAAGTCCATGATAGGTGAAATTAGTTGGAAGCACTACAAGAAAAACAGGTTGGGGTGACAGCCAAAATCTGTAGCCTAGCAGTAGCCAAATTAAGACGGGCGACCGCTAGGCTACGGAATCCCGTCCGTAGTTAAAAGGCCCGTCACCAAATTGATATTCCGTAGCCAATTTCGAAAATTAATTTGTATTTATTTTTTATAACTTCCGTAGCAAAATAACCATAACCCATCCGTAGCCAACTAAAATTGTGATTTTTTTTATTAATTATTAACGTCCGTAGCAAATCTGTAACCGTTTCGGTCGTAAATCTATAGTAACCCATGGCTACAGATTAATATATGTAGAATATCTATAGCCACCTATTCGTTAACTAATCACTAACCCATCCGTAACCAACTAAAATTTTAATTTTTTTAATTAATTATTAACGTCCGTAGCAAATCCGTAACCGTTTCGATCGTAAATCGACCATAACCCACGACTACGGATTGATATGGTAGCCAATCCGTAGCTAATTGTCGACAAATATTCGTAGTCAATTGTCGCCAAATATCCGTCGCCAATTAATTATTTAATTTTAAAAAATAAAAAAATTACAAAATTAAAATATAAAATAAACAAATTAATATTTACAAAAGAATTAAGATTAAATGTACAAATATTTGTATATACAAAAAAATGTATAATATTGAAGAAAAATTTAATATGTTTTTTTAAATTCAAGTCAAGCTCCTCTATACACCATTGTCAATTCTTACATATATCATAACACTCACATAAGACATGGAGCATAAATGTGCATCTAGAACATATTCTAACATAAATAGGAAATTAGTGCTAGCTTTCATTTTTCTTATTCTTGTATCGAAAGAGAATGAAATATGACATAAACTAAACTTTTACAATCCAATCTTCAAGTGAATTTGACACAATCCTCGTTACCATCTTCACTATCACCACCATAAGGAAACTACTATAAAGAACAAAATCACCAATATCAAATAAGCAAATTAAAATCAGCAAAAGCATGCATAAACCAAAAGTCATACAAAAAATCCAATAGAATTTGGCTTTACTAGTTGTAAAGAATTTAAAAGGAAAAAGTAGATAAGTTTTTGTATTTTCTACAAATATTAGCTTAGGAGGCCTACAATAAACCCCTATTCCAAGTTTAGATCCAGCATACGATAATAAATCATTTATTATGTAAGGGTGTTTATCCGTCAAATTCAAGATTAAATAATCCAATAGCTATATGCCATAATCAATGAGTATTTGATCAAAAAATCATAATGAACACATGTTAGGTAATTATAGTAGAGAGCATTCCCTAAAAATAATGGGGCCAAGCGATGTTACCCTTTGCCCTCTTACTTCAATGGGAAACTTGTCCGAAAATAAATTGAAAGCACAAGCTGGAAAAAAACACTACAACAGAATGATGAGTAAAGAAAGTATTGAAGCTTACTAACATTTGCCATGCCACACCAAAATAGAAAAACCTCTTTGGATATTGTAGCATCTACATCCTTAATTTGTTCCTTCAATCTTTCTATTATGGCTTTTCCAGTAGAGAAGTAATTATCTGGTTAGATATATAGGAAAGTCTAGCAGAATAAGAAATGCCATGTAGAATATGATTGATTAGTTTCACATCTAAAGAGAATAAATTTGGCCTGTGATGATGGCATACTGTAGCACTTTATCACATGCTCAAACTAGATTAACAGTTACTAAGACTCTCATCAAACCAGAGTCATTGCTAAATTTAAGTAACTATTCTTTTCTAAATTTTTCCCCCATTTCGAAAAGGATTCAACTTCTATTTTTTTTTTCTTTTTTGGGTCTTGAGAAAAGGATTCAAACTCCAAAAAGTATAAGAATTATCACTCTATATGCTGAACAATGAGAGAAATGATCGCAGATGTATTAGCTATAAACCATTATCGAGTCGATGACTAAACTTCAGAAAGTCTTTTATATATATGTTTGTTATCAACTTATAATCATCAATCAGCTTTAAAGAGATTCATCCACAAGCAATCTGAATTCAGTAAAGAAAAGTCGCTACAAGTATTCACTTGAATCTTCATTTACAATTCTAAAACAGGGGTAAAAATTACTACTCAACCATATTTTTTCATTAATCTCCATCTTCAGAAAATTGAACTACATCTTTACTTCTACCTAAATTCTCATCACCAAACATTATGCAAGCTAAAAGATCCAGCTAATTAATAGTAAAACACAAACATGTCAACAATGAATTGGACTGAAAAGTAAACTAAATCCAGATATACATGAAACCCCTCAAAAGCTCCATACAACTTAAAGTTCTAGAAAAGAAAGCACCTTACAGAAATAACATTGAGAATAATGCAAGAAATAGATGACCAATCAGAATATTAATCACTTCTTGCCAAAATTCAGAGAAGAATCTTAATATACTCAAAGGAACACATCAGTGACCAGAGATTAACATTGCTAATAATGCACTAGATTAGAAGGTAAAAGCTATCCTTGAACCAGCATCTCGAAACCATATGTCTTTCACAAGGCCATCAGTACATAACCAGAGTTGTTTGGCAGGCTATAACCTTTTACACCAAACAATCCTGTCATGTGCTAGTGATCAAAATATTATCATTCCGCATCCCTCAATGGTCAATATAGTAGTTCCCAGATAGAAATAGAAATCCAGGTTCTCATTAGCATACTCAGTACAATATTTGTTTAATACACAAGCACATCAATCACCAACATAAAAATCTTTTTCTGCTAAATAACATAGAAATTAGGTGCACTTTCCTTTCCAAACAAGCTATATTGCTTTATATCTCTGCCCTTTCCGTCATCCCAGCTAGATGAATCAATCCATCCTTTTTTTATTCTTACCTAAAGCAACACATATGGCTAACATAAATCAACCACAATGAAATTCTTCTCAATTCCACAAACCAATACATAAACATAACTATACACACTTTTACCCACCTTTGTTTCCCAATTTTTTAGGTATAATTATTCAATTGAGAAAATGGCATAGAGTCTAATTAAATTACATTGGGTTCTAACTCTACTAATATAGCTCTATTAATTGGCGAGAATATAATACCAAAATCCCTAAAGCAATTTACTTTTTGACATACAAGAATAGGAGATGACTTATCTTGTTGGACATACTTTGGAATATTTACCATCCTTCATCCCGGAGTTTCTGGCCATCCTAGCATAAGCAAAAATTCTCCCAAACATATGAGCTGTTAGAATAGATTCGAAGTTAGAATTCTCTATTGATAAATAATTGAGCAAATATTCTGTCGATAGTTTCGAAAATTGTTGCCATCTCTCATAATTTTTTAGCCCCAAGTGAAATAAGAATAGTAGAAAACAGTTAGCACATCGAAACTACAATTCAGATCGAGCAACTGGACCTATAATTTCCATCAACTGAATTACACTAACAGAAGTATCAACTGAAAACAAGATTAGTCCCTGTTTACAATCTTAGAAAATAACTTCTGATCATATCCACTATCCTGGACCTATGATAAAAAACAAGAACGATGAAAAGCAAAAGGAGAAGTTTCTAAGCTCAACAACCACAAAAGCATGCACTTCAGGTAGTTCTGTAAAAAGTTTAGTTGTGGCCAAAGCTAACGGAAATTAATTAAAATGCCATATCATACGTATTCAATATATGATAGGCACCTGACTGCTAACAAAGATAGATACATAATTACTTAGACATAAATACATTAGATCTTGCTGTTCTTCGATCTGAATAAGTATCAATGGTATGAAACCTTAAATATTCTAGAGAGAGATTACACTCTACACATGTAAGCCATCCTACATCCACAAACAAAATAGATCTGAAATGAGAGAGGTGGAGATGAGTTCTTACGTATTGAGCTTTTGGGGTTTGCCATCGGTCCATTTGGAGGGGGCGTATGGACCTGCTCACGAGTGAGGTCACAACAAGAGGTGGTGGTGACGACGCCGAGAAGAGCTGGTGGTGTTATCAACGAGAAAAGGCGTGTGTTGTTGACGGTAGAGAGAGAGAGAGAGAGTGAGAGGTATTAGCGCCAAGAAAAGGTGGTAATGGTGTCGCCAATCGAGAGAGAAAGTGAGAGGCAGTGGTGGTGGTGGTGGTGGACACAGATGGTGATGGTGGTGGTGCATTAGACACAGAGAGAAAAAGTTACAGAAAATAATGTCCCTGCCTCTAGATCTATGTTACCACGCACACACATGGTCTGGCAGGAAAGAGAAGAGTAAGATAGATGATTTGGGGGAAGGGTTTGAAAGAAAGATGATTTGGGGGAAAAAAAGTTCTAGTGTTGGATTTTTTAATTAAGAACTTTAAAAATAAAATTGGCCCCGCCGGAACCAGTGCCCCCGTTAGGCCAAGAACCAGTGACCTCGTTCGGCCAAGACATAGAGTTTTGCTAACTCTCTGTACTCGCCGGAATATACCGCTTGCCGGTCGGCTCCCTCTTTTGGCTGGAAAAAGAGTTAATTATTCAATTTTTTTTTTTGTCAAATTATTATTCTACTTAAAAGGTTATGAGACTTATATTGTTATTACATAGATAATTCTATGCATAAATGTCAGGTCTCTTTATTCTTTGACCTTTATACAAATCCCATATTAATATGGCTTTGTCTATTTGAGACTGTCAAATATATGTATGTCAAACCATAAAAAGGTATAAATCGCCCTCCTATTACATAAATAATTTATGAATAGTACTTTTCTTCTTCATAATAAACTAAATATTTTAAAAATATTATATATATATATATATATATATATATATATATATATATATATATATATATATATATATAATAATAAAATGATGATGATAATAATAATAATAATTATTATTATTATTATTACTACCACTACTTATATATATTCTTTATTAAGTAAAGAACAATTTCATAATTCAAATTAAAATTGATAAACCTCGTTTCTTTGTTGAAATCCGTAGCTTAGCAGTATCCAATTGAAGTTTATTAAGTTTATTTTTATTTAGAAAATTAACAAGTCAAGTGAAGTTTACTACGTTGTAGGTGCAATCAAAATTCCGTAATTCAAATTAAAACCGATAAATCTCATTTTTTTTCTGATACTCGGTAGCCCATCCATGGCAATTGGTTACGGATGGGCTACGGAAAAAGATAATCCGTAGCCAATTACCACAGATGGGCTACGGACCACTAATAGTATTAATTCTAACTTGTTAATAAGTAGAAATAACGTAATAAAGTGTGTTTATATCTTTATATTTTTCGTATTTATGAAGTTTAGACACAAAGTGAGAGTTTTTGGACCCCTAGATTAAACGTTTATTAAGATTAATGCAATGTTAAGTGAGAACATGATACCTTCGATTTAAACGGCTAATGACTTCGTAGGAGATTTTTCTATTAAAATACGCACGATAATAAAATATGGACCAAGTTTATTTTTATTTGATAAACTAGCAACTCAAGTGAAGTTTACTACGTTGTAGGTACAATCAAAATTTCGTAATTCAAATTAAAACCGATAAACCTCATTTTATTAAAATTTCGTAGCCCATTTATGGCAATTGGCTACAGGTGGGATACGGAAAAATGGAAATTCGTAGCCCATCCATAGTCAATTGCCACAGATGGGCTACGGACCCTAATAGTATGAATTCTAACTTGTTAATAGGTAGGAACAATGTATTAAAGCGTGTTTATATTTTTATATTTTTTATTTTTATGAAGTTTAGACACAATGTGAGAGTTTTTGGACCTCTAGATTGAACGTTTATTAACATTAATGTAATGTTAAGTGAGGACATAATAACTTCAATTTAAACGGCTAATGACTTCATAGGATATTTTTCTATTAAAATACACACGATAATAAAATACGGACCAAGTTTATTTTTATTCGGTAACTAGCAACTCAAGTGAAGTTTACTACGTTGTACGTGCAATCAAAATTCCGTAATTTAAATTAAAATTGATAAATCTCATTTTTTTTAAAGTCCATAGCCTATCCGTGGCAATTGGCTACAGATGGGCTACGGAAAAATAGAAATTCGTAGCCCATCGGTAGCCAATTTCCACGGATGGGCTACGGACCCCTAATAGTATGAATTCTAACTTGTTAATAGGTAGGAACAACGTATTAAAACGTGTTTATATCTTTATATTTTTCATGTTTATGAAGTTTAGACACAATGTGATAATTTTTTGACCCCTAAATTGAACGTTTATTAACATTAACCCAATGTTAAGTGAGGACATGATAACTTCGATTTAAACAGCTAATGACTTCGTATGAGACTTTTCTATTAAAATACGTACGATAATAAAATACAAACCAAGTTTATTTTTATTTGGTAAACTAGCAACTCAAGTGAAGTTTACTACGTTGTAAATGCAATCAAAATTTCATAATTCAAATTAAAACCAATAAAACTCTTTTTTTTTTTAAAGTCCGTAGCCCATCCGTGACAATTGGCTACGAATAGGCTACGAAAAAATGGAAATCCGTAGCCCATCCGTAGCCAATTGTCATAGATGGGCTACGGACCTCTAATAGTATGAATTCTAACTTGTTAATAGGTAGGAACAATGTATTAAAGCATGTTTATATCTTTATATTTTTCGTGTTGATGAAGTTTAGACACAATGTGAGAGTTTTTAGACCCCTAGATTGAACGTTTATTAACATTAACGCAATGTTAAGTAAGAACATGATAACTTCGATTGAAACGGCTAATGACTTCGTAGGAGATTTTTCTATTAAAATATGCACGATAATAAAATATGGACTAAGTTTATTTTTATTTGGTAAACTACCAACTCAAGTGAAGTTTACTACGTTGTAGGTGCACTCAAAATTCCGTAATTCAAATTAAAATTGATAAAACTCATTTTTTTAAAGTCCGTAGCCTATCTATGGCAATTGGCTACGGATGGACTACGAAAAAATGAAAATCCGTAGCCCATCCGTAGCCAGTTGCCACAGATGGGAAAAGGAACGATAATAGTATGAATTCTAACTTATTAATAGGTAGGAACAACGTATTAAAGCGTATTTATATTTTTATATTTTTCATTTTTATGAAGTTTAGACACAATATGAGAGTTTTTAGACCCCTAGATTGAACGTTTATTAACATTAATGCAATTTTAAGTGAGGACATGATAACTTCGATTTAAACTGCTAATGATTTCGCATGAGATTTTTTTATTAAAATACGCACGATAATAAAATACGGACCAAGTTTATTTTTATTTGGTAAACTAGCAACTCAAGTGAAGTTTACTACGTTGTAGGAATAATCAAAATTCCGTAATTTAAATTAAAACTGATAAATCACACTTTTTTTAAAGTCCGCAGCCTATCCTTGGCAATTGGCTATGGATGGGCTACGGAAAAATGGAAATCCGTAGCCCATCTATAGCCAACTGCTACAGACGGGCTACGGACCCCTAATAGTATGAATTCTAACTTGTTAGTAGGTAGGAACAACGTATTAAACGGTTTCATATCTTTATATTTGTCATGTTTATGAAGTTTAGACACAATGTAAAAGTTTTTGGAACCCTAGATTGAACATTTATTAACATTAACCCAATGTTAAGTAAGGACATGATAACTTCGATTTAAACTGCTAATGACTTCGTAGGAAACTTTTCTATTAAAATACGCACGATAATAAAATACATACCATGTTTATTTTTATTTGGTAAACTAGCAACTTAAGTGAAGTTTACTACGTTGTAGGTGTAATCAAAATTCCGTAATTCAAATTAAAACCAATAAACCTCATTTTTTTTAAAGTCCGTAGCCTATCCGTGACAATTGGCTAAGGATAGGCTACGGAAAAATGGAAATCCATAGCAAATTGCCACGGATGGGCTACAGACCCCTAATAGTATGAATTCTAACTTGTTAATAGGTGGGAACAACGTATTAAAGCGTGTTTATATCTTTATAGTTTTTATGTTTATAAAGTTTAGACACAATTTGAAAGTTTTTGGACCCCTAGATTGAATGTTTATTAACATTAACGCAATGTTAAGTGAGGACATAATAACTTCGATTTAAACGGCTATTGACTTCGTATGATATTTTTCTATTAAAATACGTACGATAATAAAATACGCACCAAGTTTATTTTTATTTGGTAAACTAGCTACTCAAGTGAAGTTTACTATGTTGTAGGTGCAATTAAAATTCTGTAATTTAAATTGAAACCAATAAATCTCATTTTTTTTAAAAGTCCGTAGCCCATCTGTAACTGTTGGCTACAGATGGGCTACAGACCCCTAATAGTATGAATTCTAACTTGTTAATCGGTAGGAACAACTTATTAAAGCGTGTTTATATCTTTATATTTTTCAAGTTTATGAAGTTTAGACACAATGTCAGAGTTTTTGGACCCCTAGATTGAACGTTTATTAACATTAACGCAATGTTAAGTGAGGACATGATAACTTCGATTTAAACGACTAATGACTTAGTAGGAGATTTTTCTATTAAAATACGCACGATAATAAAATACGGACCAAGTTTATTTTTATATGGAAAACTAGCATCTCAAGTGAAGTTTACTACGTTGTAGGTGCAATCAAAATTCTATAATTTAAATTAAAACTGATAAACCTCATTTTTTTCTGAAAGTCTGTAGCCCATTCGTGCTAATTGGCTATGGATGGGCTACGGAAGAAAAGAAATCCGTAGCCTAACCGCAGCCAATTGTCACCGATTGACTACGGACTTTGTTATTTTTATTTTTCCCTCCAGTCCTTTATGTTTTATGGACATTTTTTTTTAATAATACATAGTCCGTAGTCAATCCGTGGGTATTTGGCCACTACATGGCTACAAAATTTGTTATGAATTTTGTTGCCGAATTAATTAAATAATTCATAGCTAGTCTGTAGCAAATTTGCCACGGCTAGGCTACGGAATATATATATATATATTTTTTTTTATAATTAAAATTAGTGTCCGTAGCCAATCCATAGCCATTTTTTGTCGCAATTTCAACGTAGCCTAAGTTGGCTACGGATAGGCTACAGACTTAATTCCCCGTAGCAATTCCGTAGCCCATCCATTGCCAATTTACTACGGAAAAAATCTGTCGTCCGTGCACTGTTTTCTTGTAGTGAAGATTACTTTATGAAGGACACTTGGTCTCTCTCTCCACTCAAGCTAACCAATATACAATTTGTATAAGTTTGTTATCCTATCAATTGACAAAAATAAAAGTGTATAGAGTAAGGGAAATAAAATAAAGTTAGTCGTAGAGTGTGTAATTCAAGTTATACACTATAAAAGTTGTTCTTAATTATTTTATGATGTTATAATACAAGAGCTAAAGATCCGATTTTCGTCCTACATGTGGTATAAGAGCAAGGTTGATGCATATGTCTTCTAACTCAATCATGGTATCTATTCTATATTAAGAAATTTTGGTTCATAGTATGTTGCGAATTTATTTATATAGTCACTTTGGATGGTGAATTATAGCATTTCCTAATACTTCTGTGTATATGGGATAACAAAATCATAAAGTGTACCCCAATTTTGACTAACGTTTTTCTCTCATTTGTTGTTTATAAAATTTTCTAGAATTGTTGACTTAAGAATGAATGTCAGTATTTTCAAAGTTATAAAAGAACTCTAGAATTTATTTTCATGTCAAGATTATTGCTAACTTGGCACGTAACTGATATTTGGCTTCTTAAAGTTTTCTAGCCATTCTTTTTGAAAAGCTTGCTAACCAGTAACGAATAAAGATAGTTGATTGTTAGTCACCAAAGTGACTCAATCATTAATAACCATCATTGGGTATAAATCTGATTGTAGATTGGTTGCTACCAAAGTGGCCTAATCATATAATTTATGATTGAATATTTATGGTTTCGTAAGCCTATAGAGATTATAGAGATGTAAATTACCCAAGGGTGATTTATTATTTCTATGATGAAAAGTATAGTTGAGTTGTGTTATATCCAAAGGTATATACGACATCTCAATTTTTATAAAAGTTCAAGCTAGTTTGACTATACAAATCAAGGGTTCAAACATAATTTCATAGGTATAACATGAGGATCCTGACCTAACCTATTTTCAATTTGACCCAATCTTAGTATTTGACACCTTCCATTTAGTTAGATTTAGCTAGTTTTATTTTAATTCTAAGTTTAAGTCAGAGATTGTTGTGTGATTTCTAACGCAAGTGCACGTATTGCAATAAGTAATAAAGTAGTAAATAAATATCATTTCCACGAGGACTGTGATTATTAAGTACCGAAATTGGTGTAGCTTTAACTTTATTCGGACAATCAAAATCTGAAAATTTGTAATTAAAAACTAAATAATTAACAAAACTAATGAAACTAACAATAAACAATTACAAGTTTTATGGAAAAGTTGATTCAATAATTGTAAAGCTCTAAGGGTTCCAATTTCACCAAGATTCATCCTACTCGAATCTGTTGATTAAATCCAATTGACAACTATTCCTTATGCTGCCAGCAATATCACCAAGGTAGATATTAATCTTTCTCAAGTATCAACAACCTATCCCAATAAGCAAACTACCTACATCTCTGTGATAATTGTGAACTTATAGAATTCATTAAGAATGAGAAATTTAAATGTTGCACTAGATCTCATAATTATCTCTAACTTATGACAATTTAATGGTACTCCACACATGGTCTAATCTAGTTATCACTTCTCAGTCTCAAACCAAACCATAAAACAAGCAATTATTGGCCAGACAATCACAGGCATTAAGCATAGTGTGAAATACTCAGCATAAAAATAGAATAATATGTCAATCAATTAACCAACATAATTCGAGTGATTAAAATCTGGCTACATCGTAGCTCTAGAAAAATAATCTAGCAACTCATAATAAATGTAAATAAAATCCAAAATCTATTGAAATTCATGATAAGAGAGAGAAAAAAACTATAAATCTCAAGAAAGTCGTGGCGAAATTTTGTCTTTAATCCGTCCTTCCTCGTCAATCTTGCAGTTTTCTCATGTTTTCTCCTCTTCAAACGTTGGTTTTTCTCTCTAGAACAAGCCGTCAGCCAAAAGAACTCGTTTACACGTTTGTTTTCTTCCTTTTAACATAGGGTTTCTTTTTTTCGCGTCTTTTTACAAAATTACCCTTAAATTTCCTGCGACGCTGCACAGCTGCGCTATGACTACACTACTTCTATTTTTCTTCAATTTCTTCACAAGTTGCATGAAAGCCAATCCTTTACTATTTCTCTTCAATCTTCGCCTCAAAACTTAGCTTGTCTCTCGGAAATTAGCTATAACTCAAATCAAACACAAAATCAATCAAATTGCTCATAAATTACTCGAGAACCAACAAAATTCAAGTGAAAAGGTACTGAAATAATATATCAATAATGCACCTAACAGAGTTTCTGTAACACCCCGAACCCAACCCCATGCTATAGGTCAAGTCCGGACCTGTCACTCGGACAGAGTCTCCTCTGTACCGTGGACTAAACTGTTACCTGTAAATAGCCGCATACAATCTTTGACTCACATCCAATAACATATAAAATCTATCCTTCAAGATATTCATAGTCAACCTAAAGTCACAAGGCCATCCGAGCCTTGGAGCAACAAAATCTACTTATAGCACACAAGCACGCAAGACAAAGTTAACTTTAATTATAAGTAGTTGAATACATCTATAACCAAGTTCTTCTATTAAGTTAACAAACACACAAGCATGCAATAAAAGAAGTAACTAGAATCTATTATTACATGCCATCTAACTTCATAACCACATACATGATTACAACTTCCAAGCTTATATACAAGACCTCAAGGTCTCAAAACACAACAACTAACAACAATTCCAGGCAAATTGCACATATAATCAACCTTATCACACAGAAATCAAGGAATCTGATCTACATGCACTTCTTCTTCTTCCTCTACTGCTACTAGCTGGGGATTCACCTCAGCTTCCGCTGAAACATGTTAAATGAAGAGTGAGCAACACTGTTGCCTAGCGAGGGAGGTGATGCAACATACCGGGGCGTGCAATATGATATGCAAACACAAGAAGTCATATATATATATGACATAAAACAACAAGATTAAATAGCCAAGTAATTAATCACATTAAAAAGGATATGATTCCACTTTAAATCTTAAATCTCGAACCACGAGCCTTGAACTTTACGCAAGTGTCAGCAAACCCTTACTCCAACAAGTTGGGATACTCCGGATGTATCCCGATCCTACGACCCTTTCTCCTGAGGTAGGTCCATATGCCCAACAAGTGAACCACGCCTCTAGGGTAGTGGATTATACTTAGCGAGAAAAGGAATAGGTACCATGGTAGTCGAGGGAGCACGGCAAGCCCGACGCCGCCCGTGTTTCTTGACGCTTCCATGTCTGAAAAGGTTGCGAAACCCCAAGACGAGTACACAAAAATCAAGATACCAAATAACACGTAAGAGGGTTGACAAAGTAGGCCGCCCTCACATATAAACACGATATAAGCCAACATATGCACGAGTTAGCTATTTAGTCACGAAAGAGACAATTATCATATTCTTCCACAAAACTCTATAAAAAGCTTGAATAATCCTTATCGTGCACATAAAACACCTTATCTAATAATTACAAATGCATATAAACACAAAAGCATTCAAAAATACCTTTTTCCCCTTTGTTAACTTTCCGATTTCTTTTCCCACGTAAGGTTCAAGGTTCCAAATTTACAAGCCAATCATTCTACGCTCCTAGGTAGGTCAAAAGACACATATCTAAGCCTTGAAAACCCGGTTTGGAAACAAAAGCTCGGGAAGGCCCCGAGCGGGTTTGAACTACAACTACCCTAACCAAACCCCGTTTTCATGTAACGAAGGCACCAAAAGGCCTTCCATACCCCACGGATACCTAATCCAAAGCCCAAACGTACCTGGATTGCTTAACGTGGAAAACCCCCTTTTAAAAGTTAACTAATTTCACAATTTAGCTTATTTTCGGGCAATTCAAACTTACGTGAGCCTTTGTCTAGTTCCACTAATGTCTAAAGTACCTAAAGGAAGGTTTAATTCACTCTAATTAGCCATTTACATCAAAACCCTAAAATCACGTTACTATTTATCATCTTCTTTGAGTTTTCAAGATTCAACCATGACAATAGCTAATACTCAACACAAACATGGTCTAGAGAGCATAATAAACATATATCTCATAATATATAAGCATATTTATAGTCATAAGTAACTAATCACACAAATGTAAAACTTGACATAAATTCTGAATCAATGTAAATGCTAACTCTCTCACAATTAGATGATGAAAGCAAGTTGTAGAAGCTCCTAAATGCACCAAAGAACTTCCATGGTATGCCAAGAGACCAAGATTGCAAAGTTGGATGAAGAAATCCCTCTCTTTTTCTTCCTATAGGCTGTCGAGTTTGGGGGAGAGGTAATTTGGGTATTAAGGCAATTGTTTTAGATATGAAATGCTTGTGTGTGTGTGTGTGTTATGTTATGTATATAGTTAATGCTAAGTTTTGCTAAGTTAAACATCACTAATGGTTAATCAAATGAGCTTAAACTCTAATCAAATGCTAACCAATTCAAAACCAAGGTTGTTACGTACGTAACACTATTTAAATGTTGCGAAAAATATTTTCTAATTGTATGCTCCCAAGCTCAAAAGTCCAAAATGTTAAGTTCCCGATTCCTATTATGTGTCATATGACCTAGGAAAAATATTAAATCGCATATTCGAGACGGTCAAAAATCTTATGAATAGTGTCTAATAGTAACATAATTAAAGAAGACAAGAAATGCACATAAAATGCATAAGTAGTTTATGCAACAGTTATTTCAAAATATGTGATGAAATCCCTCATAGTTTCCTTGAATCCATCATCAATTAATCACTTTTCATTCTCTTTCACTTTTTTAAGCCACTTCCTACACAAGCACACATTAGATGGCACTTAGGAGCCAAGACAAAGCAACTCGTGTTCAAGAACAAAGAATATATATTTCATCAAGAACATTAAAAGCATCGACAACATGAAGGCATTGACATATGCAGATGTGGAGGACATTGAGGTGGGTGCGAATTGGCTCCCCATAGATTATTTGGCTGCTGTTGCAGAAAGGGCTAGCATCATCTGTAACACCCCGGCTAAGTGAATACGTGGCCACAAAGGGTCCAACGCAGAGGCACACCAGCGATGCACACCTTCAAGATATTGTCCACTCTGGGTTACCCCACTGGGCCCTTCACGGTTTTGTTCCCCCCGTGTTTCCACGGGAAAACACGTCTTACAATGTAAAATATTGTCCGCTTTGCATAGGGAATCCATTATGGGCCCACACACTCACTCACGGTTTTATTCCCAGCCAGGCTAAGCGAATACTCACAAAGGAGCAGAGGCACACCCGCACTAGAACGCGTCTCACAATGTAAGATATTGTCCGCTCTGCACAGGGAATCCACTATGGGCCCACACACTCACTCACGATTTTGTTCCCAGCCAGGATAAGCGAATACTCACAAAGGAGCAGAGGTATACCCGCACTGGAACTCGTCTTGTCGAATACAAGGCGGAACCCCCTCTATATATTCAATAGCACCAGCTCAAAGACTTTCGATGTGGGATTGTGTTACCACATCATCTATGAGAAAGAAAAACAGTAAGAAAGAGCCATGGAGAGGAGAATCAAGAACTCATTGTTCCACATAAGTGAAGCAAGTTTGTACCGATCAAATAGGGTTTTCAAGAAACCCACTAAGACCTTCCCTTGTCTTCATGCATGTAATCAAGAAATATTGACGACAGAAAAGAATTTCAAAAAGCTTGTTGTGAGATTCTCTGCTAAAATATGTGTTGTGCCCTATGAAGAAGTATTGAAAGAAACCTCAAGGGATAGTTTCTCTATGAAGGGTTCCAAAAGAAATAGGTATGAAAGTGAAGACTGTGTGGAAAAATTTAGGGTTATAAAGAAGATGAAAGGTAATGGCGGCAGAACAAAGATTGATGAGAATGACCCTAATCCACCACCACCACTACTGGAAGCATACAAGAAATGCATTCAAGGACTTGCCCAAGGCAAATCCGTTTCTCAAGAGAAGTTGGTGATACAAAAGAAGCTTTTCGATACTGATCTAAGCAAAACCCAAAACCGCTTATCAATACCATTCAAGAAAATCGTTAATAGTTTTCTTGATGAAGATGAAGAACATAGACTTGGTCTTCGCAATGGGAGAAATATGGAGTCCATGGTGGTGCCACTGATAGATCATTTACTTAAGCGTTGGGAGGTAAGCTTGAGGAGGTGGGAGATGAAGAAGGAGGTGCAGAAAAATACTAGCACATCATATGTCTTGTGTAAACCATGGAATAGCATTCAAGAAGAGAATGGTCTTAAAACTGAAATGGTTGTGCAACTATGGGCGTTAAGAGTTGATGGAGATTTGTGGTTTGCTCTTGTGAAGGAGCCACAAGATCATCAATGTGGACATCAGTCTGGGAATGGAGACTTGGCAAGTTGCAGTAGCAATAGTACTGTAGCCAGAGCGTCATCATCGTCTTCAGTAGACCATGATTAATTACGTATACAATATCAAATATTTAGGGATCGTTTTATATATTATATTTTTCTCAAATTTTGTTGTTGTTTTAGCGAGATTTTTTTTTTATTTTTATAATTTGATCACACAACTATGGATGGAAATTATTCTGACATTGGATATATATATATAATATTAGTTATTTAGTTTTCAGTTTCTTTGCCTTTATTTTTATAAAAAATAAGTCTTCTTGTGTTGCTTTTGTAATACAAGTTATTGACCTCAATATTTTTTTCACAATTCAAGATATTTCTGATGTAAGACCTGCATATGTCCAAAAAAGATCTAATTCGAAAGATAAACAAAAGAGGCTTGTTACCTAACAGTGTTTATAAAATAATATTGATACGAAACTATTGCAAGATCAACTTTTCATCGAATCACCCCCAAGAATCTTTATCAATATGATGTTATCAGGATTAGCTTTGTGATGACTTTCACTATAAAAAAAATTAAATTTTACGAGAGATGGTTCCTCTCACCGTATCATCGCCTATTTAGAATTTGCGATAGCACGGTGAGAGAAACATCCGTTAGACACGAGGTGGTTGCCAAAATCGTACCCCTCAACAAGCCGTCACCAATTTGTCGACGGCTGAGAAACTATCTCCAGCTCGTCTCCAATTCTTCTGTCACCAAGCTCTCTCCAAATTACCCATCTCCAAGCCGTCACAACAGTTTGCTGTCACCGTGCTCTCGCCAACTTAACTCGTCCCCAAACTGTCACAAAAATTGTCCTCGCCAAGCCCTCGCCAACCTTTCCCGTCACCCGGCCGTCACCAATGTTTGCCGTTATCGAGCACTCACCAACTTAACCCCTTACCAAACCGTCACCAAAATTATCGTCGTCAAGCCCTCACCAACCTTCCCCTCCATCGACACAAACAATCACAAAAAAGATTCATAAAAATTAACCCATCATCAAAATAGTAAGCTCAAAAAAAAAATCCGTTGTCGCTTATTATAATTAAGAATTTTATAGATACATCAGGTGCCTTATTTTGTTTTAAGGATGTATAAATCTTCTAATGTATTTAACCAAACCGCAAGATTAAAAGCTGCAACTTCTTAGATAATTTGTAATAAAGACTTAGCATTATAAAGGAAAAATAAATGATGACTCCATAATCATTATAAAACAGAGGAAATTATAATCACCAAAAGGACCAAATAATTCAAGTTATAATGCATACATTTATATCTATCCTTTTTCGTGTATGGAACAACCTCTAACAAGTAGGATGAACTTATGTTACATAGTGCAAACAATGCTCAGTGCCCACTCATAGGGTATCATGCAGATTAAGTATAACATAACAAACTCAACAATCTCATCAGTCCAAAGAACAAAGCCTCATAATTTACCAAAAAAATAAAGGAGAACCATATACATACGATGGAAAAATCAAAAACTGTAAATTTTAACTAAACATAAATATAATTAATTAAGGCATATATGAAACAATTCCAGAAAACTAAAATTCTGACTTTTGAGGCTTTTCGAGTTTATGGGTAATTGACAGAAGTTCTATTAGAAAACCATACCCATGACAATCAATACAACTCCTCAATGCAGATTCTTTACTACAACAAAGAAGCAAATCACAAGACATACAAGTATTTTAGATACATAAATATGCCAAAATAGAGAATAAAGAAAATGATAGACCACAAAAAATAAAGAAGTATTAGAGAAGTAATTCTAATGTTCACTCATCGAGTTAGATATAGATGACAGTGATAGATATTACTACAAGTACGAGCTTTTAACTAAACACAAAGCAATATGAGAAAAAAAAAAGCGAAGAGAACCTTTCATCACCTTAGCCACCAACATTCATTGGTCAACCATTTTCACTACTCATCACATACACACACATTCATATACAAACAATAAAATCACAAAAAACCAAATAATTATAGGAAATCTTATGGCTGCTAGTAACTACAAGATTAATACGACACCAAAATCTATAAAGAATATATAAACATACTTCTTGCCAATGGCAATGGAAATTAAGGGATTACTAGTCATAGTTATGTATACACTATATGAAAATAATAAATGTATACCATAAACAACCTTTTTCTTTTTCATTACCATTAAACATTCTTCACATAAAATAAATTTCCCATGTACAATAACAAGGAGGCCGAGCATACCTTTACTCGAAGGTTTTTCACATTGTCTGCATTGGCATTCGAGCTAAAGCCTGCCCAACTGGTCCAAAATCCCGTTTGACCTAGGTGAAGGAATCAATAAAACAAGACCAAAAAAAGTTGTAAAAGACTATGCATAATCAAATTTTCATAACAATTATAAAACAAAAATAAAAATAAAAAAGATGTAATTTTACTCTCCAAATAAAAGTCAACTGACACCAACAAGAAGCAAACGAAGGAAAATCTCAGCTTTAACAAAATTAGAATATACTTTATTTAGCTTACAAATAGAATAATTTAACAAAATTAGAATATACTTTATTTTGCTTACCTAACCTCTACAATTTGGTTGATGGTGAAGCAAGTGGAGATGGTGGCGGTGAGATTGGGTGTGGGAAGTAGGAGGCGTCGAGGAAAGGACTGGGGAAGGCAGAAAAATAAAAATGGGCAAAGAATCAAACATTGGATTCATTTTACCTTTCGACATCGTATAGTCATATACGTATATACATATGTAAATTTACAGATCTATACATGTACATATATGTATAAATGTATAGATCTATATAAATTAAAAGAGGTGGGTTACCTTCAATGGTGGAGTCAAGGCTGATGGTAGCATGAGTGGTGCGTAGGGGTGGGGCTGCTGGTGCACATGGGTGGGGGATGAGGGGTTTGGGGAGTAGGGGTACTGGTGCGAGGGGAAGGGGTGGGATGGTAGGTTGTAGGGGACGTGAGGGTAGGAGGTTGTTTTTAAAATTAGATCAGCCCTAATTGCGGCTGATCTCCTTTATTTAATTTTTTTTTAAAGATTGGTGGTGACAGGCCAATTGGGTCTGTCACCCTTGTGGGAGGTGTCTCCAATTTGAAGATGGGAGGCGTTCCCGTCTCCAATTTTGGAGACTGCGAAATATGTCGTCACTAACAGTGATGGCTTGGGGATGATTTTTTTTCTCTCACACTATACCGTCACTGTCCTGTCATAAAATTGGCGTCAATATTTCCCTTCACCAAGCCGTCGCCGTATTTGTGAAGGGATGGCGATGGTCCGTCGTAAAATTTAGTTTTTTTTGTAGTGTTCGTTTCTAATGTATATATTACATTTAAAATGATGTATTTCAATTTGAATTTCTACACCGGCTAGGACTATATCTCAATATAAATGACACAAGACGATTTCACATTTCAAGATTGAAATGGAATCGCATATTTTCACGCTCACCATAGTGCGTGATTTATCTAAACTTCCTATTAATGAACAAGTCAATAAACAAAAAGGATAGTGAAACTATTCATCTTTAAGATTTGATACAACCGAGAAAATGAAGAAATTAAGAGATAGCTGCCATCAATTTTGTACAAAGAGATTCATATTTTCATAATTGATAAAAGTAATTAGGTCTCACCTCCTAATAATTATATTTCTTTTTTTCTAAATTTTTTTAAAAATTTCAATTCACAACTCTGAAACTTACACCATTTGTTTTCTGAATGCAAATCATCATGTTTAATTTGTTTTCTGAATAGAAGTCATCATGTTTAAGGCACATGAATATATAAGATGAATCGGGTTGGATTGTGTTTGTCATTAGATTAGAAATTCTGGGTGATACCTCAGTTTTAGACGATGAATCTATTGATACCAAACTCTTTTTTTTTGGCTACGCAGGCAGATTGTATTTCATTAAAATATGAAAAGGTACATAGAAGCTGGGACATCATACGACCAAATACAACAAAGAAGCTAGCCTAGTAAAAATTAAGTCCAATGAAGCACGGGATAGCTAATTAACAAACAAACCAAGTGCAATTGTCAGATTGAGTTTGTCGGTTAATTATTCCCGCACTGGTTAATCAACTAACCAATCCGGCATTGCAAAGTCTGGAGCAACAAAAAGGACAACAAGTACAAGGTTGAACCAAAAAGTAGCCAAAAGGCAACCAACAACAATCCAGCAAAACATGATACTTCTGACATCATCAATATCAGAATAAGCTCCAAGGACAAGGAAGTATCGAAGGTCAAAGTGAAGCTCAAATAACTTCGACAAGTTCAACAAGGAAAATCAATTCTTCATCTGCAATTTCTTCAAATTATGTGCCAAGAACTGAAACAAGCATCAAAGAGTTGAATGAAGCGTATAATGCTTCAGAAAACACAACCAAGTACAAAAATTTGGCAAGGTGTTTATGAACACATTTGCAACAAGGAAAAGGGGAGAGGAGATGAGGGATTAATGGTCAAGCCAATAAAGGGGAAAAGAGAAATTAGGGAGAGGCGCCACGGCCAAAGATGGCTTGGCCGTGGCAAAGGGGAAGAAAAAAATGAGGAAAGATGATGGGAAAGATAAAGAAAGTGGCAATGGCCACACGAGAGAAAGGGGGAAGAAGGAGGAAGGGAAGAGGAGGATTGGCCATAAGCATAAAGCCAAGGCCAAAAAAGAGGGGATATTTATACTGACCTTTGATTTACTACATACACATAAAAGGAAAATGCCATTTCTTAATTATCTGAAGTACATGATTGTGAGAGAGATCAATAATACACATAAAAGGAAAAAAGCCAAATTGGTGCATAAATTTTGCGCAAAAAGCTATTTTAGTCTCTCAAATATGGAAAATACCCATTTTAGTCCATCTCTTTTACTACCATTAGCCTTCTTTTAATGGTCAAAGGTTTGACCTTTCTAAAAGTCATAAATTCCCTTATAGTAGTTAGGCATGAAAGGAAAAAAATACAATTAAAAAATCGTTCAGTTATTTAACCGTTGGGATATTTATGATATTAATTGATTGCGTCAATTTATTAAGAAAATAAATATGATACCTGTTAATAAAAGAATAATTTTGACAAATTTTATCACTTGTTTTTTAATTACGAAACAACTTTACCCAAATAAAAATTGAAGATAGATTATTATAAATAAAAAATATAGCTTAACCTAAATAGAGCTATAAAAATAAAATATAATTCAACCTTAATAGAGCTTTCCTTTAAAGAAAGAAAAAGTCGATTAGTTTCAATTAGGTGAAATTATATTTTTTTATCGATGAGAAGTGAAAAAGGAGAAAGAATAATAATAAAATATTTTTTATAAGGGCATTTATGTCTTTTAGCACTATTAAACATTTGACTGTTAAAAGAAACCTAACCATAGTCATAAAGAGGGACTAAAATAGGTATTTTTCAAAAGTGATGGAGTAAAATAACCTTTTACGCAAAGTTCAGGGACCAATTTGGCTTTTCTTCCAATCTTATCTAGTAGTTTGGGTAAATCATTACATCTTTTTTTTTTCCACAATAACAAGGACTATCATTAGTTGGAAAAGAAGTGCATGAGATAAAGTAAATCTATGTTTGAGAGCTTGGAATTAGAAAGAACTAAACTAGCTAACTAGGTAATTGAATACTAATATATATAGGGAAAGATTGTTAGTCTTACAACTTTTTGTTATCCAAAACAAGCAAGCTACCTTATTTTTTTGTACTACAAACAAGGGAGAAAGGTAACTTGAGGGATAATGGACGTCAAGCGATCTTTCTCCTTGCTTCAATCATCTGTTTTAATATTATTATTTTTAGATAAGTTCTCTTACTGAGTTTTTGTTTGTTCACTTCTAGTATTTTTGCTTGTTTTCTTTGGAGCTAAACAAAGTAAGCATTTTAGCTTTGGAAATGATAGTGACCTCTCCATTCGACGACTTTTGTTAGAGATACCTCTTTTATGTAGCTTTCATTAGTGTTAGAATTGAATAATTATTCATAGTATTTAGATTGAAAATAATAATTGAGGAGTTTGATCTCACCAAGTGATTGTATATGTAGGTTGTATTTCTGGATTAAATTTTATGAGGGTTTGGAGACTTATTAAGTTTATGATTTTAGTGGCTCTAAATTGTTTATTTTGTTGTTGGGGGCCTAGTGAGTTTGAATAGTTATACCCTTTAAGCATGCAACTTGTCATTTTTATTTAGGTTTGGGGAGTGACACGAATTATAAAAAAATAATTTAAAATTAATGAAAAAATAAATGAAGAGAATTTTGTTATACACATGTATACAAGAGGCAAAAATTATATTTCTTCTTTTCTAATTGTTTTTATTCACTAGTCAAACAGCAATTTCAATTCAAAACTCTAAAATTTTTCATTTGAATGCAAGTCGTGATGTGTAAGACACATGAATAAGAGCAAGTGGCTCAGCTTCTGTTTGTTATTAGATAACAAATTTCGGGTGATACTTTAGTTTTAGACAAATAATCTATTGAGATTGAGCTTTGATTTAGTAAAAGCACAAAAAATAATAAAACGAAAACGAAAAAAGCCATTTCTTAATTATCTGAAGTATATGATTGGGAGACTTAAATAATTCTTTTCCATCACATTGCGAGCAATTTATCTAGTAATTTGGGGAATCGTTAAGTGTAAAATAATAAGGATTATCATTAATTGAGAAAAGAAATACATGAGATACGAAAATTAATCCATATTTGAGAGCTTGAAACTAAAAGAAGTAAACTAGTTAAATTCTATATAACAATACAAATTTAAGAAAAGATTGTTAATGTTAAATTCTGTATAACAACAAAAATTTAAGAAAATATTACTAATTTCACAACTTTAATTGGTTTGTCACAACTAAAAGAAAAGAATGTCAAGTGTTAAGATCTTATTTTAATTATTTTTTATTGAATATTTTTAGCAAAAATTATGGATATTATTGTGTGGATATTGCGTGTAGAATTTTGTTATTGCAGGTAAGTTGCTATGAAGTATTCAAGTGCAAGAGAAGTTCGAGTTTTAAGGAGTTATAATGCAAGTAGTATTCAAGCCATAAAAAGTCCAAGTTCAAATAGAGTTTATGCTATGAAGATTTCCTACATCTTAGGTAATAAGGTTCAAGCAATCAAGAACTCTTGTGCTAAAGAGATAAACTTGAGGACGTTCCTACCTATATTCAAAATCTGCACCAAACCCCATAAATAGGCGTATTTATTCTCAGTTGAGGGAGAATGAGCAGTGAGCAAAGAATAAGCAGTAGAATCGTGAATTAGTTGTAGGCAGTCTGTGTCAAGTTGTGTTGCAACATATTGTGTAACAGAGTGTACTAGATGTTCTAGTTAGTGTTGCAACATAGTCTGTTTTAGACAAATGAATTGATTGATCCATCTAGAGTATTGTGACAATTTAGTTTATGTTTTTAGTATGCATTATTTGGGAGAAGAAGGTGTGTTCTCAGGAGATAACTTTGTAAGTCGAGGGGAGCTCGCCAAACTAGAGAATCTACTAAGGGAGTCTTACACCTAGGCGGCAAGGGTTAAGAGGGAGTCTTCAATTGCGTAAGTTTCATTGGTGTCTGTAATCTCTTGAAACTTAGTGGATTGATTTGTTAGGCCAGGGAGTGGCCTCATGGATGTAGACCTAGTTGGTCGAATCACGTTAAAATTTATGTGTCCTTACATTTATTGCAACAAATTGACTTTCCTGCAAATTTACTTTGTTGGTTTGTTTATTATCAAATTAATTAAGCGCCAGAAATTTACAATTGACATCAAGAACAGGTTACTGAACTAACTCAGTTAGATATTTGGAAAAGTTTTTTTGGCTGTTTTTTTGCAAGTATGGACACAATTCGTGATAGAAGTTCAATTAACAAACCATCACTACTGGATTGATCAAACTACTCATATTGGAAGGCTCAGATGAGAGCATTTATCAAATCCATTGATAAAAGAGCTTGGAAGGCAGTCGTCTTAGGATAGGCACATCCTACAATGAAGAATGATGAAGGAATTGATGTGCCGAAACCTGAGGATCAGTGGTCCACAAATGAGGATCGTTTGGCTAACAATAATTCTAAGGCTTTAAATGTTATCTTCAATGTTGTTGATCTAAATCAATTCAAGTTGATCTCAACTTGCGAAACTGCTAAGGATGCTTGGACTATTTCACAAACTGTATATGAAAGAACGATAGTCGTCAAAGTGTCCAAGCTTCAAATTCTTGCAACAAGATTTGAAGAATTGAAGATGCAAGAGGATAAGACTATTGCTGATTTCAATGGCAAGTAATTGTGTGACATTGCAAATGAGGCGTTTGCATTAGGTGAAAAATACTCAGATTCAAAGCTTATGAGGAAAGTCTTGCAATCATTTCCCGATAGATTTGCCATCAAGGTTGCTGCCATTGAAGAAGCAAGAGTTGTTGATGACATGAAGCTAGATGAATTAATGAGTTCACTTTGGACATTTGAGATGAAATTTAAACAAAAGATAAAAGAGAAAAACATTGCATTCCAAGCAGTAGTCCAAAAGCTAAATGATCAAAGCTCTTACTATGATGAAGATGCAGAGATCACAGAATCTTTAGCATTGCTCACGAAGAATTTTAACAAAGTGCTGAAAAAATGGAAGAAGCAGAGATGTGGATCAAGGCCAGCGACTTTTGAAAGAAAACAAACTGTTACAACAAATCCTAAGACATTCAGAAGGCAAAATAGAAAAACGTTCGAGGAAAAAAAGAGAAATAAAGGTATTCAGTGCAGGGACTACGAAGGATTTGGTCATATATAAGCTAAATGGGTAAATACATTGAAGAAAAAGAACAAAGTCATGAATACCACTTGGAGTGATGAAGATTCAGATGACTCTTTTAAAAGTGACAAGTAACACACCAACAACTATGTTGCATTCACTATTGCAACAAGACAAAATGGTAGAAAGTCTGGTTCAGTAGATATCGCACCTTCTGTTGCAACAACGTCCACAACAGAACATGTGCTATCAAATGACAGTAGCACGAATTTAGAAACAGATAGTGATGATGATCTGGATAAAGAAGGAATCATGAAAGCATATAAGGAGATGTACGGAAAATGGTTGATTGTATGCAAGAAGAATCAAGAGCTAGAAGAAAAGATCAATGAATTGGAGGAACAAAAAGCCGACTTAACAAAATCTGTGAGAAACCATCAGATCCAAGCAGCCAAGAGTCAACTGAAGATTGAAGTATTGCAACTGGAGCTGAAACAAACTCAGCGAAATGTGAAGATGTTGAATTCAGGTACTTTGAAACTTGATCATATGTTGTCAATTCAAAAGCCAAATGGAGATCATACTGGACTTGGGTTCCAAGAAGGTACTTCAACTGGTAAAACTATCTTTGTTAAAGAAACTGAGGAACCGAAGCTGGAACCGCATATTGCAACATCTCCTGTGCAACAAAAGCAAAAATTTCAGAAGGAAAGCGAAAGAGATTTGTTTTAATCTGTCATTACTGCGGCGTTCTTGGACACATCAGACCACGATACTATAGGTATATTGATGATGTGAAAAGATGTATGTTTGTCAATCTTTTCTTTCATGGTAAGCCTAGAAAATCACCAAACGTAAGTGTTGATTTGTTGCAACAGAACTTGAAACAAATATGGGTAAGCAAATCTATACACACTTGTCTAATTGTTTATACCTTATTACAAACTTGTACCACTAACTCATGGTATTTTGATAGTTGTTGTTCTAGACATATGACAAGAGATCGTGGTATGTTGACAAATTATCGAAGTTGCTCAGAAGGTCAAGTAACTTTTGGTAATGGTGAGAAAGGTCGATAATAGTTTCTGGTTAGTATCTTGTTGTAACAGAAGTTAAACAAAATAAATAAACGCATGTAGAAAGTAAAGACACCAAGATTTAACGTAGTTTAACCGTGCAGTCTATGTCCACGGGACATCCCCTCGTCCAACAAACCTATTTCATTAATAAATCACAAGTTACAATATCAATGGACTTACACAAGTAAAGACTCCCTCTTGACTTCGACGCCTTGATGATGAACTCCTTAATGAACCTAGGTTTGGCGAGATCCCCTCGACTTGTAACATTATCTCCCGAGAACTACACCTTCTTCTCCCGAAGAATGAACAAAACAATAAATAAAAACTCTTCCTATTCAAAAGATTAAAACAATATGCATAGCGGAAGCATAAATAAGTTGTCTATTTCGCAGTCTGTTGTAGCAACACATTGATTATCAGATTTCCTCTGTTACTGACTTCTATTGCAGCACATCGTCAATCTGCTGCAGCAAAACCTGACAGCTCGAAAATATTCAACCAATTCCTTGTTTTCAGCTCTGTTTCTCGGTCTTGTTCTGCACACCTTTCAGACGTGTGAGGCTCTCTATATATGCTGAATTAATTGTCTAAACCTCCACAAGGTAATCCATGCTTGAGCTTGAGTCTTTTATGGAATGACTTTGTCTTCAAGCAAATCTTTAAATAAGACAACTTTCCTTTTGAAATAAGATCACCTCAAATCAAGCAATTAAGGAAATGTCAATTTGTCTTTTCAACTCTCTTGTAAATATGGTAAACCATTCAATCAAAGTTTTCCAAACATATATGCATGGGTAGATTAACCAAATAAAAGGCGAACTTCTGCACAACTATGTGGGCAGATTAACGAAAGAAAAGGTTTTCATCCTGAAAACCAGTTTCCAACTTCGTGTTCAATTGTGCGTTTAAACAATTAAAAACGTTTACAAATATAACATATTAATAAGTGAATCAACCACAGTGATATGCCTAATTCATACAGTGAAACAGATGAAAAGACAGTAAATAAAGTATACACAGTATTTTAACGTGAAAAACCCAACTTGAAAAAAATTATGTGACCAATCCCTGGTCAAAATAGGCAATCCATTAGATGTTTCATAGTTACAATAGTCAATGGACTTATGTGATTGACAACTCTCTTGTAACCCTCACTGCCTAGACCATCTAACTCACTTAAGGATTTACAACCTAGCGAGATCCCCTCAACTTAGCATATTCTCCCGAATACTCACCTATTTCTCCTGAATGATGTTTAATGAGACAATTGAATAGAGTGTTTGCAAACAAAACCTGCTCAGTGTAATTATACGTCCTAAACAAACTCTCACCATAGTGTTTCCCCAGACAGACTTAACAAACACATTACAGCTCTTATAATATCTAGACTTTGCTCTCCGTTATCTGTCTCCCTTGATTCTTGTGCGCTTATCAGTATATATAGGTGAGAGTGCTGCAATTCTTGGGCTCCAAGCATCCGTAGATATTATTGGCCTTTTTAGGAGTCTTTACCCAAGTCAATCTTCAAAGATTTGTTCAATCAAAGATTTGCTCAATTAGAATCTTTCTTGGCCTCATCAGAATCGCCTCATAATTGTAGTTGCAGCAAATTTATAGCTTTCCATATAAGATGAATCCTACACAATCTTTTACCAAAACAAGATCTGTGTTGCCAAAAATAAAGACAATTAAGATGATGTAAATTGTTCCTAATCTCGGGCTAAATTTTAGACGGGCTAACAAGCTCCTCCTTTGACTTTGTTTTTGGCAAAACAAACCAATGCTAAGTACCTGCAGTACCTGCAATACCTGCATTTTTATGCTACCACCAAGGTGAAGTCTATTTTCCTGAAATTTTATGTTGAGAACATTTTGCTAGGTATAAATAATTTGAGTATGTTTTATGAGTCTAGCATTTTTTAAGACTTTCAACATGAAAGATTTTGGAGAGGTATTTTTCACTCTTGGCATCCAGATACACTACGATAGGTGTTGTAGGCTTTTGGATCTATAACAAAAGGTTCATATTGATCGAGTTCTTAAATGATTTAATATGGAGAACTGTAAGCCTTATTGCTCTATCCAAAGGGACTTATTTATGAGATTGTGCATGCTCTACTGGTTTGAAAGAATGCATGCCCTAGAGAGATTTATCTGTCTAGAGGTGATTAACTTATTGAATGTTGTGTATTCTCTCATTCATCTTCATGATTGAGATAATTATAGTATGTTGTACCATCTGCCCAAATGGGAGGTCATGATGATACACTTGGGTCTTAGATACAACTTATTTTTATTGGGAGCCATTGTAATTACCCATATTTTAATCTAGTTTCCCTTATGACCAAACAGTCATGGATTTGACGAGAAAATGGAGACATTGTTACTAAGAATATAAAATAAACTCAATGCTTGTTGATCTTCTAATTAGAGGTTTGAGATCATAATATTTAAATAGCATGTTGAGATGTGGGTATTATGGAGTCCATGACATAAAGAGATCCATGAGACGTGTACAATATGCTAATGTTATTGAAAGCTTGATGTATGTTCAAGTGCGCACTAGGCTTGGTATTGATTTTGCATATGAGTGTTCTATTGTCTTTTGATGCTATTGATTAGTGGGAGTTTTGAATTTTCATGATTTGTCAAATATTCCTAGTATTGTGTATTTTGTTTCGCACTTTTGGTGTATCCGTACAATAACATATTATTTTATGATTTTTTTATAACATAAATGATTATTCTATGAATACTCATATGTGTGTTAATGGTCTCGGTTTGGTGTCCATATTGATAAGACCATCTATTGAGTTTAAATATCTCCATAAGGACACCATTTTGATCGGAGATATGTATTATTTCCTCTAGCCAATTGACTGCCATTTTGGGATGATATGAATGATTGATTTCCTTGGCATTTTCGACCGTCAATTTTGGGGAAATCATGTTGACAACTGACAAAAGAAGAGCACATTTGATCACATGTTGATGTTGCTTTCTTGTTACACTATCGTATATTAATCCATGTCAATAGGATTGTTGGCATTTGTAACCATGGAAGGTTCTATGTTAATATGGAACACTACGATCACCATGATGCGATGTTTGATAATCTTAGTGGACAGGATTGTGTTTGAGGTATTGTTCTATGAATCAATGTTTTCAAAATTGTGGCCACATTAAGTTTACATATCCAGCCTAATAAATGTTTTCAAAATAAACAAAACAATTAACGTTGCCAAAATGGGAGACTGTTGAAATATTTCTCTTAGTTGGGCTACCATTAATTACTTTTGGTTTTATAAAAATAGGTTGAATATCTTATTCATAGAGCATGGGTCGTGATCATATTGCTTTTAAGCCCACCTCATAAATTCATATACGGTTAATTGTAGGCCTTATATTCTGACTAAGACTTTTATGGGAGGGCCTGTTAGAGTAATTATAAATATATGGCTAGGTCCCCTCTCCTACTCTAACCTAAACTAATTGTTCTCATAAACGTTAGTTGTTCTGGATAGAGCAAGGAACAGGAAGACATACGTCAGTGATTGGATAACGATTACCTGCTTTTGTTATGGCTCAAACAGGCATGTATTCCGCTGCTACATATATTCGAGAACTGTGCTGTAAAATCATGTATATTAAAATTTAATTACATTCGAGAACTGTGCTGTAAAATCATGTATATTGAAATTTAATTATACATATGTGCTTACAAATTAGCACTTGTCGGTGGTTCGGTCCCTCAACAATAGTTGATCACTCACACCCTTAACGGTGTCGGACCTGCATTCAATGAACTTGTTATCATTGTTCGCGGACGGGACATAATCATTATCTTCGATGAGTTGCACGACAAACTAGTCGAATATGAATCCTTCTTGAAAAGAAACTTCGTGCAACTGGGATGCTTGGTGTTATTACTATTAATGTCGCTTGTTCGCATATTTCTAATAGGTATAGTTTTTCATCTAAGAATAATAATAGTTCTAATAAGAGTTATCCTACCGACAAGAAGAATACTCATCGGGTTAATTCACGCGTCAATGACCATTCTAGTTCTTAGCATAAACAACCAATTTTTGCCAATTTTGTGATAAGAAATGACATATTGTCTGTCAATGCTTCACTGCTAAGAAGTTTTTCTTTCAACAATTTGGATCCACTGCAAACACTACTTCTTTTGTTCCCACCAAGCCATGGTTATTTGACACTGGTGCTTTCGCCACGTCACGACAGATTTGGGCAACTTGCATCTTTGGACGTACTACACTCACATTCCCATCTCGTTCATTTGTTCTTCATAATGTTCTAGGTGCTCCTAAAATACATTAAAACTTGGTTTTTGTCAACCAATTGTGTCGTTCTAATAATGTTTTGATAGAACTTAACCCATCCTCATTTTCTGTGAAGAACCTAAACATGGGGGACAACTTGCGACAGACAAAAGCAGGAATAATGTGTACGAATGGTCGACTGGTAATATGGTCTCCTGACCCTCCATAACCAATCCATTATTGCTGTTAAAGCTTCGATTCCTATGTGGCATGATCTTCTTGGTCACTCCTCAACCAAAATAATCAGGCACTTAGCTACCAATAAATGTATCCCTCTCGTGCATCATCTTATAATTCCTATCGCTATAATAAAAGCCACTAACTGCCATTTGGAATTTCTAGTTTGAAAAGTGGTCGTCCTCTAGAACTTATTTTTACAAATGTTTAGGGTCCATCCCAAGTTAAATCAATGGATGGTTTTTCATATTATGTTGTGTTTATCGACCACTTCAACAAATTTACATGGCTCTTTCCTCTGTGTTTTAAATCTGATGTTTTCCAAATTTTTACTCAATTCAAAACTATGGCTAAGAAACAACTTAATCAGTTTATTGCTACAACTTATTTAGATGGTGGGACAGAATATAAAGGTTTAAAATCAATCTTTGTGCATTTTGGAACTAAGCATCTCATATCCCCTCCTTAGACTCATGAACACGTCGCTCCAGTAAAACATTGCCATCGACACATTATTAAAACAAGCCTCACTTTGTTGCATCGTGCTTCACTTCCCTTATCTCTTTGGTCTTTTGTTTTTTAAACGATAGTTTATTTAAATGGGTATTCTGGATTAAAAGAAAGTCTGGTGGTAGTATTGACTGTTATAAGGCGCGACTTGTGGCAAAGGGATTTCATCAGCGTCCCAGGTTAGATATTATATATTCAGTCTAGTTGTGAAATACAGTTGTGGGAAAGGGATTAAAAGGAATCCTAATGGTAGTCTTCACTGTTATAAGCTGCTCAATTCATAAATTTTATATTTTTTTGTATTTTAGTTCATAATTATCATCGACTTGTTATCTTGTTATATCAACTATTTGAACATCACAAACAATGAAATACATTTGAGCTTCTTCCTCATATGAACCAACTTTACTTAATTTATAGTTACCCTTTTTTAGTTGCTTGTGGTAGGGTTAGCTATGATGAAAAAAATCAGAACTTTGTTTGGATTTTAAGAGTCCAAGTATTCAAGCGATACTGAGCTTGTTATTTCTTGTTCAAAAAATTAATCATTTGATCCTCTATTAAGTGGCTCAATATGTAGTATACATTGAAATACATGATAAATGTTTACTTAAAGAAAAAAAATTAAGAAAATTTGAACCATCGATCTTTGTCTTTCTTCCTTCTACTTTGTGAAGGTGTCACTGAGTATTAAGTGACCACAAGGTGTCACTGAGTATTAAGTGACCACCTCATCTAAGAGTTTAAATTGTTAAAGAGAGATTTATTATATTATTTATTATCTTCAATATTCCCCCGCAAGTGTAGACGAAGTTAATTTTTTAGTCTTGTACTTAAAACAGTTTTAAACTTTTTAAATGGGTGACGCTAACTTTTGAATGTAAAAAAATTTTGTTTAAAGTGGCCTTCATGACCATATAAAATGCAAAATAAATTATGATGATTCAATGACCAAAGTCATGAACCAATGTGTAACCTCATTCATAATGAAATATTAGTGGATTCATGAAATGATAAGAAGAATATGAAGAGTGCATATATTTGATCTTATATTGAATACATGTTCTTAAAAGATCCATATAATCATCTAAATAATAATTTTACATTAAGGTGTACTTAGTAAAGTTAGTAGTTCCTTACAACCCTACATTATGGTGTACTTATTGAAGTTAGTGGGGTTACTGAGTTCATGAAGGGTTATTTCTAATTAAGTCCATGATAGGTAAAATTAGTTGGAAGCACTACAAGAAAAACAGGTTGAGGTGACGGCCCAAATCCGTAGCCTAGCAATAGCCAAATTGGAATGGGCGACCGCTAGGCTACGGAATTCCGTCCGTAGTTAAAAGACCCGTTACCAAATTGATATTCCGTAGCCACTCCGTAGCCAATTCCGAAAATTAATTTGTATTTATTTTTTATAACTTCCGTAACAAAATAACCATAACCCATCCGTAGCCAACTAAAATTGTGATTTTTTTTATTAATTATTAACGTCCGTAGCAAATCTGTAACCGTTTCGGTCGTAAATCGATAGTAACCCATGGCTACAGATTAATATCTGTAGAATATCTATAGCCACCTATTCGGTAGCTAATCCGTAACCCATCCGTAACCAACTAAAATTTTGATTTTTTTAATTAATTATTAACGTCCGTATCAAATCCGTAGCCGTTTTGATCGTAAATCGACCATAGCCCACGACTACGGATTGATATGGCAGCCAATCCGTAGCTAATTGTCGACAAATATTCGTAGTCAATTGTCGCCAAATATCCGTCGCCAATTAATTATTTAATTTAAAAAAATAAAAAATTACAAAATTAAAATATAAAATAAAAAAATTAATATTTACAAAAGAATTAAGATTAAATGTACAAATATTTGTATATACAAAAAAATGTATAATATTGAAGAAAAATTTAATATGTTTTTTTAAATTCAAGTCAAGGTCCTCTATACACCATTGTCAATTCTTACATCTCACATAAGACATGAAGCATAAATGTGCATCTAGAACATATTCTAACATAAATAGGAAATTAGTGCTAGCTTTCATTTTTCTTATTCTTGTATCGAAAGAGAAAATGAAATATGACATAAACTAAACTTTTACAGCCCAATCTTCAAGTGAATTTGACACAATCCTCGTTACCATCTTCACTATCACCACCATAAGGAAACTACTATAAAGAACAAAATCACCAATATCAAATAAGCAAATTAAAATCAGCAAAAGCATGCATAAACCAAAAGTCATACAAAAAATCCAATAGAATTTGGCTTTACTAGTTGTAAAGAATTTTAAAGGAAAAAATAGATAAGTTTTTGTATTTTCTACAAATATTAGCTTAGGAGGCCTACAATAAACTCCTATTCCTAGTTTAGATCCAGCAGACCATAATAAATCATTTATTATGTAAGGGTGTTTATCTATCAAATTCAAGATTAAATAATCCAATAGCTATATGCCATAATCAATGAGTATTTGATCAAAAAATCATAATCAACACATGTTAGGTAATTATAGTAGAGAGTATTCCCTAAAAATAATGGGGCCAAGCGATGTTACCCTTTGCCCTCTTACTTCAATGGGAAACTTGTCCAAAAATAAATTGAAAGCACAAGCTGGAAAAAAACACTACAACAAAATGATGAGTAAAGAAAGTATTGAAGCTTACTAACCTTTGCCATGCCACACCAAAATAGAAAAACCTCTTTGGATTGTGTAGCATCTACATCCTTAATTTGTTCCTTCAATCTTTCTTTTATGGCTTTTACAGTAGAGAAGTAATTATCTGGTTAGATATATAGGAAAGTCTAGCAGAATAAGAAATGCCATGTAGAATATGATTGATTAGTTTCACATCTAGAGAGAATAAATTTGGCCTGTGATGATGGCATACTGTAGCACTTTATCACATGCTCAAACTAGATTAACAGTTACTAAGACTCTCATCAAACCAGAGTCATTGCTAAATTTAAGTAACTATTCTTTTCTAAATTTTTCCGGCATTTCGAAAAGGATTCAACTTCTATTTTTTTTTTCTTTTTTGGGTCTTGAGAAAAGGATTCAAACTCCAAAAAGTATAAGAATTATCACTCTATATGCTGAACAATGAGAGAAATGATCGCAGATGTATTAGCTATAAACCATTATCGAGTCGTTGACTAAACTTCAGAAAGTCTTTTATATATATGTTTGTTATCAACTTATAATCATCAATCAGCTTTAAAGAGATTCATCCACAAGCAATCTGAATTCAGTAAAGAAAAGTCGCTACAAGTATTTACTTGAATCTCCATTTACAATTCTAAAATAGGGGTAAAAATTACTACTCTACCATATTTTTTCATTAATCTCCATCTTCAGAAAATTGAACTACATCTTTACTTCTACCTAAATTCTCATCACCAAACATTATGCAAGCTAAAAGATCCAGCTAATTAATAGTAAAACACAAACATGTCACCAATGAATTGGACTGAAAAGTAAACTAAATCCAGATATACATGAAACCCCTCAAAAGCTCCATACAACTTAAAGTTCTAGAAAAGAAAGCACCTTACAGAAATAACATTGCTAATAAAGCAAGAAATAGATGACCAATCAGAATATTAATCACTTCTTGCCAAAATTCAGAGAAGAATCTTAATATACTCAAAGGAACACATCAGTGACAAGAGATTAACATTGCTAATAATGCACTAGATTAGAAGGTAAAAGCTATCCTTGCACCAGCATCTCGAAACCATATGTCTTTCACAAGGCCATCAGTACATAACCAGAGTTGTTTGGCAGGCTATAACCCTTTACACCAAACAATCCTGTCATGTGCTAGTGATCAAAATATTATCATTCCGCATCCCTCAATGGTCAATATAGTAGTTCCCAGATAGAAATAGAAATCCAGGTTCTCATTAGCATACTCAGTACAATATTTGTTTAATACACAAACACATCAATCACCAACATAAAAATCTTTTTCTGCTAAATAACATAGAAATTAGGTGCGCTTTCCTTTCCAAACAAGCTATATTGCTTTATATCTCAGCCCTTTCCGTCATCCCAGCTAGATGAATCAATCCATCCTTTTTTTATTCTTACCTAAAGCAACACATATGGCTAACACAAATCAACCACAATGAAATTCTTCTCAATTCCACAAACCAATACATAAACATACCTATACACACTTTTACCCACCTTTGTTTCATCCCAATTTTTTAGGTATAATTATTCAATTGAGAAAATGGCATAGAGTCTAATTAAATTACATTGGGTTCTAACTCTACTAATATAGCTCTATTAATTGCCAAGAATATAATACCAAAATCCTTAATGCAATTTACTTTTTCACATACAAGAATAGAAGATGACTTATCTTGTTGGACATACTTTGGAATATTTACCATCCTTCATCCCGTAGTTTCTGGCCATCCTAGCATAAGCAAAAATTCTCCCAAACATATGAGCTGCTAGAATAGATTCGAAGTTAGAATTCTCTATTGATAAATAATTGAGCAAATATTCTGTCGATAGTTTTGAAAATTGTTGCCATCTCTCATAATTTTTTAGCCCCAAGTGAAATAAGAATAGTAGAAAACAGTTAGCACAACGAAACTACAATTCAGATCGAGCAACTGGACCTATAATTTCCATCAACTGAATTACACTAACAGAAGTATCAACTGAAAACAAGATTAGTCCCTGTTTACAATCTTAGAAAATAACTTCTGATCATATCCACTATCCTGGACCTATGATAAAAAACAAGAACGATGAAAAGCAAAAGGAGAAGTTTCTAAGCTCAACAACCACAAAAGCATGCACTTCAGGTAGTTCTGTAAAAAGTTTAGTTGTGGCCAAAGCAACGGAAATTAATTAAAATGCCATATCATACGTATTCAATATATGATAGGCATCTGACTCCTAACAAAGATAGATACAGAATTACTTAGACATAAATACTTTAGATCTTGCTGTTCTTCGATCTGAATAAGTATCAATGGTATGAAACCTTAAATATTCTAGAGAGAGATTACACTCTACACATGTAAGCCATCCTACATCCACAAACAAAATAGATCTGAAATGAGAGAGGTGGAGATGAGTTCTTACGTATTGAGCTTTTGGGGTTTGCCATCGGTCCATTTGGAGGGGGCGTATGGACCTGCTCACGAGTGAGGTCACAACAAGAGGTGGTGGTGACGACGCCGAGAAGAGCTGGTGGTGTTATCAACGAGAAAAGGCGTGTGTTGTTGACGGTAGAGAGAGAGAGAGAGAGTGAGAGGTATTAGCGCCAAGAGAAGGTGGTAATGGTGTCGCCGATCAAGAGAGAAAGTGAGAGGCAGTGGTGGTGGTGGTGGTGGTGGACACAGACGGTGATGGTGGTAGTGCATTAGACACAGAGAGAAAAAGTTACAGAAAATAGTGTCCCGGCCTCTAGATCTATGTTACCACGCACACACATGGTCTGGGAGAAAATTGAAGAGTGAGAGAGATGATTTGGGGGAAGGGTTTGAAAGAAAGATGATTTGGGGGAAAAAAAGTTCTAGTGTTGGATTTTTTAATTAAGACCTTTAAAAATAAAGTTGGCCCGCCGGAACTGGTGCGCTCGTTCGGCAAAGACATAGAGTTTTGCTAACTCTTTGTCCTCGCCGGAAGATGCCGTTGCCCGGCCGGCTCCCTCTTCTTGCGGGAAAAAGAGTTAATTATTTAATTTTTTTTTTGTCAAATTATTATTCTACTTGAAAGGTTATGATCCTTATATTGTTATTACATAGATAATTCTATGCACAAATGTCAAGTCTCTTTATTCTTCGACCTTTATACAAATCCCATATTAATATGGCTTTGTCTATTTGAGACTGCCATATATATGTATGTCAAACCATAAAAAGGTATAAATCACGTTCTTATTACATAAATAATTTATGAATAGTACTTTTCTTCTTCATAGTAAACTAAATATTTTAAAAATATTATATATATATATATATATAGTAAACTAAATATTTTAAAAATATTTTATATATATATATATATATATATATATATATATATATATATATAATAATAATAAAAGGATGATGATAATAATAATAATAATAATAATTATTATTATTATTATTACTACTACTACTCATATATATTATTTATTAAGTAAAGAACAATTTCATAATTAAAATTAAAATTAATAAACCTCGTTTCTTTGTTGAAATCCGTAGCCTAACAGTATCCAATTGAAGTTTATTAAGTTTATTTTTATTTAGAAAATTAGCAACTCAAGTGAAGTTTACTACGTTGTAGGTGCAATCGAAATTCCGTAATTCAAATTAAAATCGATAAATCTCATTTTTTTCTGAAAGTCGGTAGCCCATTCATGGCAATTGGCTACGGATGGGCTACGAAAAAAGATAATCTGTAGCCCATCCGTAGCCAATTGTCACGGATGGGCTACGAACCACTAATAGTATGAATTCTAACTTGTTGATAGGTAGGAACAACGTATTAAAGCGTGTTTATATCTTTATATTTTTCGTATTTATGAAGTTTAGACACATTGTGAGAGTTTTTGGACCCCTAGATTGAACGTTTATTAACATTAATGCAATGTTAAGTGAGAACATGATAACTTCGATTTAAACGGCTAATGACTTTGTAAGAGATTTTTCTATTAAAATACGCACGATAATAAAATATGGACCAAGTTTATTTTTATTTGATAAACTAGCAACTTAAGTGAAGTTTACTACGTTGGAGTTGCAATCAAAATTTCGTAATTCAAATTAAAACCAATAAACCTCATTTTATTAAAATTTCGTAGCCCATCTATGGCAATTGGCTACGGATGGGCTACGGAAAAATAGAAATCTGTAGCCCATCCGTAGTCAATTGTCACGGATGGGCTATGGACCCCTAATAGTATGAATTCTAACTTGTTAATAGGTAGGAACAACGTATTAAAACGTGTTTATATTTTTATATTTTTTATTTTTATGAAGTTTAAACACAATGTGAAAGTTTTTGGACCTCTAAATTGAACGTTTATTAACATTAATGCAATGTTAAGTGAGGACATGATAACTTCGATTTAAATGGCTAATGACTTCGCATGATATTTTTCTATTAAAATACACACGATAATAAAATACGGACCAAGTTTATTGTTATTTGGTAAACTAGTAACTCAAGTGAAGTTTACTACGTTGTAGGTGCAATCAAAATTCCGTAATTTAAATTAAAACTGATAAATCTCATTTTTTTGAAAGTCCGTAGCCTATCCGTGGCAATTGGCTACGGATGGGCTACGGAAAAATGGAAATTCGTAGCCCATCCGTAGCCAATAGCCACGGATAGGCTACGAACCCCTAATAGTATGAATTCTAACTTGTTAATAGGTAGGAACAACGTATTAAAGCGTGTTTATATCTTTATATTTTTCATGTTTATGAAGTTTAGACACAATGTGATAATTTTTTGACCCCTAGATTGAACGTTTATTAGCATTAACTCAATGTTAAGTAAGGACATGATAACTTCGATTTAAACGGCTAATGACTTCGTAGGAGACTTTTCTATTAAAAACGCATGATAATAAAATACAAACCAAGTTTATTTTTATTTGGTAAACTAGCAATTTAAGTGAAGTTTACTACGTTGTAGGTGCAATCAAAATTCCGTAATTCAAATTAAAACCGATAAAACTCTTTTTTTCTTGAAGTCCGTAGCCCATCCATGACAATTGGCTATGAATAGGCTACGGAAAAATGAAAATTTCTAGCCTATCCGTAGCCAATTGCCATAGATGGGCTACAGACCTCTAATAGTATGAATTCTAACTTGTTAATAGGTAGGAACAACGTATTAAAGCGTGTTTATATTTTTATATTTTTTGTGTTGATGAAGTTTAGACACAATGTGAGAGTTTGTGGACCCCTAGATTGAACGTTTATTAACATTAACGCAATATTAAGTGAGAACATGATAACTTCGATTTAAACGGCTAATGACTTCGTATGAGATTTTTTTATTAAAATACACACGATAATAAAATATGGACCAAGTTTATTTTTATTTGGTAAACTAGCAACTCAAGTGAAGTTTACTACGTTGTAGGTGCAATCAAAATTCCATAATTCAAATTAAAACCAATAAACCTCATTTTTTTTAAAAGTTCGTAGCCCATCTATGGCAATTGGCCACGGAAAAAGTAAAATCCGTAGCCCATTCGTAGCCAATTGCCATGGATGGGTAAAGGATCCCTAATAGTATGAATTCTAACTTGTTAATAGGTATGAACAACATATTAAAGCGTGTTTATATTTTTATATTTTTTATTTTTATGAAGTTTAGACACAATGTGAGAGTTTTTGGACCTTTAGATTGAACGTTTATTAACATTAACGTAATTTTAAGTGATGACATGATAAGTTCGATTTAAACGGCTAATGATTTCGCAGGAGAATTTTCTATTAAAATACGCACGATAATAAAATACGGACCAAGTTTATTTTTATTTGGTAAACTAGCAACTCAAGTGAAGTTTATTACGTTGTAGGTGCAATCAAAATTCCGTAATTTAAATTAAAATCGATAAATCACCATTTTTTTAAAGTACGTAGCCTATCCTTGGCAATTGGCTACGGATGGGCTACGAAAAAATGGAAATCTGTAGCCCATCTGTAGCCAATTGCTACGGATGGGCTACGGACCCCTAATAGTATAAATTCTAACTTGTTAATAGGTAGGAACAACGTATTAAACCGTGTTTATATCTTTATATTTTTCATGTTTATGAAGTTTAGACACAATGTGAGAGTTTTTGGACCCCTAGATTGAACGTTTATTAACATTAACCCAATGTTAAGTGAGGACATGATAATTTCCATTTAAACTGCTAATGACTTCGTAGGAGACTTTTCTATTAAAATACGCACGATAATAAAATACATACCATGTTTATTTTTATTTGGTAAACTAGCAACTCAAGTGAAGTTTACTACGTTGTAGGTGTAATTAAAATTCTGTAATTCAAATTAAAACCGATAAACCTCATTTTTTTTAAAGTCCGTAGCCTATCTGTGACAATTGGCTAAGGATAGGCTACGGAAAAATGGAAATCCGTAGTCAATTGCCATGGATGGGCTACGAACCCCTAATAGTATAAATTCTAACTTGTTAATAGGTAGGAACAACGTATTAAAGCGTGTTTACATCTTTATATCTTTAATGTTTATGAAGTTTAGACACAATTTGAGAGTTTTTGGACCCCTAGATTGAACGTTTATTAACATTAACGCAATGTTAAGTGAGAACATGATAACTTCGATTTAAACAGCTAATGACTTCGTAGGAGATTTTTCTATTAAAATACGTACGATAATAAAATACCGACCAAGTTTATTTTTATATGAAAAACTAGCATCTCAAGTGAAGTTTACTACGTTGTAGGTGCAATCAAAATTCTATAATTTAAATTAAAACCGATAAATCTCATTTTTTTTCTGAAAGTCCGTAGCCCATCCGTGGTAATTGGTTACGAATGGGCTACAGAGGAAAAGAAATCCTTAGCCCAACCGTAGTCAATTGTCACAGATGAGCTATGGACTTTGTTATTTTTATTTTTCCCTCCGGTCCTTTATGTTTTATGGACATTTTTTTGAATAATACATAGTCCGTAGCCAATTCGTGGCTATTTGGCTACTACATGGCTACGGAATTTATTATGAATTTTGTTGCCGAATTAATTAAATAATCCATAGCTAGTCCGTAGCAAATTTGTCACGGCTAGGCTACTGAATATTTTTTTTTTTTTTTTTTATAATTAAAATTAGTGTCCGTAGCCAATCCATAGCCATTTTTTGTCACAATTTCAACGTAGCCTAAGTTGGCTACGGATGGGCTACAGACTTAGTTTCCCATGCAAGTCCGTAGCCCATCCGTTGCCAATTACTTCGGAAAAAATCCGTCGCCCGTGCGCTATTTTCTTGTAGTGAAGATTACTCTATGAAGGACTCTTGGTCTCTCTCTCCACTCAATGTAACCAATATACAATTTGTATAAGTTTGTTATCCCATCAATTGACAAACAAAAAAGTGTATAGAGTAAAGGGAAAGAAAATAAAGTTAGTCGTAGAGTGTGTAATTCAAGTTATACACTATAAAAGTTGTTCTTAATTATTTTATGATGTTATAATACAAGAGCTAAAGATCCGATTTTCGTCCTACATGTGGTATCAGAGCAAGGTTGATACATATGTCTTATAACTCAATCATGGTATATATTCTATATTAAGAAATTTTGGTTCATAGTATGTTGCAAATTTATTTATATAGTCACTTTGGATGGTGAATTATAGCATTTCCTAATACTTCTGTGTATATGGGGTAACAAAATCATAAAGTGTACCCCAATTTTGACTAACGTTTTTCTCTCATTTGTTGTTTATAAAATTTTCTAGAATTGTTGACTTTGGAATGAATGTTAGTGTTTTCAAAGTTATAAAAGAACTCTAGAATTTATTTTCATGTCAAGATTATTGCTAACTTGGCACATAACTGATATTTGGCTTCTTAAAGTTTTCTAGCCATTCTTTTTGAAAAGCTTGCTAACCAGTAACGAATAAAGATAGTTGATTGTTAGTCACCAAAGTGACTCAATCATTAATAACCATCATTGGGTATAAATTTGATGGTAGATTGGTTGCTGCAGAAATGGCCTAATCATATCATTTATGATTGAATATTTATGGTTTCGTAAGCCTATAGAGATTATAGAGATATAAATTACCCAAAGGTGATTTATTATTTCTATGATGAAAAGTATAGTTGAGTTGTGTTATATCCAAAGGTATATACGACATCTCAATTTTTATAAAAGTTCAACCTAGTTTGACTATACAAATCTAAGGTTCAAACATAATTTCATAGGCATAACACGAGGATCCTAACCTAACCTATCTTCAATTTGACCCAATCCTAGTATTTGACACCTTCCATTTAGTTAGATTTAGCTAGTTTAATTTTAATTCTAAGTTTAAGTCAGAGATTGTTGTGTGATTTCTAACGCAAGTGCACGTATCGCAACAAGTAATAAAGTAGTAAATAAATATCGTTCCCACGATGACTGTAATTATTAAGTACCAAAATTGGTGTAGCTCTAACTTTATTCGGACAATTAAAATATGAAAATTTGTAATTAAAAACTAAAGAATTAACAAAACTAATGAAACTAACAATAAACAATTACGAGTCTTATGGAAAAGTTGATTCAATAATTGTAAAGCTCTAGGGGTTCCAATTTCACCAAGATTCATCCTACTCGAATCTATTGATTAAATCCAATTGACAACTATTCCTTATGCTGCCATCAATCTCACCAAGGTAGATATTAATCTTTTTCAAGCATCAACAACCTATCTCAATAAGCAAGCTACCTACATCTCTGTGATAACTGTGAACTTATAGAATGTATTAAGAATAAGAAATTTAAATGTTGCACTAGATCTCATAATTTTCTCTAGCTTATGACAATTTAATGGTACTCCACACGTGGTCTAATCTAGTTATCACTTCTCAGTCTCAAACCAAACCATAAAACAAGCAATTATTGGCCAGACAATCACAGACATTAAGCATAGTGTGAAATACTCAGCATAAAAATAGAATAATCCGTCAATCAATTAACCAACATAATTCGAGTGATCAAAATCTCGCTACATCGTAGCCCTAAAAAAATAATCTAGCAACTCATAATAAATGTAAATAAAATCCAAAATCTATTGAAATTCATGATAAGAGAGAAAAAAAAAACTATAAATCTCAAGAAAGTCGTGGCAAAATTTTGTCTCTAATCCGTCCTTCCTCGTCAATCTTGTAGTTTTCTCACGTTTTCTCCTCTTCAAACGTTGGTTTTTCTCTCTAGAACAAGCCATCAGCCAAAAGAACTCATTTACACGTTTGTTTTCTTCCTTTTAATATAGGGTTTCTTCTTTTCGCGTCTTTTTACAAAATTACCCTTAAATTTCCTGCGATGCTGGTTAGCTGCGCTATGACTGCGCTACTTCTATTTTTCTTCAATTTCTCCACAAGTTGCATGAAAGCCAATCCTTTGCTATTTCTCTTCAATCTTCGTCTCAAAACTTAGCTTGTCTCTTGGAAATTACCTATAACTCAAATCAAACACAAAACCAATCAAATTGCTCATAAATTACTCAAGAACCAACAAAATTCAAGTGAAAATGTGCTAAAATAATATATGAATAATGCACTTAACAGAGTTTCTGTAACGCCCCGAACCCAACCCCACGCTATAGGTCAAGTCCGAACCTGTCACTCGGACAAAGTCTCCTCTGTACCGTGGACTAAACTGTTACATGTAAATAGCCGCATACAATCTTTGACTCACATCCAACAACATATAAAATCTATCCTTCAAGATATTCATAGTCAACCCAAAGTCACAAGGCCATCGGAGCCTTGGAGCAACAAAATCTACTTATAGCACACAAGCATGCAAGACAAAGTTAACTTTAACTATAAGTAGTTGAATACATCTATAACCAAGTTCTTCTATTAAGTTAATAAACACACAAGCATGCAATAAAAGAAGTAACTAGAACCCATTATTACATGCCATCTAACTTCATATCCACATTCATGATTACAACTTCCAAGCTTATATACAAGACCTCAAGGTCTCAATACACAACAACTAACAACAACTCCAAGCAAACTGCACATATAATCAACCTTATCACACAGAAATCAAGGAATCTGATCTACGTGCACTTCTTCTTCTTCCTCTACTACTACTAGCTGGGGATTCACCTCAGCTTCTCCTAAAACATGTTAAATGAGGAGTGAGGAACAATGTTGCCCAGCAAGGGAGGTGATATAACATACCGGGGTGTGCAATATGATATGCAAACACAAGAAGTCATATATATATATGACATAAAACAACAAGATTAAATAGCCAAGTAATTAACCACATTAAAAAGGATACGATTCCACTTCAAATCTTCAATCTCGAACCACGAGCCACGAACTTCATGCAAGTGCCGATAGACATTTACTCCAACAAGTTGGGATACTCCGAATGTATCCCGATCCTACGACCCTTTCTCCTGAGGTAGGTCCATATGCCCAACAAGTGAACCATGCCTCTGGGGTAGTAGAGTATACTCAGCGAGAAAATGAATAGGCACTATGGTAGTCGAGGAAGCACTGCAAGTCCGACGCCACCCGTGTTTCTCGACGCTACCATGTCCAAAAAGGTTGCGCAACCCCAAGACGAGTCCACAAAAATCAAGATACCAAATACCACGTAAGAGGGTTGACAAAGTAGGCCGTCCTCAGATATAAACACGATATAAGCCAACATATGCACGAGCTAGCTATTTAGTCACGAAAGAGACAATTATCATATTCTTCCACAAAACTCTATAAAAAGCTTGAATAATCCTTATCATGCACATAAAACACCTTATCTAATAATTACAAATGCATATAAACACAAAAGCATTCAAAAACACCTTTTTCCCCTTTGTTAACTTTCCAATTTCTTTTCCCACGTAAGGTTCAAGGTTCCAAATTAACAAGCCAATCATTCCACGCTCCTAGGTAGGTCAAAAGACACCTATCTAAGCTTTGAAAATCTGGTTTGGAAACAAAAGCTTGGGAAGTCCCCGAGCGGGTTTGAACTACAACTACCCTAACCGGACCCCGTTTTCAAGTAACGAAAGCACCAAAAGGCCTTCCATACCCCACGGATACCTAATCCAAAGCCCAAACATACCCGGATTTCTTAACGTGGAAAGCCCCCTTTTTAAAGTTAACTAATTTCGCAATTTAGCTTATTTTCGGGCAATTCAAAACTTAAGTGAGCCTTTGTCTAGTTCCACTAATGTCTAAAGTACCTAAAGGAAAGTTTAATTCACTCTAATTCGCCATTTACATCAAAACCCTAAAATCACGTCACTGTTCATCATCTTCTTTGAGTTTTCAAAATTCAACCATGACAATAGCTAATACTCAACACAAACATGGTCTAGAGAGCATAATAAACATATATCTCATAATATATAAGAATATTTATAGTCATAAGTAACAAATCACACAAATGTAAAACTTGACATAAATTTTGAATCAATGTAAATGCTAATTCCCTCACAATTAGATGATGAAAACAAGTTGTAGAAGCTCCTAAATGCACCAAAGATCTTCCATGGCATGCCAAGAGACCAAGATTGCAACTTTGGATGAAGAAATCCCTCTCTTTTTCTTCTTATAGGCTGTCGGGTTTGGGGGAGGGGTAATTTGGGTATTATTGCAATTGTTTTAGATGTGAAATGCTTGTGTGTGTGTGTTATGTTATGTATATAGTTAATGTATGCTAAGTTTTACTAAGTCAAACATCACTAATGGTTAATCAAATGAGCTTAAACTCTAATCAAATGCTAACCAATTCAAAACCAAGGTTGTTACGTACGTAACACTATTCAAATGTTGTGGAAAACATTTTCTAATTGTATGCTTCTGAGCTCAAAAGTCCAAAATGACAAGTTCTCGATTCCTATTATGTGTCATATGACCTAGGAAAAATATTGAATCGCACATTCGAGACGGTCAAAAATCTTATAAATAGTGCCTAATAGTAACATAATTAAAGAAGACAAGAAATGCACATAAAATGCACAAGTAGTTTATGCAACAGTTATTTCGAAATATGTGATGAAATCCCTCACAGTTTCCTTGAATCCATCATCAATTAATCACTTTTCATTCTCTTTCACTTTTTTAAGCCACTTCCTACACAAGCACACATTAGATAGCACTTAGGAGCCTTTCTTTGGAGATCCGACCCTGCACTCAAACACACACTACACTATATAGATCCATGCACTTACGAGTTTAACTTGGTAGTTTTGCATTCTAATTTTTCATACACCAAGAAAACGATCCTAAAGAATAATTTTTCTTTTTGTCATTTTCAATACTTGAAATACGACATTTTGCTAACAATAACAACTCAAATATATAAATTTTAACATATATATACATACATATGTAATATATATATATATATATATATATACACATACATATTTAACAACATATGTAAAGTAGATCTATAATATATATATACACATACTTTCAAAACTGAGAGAAACTTGAAAGAAAAGAGGGAAAAAAAAAAGGAGAGTAGAGCTTGGGTAGAGGCTGGGAAATGGGTTGAGGGGTCTTTTTTTTCTCATCACTTAACATTTCGTTCCATTGCCACTTGGTGACAGACCATTACTCCATCGCCCTACTCTAACACCAACTAACCCATCTATCCTCCACCCTCTCCCAAAAATGTGACGGACCAATGGTCTTGTTGCCACGTGGCAATGTCCATCGCCCCTACCCCTCCCAAAACACCACCTAACCCCCCACCTTAATTAGTGATTGCGATGGACCTGAGTGGCTATCACCCCTCTACCATCCTACCCCACCTAACACTATCCCCACCTCACCCTTACCGTCATCTACCTTACCACTGTAATTTTTAATACTTGTTTTCCAAAATTAATAACTAAATCCTTATATAATCCATCATTATTTGATAACAGAATATCGATAGAAGGTGAATTGGCGATGGAATAGCGACGATAATTTGAATTCTGATCACTATTCCGTTGACCATTAAGCTACGGAATAGCAACGTAATTTTGAATTTTCATGGTTATTCTGTCGCCAATTCTCCTTCAGTGTTACGTAGCGAATTCAGTAATTAATTTTAAAAGAATAAGAAATACAAATTATAATTTTTGTTACTTAGTACATTTTAAATTCTATTAAAAGTATAAATAAGTTTTTTTAAACTTAGTTTGAGGTCCAAACCATATTTCAAGACGAAAATCAATGAAATTAGATGAAATTGGACATGATCCCTTACAGTTCGCACTATAAAGAATGATGTCTTATTACGTACGTCAAATCCCTGGCGTGTAACCATAAGTATGTTGTAAAACACTTATGTATATTTTAATTTAATTTAAAATGTATTAAGTGGAAAACTATTATATGTAATACGTATATTTCAAAATTAATTATTAGATTTGGTAACTACTCTGTCACTTTTTATTTAGTCGTGGAATAGCCGCAAAAGGTGAATTTTAGACGGAATAGTGACGAAATTTTGAATTTTCGTCACTATCCCATAGCCAACTCACCGATGGTGGTTATTTAATTTTGTCTCTATTTAGCTATGGAATTTCTTTAAAAATAATTCATGTTTCCTTTCCATAGCTACTTAGCGACCGAATATTTTTTTATCGCCTTTTAGGCGGTATTTTGGTGACGGAATAAGTCCGGTCACTAAAATCAGTAGCTCATGTCTTTTCTTTTTTTTGTAGTGATTTTAGAATTATTGCGAAAAAGTAACTCATGAGTAACTATTACCAAAATATGATAAAAAAAATTTAACCGTTGTAAAAAATCTTAGTATATGCAACAGTTAGAAGCGATTGTAATAAGACACCGATTACAATGGTTTATTCATTTTTCAACAAGAGTGTAGCATAAGATCTAAAATATTGCAGTGGATGTATCATGTTTCTCTTGTATTACTGTATTAAAAGTTTTCATGGAAAAACACAAACAATCAACACAATGATCAGAATGTAAAGAATATAATGTAAAAGAACTGAAACAACATAACCCATAAACTCTTGGAAGTTTGGCATGACTCTTTCCTAATGTGAATGTACGAGAATAAGAAAACACTTCAAATTGATTAATTAGTACTCTAACGCTTCTCTCTTTAATGCCAATGTCAGACAATATCTCTAACATGCAACTAATTCTTGGTGGAAAACCTTATTAGATTTGATTTCTTTACAACGGTCAACTCGAAAAAATAGAATCCCCAAGAAATTACCTTATTAGTTCTATTTTTCCCTTGTTGCGCAAGTTTGATGCCGGAAAATAACTCCAAATTGTATTTGGAAAAGAATTAATTCATCAAGTATCTTTTTATATACTTAGTAATCCTACTCCACACCCAATAACCACCCCTCTCTCTTATAATTTCTAAACCCTACAGCGCCATAAACAAACAAAAAAAAAAATTCCTTGCTTCTTTATTCTTGATCATTCATTGCCAAGACAAAGCAACTCGTGTTCAAGAACAAAGAATATATATTTCATCAAGAACATTAAAAGCATCGACAACATGAAGGCATTGACATATGCAGATGTGGAGGACATAGAGGTGGGTGCGAATTGGCTTCCCATAGACTATTTGGCTGCTGTTGCAGAAAGGGCTAGCATCATCTATGACAAAGAAAAACAGCAAGAAAGAGCCATGGAGAGGAGAATCAAGAACTCATTGTTCCACATAGGTGAAGCAAGTTTGTGCCGATCAAATAGGGTTTTCAAGAAACCCACTAAGCCCTTCCCTTGTCTTGATGCATCTAATCAAGAAATATTGACGACAGAAAAGAATTTCAAGAAGCTTGTTGTGAGATTCTCTGATAAAATATGTGTTGTGCCCTATGAAGAAGTATTGAAAGAAACCTCAAGGGATAGTTTCTCTATGAAGGGTTCCAAAAGAAATAGGTATGAAAGTGAAGACTCTGTGGAAAAATTTAGGGTTATAAAGAAGATGAAAGGTAATGGCGGCAGAACAAAGATTGATGAGAATGACCCTAATCCACCACCACCATTACCGGAAGCATACAAGAAATGCATTCAAGGACTTGCCCAAGGCAAATCCGTTTCTCAAGAGAAGTTGGTGATACAAAAGAAGCTTTTCGATACTGATCTAAGCAAAACCCACAACCGCTTATCAATACCATTCAAGAAAATCGTTAATAGTTTTCTTGATGAAGATGAAGAACATAGACTTGGTCTTCGCAATGGGAGAAATATGGAGTCCATGGTGGTGCCACTGATAGATCCTTTACTTAAGCGTTGGGAGGTAAGCTTGAGGAGGTGGGAGATGAAGAAGGAGGTGCAGAAAAATACTAGCACATCATATGTCTTGTGTAAACCATGGAATAGCATTCAAGAAGAGAATGGTCTTAAAACTGAAATGGTTGTGCAACTATGGGCGTTAAGAGTTGATGGAGATTTGTGGTTTGCTCTTGTGAAGGAGCCACAAGATCATCAAAGTGGACAGCAGTCTGGGAATGGAGACTTGGCAAGTTGCAGTAGCAATAGTACTGTAGCCAGAGCGTCATCATCGTCTTCAGTAGACCATGATTAATTATGTATACAATGTCAAATATTTAGGGACCGTTTTATATATTATATTTTTCTCAAATTTTGTTGTTGTTTTAGCGAGATTTTTTTTTATTTTTTATTTATTTTTTATAATTTGATCACACATCAATGGATGGAAATGCTTCTGACATTGGATATATATATAATATCAGTTATTTAGTTTTCAGTTTCTTTACCTTTATTTTTATAAAAAATAAGTCTTCTTGTGTTGCTTTTTAATAGCAAGTTATTGACGTCAATATTTTTTTCACAATTTAAGAAATTTCAGATGTAAGACCTGCATATGTCCAAAAAAGATCTAATCCGAAAGATAAACAAAAGAGGCTTGTTACCTAACTGTGTTTATAAAATAATATTGATACGAAACTATTGCAAGGTCAACTTTTCATCGAATCACCCCCAAGAATCTTTTTCAATATGATGTTATCAGGATTAGCTTTGCGATGACTTTCACTACAAAAAAAATTGAATTTTGTGAGAGATGGTTCCCTTCACCGTGTCGTCATCAATTTCGAATTTGTGATGGCACGGTGAGGGAAAATGTCCGGTAGACACGAGGTGGTCGCCAAAATCGTACCCTTCACCAAGCCGTCACCAATTTGTCGACTGCTGAAAAACTATCTCCAGCCCGTCTCTAATTCTTTTGTCACCAAGCCCTCGCCAAATTTCCCGTCTCCAAGCCGTCACAACAGTTTGCTGTCACCGTGCTCTCGCCAACTTAACCCGTCCCCAAACTGTCACAAAAATTGTCCTCGCCAAGCCTTCGCCAACCTTTCCTGTCACCCGGCTGTCACCAATATTTGCCGTTATCGAGTACTCGCCAACTTAACCCCTCACCAAACCGTCACCAAAATTGTCGTCGTCAAGCCCTCACCAACCTTTCCCCTCCATTAACACAAACAATCACCAAAGAGATTCATAAAAATTAACCCATCATCAAAACAGTGAGCTCAAAAAAAAAAATCTGTTGTCGCGTATTATAATTAAGAATTTTATAGATACATCAGGTGCCTTACTTTGTTTTAAGGATGTATAAATCTTCTAATGTATTTAACCAACCTGCAAGATTAAAAGCTGCAACTTCTTAGATAATTTGTAATAAAGACTCAGCATTATAAAGGAAAAATAAATGATAACTCCATAATCATTATAAAATAGAGGAAATTCTTATCACCAAAAGGACCAAATAATTCAAGTTATAATGCATACATTTATATCTATCATTTTTCGTGCATGGGACGACCTCTAACAAGTAGGACGAACTTATGTTACATAGTGCAAACAATGCTCAGTGCCCACTCTTGGGGTATCATGCAGATTAAGTATAACATAACAAACTCAACAATCTCATCAGTCCAAAGAACAGAGCCTCATAATTTACCAAAAAAATAAAGGAGAACCATATACATACGGTGGAAAAATCAAAAACTGTAAATTTTAACTAAACATAAATATAATTAATTAAGGCATATATGAAACAATTACAGAAAACTAAAATTCTGACTTCTGAGGCTTTTCGAGTTTATGGGCAATTGACAGAAGTTCTATTAGAAAACCATACCCATGACAATTAATACAACTCCTCAATGCAGATTCTTTACTATAACAAAGAAGCAAATCACAAGACATACAAGTAATCTAGATACTTAAATATGCCAAAATGGAGAATAAAGAAAATGGTAGACCACCAAAAGAGAAAGAAGTATTAGAGAAGTATTTCTAATGTTCACTCATCGAGTTAGATATAGATGACAGTGATAGATATTGCCACAAGTACGAGCTTTTAACTAAACACAAAGCAATATGGGAAAAAAGAGCGAAGAGAACCTTTCATCACCTTAGCCACCAACATTTATAGGTCAACCATTTTAACTACTCATCACATACACACACATTCATATACAAACAATAAAATCACAAAAAACCAAATAATTATAGGAAATCTTGTGGCTGCTAGTAACTACAAGATTAATACGACACCAAAATCTATAAAGAATCTATAAAGATACTTCCTGCCAATGGCAATGGAAATTAAGGGATTACTAGTCATAGTTATGTATACACTATATGAAAATAATAAATGTATACCATAAACAACCTTTTTCTTTTTCATTACCATTAAACATTCTTCACATAAAATAAATTTCCAATGTACAATAACAAGGAGGCCGAGCATACCTTTACTCGAAGGTTTTTCACATTGTCTGCCTTGGCATTTGGGCTAAAGCCTGCCAAACTAGTCCAAAATCCCGTTTGACCTAGGTGAAGGAATCAATAAAACAAGACCAAAAAAAGTTGTAAAAGACTATGCATAATCAAATTTTCATAACAATTACAAAAAAAAAAAATGTAATTTTACTCTCCAAATAAAAGTCAACTGACACCAACAAGAAGCAAACGAAGGAAAATCTCAGCTTTAACAAAATTAGAATATACTTTATTTTGCTTACCTAACCTCTACAATTTGGTTGATGGTGAAGCAAGTGGAGATGGTGGCAGTGAGATTGGGTGAAGGGACGTAGGAGGCGTCGAGGAAGGGGCTGGGGAGGGCAGAAAAATAAAAATAGGCAAGGAATCAAACATTGGATTCATTTTACCTTTCGGCATCGTATAGTCATATACGTATATACATATATAAATTTACAGATCTATACATGTACATATATGTATAAATGTATAGATCTGTGTAAATTAAAAGGGGTGGGTTACCTTCAATGGTGGAGTCGAGGCTGATGGTAGCACGGGTGGTGTGCAGGGGTAGGGCTACTGGTGCACATGGGTGGGGGTGACGGGTTTGGGGAGTGGGGGTACTGGTGCGAGGGGAAGGGGTGAGGTGGTAGGCTGCAGGGGACGTGAAGGTAGCGGTTGTTTTTAAAATTAGATCAGTCCCAATTGTGGTTGATCTCCTTTATTTAATTTTTTTTTTAAAGATTGGTGGTGACAGGCCAATTGGGTATGTCACCCTTGTGGGAGGCATCCGCATTTTTGAAGACGGGAGGCGTTCCCGTCTCCAATTTTGAAGACGGCGAAGTATGTCGTCACTAACAATGATGGCCTGGGGACGGTTTTTTTTGTCTCACACTATACCATCACTGTCCTGTCACAAAATTGGCGTCAACATTTCCCTTCACCAAGCTGTCGCCATATTCGTGACGGGATGGCGATCGCCCGTCGCAAAATTCAATTTTTTTTGTAGTGTTCATTTCTAATGTATATGTTACACTTAAAATGATGTATTTCAATTTGAATTTCTTCACCGGCTTGGACTATATCTCAGTACAGATGACGCAAGACGATTTCACATCTCAAGATTGAAATGGAATCGCATATTTTCACGCTCACCATAGTGCGTGATTTATCTAAACTTCCTATTAATGAACAAGTCAATAAACAAAAAGGATAGTGAAACTATTCATCTTTAAGATTTGATACAACCGAGAAAATGAAGAAATTAAGAGATAGATGCCATCAATTTTGTACAAAGAGATTCATATTTTCATAATTGATAAAAGTAATTAGGTCTCACCTCCTAATAATTATATTTCTTTTTTTCTAAATTTTTTTTTAAAATTTCAATTCACAACTCTGAAACTTACACCATTTGTTTTTTGAATGCAAATCGTCATGTTTAATTTGTTTTCTGAATGGAAGTCATCATGTTTAAGGCACATGAATATATAAGATGAATCGGGTTGGATTGTGTTTGTCATTAGATTAGAAATCTGGGTGATACCTCAGTTTTAGACGATGAATCTATTAATACCAAACTTTTTTTTTTGGCTACGCAAGCAGATTGTATTTCATTAAAATATGAAAAGGTACATAGGAGCTGGGACATCATACGACCAAATACAATAAAAAAGAAACAAAGAAGATAGCCTAGTAAAAATCAAGTCCAATGAAGCATGGGCTAGCTAATTAACAAACAAACCAAGTACAATTGTCAGATTGAGTTTGCCGGTTAATTATTCCCGCACTGGTTAATCAGCTAACCAATCCGGCATTGCAAAGTCTGGAGCAACAAAAAGGACAACAAGTACAAGGTTGAACCAAAAAGCAGCCAAAAGGCAACCAACAAGAATCTAGCAAAACATGATACTTCTGACATCATCAATATCAGAATAAGCTCCAAGGACAAGGAAGTATCGAAGGTCAAAGTGAAGCTCAAATAACTTCGACAAGTTCAACAAGGAAAACCAGTTCTTCATCTGTAATTTCTTCAAATTATGTGCCAAGAACCGAAACACGCATCAAAGAGTTGAATGAAGCGTATAATGCTTCAGAAAACACAACCAAGTGCAAAAATTCGCAAGGTGTTTATGAACACATTTGCAACAAGGAAAAGGGGAGAGGAGATGAGGGATTAATGGTCAAGCCAATAAAGGGGAAAAGAGAAATTAGGGAGAGGCACCGCGGCCAAAGACGGCTTGGCCGTGGCAAATGGGAAGAAGAAAATGAGGAAAGATGAGGGGAAAGATCAGGAGAAAGTGGCAGTGGCCGCATGAGGGAAAGGGGGAAGAAGAAGGAAGGGAAGAGGAAGATTGGCCATAAGCATGAAGCCAAGGCCAAACAAGAGGGGATATTTATACTGACCTTTGATTTACTACATACACATAAAAGGAAAATGCCATTTCTTAATTATCTGAAGTACATGATTGTGAGAGAGATCAATAATACACATAAAAGGAAAAGGCCAAATTGGTGCATAAATTTTGCGCAAAAAGCTATTTTAGTCCCTTACATCTAGAAAATACCCATTTTAGTCCCTCTCTTTAACTACCATTAGCCTTCTTTTAATGGTCAAAGGTTTGACCTTTCTAGAAGACATAAATGCCCTTATAGTAGTTAGGCATGAAAGGAAAAAAATACAATTAAAAAATCGTTGGGTTATTTAATCGTTGGGATATTTATGATATTAATTGATTGCGTCAATTTACTAAGAAAATAAACATGGTACCTATTAATAAAAGAATAATTTTGACAAATTTTATCACTTTTTTTTTAATTACGAAACAACTTTACCCAAATAAAAATTGAAGATAGATTATTATAAATAAAAAAATATAGCTTATGTGATACCCCGGCCTAGCATGTAGTGAATAGTGTCTATTTGCATATATTTATGTGTTAATTTAATTGATTGGTTGAATTTAAGTGTTTATTTTAACTTTATATATATATATATATATTTAGTAACTTTACTTTTAGTATTTCTTTAAATGTGTAATTAGCAATTAATTAAATTATATAAATGCTTAATCTCTTATTTTGTTATTTGTAAAATGTGATGTTACTTTTTTATGTCTAATAAATTAGTTTTCATCATTTTAAAATGAGCCCAAGTCCGGGGTGATTTTTTAAGTACGTTATTTTTTAAATTTTAAATTTTATTTTTATTATATGTTTATTTTCATGCATACATTCATAATTTTTATGTGTATGGTATTTCGGGAAGGTTGGTAGAAAATTGATTAGTATAACAAAGGAATAGTATTCGGGGTATAAAATTTGACTATTTTATTTTTCAAAATTTATATTTTTCCTTTATTACTTACCTTATTAGACGTATTTCGTCCATTGGAACTACATGCATAACATGTCGAGAACGTGAGATATAAAAATATTAGTGTCCTGAATGAATAGTATTACGAAAGAATAGTAACTTTTTGTAGAATTTTTATTTGGGCCTTTAGAGATTTTAGCTAACCTTGGACCTTTGGTTACCATTTTAATTAATTCAACTAAGCCCATTTTGCAAGCCCAAGCCCATTGTAAGTCATTAGTTAGCTTTTAATAGTTATTTGAAGACCAAAAAAATAAAAAAAAAGAGGAGAAAAGCTGAAAATACTGTAGCAAATCCGAAAATGGCATAGGAGGAGAATTTCTTCATCAAACCTTGGAGTTGAGCTCTTGGCTTGGTCTAGGAGGAGATTGGAGCATTAGGGGGCATCTACAACTTGTCTTCATCTTCAATATTGTGAGGGAATTGCATATTTCATAATTTTTAAGTTGATGCATATATATTGAATTTCTTGTCTTGTTGAATTTAGCTATTTTGCTTGTTATAAATGCTTGTTATATGATCTTTGAGGCATATAGAACTCTCTTTTGGAGCTTGGTTGCAATTGTAATTGTTTGATTTTGAGAATCAAAGTTGTAGGAGAAGGTGAATAGTGCAGCGAATAGTGAAATCCAAAAATTTAAGGTTTTTGATATAATTTGTTAATTAGCTTGAATTGGGACTTCAAATAGATGCTCTAGACCCTAGTGAAGCTAGTTGAAAAGCCACGTGAAGTTGAATCAATCGAAACTGAGCTAAATTGCGCAATTAGTCGACTTTAAAAAGAGGACTTTTCTCGTTGTATAATCCGGGCACATTTGGGCTATGATTTGGGTATTCTTGGGGTATGGAAGCACTATTGGTGCTTTCGTTACGCGAAATTGGGATTCGGATAGTATAGTTGTAGTTAAAACTCGCTTGGGGCCTTCCCGAACTTTTGTTTCTAAAACAGGATTTTATAATCTTATTAGGTGTCTTTTGGCTTAACTAGGAATGTAGTATGATTAAAATATGGTTTGGTAACCTTGATGCGCACTTAGGAGAAGAAAAGCTTGGTTAAAGAAAGGAAGAATCAACCTAGGCATTTGCATTTTGCATGTTTTAGTCTTTGAATGTGAGGGAATCATCTTATATGTATTTTATTTTGATTATATTACTATATTTGTGCATGCTTTGTTAGTTTCACAAGTAGTTGTTGATTTGCTATCTATGAACAAAATTGTAGACTAGATGTTTGTTTAAAGCCTTCAATGAAGTGTAAATGCAAAGTAATGGCAAAAAGTAGCTAAAAGTGTAGTATGCAAAATGAGCAAATATTTGGACAGCCTACTGCCCGTGAGTTCTAGAGCCATTTTGACATAGTAAACATACTCGAAACTTATCGAAATTTTTACAGCAGCTAGATTAGGCAGTTTAGAGAAAATGTTGATTTCTAAGGCTTAGGCTAATTCAAACGTTTTGATCATCCAATTTAGCAATTTCAGAAATGTGTCTGGAAATTCGCTGAAGCATGGCAGTTTGCGCAGTTGCACGAGTAAGGTCCTAACTTGTGGAATTTAGATCGGAATTGAGTTCTTCTTGAGGCTAAAATTAACTACACTCGAAGAGATTTCTTTCTATGTAAAAACCAGAGGATTTGGAGATCAATAGATTAGGTTACGGATTTGCTAAAGTTAGCTTCTGCTAGAAAACTTAGACTGTTTTCATTAATTTGTTATTTTTATAGTCCATTGTTGTTGCTAAATAATTAAATTGTGAGTTTTGCCAAGGTATAATATTATTTGGTGCACACTTAGGAAGGCTAATAAAGATATTTGGGAGAATGTTCTTAAAGCTCTTGAACCCTACATGCAAGGTTAATTGCAAAATGGATGATAAAGCATATTCTCATGAAATAAACTTGTCAGAATGCTAGATAAGTTAACCACGAAGATCTCATATCAATTGAACTGTAATTGATTCTAGGTTGTTCATAATTATAAATTCTAGTTAAATTGCTTCTAACTTGGACTATTTACTTCATGTACGTGCTAAGTAATGTTTTACTTGCATTGTGTTATGCTAGTTTAAAGGCTAAGTGTTATATTTATATGAGTAGGCTAAGGTTGCACATTTGAGCTAATTCAAGGAGATTTGGAGTGAATCTAAGCGATTCTCTTACATAATTAGTCTAATCCAAGGTGAGGGAGTTATATTCTTTTGTGCATCTTAATTTGTTTTTACTGCTCATGAATTGTATAGTTCAATATGATTGCTTATAATTACATGTACTTTGATATGAATAGACTAAATATATACTTGTCTTTTATTTATATTGTTATATGGCTTATTTATTGTAAACTACGTGCGAGGGCAACCTACTTTGTTATCCCTCATTTATGTGATTCTTGAATTATATTGTCATTGCTTGAATTATTGTGATTGAATATCGGGTTGCGCAACCTATTCGGACATGGTAGCGTCGAGAAACACGGGCGGCATCGGGCTTGCCGTGCTCCCTCAACTACCATGGTGCCTATTCCCTTCTTGCTGAGGCATACTCCACTACCCCAGAGGCGTGGTTCACCTGCTGGGCATGGACCTACCTCAGGAGAAAGGGTCGTAGGATCGGGATACATCCGGAGTATCCCAACTTGTTGGAGTAAGGGGTTTGCCGGCACTTGCGTGAAGTTCGTGGTTCGTGGCTCGTGATTGAAGATTTGAAGTGGAACCGTATCCTTTTTAATGTGGTTGACTACTTGTTACTTAAATCTTGTTCTTTATGTTATACGTATATGATTTCTTGTGTTTGCATATCATAATGCACGCCCGGTATATTGCACCACCTCCCTCACTGAGTAACCTAGTTACTCATTCCTCTTTTCAACATATTTCAGAAAAAGCTGAAGATTGGATTGCCTCCTGTGCGACCTGCTTGCTCTATCAGTGTGTAAAACATGGAAGAATGTGATCATGATATACTTGTATTGTATTTGAGACTTTGTGTTCATGTATGTATTTATGTTATATCAAGGAATGTAATATTAAAGTTTTAGTTTGTTTGATGATTAGGTACTAGTGGGCTTGTAATATCTTCTATTTGATTTACTTTATTACTTAGTAGTACATGCTTGTGTGGACGATGAAAACTAGTTAGTTGGTTGAAAAAAAATTATAGGAAAGCTTGATTGATAGTATAGAGTGGTATGAGAAGTGGAATAAAAAGATAGAACTTCAATGGATTTAATTTTGCATGTTTGTGTGATATGATGTGAGATTCCAAGGCTCGGATGGCCTTGAGGAACTGGTTGACTTTATGAATCTTGAAAGTTAGGTTGTATGAACGGTTGATTGTGATTCAGGACTTGTATGTGACTGTTGGCAGGTTTCTAGATAGACCTACATATAGGGGAAACTCCGTCCGTTTTTCTTAAAATTTTGTGCCCAGGTTTGGATTTGGGTTGAGAATAGCGTGATAAATAGGAGTCCCGGTCTCGTGAGGGATCGTGGCGTTACAGCTTAATCTAAATAGAGCTATAAAAATAAAATATAATTCACCCTTCATAAAGCTTTCCTTTAAAGAAAGAAAAAGTTGATTAGTTTCAAATAGGTGAAATTATATTCTTTTATCGATGAGAAGTGAAAAAGGAGAAAGAATAACAATAAAATATTTTTTTATAAGGGCATTTATGTCTTTTAGCACAGTTAAACATTTGAATGTTAAAAGAAACCTAACCATAATCATAAAGAGGGACTAAAATGGGTATTTTTTAAAAATGATGGAGTAAAATAACCTTTTTCGCAAAGTTCAGGGACCAATTTGGCTTTTCTCCCAATCTTATCTAGTAGTTTGGGTAAATCATTACATCTTTTTTTTCCACAATAACAAGGACTATCATTAGTTGGAAAAGAAGTGCATGAGATAAAGTAAATCTATGTTTGAGAGCTTGGAATTAGAAAGAACTAAACTAGCTAACTAGGTAATAGAATACTAATATATATAGGGAAAGATTGTTAGTCTTACAACTTTTTGTTATCCAAAACAAGCAAGCTACCTTATTTTTTTGTACTACAAACAAGGGAGAAAGGTAACTTGAAGGATAATGGACGTCAAACGATCTTTCCCCTTGCTTCAATCTTCTGTTTTAATATTTTTAGTTTTAGATAAGTTCTCTTACTTAGTTTTTGTTTGCTCACTTCTAGTATTTTTGCTTGTCTTCTTTGGAGCTAAACAAAGTAAGCATTTTAGCTTTGGAAATGATAGTGACCTCTCCATTCGACGACTTTTGTTAGAGATACCTCTTTTATGTAGCTTTCATTAGTGTTGGAATTGAATAATTATTCATAGTATTTAGATTGAAAATAATAATTGAGGAGTTTGATCTCACCCAGTGATTGTATATGTAGGTTGTATTTCTAGATTAAATTTTATGAGCGTTTGGAGACTTATTCAGTTTATGATTTTAGTGGCTCTAAATTGTTTATTTTGTTGTGGGGGCCTAGTGAGTTTGAATAGTTATACCCTTTAAGCATGCAACTTGTCATTTTTATTTAGGTTTGGGGAGTGACACGAATTATAAAAAAATAATTTAAAATTACTGAAAAAATAAATGAAGAGAATTTTGTTATACACATGTATACAAGAGGCAAAAATTATATTTCTTCTTTTCTAATTGTTTTTATTGACTAGTCAAACAACAATTTCAATTCAAAACTCTAAAATTTGTCGTTTGAATGCAAGTCATGGTGTGTAAGACACATGAATAAGAGCAAGTGGCTCAGCTTCTGTTTGTTATTAGATTACAAATTTCAGGTAATACTTTAGTTTTAGACAATGAATCTATTGAGATTGAGCTTTGATTTAGTAAAAGCACAAAAAATAATAAAATGAAAACGGAAAAAGCCATTTCTTAATTATCCGAAGTATATGATTGGGCGACTTAAATAATTCATTTTCATCACATTGCGAGCAATTTATATAGTAATTTGGGGAATCGTTAAGTGTAAAATAATAAGGATTATCATTAATTGAGAAAAGAAGTACATGAGATACGAAAATTAATCCATATTTGAGAGCTTGAAACTAAAAGAAGTAAACTACTTAAATTCTATATAACAATACAAATTTAAGAAAAGATTGCTAATGTTAAATTCTGTATAACAACAAAAATTTAAGAAAATATTACTAATTTCACAACTTTAATTGGTTTGTCACAACTAAAAGAAAAGAATGTCAAGTGTTAAGATCTTATTTTAATTATTTTTTTATTGGCCATTTTTAGCAAAAATTATGGATATTATTGTGTGGATATTGCGTGTAGAATTTTGTTATTACAGGTAAGTTGCTATGAAGTATTCAAGTACAAGAGAAGTTCAAGTTTTGAGGAGTTCTAATGCAAGTAGTATTCAAGCCATGAAGAGTCCAAGTTCAAATAGAGTTTATGCTATCAAGATTTCCTACATCTTAGGTGATAAGGTTCAAGCAATCAAGAACTCTTGTGCTAAAGAGAAAAACTTGAGGACGTTCCTACCTATATTCAACATCTGCAACAAACCCCATAAATAGGCATATTTATTCTTAGTTGAGGGAGAATGAGCAGTGAGCAGAGAATAAGCAGCAGAATCGTGAGTTAATTGTAGGCAGTCTGTGTCAAGTTGTGTTGAAACATATCGTGTAACAGAGTGTACTAGATGTTCTAGTTAGTGTTGCAACATAGTCTGTTTTAGACAAATGAATTGATTGATCCATCTAGAGTATTGTGACTCTTTAGTTTATGTTTTTAGTATACATTATTTGGGAGAAGAATGTGTGTTCTCGGAAGAGAACTTTGTAAGTCGAGGGGAGCTCGCCAAACTAGATAATCTACTAAGGAAGTCTTACACCTAGGCGACAAGGTTTAAGAGGGAGTCTTGAATTGCGTAAGTTTCATTGGTATCTGTAATCTCTTGAAACTTAGTGGATTGATTTGTTAGGCCAGAGAGTGGCCTCATGGATGTAGACCTGGTTGGTCGAACCACGTTAAAATTTCTGTGTTCTTACATTTATTGCCACAAATTGACTTTTTAGCAAATTTACTTTATTGGTTTGTTTAATTATCAAATTGATTAAGTGCCAAAAATTTACAATTGGCATCAAGAACAGGTTACTGAACTAACTCAGTTAGATCTTTGGGAAAGTTTTTTGGTCTATTTTTTTGCAAGTATGGACACAATTCGTGATAGAAGTTCAATTAACAAACCATCACTACTGGATGGATCAAACTACTCATATTGGAAGGCTCGGAAGAGAGTTTGAAGGGCAGTCGTCATTGGATGGGCACATCCTACAATGAAGAATGATGAAGGAATTGATGTGCCGAAACCTGAGGATCAGTGGTCCACAAATGAGGATCATTTGGCTAACAATAATTCTAAGGCTTTAAATGCTATCTTCAATGTTGTTGATCTAAATCAATTCAAGTTGATCTCAACTTGCGAAACTGCTAAGGATGCTTGGACTATTTTACAAACTGTATATGAAAGAACGACAGTCATAAAAGTGTCCAAGCTTCAAATTCTTGCAACAAGATTTGAGGAATTGAAGATGCAAGAGGATAAGACTATTGTTGATTTCAATGGCAAGTAATTGTGTGACATTGCAAATGAGGCGTTTGCATTAGGTGAAAAATATTCAGATTCAAAGCTTATGAAGAAAGTCTTGCGATCATTTCCCGATAGATTAGCCATCAAGGTTGCTGCCATTGAAGAAACAAGAGTTGTTGATGACATGAAGCTGGATGAATTAATGGGTTCACTTTAGACATTTGAGATGAAATTTAAACAAAAGATAAAAGAGAAAAACATTGCATTCCCAGCAGAAGTCCAAAAGCAAAATGATCAAACCTCTTACTATGATGAAGATGCGGAGATCACAGATCTTTAGCACTGCTCACGAAGAATTTTAACAAAGTGCTGAAAAAATAGAAGAAGCAGAGAAGTGGATCAAGGCCAGCGACTTTTGAAAGAAAACAGACTGTTACAACAAATCCTGAGACATTCAGAAGGCAAAATGGAAAAACGTTCGAGGAGAAAAAGAGAAATAAAGGTATTCAGTGCAGGGACTACGAAGGATTCGGTCATAAACAGGCTGAATGGGTAAATACCTTGAAGAAAAAGAACAAAGTCATGAATACCACTTGGAGTGATGAAGATTCAGATGAATCTTTTGAAAGTGACAAGGGACACACCAACAACTATGTTACATTCCCTATTGTAACAAGACAGAATGGTAGAAAGTTTAGTTCAGTAGATATCGCACCAACTGTTGCAACAACGTCCTCAACAGAACATGTGCTACCAGATGATAGTAGCACGAATTCAGAAATAGATAGTGATGATGATCTGGATAAAGAAGGAATCATGAAAGCATACAAGGAGATGTATGAAAAATGGTTGATTGTATGCAAGAAGAATCAAGAGCTAGAAGAAAATATCAATGAATTGGAGGAACAAAAAGTTGACTTAACAAAATATGTGAGAAACCATCAGATCCAAGTAGCCAAGAGTCAACTGAAGATTGAAGTATTGCAACTGGAGCTGAAACAAACTCAGCAAAATGTGAAGATGTTGAATTCAGGTACTTTGAAACTTGATCATATGTTGTCAATTCAAAAGCCAAATGGAGATCATACTGGACTTGGGTTCCAAGAAGGTACTTCAACTGGTAAAACTATCTTTGTTAAAGAAACTGAGGAACCGAAGCTGGAACCGCATGTTGCAGCATCTCTTGCGACAAAAGCAAAAATTTTAGAAGGAAAGCGAAAGAGATTTGTTTCAATCTGTCATTATTGCAGCGTTCTTGGACACATCAGACCACGATGCTATAGATATATTGATGATGTGAAAAGAGGTATGTTTGTCAATCTCTTCTTTCATGGTAAGCCTAGAAAATCACCAAAAGTAAGGGTTGGTTTGTCGCAACAAAACTTGAAACAAATCTAGGTAAGAAAATCTATACACACTTGTCTAATTGTTTACACCTTATAACAAGCTTGTACCACTAACTCATGGTATTTTGACAGTGGTTGTTCTAGACATATGACAAGAGATCGTGGTATGTTGACAAATTATCGAAGTTGCTCAGAAGGTCAAGTAACTTTTGGTGATGGTGAGAAAGGTCGATGATAGTTTCTGGTTAGTATCTTGTTGTAACAGAAGTTAAACAAAATAAATAAACACATGCAGAAAGTAAAGACACCAAGATTTAACGTGATTCAACCGTGCAGTCTACGTCCACGGGACCTCCCCTGGTCCAACAAACCTATTTCATTAATAAATCACTAGTTACAATATCAATGGACTTACACAAGTAAAGACTCCATCTTGTCTTCGACGCCTTGATGATGAACTCCTTAATGAACCTAGGTTTGGCGAGCTCCCCTCGACTTGCAACGTTCTCTCCTAAGAACTACACCTTCTTCTCCCGAAGAATGAACAAAACAATAAATAAAAACTCTTCCTATTCAAAAGATTAAAACAATATGCATAGCGGAAGCATAAATAAGCTGTCTGTTTCACAGTCTGCTGCAGCAACACATGGATTATCAGATTTCCTCTGTTACTAACTTCTGTTGCAGCACATCGTCAATCTGCTGCAGTAAAACCTGACAGCTCAAAAATATTCAACCAATTCCTTATTTTCAGCTCTGTTTCTCGCTCTTGTTCTGCACACCTTTCAGACGTGTGAGGCACTCTATATATCCTGAATTAATTGTCTAAACCTCTACAAGGTAATCCATGCTTGAGTCTTTTATGGAATGACTTTGTCTCCAAGCAAATCTTTAAATAAGGCAACTTTCCTTTTGAAATAAGATCACCTCAAATCAAGCAATTAAGGAAATGCCAATTTGCCTTTTCAACTCTCTTGTAAATATGGTAAACCTGTCATTCAAAGTTTTCCAAACATACATGCATATACCATAATTACATTTAGACAACACATAATTTTGGCAAAACACAAGCCAATTAAAATCACAACTCTTGTTGCAGTAAGGGTGTAGCAAGGGGCGTAACAAGCTCCCCCTTTGGCTTTGTTTTGGCAAAACTGCATATCAGAGTAACACACTTGAGATAAAGACTAGTAATCATCAATGTAACTACATAAGATAGAGCCAATGAAAACATATCACTAAACATATCAGAGTAGAGACTAAAACAACCAAAATAAACAAACTATATCAGAGCAAGGATAGGAAAAGAACAAGATAAAAGTTCGGAATCAGAGCATAAGAACATCAGAGCAAAAAATAGCAAAAACACAAGATATAATAATATAATCCCAAATATCTCCCATTTTTTGTCAAACAAAGGCAAAGAGTTAAGCATCTGGAGGAGCCGGAGGACGGATGGTAGCAAGAATAGCAATAATCTGGTGTTGCCCTTGTAGAATCTAAGCTTGAGATTGTTAAAGTGCGTCTTAACCTGCTACAGCACAGCTTGGACTTGTTGTAACAATATCCGCACATTAGCACTTGAGTTGGGGGCACAGCCTATGCCACCAGCTGCTGTAGCACCATGCTCCCCCTGAACATCAGCTCCTGTTACAACAGAAACGGGAACTGTAGTTCGCTCCCCCTGAGTACCTGCTTGATGTTTGCCCTGCAAATATTTCCTAGAAAAACACAAAGAAGAAGGAAATTTCAGTTATGAAACATCAGCATAAAGTTGTAACTGCTCTAGCTCCTGCTGCAGCACTTGTTCATTAGACAGAAAAACTTTGCTGCGACAAAACCTTTAGTTATTCATCTTTAATGCAACAAAAACATAACTGACTGATAGGCAAAATTTGTGCTACAGCAAATTATGACCAGACTTAGTGTCAAAAACTTGATATATGAGATTATGCTGCAACATACGCCAATTAAACAAATTCCACACTTTGACGTTCAACCTTCAAGATTTTTTTGACCCTTTAAAAAAACATCAGAATTTAAAAACAAACATATTCTCATGAGTATGAACTCTGAGTCACCACTCAAGCTTCTACTGATCATATGCATAAATCAAACAAGAATTTCAAGGATGGACCATGTGTGTGTGTGTTTCATGTTCAAGTCAATCTAGACGGTTCTCAACATCCATCACACCAGGTTAGATTAGAAGCAATACTTGTTCCAACATACCTGGTCCTCTAATCACCCCTGCAGGATTTAAAATATAACCATATTTCAAACAAGAGTTTCAAGTTTTTTTTTTTTTTCTTCTTTCTTCTTGGTATGGCGGCTTTCACTCTAGAACCATTTTTTGTGGGCTTAGGTAGCCCTTTCCATTCCAACTTTCACTGCAATATCTTGCATATGATTTTTCTGGTTACAAGGTGAATAGAATTCAGGAATGAATCTCAAAGAGACTTCTCTTTGCTAAATCCTCAGTCGTCAAGCAAGTTCAAAATCTTTTCCTGTTGAGACTTTAATCTAAGATTCATCAGAATGACAAGTACATGATATGCATTGATAATATGGTTCCAAAAAGGAAATCACTAGCTGATTTATACATGTAATTTTCAATGCTCTAGTGATGAACCAATGCACATACACACAAACTATTTTATCTTATAGAGAACAAATGCCTAAGGCGTTTCTCAAGGTCTCAAACCTTACAGAGTCTAGTGCCTTAGTAAAGATATCTGCTAGTTGATTTTCTGTTGCAACATAGTCTGAAACAATCTTTTTATACTCTACTGGATAAGGTAAAACTGATTTTCTTACCCATATTTGTTTCACTTTTTGTTGCGACAAATTCACTTTCATTTGTGATGGCCTCCTAAAATCATCATGAACAAAAGGTTTAGCAAACTTACCTCTTTTCAACATGTCAATGTATCTGTAGCATCGTGGTCTGATGTGTCCAAAAGTGTGGCAAAAATGACAAACTGGAATGAACTTCTTTTTCTTAAATTCTGAAATTTTACTCTCTGCTGCAGCTTTTGTTGCAACATCAGTTGTGACAGCAGTAGTCTTGTCATTCTGTTTTGTTGCAACAGATTGTTCTACCTTTGGTTTTTCAGCTTCTTTGACAAACACAGTTAGACTTGTTGATGCTCCGCCTTGATATCCCAATCTAGTATGATCCCTGCAAGACTTTTGAATAGATAACATATAATCAAGTTTATTCGTACCTGAGTTCATCATCTTGAAGCCTCGTTGAATCATTGGCAGTTCTTGCTACAGCATGTCACTTTTTTGCTGCAACTCAGCCTTTTCCTTTTCAAGTTCGGAAATCTTGGTTAGTTGATCTTGATTCACCCTACACACGATCAGTCATTTTTGGTCATCGTTTTGTAGGTCCTTATAAACTTGTCTTCTTCTACATCACTGTCCAATTCGGAATCAGTTTCACCATTTGTCACACTCAATCTCATTGCTGATGTTATTGTTAATTCTGCTGCAGCAGGTTCAGTCTTTGTCTCAGTATCTGTTACAACATTTATCACAGAATCTCTCTCAGCATCTGTCACAGCATCGCTGCAGCACAGAACGCAACATAGTTGCTCATGTGCTATTCATCACCGCTATTGCAACTTTCTAATTCTACATCACTCCATGAGGCATTCATGGCTTTCTTCTTCCTTTTCAATGTATTGGCACACTCAGATTGAATGTGACCAAATCCTCCACATTCCCGACATTGAATTCCTTTATTCTTTTTCTTTCCATCAGACATTTTTCATTCTGCTTCTTGGAATTTCAGTATTTGCTGCAGCATGAGGATTTTTGCCGAAGCTTGTGAATCTCGGACCTTTAGTTTGATTCTTCCATTTTTTAAACATCTTTTTGAAATTCTTTGTCAGAAGGGTCAGAGATTCTGTCAATTCATCATCATCAGAAGGATCTTCATCCTCTCGCTTTTGAATTTCTGCTTGCAATGCAACGCTCTTTTCTTTTCTTTTATGCTTGAATTTCATCTCAAATGTTTGTAAAGACCCCATAAGTTCATCAAGTTTCATGGTATCCACATCCTTTGCTTCTTTGATTACTGCAACCGTAATAGCAAATCTGTCCAGAAGCGACCTCAACGTTTTCTCACCATCTTTGAGTCTGAATATTTTTCTCCCAGTGCAAAAGCTTTGTTTGCTATGTCACAAAGCTTAGCATTAAATTCAGCAATGGTTTCATCCTCGTGCATCCGCAATTCTTCAAACCTTGTTACAAGTATTTGCAATTTCGACACTTTTACAGCAGCAGTACCTTCATATGCCATTTGCAAGATTTTCCAAGCTTCTTTCGCTGTTTCACAAGATGAAATAAGCTTGAATTGATTCAGATACACGGCATTAAAAATAGTATTCAACGTCTTTGAATTGTTGGTAGCTGCCAAGTCTTCAGCTTTGGTCCATTGTAATTCAGATTTTTTCTTAACAGTCCCTTCAGCAGTTGTGGCAGTAAGGTTTTCCCATCCACATAACACCGCTCTCAAAGTAGCTTCATCAATAGCTTTAATGAAAGCTTTCATTCGTGCCTTCCAATATGAATAGTTTGTGCCATCGAGAAAATATGGTTTATTGATTGATCCGTCATCACGCAGAGTGTCCATATCTGCAAAAATAACCAGAAAAACTCTTCCAAAGATCTAACAGAGTCAGTTCAGTAACCCACTCTTGATGCCACTTGATAGTTTCTGGTTAGTATCTTGTTGTAACAGAAGTTAAACAAAATAAATAAACGCATGCAGAAAGTAAAGACACCAAGATTTAACATGGTTAAACCATGCGGTCTACATCCACGGGACCTCCCCTGGTCCAACAAACATGTTTCATTAATAAATCAAAAGTTACAATATCAATGGACTTACACAAGCAAAGACTCCCACTTGACTTCGACGCCTTGATGATGAACTCCTTAATGAACCTAGGTTTGGCGAGCTCCCCTCGACTTGCAACGTTTTCTCCCGAGAACTGTACCTCCTTCTCCCGAAGAATGAACAAAACCTCTTCCTATTCAAAAGATTAAAACAATATGCATAGCGGAAGAATAAATAAGTTGTCTGTTTCACAGTCTGCTGCAGCAACACATAGATTATCAGATTTCCTATGTTACTGACTTCTGTTACAGCACATCGTCAATCTGCTGCAGCAAAACCTGACAGCTCAAAAATATTCAACCAATTCTTTGTTTTCAGCTCTGTTTCTCGCTCTTGTTCTGCACACCTTTCAGACGTGTGAGGCTCTTTATATATGCTGAATTAATTGTCTCAACCTCCACAAGGTAATCCGTGCTTGAGTCTTTTATGGAATGACTTTGTCTCTAAGCAAATCTTTAAATAAGGCAACTTTCTTTTTGAAATAAGATCACCTCAAATCAAGCAATTAAGGAAATGCCAATTTGCCTTTTCAACTCTCTTGTAAATATGGAAAACCTGTCAATCAAAGTTTTTCAAACATACATGCATATACCATAATTACATTTAGACAACACATAATTTTGGCAAAACACAAGCCAATTAAAATCACAGCTCTTGTTGCAGCAAGGGTGCAGCAAGGGGCGTAACAGTCGAGTTCTTGGGAAATGAACTCTTGCTATTAAAGGTTTTCCGAGATTAAAGAAAGTTCTTCATGTTGAAGGGTTGAAGGCAAACCTCATAAGCATTAGTCTATTGTGCGATCAAGAGTTGTTTGTTAAGTTCACCAAGGATGAGTGTCAAGTGTTTGAAAAATCTAACAATTGTGTTCTTGTAGGAACTAAATCGACAGACAATTGTTATATGTTGACATCACCTTGTGCACAAACTTTGTTGTGTCAAAATAATTCACTTGATAGTGCTGAAATATGTCACCAAAAGTTAGGTCATTTAAATTATAAAATGCTAAACAAGATTGTAAAGACAGAAGAAGTGCGAGGTATTCCAAAGTTGAATTGTAAAAAATTCAAGGTGTGCGGACCATGTCAGATTGGCAAGCAGGAAGGGCAACACATAAGATGTTGCAACATATCTCAACCAAAAAGACATTGGAACTGTTACATATAGATCTTATGGGTCCAATGCAAACAGAAAATATTGGTGGAAAAGGGTTTATTTTTGTATTTATTGATGATTTTTCTAGATACACTTGGGTAGATTTTATTAAAGAAAAATCTGACACATTTGATACATTCAAAAAATTGTGCTTAAGGCTAAAAACAGAGATAAATTGCAACATAGGACAGATTGTTAGAATAAAAAGTGATCATGGTAGGGAATTTGAGAACTTTGCATTTTCTAAATTTTGCACTGAACAAGGTATAGCACATGAGTTTTCAGCACCAAAAACACCACAACAAAATGGTGTAGTTGAAAGAAAGAATAGGGTTCTTCAGGAGATGGCTTGAGCCATGCTAAATGAAAAGAACATTCCACATAGGCTTTGGGTTGAAGCAATTAATACAGCATGTCACACAATAAATCGAGTTTATCTTAGATCAAGTAATTGCAAAACCCTATATGAAATCTGGAAAGGTAGGAAACCCTCACTCAATTACTTTCATGTTTTTGGAAGTGTGTGCTATATTCTGAATGATAGAGAGCAAAGTGGTAAGTTTGATGCAAAAAGTGATAAAGGTATTTTTCTTGTATATGCCAAAAATAGTCGAGCTTTTAGAGTGTTTAACTTGGCCACTAGAACTATTATGGAATCTGTTAATGTTGTGATTGATGATTTTAAACAGGTTGCAGCAGATGCTCCAGAAGATGATGTTAATGGTATAGAAACCAATCATGTTGCAAAAGGTGTCGTAACAATAGGATAAGTAACCAACGACGATGTTTCAGATGCTGGTGCAACAGAAGGAGCAATAAATCTGAAAAAATTGAAAACTTTTGGAAGCAGTGATTTGCAGTCAAAAGCTCAGGAACCACTTGCTCATGTTCACAAAAATCACTCAGCAGAAGATATTATTGGCTCCATTCATGAAGGGGTCAAAACTCGAGGTAAGCCTAGAATGAACTACAGGAAAATGGTCAGGCATGTATGTTTTACCTCACAGTTTGAACCAAAAAATGTCAAAGAGGCCTTAGAAGATGAATGTTGGGTTAATGCCATGCAGGAAGAATTGAACCAATTTGTTAGAAATGATGTATGGACATTAGTGCCTAGGCCGAAAGACATAAATGTGATAGGAACAAAATGGATCTTCAAAAATAAAACTGATGAGTGTGGCAACATAACGAGAAACCAAGCCAGGTTAGTTGTTCAAGGGTACACACAAATAGAAGGTGCGGATTTTGATGAAACTTTTGCCCCAGTAGCAAGGCTTAAATCTATTAGGTTATTGTTATCCATAGCATGCGTGTTAGGGACAAGGCTTTACCAAATGGATGTAAAGAGTGCATTTTTAAATGGCATTTTAAATGAAGAAGCCTATGTTGAACAACCAAAAGGCTTTGAAGATCCACATTATCCCACATATATATATATAAATTGAAAAAGGCCTTGTATGGGTTGAAACAAGCCCCAAGAGCTTGGTACGAGAGATTGACCAAGTTTTTGCTTGAAAAAGGCTACAAGACAGGAGGAGTTGATAAAACTCTATTCATTAAGAAATTTGGTTCAGGAATTTTGATTGCACAAATTTATGTAGATGATATAGTTTTTGGTGCAACATCTAAAAACAAGGCTGATGAATTTGTGAAGCAAATGAAGCATGAATTTGAAATGAGCATGGTTGGTGAATTAACTTATTTTCTAGGTTTGGAGGTAAAGAAATGTGAGGATGGTATTTTCATCTCACAAGAAAAATATGCAAAAAACCTAGTTAAAAGGTTTGGACTTGAAATAGCAAAGCATATGAGAATACCCATGGGAGCAAATGTTAAGCTAACCAAGAATGAGAATGAAAAATCAGTTGATGGGACTCTCTATAGAAGCATGATAGGAAGATTATTGTATCTTACAACAAGCAGACCTGACATTTGTTTTAGTATTGGTGTGTGTGCTAGATATCAATCCAACCCAAAAGAGTCACACTTAATTGCAGTTAAACGCATTATAAAATATATAAGTGGACTGCAAATTATGGTATTTGGTACACAAATGATACTAATGCAAATCTTGTTGGTTTTAGTGATGCTGATTGGGCAGGAAATGCAGATGACAAGAAGAGCACAACTAGAGATTGTTTCTATGTTGGAAACAATTTTGTGTCTTGGTACAGTAAAAAAAATTGCAATCTCTTTGTCGACTGTTGAGGCTGAGTACATTGCACCCAACAATTGTGGATGAAGCAAATGTTGAAAGACTATAGTATTGATCAGGGAGTTTTAACTATTTTTTATGATAATACTAGTGTCATAAACGTTTCTAAAAACCCTGTGCAACATTCACGAACTAAGCACATTGATATACGACACCATTTTATTCGTGAACTTGTTGAAACAAAGAAAGTTGTTCTAGAATACGTTGCAACAGAACATCAGTTAGCAGACATTTTTACTAAAGCACTTGACTCTGTGAGATTTGAAGTTTTGAGAAAAGCTATTGGTATTTGTATCAATTAATGTTGGCACATGCATTGAAACATTAAATTGATAAGTCTCAAGAGATGTGAAAGTTTAATAATTAAATCAACTTGAGATTTATTATTTGAACCATACTTCTTGTGCACACTATATTTTGATCTGATTGAAAAACTGATTTTAATGGTTTGTAAGTGCAGGAATTTGAACTTCCTAGTGACTCTGGATACAAAGAAAAGTCTCTTTATCTATTCCTGTACTCTATTCACTCATGAAAGGGAAAAAGTTATATAAAAAAAAAACAAAGAAAAGCAAAAAAAAAGTGGAGACTGGAAAAAGCTACCTAAACAAAATTGAAGATTCTAGAGTGATAGCTACCAAGTCCAATATTCATTTGAAAAACAAAAAAACAAAAAAACAAAAATTATGCAGTGTGATTAGACGATTAGGTTGTTTGAACAGGTTGTTTTAAATTCTAAATCTTGCAAATCCTGATTCTGAGAAATTTCAATAAAGATATTTATATAGCTTTCACACACACACATAGTTCAAGTTATAAATTCTTGTGTGATTTAAGTATTGAATAAATCTAATTTCTTGTTGATGAAATCACAATCAATGTGGATTTTATGTGACATTCATTTTTCATGTCTAAGAAATAATACATAAATGTAAGTGCTTAAGTGGTTGATTGGTGAAGTTATGTTGCAACATGTACTAAAATAACCCAACTCACTAAACTTGTGTCGTTTAAAAAAAAAAAAAAAAAAAAAAGAGGAAAAAATGGGAAAATAAATTTTTTGTTGACACCAGATATGACACAATTAATTTCCTTGATATAATCTCATTATATCTAGTGGGGCCATTATAAAAGATTCTGAATCGGGGGCCGTTGCAAGAGATTTCGGCTCGGGGGCCGTTACAAGAGATTTTGGCTGCCACTTCTTCCAGCTCTTCCAAAGAGCTCCCAACTCAATTGAAGCTTCTTCTGCAAAATTTGGACAAGACTGGTTGATGACATGGCGGATATGTGTTGGCATTGGTAAGTTAAAAAGTTGTGACTATTCAAGAGAGTTTGAATTCCAATAAACTTGTGGCTCATTGTTTTCTATTAAATCTAGGACTCTAATCATTGAAAAACTCTCCCACAAAGTTTGCTAATTTAAGGCTTCTCATTATCTCACATGGATTTCTCTCTCATTGTTTTCCTACTCACCACTTCATCTTCTAGAGAAATTTCTAGGGCATTGTTTTATAGGTTTCTTCAAAGCAAACATGGTATCCACTCGTTGAGGAGCAAGGCGTTGGGGTCGCAAAATACATCCAAGGGGTGCACCAGGTGGCAACCCAAGCACTCCAATTTGTCTTTGCTATAGTTGTTGAAAAGGCAACCAAGGAAGTAAAGAACCAATATCTGCCTTATCCAGGTTTGATCTTTGGTGTTTTAACTGCTCAAAAGGCTGTCCATGACCAAGTTGAACCCCTTGTGAAGTTGTCCCCTCCATTACATTTTTCTCACAAGTTTTTGCAGGGTCAACATAAAGTTGATATTCAGGGGCAGGCTCGAGCTGAAGGGAATGTTGGACCAGCTTCTGCAACAACTACCGCTACGCTGTTGCAACAGGTTCAGAAATTTCAGGATGAAGTCCGTGAACTGCACAACGATCAAGCCACTGTTAAAGCCAATTAGCATAAGATAATGGCTGACCTTGAGAAGTTGATGGAAGGACAACAGACCCTACTTGATTTTGTCTCCAAATCAGCTATTTGAATGTTCATTTGCTTGATGATTGTTGCTCTGATACTTTACATTGTTTGTTTTTCTGCTGCCCTGCTCTAGGTCCATGTGTTTACTTTGGTTTCTTTTGGCAAAGGGGGAGATGGACCTCACAAGACAATGGTTTGATGTTTGGTTTGATGTTTTATGTTTTGAAGCTTTGCTAGGTTTGATGTTTTATGTTCTGAAGCTTTGCTAAATTATGTGTTACATTGCTTATTTTGATGATTGACTTGGCTGACTGTTATGCTAACTATTGCTTGTGAATTTTTGCCAAAACAAAGCCAAAGGGGGAGATTGTTAAGATCTGATTTTAATTAATTTTTTTATTCGCTCTCTTTTAGCAAAAATTATGGATATTATGGTATGGATATTGCGTGGAGAATTTTGTTATTACAGGTAAGTAGCTATGAAGTATTCAAGTGCAAGAAAAGTTCAAGTTTTGAGGAGTTCTAATGCAAGTAGTATTCAAGTCATGAAGAGTCTAAGTTCAAATAGAGTTTATGCTATGAAGATTTTCTACATCTTAGGTGATAAGGTTCAAACTATCAAGAACTCTTGTACTAAAGAGATAAACTTGAAAACGTTTCTACCTATACCCGACATCTACACCAAACCCCATAAATAGGTGTATCTAATCTCAGTTGAGGGAGAGCGAGCAGTGAGCAAAGAATAAGCAGCAGAATCGTGAGTTAGCTGTAGGTAGTCTGTGTCAAGTTGTGTTGCAACATATTGTATAACAGAGTGTACTAGATGTTCTAGTTAGTGTTGCAACACAGTTTGTTTTAGACAAATGAATTGATCGATCCATCTAGAGTATTATGACTCTTTAGTTTATGTTTTTAGTATACATTCATTGGGAGAAGAATGTGTGTTCTCAGGAGAGAACTTTGTAAGTCGATGGGAGCTCGCCAAACCAGAGAATCTACTAAGGGAGTCTTACACCTAGGTAGCAAGGGTTAAGAGGGAGTCTTTAATTGCGTAAGTTCCATTGGTGTCTGTAATCTTTTAAAACTTAGTGGATTGGTTTGTTAGGCCAAAGAGTGGCCTCGTGGATGTAAACCTGGTTGATCATACCACGTCAAAATTTATGTGTCCTTACATTTGTTGCAACAAATTGACTTTCCTACAAATTTACTTTGTTGGTTTGTTTAATTATCAAATTGATTAAGGGCCAGAAATTTACATCAAGGAAATTACATTCATTATATACACTACAACAATCTCAAAAAAAAAACTATGCTTATAAAAAATACATATAAACATATATAATTACATACAATAATTAAAATAGTATATTATTAAATTAGAAAAAATAGACTATTGTAACGACGGTGACGGTGGCGTTGACAGCGAGAATATTCTATAATTAAAAAAATCATATTAACAACACACCTTATACATAAATAACAAAAAGTAGAATTTGACATTTTTCTTTAAAAAACAAACAAACTACAAAACAAAATATAAATACATATCACTAGATCAATAATATATAAAAACATATATACAAAACAAATAACTGTTAAGGCAATAAAGTTAATTGGATTCTGATTGGCTATGTTTTTGCAAAACTTTTGTTATTACTTTTTGTATTGTGCAGGAAAGAATATTATGGTAACTTACCATAAAAGAAGAAATTTTGTAATGATTAAGGAATTGCATTAATTCTCTTTCATAAGGAAATGGAGAAAAGGGTTTTTATGAGAAGAGGCCTTTCTTGAAGCCCAAGCTATGATGACCTACAGCAGGAATCATGTATATATATATATGCGTAGAATAGGTCACAGGTGGTGAGGCGGAGCAACAAGAAAATATAAAGGAGTTATGTCCACTGTTCCATGTCATGTTGCAACACGATCTGTGTTTGAGTTCTTGAGTTTATTTCAGTGTTACAACTTTGTTTATTTTGACAATGTGTCATAAGCGACTTGTAGAAGTCTTTGAGTGATTAGATAGCTATGTATTTTAATCATTCTTCGGGAAAAAGTTGTAGTTCTCGGGAGGGAACATTGTAAGTTGAGAGGAGCTCACCAAACCAGAGTTCGCTAAATAGTTCTTCATCAAGGCGTCAAAGGTCAGGAGAGAGTCTTTACTTGTGTAAATCCAATGATGATGTAACTTGATATTTTTTAGTGGATTGGTTTGTTGGACCAGGGATTGGTCCCGTGGACATAGACCGCACGGTCAAACCACGTTAAATCTTGATATTTCTTATCTTGTTACAGCTTTACTTTATTCCGCTGCTTTATATGCTCTCTGTTTCTGTTGCAACATTAAGTAAAACCTATTATTGAAATAGATCCAGTGTTTTAGTTAATGTTACAACATCATCTGTAACAGTTGTCTTTCACACCACGAACTCAGTTAATTAATCAAATTATTCATATTTATGCTGCAATAACTCTATCAATAACAAAAACTCAAATTTGAGATTCTTTTACAAAACATAAAATCACATTAAAACCACAAAATATACATAAATATCACTAGATCTATAATACATGCATAAATATAAAAAAAATATCTAAATAATAAGAAAAAATAAAATATGAAATTATTTTAAAATATATAAAATCACATTACAACCACATAATATACTTACATATCACTAGATCTATAATGCATCCATATATATATATATATATATATATATATATATATATATATATATATATATATAAAACAACCCAGGGTAGAACAGATAAAGATAGACATAACAGAAAGCGGAATAATCATGGATAATAGACAAATTAAATAAATGAATACTAGAAAGATGAAGGCAAAAGGAGACGATGTCTCTTACTTGTTATTAGATGAACTGGAAGATAATTGTGCTACACTGATGGTTGTACAGGAGTACAAAAAAAGTGATACCGAATTAAAGTAAAAATACAGAGGGGAAAGAAAATTCGGATCCTATGTTCTGAGGCAGACTCTGCCTTAATATAGGATAACGAATATGTGAATACAAAATTAAAATGAAAAAAAAAGTCAAAAGTAACTTTTTCTAAAGTGAACAGTAAAAATTGATTTTTACTATTCATGAATAGTGTTTGGATAGTGTCGACTTTTACTGTGGCCGAATCTTGTTTTGTCTTGACGTGATGATCTTGTCTGACTTTTACTGTGGTCGAAAGATCATTTGTCTTGACATGATGATTATGTTTCTGACTGTATTACTTTCACTGTGACCGAAAGTAATTTCGTCATCTAGTGAGGAATCTTGACTGGATTCATCTTTTTCTTCATCTCTGAGTCTGAAACTGGTTATGTACTGAAGATGTTGTAAAACTTTTTCACGTCTGGATCATACTGATAAATGGTAGAATACACTCAGGTACAATGAGTGATGTATATTTCCCACAAATACAAAGAAAATAAATAAACTAGTCTATTTTCCCTATAATCTAATCTACATTGTACTTAGTCTTACTATCTTCGAAGCCTAACTATCTCTCATCTAACCGCCACATGGGTAACAACGGAGTCTTACGCCTTCTGCTTCTCAATCCCGTGACCTTACAAGATTGTTGAGATAGGTCGACTAAAGGTAAGTTGGCTAAAGGTTAGTTGACTAAGCAAAATACAAAATAAAATACATGCTATAAGATAAACAAGTTTTTAAATCTTCTTTGGCTTTTTGGGAAAGCCACACCCATCAACGAACTTGAGATGTCTTTACCAGATGCCGTTTGACCTGGACTAGCTGAAGTTTCATGGAATTCTTCAGTAACCATGTGACTTCAGAGAGGGGAAGTCTAACCGTTGCATCCTAGTTTTTTAAGGGAACTTAGAAGAACAAAACCCTATATGTTCTATGTTTTTATGGAGAACATTGGTAAACTCCTCTGTTTCATGTTTTTGTCAGAGAACACGAAGAAACTCCATTGACCTAGTTTATACTCATAGTGGAGTAATGGTCTATGTTTTTTACGGAGAACACAGTTAAACTCCACTGTCTTCTACAGTGGGGTAAATATGTCGTGACAGTCATCTTCGTTGTCGTCGGCATAGTCTGTTGAAATTGATTCTTGATCTGCTGTCAGTTCTTTGAGTTGCAAGAAAATGGCTTGTATCTCATCAACACTGGTAGTAGCAGCTAGCTGTGCTTGAAGCTGATTCTTGAAGGAGAGGAACTCCTGTTGTTCTGATTGAATCTGCTTCTTCTGTTTTTGGTTTGTGTCAAGCCAATGTTGAACTTTGGGAGTAGAACAAGAACTGTTGTCCATCTTGTCCCACCACTTGACTCTGTGATTTCTTCCAAAAGCCGGTATGACTTGTTGGTTACCGAAAGATATGTGCTTGAAAGCAAACTCTGATTTGAAAATCCATGTCACAAAGAAAATTCTATAGAACACGAAAAATGGGGGAAGCTAGGCCAAATGTGCTGGTGCCTGCCAATTCTCCGTGAAGTACTGGAATCCTTTGAGGACTGGTTCTAGGAGTATTTCTGTGATAGGGCCATATGATGCCCACCATTGGATGAACCAATTTGGAACTTCTAATGGGAATGATTTTCTGAAAAGAAAAAACCATGACATATCAAACTTGTCATTTTGGCGATAGAAACATCTGAACCACGTCGCAATGTAGTCGTAATATGTATAGTCTCTGAAAGCTGCATCAACTGGTAGTTGTTTGATTCAGTGTAGGGGTTGTCCCCATTGATCAAGAGTGATCACTGTTTGAAGTTTAGCCTTGATGTGGCTAGACTCACCTGGTTGGAGGTTACTGTTGTTTGCACTAAACTCTATGGATTTAGTTGCTATGGGAATTGCTTCATAGTAACTCTAGGTTTTATGTAGGTTATCTGGGATATGGAGTGACTGAGGATGAAGATATGTATGAGCAAAATCATCTGCTGTGATATCTGGGTTCTGTTTGAAGTGTTCTGGTTCTGTTACAAGGATCTGATCAAATACATCTTTGTAGATGTATGGTGATGTCTGTGTAGGTTCTGGGGTTACTGGTTTGGGTTTGGTAACAAGGGGCTGAAACCTGTTACTTACTGCCGTCTATGAAGACGATGTACCTACAACACATGCATGGACACCAGTTAACTGTTTCTGTGGGGTCAAAGTCCCCAAAACTGTGAGGTTTCTACCTAGAGGTGACTGGGGAGATTTCTATGTATGGGTTATCTGTTTATCTTCAATCTTTACTGGGGTTGAAGATATTACTGGTACAACTGGAGTGAGGGCTTTCTGGGCATAAGAGCTGATGTCAAATGCTTTCACTTTGCCTTTGTCTTTCCTTGGGGCCATTGTGCTAATTCAAGAGTGAATGCTGCAAATGGTTAGCAACAATAAATAGAAAGAAATGCGGAATTGAAATGTTATCAATTCTGCCTCTGGATCTAAAATCTTGTTTCAATCTATATTATGAGGTGGACTTGAAACTGTCCATCTGAATTCTCTAAATGAATTCTTGGTGTCCGCTTCTGTGTTCTGCAAAAAATAAAAAATAAAAAGGTATTCCCGAAGGAATCCTAAGTGATAGGCACATGGCCTGTCAAAAATTCTCTAGTTAGAAAATCAGGGATGAAATTATCCTCTCCCTAGATATATTCTATATCAAAATCAAAAATTGACAAGATAGCTTTCCATCTGCCAAAGATCTGTTTGGACGCTATGTTTTTAACATCCTTAGTAAGAACATCCTTTGCTGACTGACAGTCAACTCGTACTAAGAATTTCTGATTCAACAAATCGTCCTGAAATTTTGAAATACATTTTACAATGGACAAAATTTCTTTCTTGACTATTGAATAGTTCTGTTGGGCTTTATCTCAAGTTCCTGAATGGAAACGAACAATGTGTTTCGTTTCCTTCAAAAATCTATTTTAGAATACCGCCAAATCATAATTCAGAGGCATTTGTCTGAACTATTTTTGGGGTGTCTGGTTGACATAAAGTCAAAACTTGTAAAACCTTAACTTGACGCTTAATTTCCTGAACAGCCTTGGTATGAACTTCAAACCATGCTGGAGGATTCTTTTTAAGACGTTCAAAAAGAGGTTTACATAAGTGGCGAATGCCAGGATAAAAATCTGCAACATAGTTTAGAGATCCTAAAAATCTCTGCAACTGTGTTTTCTCACGCAGAATGTCTGAGAATTTTTCTGCAAAATCAAGGGTTCTTTGGATAGGGGTGATTTTTCCAAAAAAAATCATGTTTACAAGAAATCTGATTTTTTTCTGAAATAACATAATCTTGGGTGCAGAAACCACAAGACCGTTTTCTTTAATAACTTTAAAGAAAATATTCAAATGCTTCCAATGTTGATGTATGTTATTATTGAAGACTAAAACATCATCAATGTAAACAATTGTGAAATCTGTGAACTGATTAAAAATCTGGTTCATAATATTCTGGAATTCTGAAGGTGCATTCTTGAGCCCAAAAGGCATAACATTTCACTCATATTGTCCAAATGGAATGGTGAATGCTGTTTTGTACCTTTCTGGTTCTAAAACTTGGATTTGCCAAAATCCCGATTTCATGTCAAATTTACTGAAGACATGGGCCTGATGTAATCTCTTAAAGAGATCATTCTTGTTAGGTAATGAATATCTGATCCATTGTAAGACCTTGTTTAAGGGCTTATAGTTGATGACTAAACGAGGGACTCCTCGTTCCTGTTCTGCATGTTTATTGACATAGAAGTCTGCACACGACCATGGGCTTTTACTAGGTCGGATTAGCTTTTTATCTAATAAACTCTGGATCTCTTTTTTGCAAAGAGAAAGATATTCCTGATTCATCTGGATGGGCCTAGCCTTAGTAGGAATATTCTGTTCTGAAAAGTCCTTCTCATATGGGAGAGAGACGGAATGTTTCTTACGAGCCCAAAAAGCCGTAGGAAGTTCTGAACAAACTTCTTTTTCAAGTTTGGTCTGAAAGTCTTTAATGGGCTTTTGTTGTTTAGCAATCTGCTCATCAATTCTGAGACTTTTAATATCTTCTTTAAGAAAACTAATTTGGTTTTCTTTCTGTTGGATTGAGTTAATATCTCTTCGTTGTGAAGGATAATAAAACTCAAATATGATTGGTTTTCCCAACACATTTGTGGAAATACCCTGTTCTGTAACAGTCATAAGAAATAACTGTTGAAGAAATGGATTCCCGAGAATAACTTGGGAATTCAACTGTTTGATAAGAACAAAACTAGTCGGGAAACAAATACCTTGGTTGCAAACATGTGCATTAGGTAATTTGTACCGAATCTGGAGTCTGGTAGAGTCAGCTGTAGAAAGCTTCTCTCTGGTTTTCTCAAAATATCTGGAAGGAATTAGACCTTCTTGGATGCAATTCATATCTGCACCTGAGTCTAATAAGGCAATGGTTTCAAATTTGAAATCATTAACCTTGATGGTTAACTGGACATACCATTTCTGGTACGTGATTCTGTCTAGAAGATTGAGATAATCTTCTGTTGGTTTGGAGGTACTAACTCCTTCTGTCAGTTTGCCAATAGCAATCTGAGTCTGGTTATTGATCTGATCACCTTGGGAAAGATGTTCTTGACGCTCAAGACTCTCTATTTGGAGAAGTTGAACATCTTGCTGGAGGTGTTCATGATCAAGTCTTAGATCACAAATCTCTTGACCATGTTCTCTTCTAACTTGCAGAACCTCAATTTTCAACTGATGTATCTCCTTTTGGAGATCAGAAATCCCAACTGGTTAAGATTTCTTTTTCTGGAAGTGACTGAGAACATCAGAATAGTTTGTATTCTTGATGTTATTCTGGGTAGTTATGGATGGAGGATTCTTTTCCTCATTTTGGTCCATAATATCTTTGAGTCTGAGAAGATAAGCTTGCTTCTCTTCTGGATTATTGATCTTACAGATCATGTCGATCATAAGACTATGAGAATCAGTAAGGACATTGAGTCCTTTCTGGCAGAAACATGCTCCTTTGTTGGGACATGCACATTCCTGGACGAAGTTGAAAGAACTCCTAGAATAGTAGTATGTTCCAATCTGATTAATATTTTCTTCATCAGAATATTCTGAAGAAGAGCTGGATGATGATTCAAGATCATCTATGGACTGGAGTATTCTGCTCTTTGTAGCTTCATCTAATTCTAATGATTGAATTAGTGATCTGACTCTGCAATCTTTTGCAAAGTGTCCTGGTTTACCACATTTGAAACAACCTGTGGTTTTCTGTTCCTTATTACCTTTATGATATTTTGATTTCCAATTCTTTCGTGGAAACTTCTGGTAATGTTTCTTTTTAGTGTATGGTTTGTTACCATACTTCTGGTTATACTTCTGTCCAATGGACTTGAAGTGACTTTTGTATCTTCTTGAGGAAATTCTAGATTTATGTGTTTTCTGAGTATAGGGTGGTTGAACTCTTTCCATACCATACTGTTCACACCAATTTCCTAATTCTTTTCTGTTAGACTGTTTCTTAAGATGTGCTTTAAATCGAAGATCAATGCAAATCTTCAAAGCAGTCTTGTTAATATGGGATATGATATCACCATATGTCATTAGATCATAGTCTAATCCTGGGAAATCAAGTGAAAGAGCTTCCTTCACTTGCTGAGCAAATAACTTTGGAAGTCCAGATAAAAATCTTTCTTTCCAATAACTGGTGTTATTGTCAGATCTTTGGTATAGCTTGCTGAGAAAGGCATCCTTATACCATCAAAAGTCTTGGAGTGTACGACATCTGAGGTTCTGAAGGATTTCAGATGTTCATTCCTGATAAACTGTAGGATCACCTATGAAATGGTAGGTGATGTCGAAGACTAAGGCTGATAGAGCACATGACTCTGTCTGGCCTTGCTGGTTAAGAACGGGTTCACCATTCTCATTGGTTTTCACCATGTTGAGAATACCTTCTTTGGTAGCTTCATTTAGATGGTCATCCCACCATCCTTTGAGTTGGCCATTAAAGCAAAGAGTGATATTTCTGGTTGCTGCTCTTTCAGTAACAGCTTGTTTGTAGATGTTACCGATGATGATCATCTGTTTGGTAACATTGAGAATCTGGTAATCTGATATTCCATCTATGTTCCATTCATTGATTTGAGTTCCTGAATAGGATCTCTGGGAATGTGATTATTCAATTTGAAGATCTGGGGGTGAAGGTCTGGGACAGAAGTTCTTTGTATCAAGAAACGAAATTCTATTAATGTGGATATTGTTATCCTTCCCAGAATTCTGTGAAGATGAGGACTCACAATCAGAATTACTATCTGACTGTTTTAATGTTTGAAGAGCCGGTTGGCTTGATGATGGTTCTGATTTCTTTGATTTGGAAATCAGTTCTTGGAGAAGCTTGTTATTCTTCTCTTCTGTGGATTCCAATTTTGGAATGAAATTGGATATCTTAAAGGGTAAAACCTTTATTGGAGATTCTGGTTTAACCTTTGAACTAGTTAACTTAAGTGAATCAAATGGTTTTGTTAAGGAAACAGGGGTCTGTTCCTTTAACTTCTGGATTGATTCAACAGGTTTAACTGGAGTTATAGAGACCTTGGCCTGATTTTCAAGAATATCTTCGATATTCTGAATTTGTTTCTGTAAAGTAACCACTAAAAGATTAGTCCAATTATTTTGTTGGGCTATGTCTTTGAGTTCTGGTTGTTCTGAAAGAATAACTGGTTTAAGATCTACAGTTCCTTCTTTTGTAGGAATCTATGTGTATTGAAACGGAGGGTGCTCTGCATCAACGACAGTTGTGGAATTAAGTTAATTCCATTTTCTTGTTCTAGCTGTAAGAACATTGATATTCATTGGTTTATTTCTATGTTTAAACCAAAGAAAGAATGGTACATTTAATCTGACAATTTGCAAATATTGGAGCCATTGGTCCTTATAATCTGCTAATTGTTTACTGGTATGTGAGTTCATATACCAGTTTCTGATATCTTTGTTCTCATCTGAAAGAAATTCTTCTTTCAAACCTTGAACATCTCTTTCAAAGACTTCAGTCAACATATTGATGCCAAAGTCTGAGGTTGAAGGGTTGAAGTCAACAGAAGATGTATCTGTTGGTTCAAATTCTGGATAAACTGATCGAGCAGTCTGATTTTCAATCCTAATTCCCGTAGGAACTAATTGGGTCTGAGTTCTGCTTGTTGATGGTAAGTCAACAAAGCCTGGGGTTGGGTCAGAAATATTGATCCTAGAGATACTGGAAACTGATCGGGATAAGACAAATTCCCGATTTCCTCTATCTATCTTAATTGAAACAGTACCATCATCGTACTGGATGATCTGTTCTATTCTGGAGTTCTGGACGTTCTGGTCTTGAACAACTGGTTTGGTGGCATTTTCTATGTCCCACCTTTCTGGAAGTGAAACTTCGTTCCACTTAATAGTTCTACATGTTTATTGACATAGAAGGTTGTACACGACCATGGGCTTTTACTAGGTCGGATTAGCTTTTTATATAATAAACTCTGGATCTCTTTTTTGCAAAGAGAAAGATATTCCTGATTCATCTATATATATATATATACACACACACGCACAAACAAAAAAAATTAAATCTTACTAGACTTATAATATATAATGATAACAAATAAAAAATAAATTTAATAAAATCAATAAATCACAACATCTTAATACCTAAACATAGATAACACTATATCTATTATATAAATATACATATACACACATACACACACACACACGCGCATATATATACATATGTATAATATACATAAATCACACTATAATATTGGAGATTAAAAGAAAATTGAAGTCATCTTAAAATCACAAAATATACATACATATGTTATTTAACACCATGTATATAATAGATACTATAGAGAAGCATGCACTATAAAATGGGAAATCTACTATTTAACAATAAACTATTACAACGCGATAAATCTTTTTGATGAAAAAATATCCAAACTCTCCCTACACGGCCATGCTCACAGTTTTTAGGAGAAAACTATAAAAATCCTCTCTCACACCCATATATGGCTTTATGCACGAAAAAAGCCTAACACCTCACTTACAGGACTTTATCTATGACTAAAGTCTAAAGTATTTCTATATCAGATTTTTTTTTGACAAAAGCACAAAAAACACTCTCAACACTCAGCTCACCCCTTCCATACCCCTCCATGGGATGTAACTCTCATGTTAAATAATTACAAGCTAGAAAATCCTATTTATAGGCACAACTAATCCTCTCCACTAGGATGCAAAACTTATTTCTACTCCTAATGGTCTTATGTTTGTCTTCAATATCTCCTTGAGCTTTGACTTAAGCCAAAAACCTAACAAGAGATCAGGACAGGTAAGATTGTCTAATGTGAGAGATTTTCAAATTTGTACCATCCCCAATTAGGACATCATCTTGACTCTCATAGGGTTATCGAAGAGAGATTACCTAGATCTACTGTTATATAATAGGAGGCATCAGTATCCATAATCCAGTTGGTCGTTAAGGATGTAATACATTGTAGGATTGGCTGTAAGTAGTGACGATGAAATGAAAAGCTTGTTTCAGCATAACACTACCTAGTGGTGTGACCCCATTTGTCGCAAAATTGACAAAAAATGGGTGACTTACAAAAGTTAGAAGAATTGGCTGGCATTGGTTTGACTAAAACGGTATTGATTGTTGGTTAGTGAATGAGCTAGAGATTTTGCAAATTGTTCTTATTAGAGGATGAGTGTTTCTTGTCGAAAGTTTGATGAGTAGAAGACTAAACACGAGCAGCATTTGTCGTAACAGGCACAAGAACCCCAACATTATGCCATTCTTCTCATTTAAGGAAGGCTTCATATTCGAGCAATTTATCAAAAAGCTCGTCAAAGCTAATGACAATATCTTGAGCCTGTACTGCCACATCACTTTCTCTAAGAGTACGACCCACATCATTTAGAGTATGAGTAATGAGATACTAGGATGGAATAAGCGAGTCCACAAGGGCCAATTTAGTCCCTATTGTTTTCTAAAAGAATTCAAATTTGTCCATATTATTTCTCAAAAAAATTCAATTTAGTCTTTGAATAATATGAACAAATTTGAAACTTTAAAAAAATTATAAGGACGAAATTGAAACTTTTAAAATAATAATATGGATGAAATTGAAACTTTTGAAAAATAGTAGGGACATAATTAAAACTTTTGGAGAAACAATAGGGATGAAATTGTAAAATTTTGAACAATAGAGACCAAATTAAAACTTTTTAAAAATTATAGGGACTAAATGTGATTTTTTCCTAAATATATACATATCTAGCAACATATGTAAAGTAGATCTATAATATATATATATATATATATATATATGCATACTTTCAAATGGAAAGAAACTTAAAATAAAAGAGGAAAAATAAATGAGAGTAGAGCTTGGGTGGGGGAAGGAGCTGGGGAAGTAGGTTGAGGGGTCTTCTTTTTTATTCCCCTTGGTTAACATTTAGTTCCAGTGGCGGGAGTTGAAAGTTTCAACCGTTGGAACATATATGTCCATGTGGTGACAAACCATTGGTCCATCACCCTACTCCATCACCACCTAGCCCCTCTATCCCCCACCCATCCCCAAATGCGATGGACCAATAGTCTTTTCACCACAGGGCAATGTTTGTCACCCTTGCTCATCCTAGAACACCAAATGACCCCCCACCCCAATTAGCGATTGCAATGGTTATGGGTGTCCGTTGCCCCTCTACCATCATACCCCACTCCAGCCCCACCCAATAGTACCACATACCTTACCATTGTAATTTTTAATACTTTTTTTCAAAATTAATTATAAAATCCTTATCTAATCCATCACTATTTTACGACGGAATAGCTGCAGAAGATGAATTGGTAACGAAATAGCGACGACGATCCAAATTCTCATCACTATTCTGTTGTCAATTTAGTCACGGAATAACTACAGAATTTTGAATTTTCATGGTTATTTTGTCGCCAATTTGCTATCAGTATTACCTAGGGAATTGGGTAATTAATTTTAAAATAATAAGCAATACAAATTTTAAAAAAAATTACTTAGTACATTTTTAAGTCCATTAAAAGTATAAACAAGTATTTTTTTTTAACTTAGTTTAAGGTCCAAAAAACCTTAGGGCCGAAAATCGATGAAATTAAATGAAATTGGATATGATTCCTTATAGTTCGTATGATAGAAAATGATATGTTATTACGTCAAATTCCTTACCGTCCATGGATTGAACCCTTAATTATGTTGTAAAACACTTATTTATATTTTAATTTCATTTAAATTGTATTCAGTGAAAAACTATTATATGTAATACTTATTTTTCAATACTAATTACTAGATTCCGTAGTTAATTCATCGCTATTTAGCAATAGAATAGTCACGAAAGGTGAATTGGAGACAAAATAGTAACAGAATTTTGAATTTTTGTCACCATTCCGTAGCCAACTCACCTACCGTGGTTACTCTACCTCTATGTAGCTATGGAATTTCTTCAAAAAGAATTATTGTTGTCTTTCTGCAGCTACTTAGTGACCGAATATTTTTCGTCACCTTTCACTCACTATTAGGCGACAGAAATATGTTCATCACTAAAATCAGTTGCCTGCATCTTCTTTCTTTAGGTAGTGATTTTAAAATTGTTGCCAAAAAGTAACTCATGAGTAACTATTATCAAAATATGATAAAAAAAAACTTAACCAATATAAAAAAATTTAGTTTATGCAACGATTAGAAGCGAGTAAGACACCTATTGTAATAATTTTTTCATTTTTCAACATGAGTGTAGCATAAGATCTAAAATGTTGTGGTGGACATATCATGTTTCTCTTGTATTATTGTATTAAAAAAATTCATGGAAAAAACACAAACGATAAACACAATCGTCAGAATGCAAATTAGAATATAATGTAAAAGAAGTGAAACAACATGAAGGAGTTTAAATAAATTCTTGAAGTAGATGGATTGTTTGAAACCCATGAACTCTGGGAAGTTTGGCATTACTCTTTCCTAATGTGTATGTACGAGAATAAGAAAACACTTCAAATTGATTAGAACGCGCCTCTTTTCAATGCCAATGTCAGACAATCTCTCTAACATGCAACTTCTTGGAGGAAAACCTTATTGGATTTGATTTCTTTAAAACGGTCAACCCAAAAAAAATAGAATCCCCACTAAATTACACTTCTTTAAAACCACTTATTAGTTCTATTTTTCCCTTGTTGCGCAAGTTTGATGCCGGAAAATAACTTCAAATTGTATTTGGAAATGAATTAATTCTTCAAGTAGTTTTTTATATACTTAGTTATCCTACTCCACACCCAATTAAACCACCCCTCTCTTATAATTTCTAAACCCTACAGCGCCATAAACAAACCAAAAAAAAAAATTCCTTGCTTCTTTATTCTTGATCGTTCATTGCCAAGACAAAGCAACTCGTGTTCAAGAACAAAGATACATATTTCATCAAGAACATTAAAAGCATCGACAACATGAAGACATTGACATATGCAGATGTGGAGGACATTGAGGTGGGTGCGAATTGGCTTCCTATAGACTATTTGGCTGCTGTTGCAGAAAGGGCTAGCATCATCTATGACGAAGAAAAACAGCAAGAAAGAGCCATGGAGAGGAGAATCAAGAACTCATTGCTCCACATAGGTGAAGCAAGTTTGTGCCGATCAAATAGGATTTTAAAGAAACCCATTAAGCCCTTCCCTTGTCTTGATGCATCTAATCAAGAAACATTGACAACAGAAAAGAGTTTCAAGAAGCTCGTTGTGAGATTCTCTGATGAAATATTTGTTATACCTCATGAAGAAGTATTGAAAGAAACCTCAAGGGATAGTTTCTCTATGAAGGTTTCCAAAAGAAATAGGTCTGAAAGTGAAGACTGTGTGGAAAATTTTAGGGTTATAAAGAAGATGAAAGGTAATGGCGGCAGAAATAAGGTTGATGAGAATGGCCCTAATCCACCACCACCATTGCCAGAAACATACAAGAAACGCATTCAAGAACTTGCCGGAAGCAAGTCTGTTTCTCAAGAGGTGTTAGTGATACAAAAGAAGCTTTTCGATACTGATCTAAGCAAAGACCACAACCGCTTATCAATACCATTCAAGAAAATCATTACTAGTTTTCTTGATGAAGATGAAGAACATAGACTTAGGCTTCGCAATGGGAGAAATATGGAGTCCATGGTGGTGCCATTGATAGATCCTTTACTTAAGCGTTGGGAGGTTAGCCTGAGGAGGTGGGAGATGAAGAAGGAGGTGCAGAAAAATACTAGCACATCATATGTCTTGTGTAAACCATGGAATAGCATTCAAGAAAAGAATGGTCTTAAAACTGAAATGGTTGTGCAACTATGGGCGTTAAGAGTTGATGGAGATTTGTGGTTTGTTCTTGTGAAGGAGCCACAAGATCATCAAAGTGGAAAGCAATCTGGGAATGGAGACATGGCATGCAAGTTGCAGTAGCAATAGTACTGTAGCCAAAGTGTCATCATCGCCTTCATCATACCATGATTAATTATGTATACAAGATCAAATATTTAGGGATCGTTTTATGTTATTTTTCTCAATTTTTGTTATTCTTTTAGCCAGTTGTTTTTTGATAATTTGTTCACCCATCAATGGATGGAAATTCTGTATATAGATATATCTGTATTGTATCAGTTATTTAGTTTTTAATTTCTTTGCCTTAATTTTTATAAAAAAGAATCCTTCTAATTGGGTTAAAAGCGGGTTATTGACGTCAATATGCTATATTTTTCTCGCAAGTAAAATGTATGAAATCTCAGATATAAGACCTACATATCTCGAAAATATATTTATTTAGACAAAAGGGGCTTGTTACTTAATTGTGTATATCAAATAATATTGATACGAAACTATTGCAAAATTTAATTTCGACGGAATTAATCACCCTTGAGAATCGTCATCACTATGATGGTATGTGGCTTAGTTTTATGTGATGACTTTGCTTCCCATAGACATTACACTTTATATACCTAATTCATGCATCGGATCAGCTTATATTTCAATTTGAATTTCTTCAACCGACTTGGACCATATCTTCCGAACAATCTTAGTACTAAACTAATGACGTAAGACGATTTCACATATCTTGATATTAGAATGGGGTTTCATGTTTTCACGTCTCACTATAGAGCCCGAGTTGCCTAAATTTTCAATTAATAAACAAGAAGGATAATGAAACTATTCATCTTTAAGATTTGATGCAACCGAGAAAATGAAGAAATTAAGAGATAGCTACAATGTTATGCAAAGGATTCATTTTTTTATTTTATTTAAAGGGAGATCTAATATAATATTATATCACATACAAAGGATGTTATATCTGGTGAGAATTGATCTCGCAACCTCTTGCTCAATAAGCGAGAACTATTTCACATATCTTGATATTAGAATGGGGTCTCATGTTTTCACGTCTCATTATAGAGCCCGAGTTGCCTAAATTTTCAATTAATAAACAAATTGATAAACAAGAAGGATAATGAAACTATTCATCTTTAAGATTTGATGCAACCGAGAAAATGAAGAAATTAAGAGATAGCTACAATGTTATGCAAAAGATTCATTTTTTTATTTTATTTAAAGGGAGATCTAATCTAATATTATATCACATACAAAAAATATTATATCTGGTGAGAATTGATCTCGCAACCTCTTGCTCAATAAGTGAGAACTATAATACTAGAGCAAATATTGTTTGGTGGTAAGGGATTCATATTTTCATAATTAATAAAATTGGGTCTCACCTACTAATAGTTATATTTTGCCTTTTCTAATTGTTTTTAAAATTTCAGTTCACAACTCTGAAATTTACACCATTTGTTTTTTGACTGCGAGTCGTCAAGTGTAAGGTACACGAATAAGACAAACTGGCTTGAATTTTATTTGCCATTAGAGTAATGGTGAATTAGGCTCTGAGTAAGTATTATGCAAAGAAAAAACAATAAGGGTAAATTATGCATATATCCTTATTGTTTCCACATTTTTTTAAATTGGTCCTTAATATTTCAAAAAAATTATACTATTCCTTAATGTTTACAAAAGTGATTCAAAATTATCCCTATTATTCAAAATTAGCTAATTTAGTCCCTATTATTTTTCAAAAATTTCAATTTAGTCCCCAAATAGGGGTCATGTGTAGGGACTAAATTGAATTTTAGAGACCAAATTCACTAATATTGAACAATATGGACCATTTTAAATCACTGTTATAAATATTAGGGATTACTATAAATCTTTTGAAACATTAAGAATGACATTGAAAAAACATGTAAACTATAGGGATTAAAAGTAAAATTTCCCCAAAAGAATACATGTATATAGATAGATAGATTTAATTTTGTATTTTATCTTTCTGAGTTCTTTTAACTTTTGCTTAGTCTCACAATTGTCTCTGATAATAAATGACTATTGCATAATGAGAATTTTGTAATCGTGAGATATAATAAAATGTTAGTTGTTTATTTCTTATGTTATCTGTTATTGTAAAATTTCGCGACGGGTCACTTGACCCCTATCAACTCAAGATATTTGGGCCAAGACCCCATATATAACGCAATAAGTCATAGGCTACTATTATAGAAGGTCCACTAAAGGCCCAAAGCCCTTGGCTAAGCCTGAAGGTCAACACTATTGTGTGTGAACAACTAAAGATGAATCCCGGATACAATTCGAATCCTATCAAATGTCTATGGATAAACGATCAAAAGGACATATCAACTAGCCAATCTACTAGGAGTGGATGACTATCAACGAACTTGAGATAACGATCGACACTATCTTAAAAGATAAGCAACCATGAACTCTCAGTAGTCTGTTCGGGATACAAGTCCCAAATGTCTATAACTCTTGGCCTACCAACAACTATAAGTAGGACACTCCTACCCAAGGAAAAGGGCATTGAGTGCTCACCGCATCTAGCATTACTCTTCATTTCTCCTTTCATTCCAATGGCCTACCCTATATATTGACACCATTACTATAGTAGTCCTCTCAACCCTCACTATATTAATTCTCCCTCACACTCATAATTTACTGACAAATCACTAACTTGATAGTCAAAGGGTCTTTGGTCAACATCATATCGATGTCAAAGACTCACTTCGTTCTATTGCCTTCTGACCTCGCAGGTTGCTGGTGCCTAATAATTCGTGATTATAAGTTTTAACATCAATAATTTAACACCCATTGTGAGGTCCTAACAACTTAATTACTTGATGAGAAGGCTCTAAATCATGAATGCTCATACCTTTACGATCTATACCATGGCTAATTCCAGCTCGAATCCTGACCTTTAAGCCCAGATAAAAGCCTTTATGGCAAAGAATATAAAGACAAATTAAAAGAGCTCGAGGCAAAAAATACCAAAGTTCTCTAAGAGAACCTCGAATTGGAGGAGAAGATCAAGACACTCTCAACAATTGCCACCCTGCCTAGCCGCGGAAAGTTGGTCAATCATAGCCAAGCAATACAACCCATGCAACCTCTTGGCTCCATGCCCCAACAGACATCAAGAAGTGAAGTCTACCTTCAATCCATTGATGTTACTGAACGACTACCTACTCAACAAACTAAAGAAGGAGGCACTGTTCATCCCGCCCAACCAACGAACCTCAACTATTTGCTACAAGGAGGACAATGCCTTGACCTCCTTTGACGATTCCAAGAGATCGAATCCCTCATTTAGAGAATCCCTGGGGTGCCTACTCCCATGAACAAGAGTTTCGCGAATAGCTTTGCCGACTCTCCATTCATCAACACTATTGCTATGGTAGAGATGCCCCCTAAGTTTAGTCTTCCCAAGATGAAGCTCAATGATAGAACTACCGACCCTGACGATCATATCATGCAGTATAAGCAGAAGATGTTCATTATGGTCGTCCCCTGAGATTTGAAGGATGCATGCATGTGTAAAGGCTTTGGCTCTAGTTTGGTAGGACTAGCCCTGTAGTGGAACGAGCAGCAGAAAATTGGAGAAACAAACTGACAACCTTTACCTGATCATACAAAGGAAAGGCGAACTTCTGCACAACTGCGTGGGCAGATTAACCAAAGAAAAGGTTTCCATCCTACACTGTGACATGAACACGACTATCTCAGCCTTCTACAAAAGTCTACTACCCAAGTCAGACCTATACAAGGAGTTGATAAAATACCTTTGTAAGACGATGGAGGACGACCTAGCTAAGCAAAGGCAGATCTACTCAATGTTGAGGGGGTGCTCAACTTGAAAAAAAAAAAAAAACATTTTTTCTTTATTTTTATTGTTTTCAAAAGACTATTATATTGGACATTTTCGTTGAATGTATGATGGCACACTCTGACATCTTTCACAGTACGAGTGTACTCTCAGAGTTCGGGTGTTTGGGTCTGTCACTGTAGCCAAAGCTTGGGCCCAAATAAAATGGGAAGAAAATGAAGTCAACCACTGTCCTACCTCATCACGCTATAGCAAAGGAGAAATCGACGAATCATGACGACTGATCGACATTCAGGCCATAGGAGGCATGAGCCCTAATCTACAGAAGCACAGAAAAGCAATCATCCCTGGGGTAATAGGCAACCACTTGAACGAGAGCAACCCCATGGGATAGAAATCATGGCCCAGGGAGAAGGGAATCATATGATCAAGGATATATCACTTTACCAGAAGCATCATATATATATATATATATATATATATTATAAATTACGATCATTAATAATGGAATTGACACGTATAGTTAGAAAAATAATTAAATACTCATATGTAATTGAACAAAGACCATAGGACATCTAAGTTAAAATGGAGTAGATTGAATTCAAAGATAAAGATCACAATCTAATTGCAATATCAGACTCCCAAAATTGCTTTATAAGATGTGTAGCCTTGGAAGAAGCACCCCTCTATTCAATTGAATGGAAATCTAGACGTTCATTTTGGTAGTAACCACTAAACCAATAGAATAAGGCTTATTTCCGCAGTTGGTCTACAAGTAAGGTGAGTCGGTCCATTACTGTATAGGGATTGGACTAAAAGGTGTAAGAATGACCCCTGAAAAAGCTACGACTAAAATATAGAGCGTAAGAAGTGATACTATACCTCCCTTTCTCTCCAAACCAACTAAAGGAAAGAATGAATAGCTCGAAAGAAAAATAAGGACAAGAATTGCTTCTAGAAGGAACTGCAAGGTAGAGTTTTAAGCCTTCTCAAGTTGACTTCTCCACTATATTTCAATAGGATTGAATGAACAAAAACTTTTTAGATTTAAGTTTAAATTTCCGTCTGTTTCACACACACTCAAAAGAAAAGAAAAGAAAAAGAAAATGAAATCAGCCTTTGACATATCAAATAAAATAGATTATTCACATCAACTACATCACAAAACTGGGAATATATTAGCAGTGGTCACAAGCATATTACACTGAAGGCTAGCAATTGCACCCTAAGATCAGTCCTCTGTTGTTGGTCTGCACACAATAATACAAGTCGTAAATTCTTGTACAACTCTAAGAAAGTATATGCATTCACAATGGCCCTATGATAAAACAACAACAGTGTAAAAGAGACTGCTCCAAGAGACTCTTGGCTTAGGTTCGGACATCCTTCAGTGCTCCTCCCTTCTCAAGTTCGCCAACTAGGTCTCTCAATGCCGGAACTTTCATTGCCAGAGTCCTGTACAGTCTTGAATACCTAGCTCGGGTTCCGTCTGCTGTTCTAGCAAGAGCAAGCAAGGTTAAAGACTCGGGAAGCTGTGCGAACAGTTCTTTCATCTCCTCTAAACTCATGTTTTCTAGAACAGTTGGTCTTGGAACAACCCTGACAATCTCACCACCTTTAGGTTCCTCAACCCTTGCATCCGCTTTGATAACCAACTCAGAATTAGAATTGGCTCCACATTTGATTATGAATGGTGTTGTCGAGCCTGTATTAAACTGCAGGACGTTCCACTGTGCCACATCAGTTTCAGCACCAGATCCCACATCTGGAGAAGGTCTGGAAGCATCATAAAGCCGATCCTCCTCTTCAGCAACAGACTGTATAAATCATAACAACAATATAAGATAGACAAATTAGTAAAGTGAACAATCCAACAAAACCATCAAGCAAAAGCAGAAAACATGTAGAACCACTAAAATCCACGTTAACTTATGACAATATCTCACTAGAATCCATTTACAACAATAGTATTACCACCACCGCCATCTATTTATTTATTTATTTTGATTTCTTTATGTACTTCGGTTCCCTCATAAAAGTGAATTTAAAATGCACCACAAGATACGTATTATATGTGTGTACATATTTAAGAGATTCTCCATTCCTACTTCGGCAATGCTTGTTGGCATGCTCATCTTTTGCTGTACTTATATCCCATGTCCGTATCCATGCTTCTAGTACCAAAATGAGAAGCATGCACTTGTTCTAAGGTTGAGCTACTTAATGCAATATTTTAAATCATAATTTGGAAAATTTCACAGATTTATAGATGTGAACCACCATACTACAAAAATTAAGAAGACAAAAAGAAACCAAGGACCTATTCAAATGATTTAAACTTTGGACTGAAATCGCTAGGCATCATTAACAGCTCAGATCCCACTTTCTAGTTTAATTATAACCCTATTAGCCCTTTAGAGTTATAAAGTGCAAAATATGAATTTCTAGTGTTTGCAAAATTTGTTTTGCTGAGCTCTTAAATTAAGGGTAAACAGAACATAACTAAGATTAATAACTAGAAGCAGTTATGTGAGAGTTCTCGCACACCTCAACAGCTTGACGAGCTTCTGCAATGTGCCTTTGGGCACACGGATGATCAATGTCAAGTAAGGACGGCATCCGTTCTGCAAGTTCATCAAGAGATGCAAGCAATGACTTCTTCTTACTCTTAACCAGACTGTTCACAGATGATTGTCTCATAATATCCTGTAAGGGCGGTGAATGCATCTTGTTAAATTTTCACCATAACTAAGTAATCACCTATGTGAGATGCACAGGCAATAGAGGAGGTAAATACCTTCACTTGCTTCAATATGCCATCAAGTGAAATCAGTGACGCTAGCCGTGCATCCTCAGCAGCAGTAGAAGGATTTTGAATGGGTGAACCACCATCTTGTAATGTCAATAATGCTGCATCACTTCTCATCTGTTCTAAAATCTGATTCAAGGAAACAATTGCTACCACATTAGCCCAATTAGATTAGCTTAGATAGCAAAAACATTTGAACTGCATGATCAAATTAACTCATTATGCCTTGCATGATTGTATCATAATAAGCAGGATGCCAAATTTACTAGCGCCTAACAAGATGATTCTCCAGCACTGCTAGAACTTTCAGAGCTTCCAAAACTGAAAGCAGCCAAAGCATTTTTTCAGTAAACTCTACAAGCTCCTTTGGTTCTTTTGTACATTTAGAAAGATAGATCAAATTTATAGTACACAGGATTCAACGATATCTAGACTGACTATCCTTCTAGTGTCCTCGTGTATTTATCTATTGGATGCAATATAACTCAGAAGTGCACCCATATCCTCTTGTAGACAAAAACGTATATTATTATATGGAAATGATCAACTCAGCACAAAAGGGGGCAGTTAGTTGATATACTATTAGTTACATTGACCTTATCAATACAATTTGCCTGGGTTTGGTGATTGGCCCATGCAGGGCGCACTTTTGCAAATTCATCAAGCAAATGAATAAATTCAAATGGCGATTTTAATAGTTTGTGAACTGCAATGTGAGTGTGAATTACATGAAGTCCCATACACTGCTCATATTATGCCATGGGAAATCACACATCTAAACAACATTATATTGTTGATTATATTAGTGGCAAGTGACATTCTAATGCACCTTCGTTACCACTTGATGTGAGAACTAGATAATGTTACAGGGATTTGTGGCAAATTAGTAGTAATACTGAAAATGGTGGCAACCATCGGTTTCCATGCCAATCCATCAGGTCAATATCTAATTTCATGTTTTGATGTAAAAAGAACTGGAAATTAATTAAACTTCAGCTCTAGACCTTTTAGGGGCAAAATAATAATTCAATCAAGCAAGAAAAACTCAACAGCTTTGACTGTAGATATGATTATCAAACAAAATTGGGGCAAACAAATGAACAAACCAATTGTACAGCAGGAGGGCTTTAAATTCAACATCAAAATTCATACCTCATAGACTTGGCAATCCAGAGCGTATTAAGGAAAAGAAACATAGATTTAAGCATGATGAACAAAATATAAATTTTGCACCAAAATATAACTTTTGCACCAAAATAGTTACCTTCCTTCTCTTGTGATCAACAGACTCTAGAGCTGAACGCAGTTTAGCTACTTGTGCCAACTCTTCGGCCACCTCAGTTGCCAAGGTACCTGCAATATCCTGATGACATTGCAGTATAGAAATCAGAAATATGACATAATAATCTAGTAAGCATATGTTTAAGAAAGATCATCACTACAAAGTGCTTTTCTTGGGTCTCTTTTCTCACTTGCATAACAGAACAAAACAGTTTGCTGTAGTTCAGACATCTTAATTTGCTATATAATCCAATTATAAGATACAGGCATACAAAGAATGAGTGCCGCAACACCATAAAACAACAGAACATGAAAAAGGAAGAAAGCGTATATCACAGTAAGACATTAACAAAATGATTCAGAAGAAACACATCCGTTCCTGTTTCTCTTCATCAGACTTTTAAGTTGTTGCACCTTATTTTCTCATGCCAAACTAAGAAAAATGTCCAACCCCACTCCCACCTCAAAAAATTAAAAGGAAGGAAAAAAAAAACAAAAAAAAGCTAATTATTGCATCTCTTTTTATCGATTAGTTTTCTAATAGTTAATAGGAAAGTGGGATTCACCGACACACCAAGGGGATGCACCCATGTAAAAGGTTAAGTAAACATATTTTATATATATATATAAAATAAAATAAAAATATAATTGCTCAAGAATTGGATATCCCTCCACACTCTCTTTGTTACAACACAAAAATTTAAGACAACTATACTAGATTTTGTGCAATCAGCCTGCAAATTCTCAAAGAATTTCAAATGAACAACATTATTCTGTGACAGACAGCTTGCCATAGTCTGTGTGATTGTTTTCTCACTTGCAAAGCCTGCCAAGCATGGGCAAGCTTTCCCGAAAGATGGTATCACCCAATTCATACAAGCAACAGAAAGAATCTTATTTCAAACATCAACAGCAATCTCAGTGAATCAAAAGGTAATTAAACAGTTTCAATGTCCTTATCCCACATATGCACCTGCTAACTACCATAAAGCCTCTAAACTACTGGTTTGAGTCTGGATGGCCTCCAAAACTGCAGTCCACACAACCTTTAGGGGTGCTTCACCCTTATATATCACACTACATGGAAAATCTTCACATCCAGTTAGATTGGTATAATAAGAGGTGACCGCGAGCTTGCCATTCTGCCCCCTTTTCCACACTATACAATCAGCAACATCAGCCTTCAGATGTGGATTATAAAGTAACCATAACAGCTTCTCCAAATGCTATCTATGTTTGCACCACTTCCTCCAATCCTTACAAGAATTTTGCAGTTGTTGCATCTCTTCATTCTTTTCGAGTTTAACAGCTACTCACTTTGTCGAGTCTCTATGTTATCTGCTTCCGTCACCATTGGGTAAACACGACAATTGCATGTGATCCTTTCTTTTTCCTTTTGTAATATTTGACTTTGGTAAATCATTTAGCCAGATTTATGGACTACGCAGAAAATCAGAGCAAAGTTGCTATACTCAAATAAATACCAAAAGCTTTGTCATTCATCACCAAATCAAATTCCCCTTTAGTCAGAGCTAATTAAATTATTACAAGAATAACCCTGGATTACAGACATACAATTCTGTAATTCAATAGTTCGGTTCTAAATCCCATCGCTCATGTTATTACATTTCAAGAATAAATCTTGCATATGCTTATTTCATGCCACAGTGATGACTCAGTGCAGTCGCAGTACCACTAAATTCGCTTTCTTTCCTCTTCAGTTGGCCATTAAAATTCAGATTTAACAAGTGATAAAGCATGTGCTTTCCAGGTTGCTACCAAAATTTCATTTAATTTATACTTTCATACATCCCTTCTTCAACATTAAAATTAAACAGGTGGTTACTGAGACAAATTTGAAGGTTTTCAAAAGACAACAAACAGATTATGAGAAAATACATTAAATAAGGCTTGGTCACTTTGGTCTGTTTGGTAGAAAGTCATAAATTTGTTATGATGACAAGACAATATAACCAGTGAAAAATGAAACTGTAAGAAATATACCTTCAAGTGCTGGAGTTGAGAATTATAAATTTGCTTCGCATACACTGATAAAAGCTGGCCGAGGGCATCAGCATTTGGAGGCACTGCAGCACCAAGCCCAGCCATCCAGCCATCCATTATGGCCGTCGAGAGAAGCTCTAGTTGACCAGTTGTTCCCCCAACCGTATCATCAGTAACAGAAAGGAAATCAAAGTTCTCTGCAAGCCAATTTCGAATTTGGCGCTGCAGCTCCCCAGCTGGAGTATGAACAAAGAGAGCAGCGAGAGCCTTATTGCCAACCGCAAAACTTTTGGCTTCCTCTGTTATTTCCCTAAGTTTCCCGCCAGTTACATGTTGCCTCCATGCTTCCTGTAAATGCACAACAGAATAAGATGACTATGCATATATGGGAACGTAAAAAGAAATATCAGCATGACACATAGCACCTAAAACAACTACTTCACACAAGATATCGCCAGAGCAGTAAAATGACATCCACTAACTCCTAAGTAGCATAACTGGTATACTTCTGAAGTGAAATGACTTTGTTCTGTAAATCCATAAATAAGGTTACTCTCTCCTCTAGCAGAATATGGCTTTAAATTTTGTCCATAGACATCTTTTAACAAGAGTTTTTGACTCTTTTTGATTACAAGAGCATAATCAATTTTTTTCCAGTTTTAATCAATAAAACTTCACAGTAGTTGGTAAACATAACTGTTTCTATATATAACAAAGTTTTATGACTTGCTTTTTAGCTAGGGGATCATGACGCAAGTATTGTGAAATTGTTTTGTCTTTCCAACTTCTGCTAGTGACTTTTCTTTACAAAATTGAAGGGTTTTACGAGATCTAAAAGACACTTGTGGCGTTGTGTAATGATGAGTAAATTTTGCTCTCTATGGATTGGGAGGCCCCAAGGACTCTAAGCAATCATAGGTTTTTAGCCTCATCTTGGCCATGTGCTAATGGCTCTCTCAGCCACATGACCCCCTTGGGGATTTTCAAAGGAATTGGAGCTGCATTGCTTGGACTTCTCCATTCTCAACACTTGTTATTGATGATTTGTACTTTGCTCCTGTATCTTTCTTTTTATTTACAAAGTTCTTTTCAAGAACAGCTTCTGTCATTTCAAGTGTTACTAGGACGCATACAAGAGAATATTAGAGGGTAGCCCGATGCATGAAGCTCCCGCAATTCACGGGGTCTTGGGAAGGGTCAAACCCACTTGGGGTCTACTTTATGCTGCCTGACTTTGCATTTCGCAAGAAGCTATTTATACGACTTGAGCCCATGACCTTCAGGTCACACGGCGGCAACTATACCATTGTGCCAGTGCTCAACCTTCACATACAAGAGAATAGAAGCCACAGAAAATGGATTAAGCTCTAAAACAAGTAGCCAAAATATTAAATGTAAGCTATAAAACAGCTCCAATGTAATTTTCTAGGTGAAATTTCTTGACAAGTCACCTGATCAATACCACGTATCTTGAGAACTACTGAAGATAATTTTGACTTCTTTTCTGGCTTTATATTAACTTTGAAACCCTGAATTTGTACATCAACTAGAGAATTCCTCTGGGTGGAATCATAATGCACAGGAGATCGTCCTGGGCTGCTACTACGGCTAGAGCTTCTGCTGTGTCCAGAATCAGCCTTCTGAAGAAAGCGTTCAACTGGAGAAACCTAAAAATAAAGTGAACCTTGTTCAAGGTACTAACTTATACTATCAGCAGGAAACAAAAAATGTTGCCCAAAATTTGTCATCACCTTGATGGATTGCAGCTCTGGAGACCTAGCAAGCAAAGATCTAATATACAGAATCCTAACACGAGACACAAGCATGGTATCCATCACCCTTTTTGGCTCCATTTTACGAATAAAATCAAAAACAGCATCTCTAATTTCTGCAAGTATTTCATGCTCTCTAGAAGCACCAGCTTTAACGACTGCAGCAAGAACCTGCAATGTGGATATCATATGCAAACTGGAAAAATAGCATAAACTTCAACGGCAAAATGTGGGGAAGGAATGGAAAAAAAATGTATCTAAAACTATACAACCTACTTAATGATTACAACTTTAACCTGAATTAATTCATAGTAACAAGAATTCAGTCATGAACATATGTTACGAATTAGATGGTCAAAAGTAAATGCTGAATCATCATTAATTTTCTCCCACATCCCTTTTTGGGCCGTACCAAATTGATGTCACCTTTCCTAAAATTAAATATACTTGTCTTTTCAATTTTCAACATGTCCTCTGTACGAGCTACTCCTAGAAAAACACAACCACACTATTGTCCATTGAGAAAAGGCAAAGACCTTTTTTCGGTAAATCAATTCAAGATGCGAAGTTTTCTTGAACTCCACGACCATTATAAGGGTGAAAAAATTAATGGAATGGAGGGACTAGCAATATTCTAGGATGACCAAGCAAGTATTATTTCTCAGTAAAGAAGGGAGTACCAGCATTAGAAGCTTGTTTGCTCCATCTGAAACGGCAGCAAGATCATCAAATTGTTCGGGATCAAAATCATTCAGGGCAGATGTGAGATATTCACCGGCGGGGGTTTTAACCTTTTCAGTGCCCAACTTAACCAAGGCACCCTCAGTCTTATCTGTGGCCGAGGGCATAGGGCCAACATCCACAGAACGTGCTTTAATATTATTATCTCTTCTGTATGAGACACAGAGAGAGAAAATTTAGGAAGCAAAATGCACTAACAATCGTATAATATTTTTGAGAAAGAAAGAGACATTATAATCATTCTCAAAATGGACTGTGGAAGACACCTTCCTAGGTCTTGAGGCTGAAGATTCGGTCCTTTCTGGGATGGGCTCAACACCTAAGGCATAACATAATTACAGTTAGACATATAGATTCCAGTTCAATGTGAAACAAGCAGCACAGACACTTATCGAAGTCCAATGTAACACTCAGACATAAATATACACATGCAATTTCCTGAAATTTCTAACTCCAAATAGTGGAGAGTTTCTCATGAAAATTGCAATTTGATAGTAACATGGAAAACCATTGTATATAAAAATCAATGTCATGCACGGTAAAAAACATTAGACAGAACAAGAAGGAATAAATTAATGAGACAATTATAACTAGCACATTGAGCAAAAAGGTGATTAAAAGGTCCCAAAAAAAAAACACCACCTGTGGTGAAGCAGACGATGTCGCCTTTTCTGTCAATCTATCAAACAATTTCTCATTTTCTTCATGCAATCTCTGCAAAAGAATAAAATATCAAGAGAGATAGCTTCCAACATGGAATCCTGGAAGAAATACAAGATTAATTTATACAAGCCATTAATCCAGTATAAGCATTCAGGGTAAATTCCTTCAATAGTCCCTAATGTTTGTTTATAATCTCGATTTAGTCCCTCATGTTCCATTTGGTGACTTTGTCCCTGTATTTTCAATTTAAGCTTAGTCAGTCAAATTTGTGACTTCTGTTGGAAACTAAACAGATATTTATGTGACAGAAATTGAGGTCCAACTGGTTTTTGACATGTGTAACTCTTAGCAAACTTAGTAGACAGAAGTTACAAAATGGACTAACTGTGCCCAAGTTCAAAACACAATGGACTAAAAGACTAATAAGTATTGTGATCCTAAAATCCCTTCTTGAACATCCTTGCCCTTTGAGATTAAAAACAAACCAACCCAACCCTTATCCCACAAGGAAGAATCAAGCTTTTGAGTGAGATCAATAAGAAAAATTGTTTCAGCAGCATCACATTATATTGTATACATCCAAATGGAGTACCTCGATAAGGGCATCACGTTTTAGGAGTTCCTCTTCAAGCCTCTTGGTAACCGCAGAAGAATCCAGGTTTTCACTGCTTCCTCTAGCATTTGACTGCACCAAAGCCCCCAACCCTGGCTGATTTGCTGACGAACTTAACGCTTCATTGAGTTGTGATTCAATACTTTTTAGTTTGTCCTATAACAGTGAGTTATTACAAAGTCAGTGATGCCCTCACCATATCAAAAATTATTACACAGAAGATGGAGAACTATAGTGTAAGCATCATAAGCCAACAAGAATCATGTAAGCAAGCCCATTAACATACATACTGATTCACAAGGTTCTACATAAAGGACAACTTTAGAAACAAAGAAAGCTAAATCAACTCATCAATGAGACAAATTTGCTCTCCATATTGGTGTAACATAATGAAGAAAAGTTACAGCAGTTCAAAGAGATACTCAAAACCTCAGTAGAAAGTTCTAGCAGAAGATTTGGTTTAATGACATCAAAAAATTGAGCAACTGCTGCATGGTACAAATGGGCAAGCATATTAACTATTACCCTCTTTTGGAAAAGGCAAGGAAAAGAAATAAAAGAATTATGCATCCAAGAATTTAAACAAAAGCCAGCTAGGATATAGACGCCCAAGCTATGCATTAGATATCTGCATTCTGAACTTAAGAGTAAACTAACAGTATTTTTAATATTTGACAAATGATAGGACCACCTAACAGCCACCGAGAAAACATGTGTGTCTTATACAGCAACCTTGAAAATCCAAAGAATGAATGGGAAAATTTACCAATTACCATCAGCAACCCAAGAATTTCAACTTCCGAAAACCCTCTAACTTCCATAGAACATGTGCTAATAAGCCAAGGTCATTTACTGAGCATGTAATTTTCCCCTATGGCATTATGAGTTTATGAAATCTGTCAGGATTGGAATTATCAGCTCCAATTGAGGAAAAGATAAGGAAGAAATCAGGTTTTGAACCTAGTACAGAATTTCCATTACATCTCCAACATCCTAGTCTGTGGAATCACGGAATGTGGGTACCAAAAAGATAACTAAACTATACACACTTGAAGCAGAATACATATTCACTGAACCTGTAAGAAGCTCCTTAACTAACTCAGAAAGAATAAGCAAGAAGCAGATACAAGGAAAATTTCAAAACATTGTTGAACTTAATATCAGATGATGTGATTGATTGTAACAGACATATCATTATAACCATGGGAAAAGAAGAAGAAAGGGACAAAGAATAATATAATCTAACTACTCAGATAGAAGCTGAGGAATAGTTCCAAATCCTAAAATTCTGTGAACTACCCAACATTGTGTGAGAATGCAAAACCCCAAATATTCCTCATTTATGTTACAGTTAACTTTTGAATGATGTAAGAGGGCCAAATAGCAGGTTGACTATACAGAGAAAAACTATCAAGTAGATCATGCCAGCCTACTCTTATAAAGAAAACAACTCGCCCTCGAGAATAAGAAAATAGAATTATAAGCTGAAAGATAACTTTTTCATCTACCTAGTAAAACAAGACTTATAGGCTCAAACAAAAGCATCTCCAATCTAAAAGATACTGGTAGTATATTGTACCATCTGCTATAGTTTTCTATTAAACCATCTGCTATAGTTTTCTGATAAATCTGGAAGACAAAATCAGGGCCTGATCTTCTTGTTAATGATGGATGCTCTTGAAACAATAATATAAATTTTAGTTTAATGCTGTGCAAGTCCCAAATCTTTGTAATTATCTCATTCAGAATCCTTTTCCGAACGTTAGTTATATCATTAAGAATATTGCAATGAAATCAAAATCTCATAATACCACAGTGAAGGAGGTCCAGAAAAACATCGTCAGCTGTAGCATTTGTCTTAATGTACAAACATCAATCATGTTGCTAAATATATAAGCAGATGGCTCATGCAATTGTATTTTGCTGGTAGCATTTCTTAAAATGTTTTTATCTTCTACCATGATAACAACCTCAGATGAAAAAAGCACAATTGTAGCCCAGTGGATGACTAGAAGTACATATATATACATATAAATATACATAGATATATATACATATATATATGGGTAAAGGTATTTGGTCAACCTGTAAAGTTCGAATAGTTGAGTCACGCTGTTGCATCTGCATTTTCTGATCTTGCTCAAATTGTAATAGTTGAGAAACTTGATTTCTTAGCTCAGCATTTTGATCCTTCTCAATTTTGAGATTTTCTGCCAGCATAATATTTTCTGCCTGCATTAAACAAGAAAATGAGAGCATCCACGTAAACTGCCTGCCTGACATGGCAACATAGTAACATTGACGGATGACTACAACAATGCAGGTATTTATCTGTTCTTTTATTCGAGAAGTGACATGTTACACATTATCTAGCAAAGTCATGTCAAACTCAAACAATTTAACAAATCAAAAGCACAATAGATATGACCTGCAACTTTTAACAACTGCAAAGATCGTAGAATACAGGGTCTAAGTTCTCCAATAGCCGAAAATAATCAATGGCCATACCAATTAAAGATGCTGAGTAGAGCATGAAGTAAAAAGACTTATCATCAATTACCTAACATGGCATATGGACAGATGGGGTGATAGCAGGTATTGATAACCTACTTATACCAGCAAATGAATTGCTATCTCTGAAATTTTTTAATTCAGGGAAAAAAACACACAATTTAAAGAATCCAATTTGTTCTAATAAAGAAAACCTGATGAAAAGAATAAATGTTAATTCCAATAAAAATTTCAAAAATATTTGAGACAGATAATTTTGAAGTTCTATATATGGATTTAGCGGTTAGGTTAGGGATACTAATGATAAAATCAAAGCAAGATGGAAATTTGACTGTTCCTTATCATTGAAGCCAAACTTTGGGCCCAGAATGAAGATTTCTTGCAGTAAATATATAGCACCAACAGTGCTGTACAAAAAGGTACTCCATTAAAAACTACTACATATCCTTCCTCTGAAAAGATCAAATGTAACAGTGCCCGCATTTCCTCTTTTCACCACTTGGGCTATAGGAAATCCCTTTAGATCACTAAGGAACAACCTGAACATGATACAGGTAGATTTCTCTGAAAAGAGAGGCGACAAATGATCAAAAAGAGGGATATGACGAACAATGTGAAAACTATGTGAAAGTGTGAGATTACAAACCTTTAAATCAGACTGCAGGGCAAAAGAAACTTTCCAGGCCTTCTGAACTTCATTGAAGAGTAAAACACATTGATCATTCGCATGTTTCATAGCCAGCCTAAGACCCAAGACCTCCTGGTTTAGATCATAGATTTCCTTTTCTTTTTCATACAATTTATTGCGCTCATCATTGGCCTACAAAATATATTTTCCCCAAAAGTTAGCAGAAGAAAATATCATTAATTTCTCATTTATACTTTCTTAACAGACTTATTAGCGGTTATTTGGCGAAGTGGTGCAAATCTTGTTAAAGCTTGCTATCATTGTACAGGAACATTTTAAGTACAGAGAATAACTAAAAACTCATGCACAAGTTGCTACAACAGTTGTGTGGTCTGAGCGAGCACATGTTTTCCAAGGACAATGGACAAACAAACCCAAGTACTTAATAGTCACTTGCAAAATAGCCAGATCATATGGAAGCTTTGAGCAATGCCATCTTCTACCAATCAAATAATTAGTTACATTTGTGCACTTGTACTCTCTCTCTCCATCTCTTTCTCTGCTTCCATACACAAAATAGTTGGTCAGAGTGTCAACAACACAAATGAAAGCACGCACCATATCTCTCCATTTCATTATTGTATCTCGGTTCCCAAGGCTTAGCATCGTGTTTCGTGCTCTGGAAGAGAAATTGAAAGATGACAATGTCTCGGACAAATTTGAAGCACTTGGGCAGACATTTACTATAATCAAAGTTTTCGAGCTGCCACCTACAAGGAAAAAAAAAAGAGAAAGCAAAAAGAATTAGCATTATATGCAAATCCCAAAATAAGAAAGAAAAGAATAACAGAAAAGGATTGGATTTTATTTTAAAAGTGATACAAGAAACAGATTGACTATTTAACCACCAACATATGAATGAGAGAAGAAATCCCTGACAGCAGTATATTGTACAATATGAAGCCCCGTCTTAGAGAACACCTCTAATATAAGAATACTTATTGTCTAAACCACAAATTGTGGAGACCAGCTGACACATATTAGTGGGCGACAATATCATGAACGGTAAACTGACTGAAAAAAGTGCATCTTTCAAAAATTCATACACACTTTGGCCAAGTATACTACAAAGAAACTCCCGTCCCTATAAGGTCACTTTACCCGAATACCTTAGCAGACAAGTTCATCATGCTATTCTGCAGTTACCTTGACAGAAACAGTGTCAAAATATTACATGCTATGTCAAGATGTCAATAATGAAAACCAAGACAGACATCCTATTGTTTCTATCCTATTTGGAGGAGTCTAGACACTATATGCTAATACTGAGATATGGAGAAGGTGTATGATCATGGTATCATTTTCTCCTAAAGTGCTATCATTTGCAAGGTGGTATCATTTGCAAGCTGGATATGGAGAAGGCGTGTGATCATTTGTCATGGGAGTTTCTTATCTACATCTTGAAGAGAATCGGTTTTGGTATAAATGGTGTAAATGGATTCTTAAATGCATTTCGTCCACCTCTTTTTCGGTTATTATTAATGGTGGGCCTATTGGATTCTTTAAAGCTTCTAGAGATCTGCGCCAAGGGGACCCCTTATCCCCCTTCCTTTTCATTTTGTTAATGGAAGCATTGAGCAGAATAATTTTGAATCTTGTTCAGGATAATTATCTCCAGGGTTTTCATGTGGGGGAGTCAGGAGAGAGAGATTACAATTTCTCATCTTTTGTTTGCAGATGATACAATCTTGTTTTGTGAGGCGGATATAGATCAGATGATTATCTTCAGTGCCTTCTTCTTTTATTCGAGGCAGTGTCAGGTTTGAAAATTAACCTAAATAAAAGTGAGTTGATTCCGTTGAGTAATGTGGAAAATATGGAAGAATTGCCTTTTGTGCTTGGTTGCAGGGTGGGATCTCTTCCTATGACATACCTAGGCCTTCCTCTTAGGAGCCAAACATAAGGAGATTACAATTTGGGATCCTATTGTCTTGAGATTTGAGAAGAGATTGGCAGGATAGAAGAGGAATTTCCTTTCAAAGAAGGGGAAACTTACTCTTAAGAAAAGTACTCTTTCAAATCCTCTAGTGTATTTTATATCTCTATTTCCTATCCCGAGTTCTATCGTGAAGAGGTTGAAGGATATACAGAAACGATTCTTGTGGGGTCGGATGGGAGATGAATTTAAATATAATCTAGTGAGATAGAAGGTGGTTAAACAACTAATTGACAAGGGCAAGCTTGGCATTAAGTCTCTTATTATCTTCAATAAAGCCCTCCTTGGCAAATGGTTGTGGAGATTTATGGCGGAAAGGGAGAGTCTTTGGAGGAAGGTAATTGTGGCGAAATTTGGGGAAACTCATAATGGTTGGTTGTCGGAACTCCATAAGGGAAGAATATCACCAAAGATTGGAGCTCATTCGTGAATCACATTTCCTTTGATGTGGGTAATCGGGAAAAGGTCTTTTTTTGGCTTGACAAATGGGGTGCTTCACCAAAACTCTTCTCTAAAGGATCAATTCCCTAATCTTTTTTCCTTGGCAAGGGATAAACATGCTATTGTTGATCAGTGTATGCAGGTAACGAATAATAGTTTTGGAAGGAATGTGATCTTCTCAAGGGAGGCCAATAATTGGGAATTGGAGGAATTTTTTAACTTTTTTGAATATCTTTATAATTGTATTGTTACTCAAGGGCAGAAGGATAGAATGAAATGGAATTTGGTTTAAAATGGTGTTTTTACAGTGAAATCTTTAGCCTACCAATCTTTGTGTGTTTCCTTGAAGGGAGATCTGGAAGTCTTGTGCCCCGGTTAGAGTTGTTTTTTTTGCTTCACAGTCTGTTTGATTGGGGAAAATGGGTGGAAAATGGGTGGAAGGGGACGGACATGGAGGGACTTTTCAATCCTTCTAGCTATTTGTTTTCAAAGGTTTGGAGGGAGAAATAAAATGGATGTATGCTTACTCCCCTCCTAAGCCCCAAATTTTGTTCCTCCCAAATTGGGGTAAAATGGAGGGGAGGGATTGTCTAATATTTGACATGCCTATTTTATCCTCCATTTTTTACATAATCTCAAGCTTACCAGCTTCATCATCCAATTCCACCAAAAACTCAAACCCATTGCAAGTTTCAGTCTCATGACTCTTTGCAGTATCATCAGCTGTTGCTTTTGATTCAATGGCGAAAAGCTCAGTTTCTTTCCAAACAATCCAACACTCAATCGAGAAAATTTCTTCCCTGCAAGTGACACAAATTTAAAGCCTTTTTCGAGTTTGTGAAAATCAATTGACTTCTTAATGGAAGCGTAATAGATGAGCTTCTCTTATAAATTTAATTCATCAAGAGAAGAACTCTTGATCGCTAGACTAAAAATTTGATAAAGTTTGATATTGAAGCCATTAGGTTTGGGTTTGTTTTCAAATGTTTGGGTGGAAATGGATGAAATGGTGGAAAGCTATAAAGTTGGTGATGTCCGTAATGGTGTATGTGTTTGTATGCTAGGTTGTCTAATTTTGGCCGTGCGCTGCAGTAGAAGAAGAACAAGGAAGAAATGGAAGAAATAAGGATAAGGAAGAAAAAAATGAAAATTAATTTAAACTAAAGAAAGGTATATATGTCAATTTTCTTATAAAATTTATCCATTCCTTTCATTTCCTTTCTAATCCAAACAAAGAAATTACATAATCTTTTATGATCCTCTCCTTTATAAAATTATCCAATCCAAACATGATTTGATCTCCTCCACTCATTTCCTTTATGATACTCTCCCTTCCTCTCCTATGTTAAATTCCCCCCTCCACCCCTCCCCTCAATCCAAACACACTGTAAGAGGTGGCTTGAGGAAGGATCCTTACATTGGATAATCTTCCAAAAAGAGGACATTATTGTGAATAAGTGCTTTCCTTGCAAGAATAATATGGAATCAGTGGGCAACCTACTTCTTAGATGTTCTTGGGCTAGAAGTCTTTGGGAGATGGCTTTTAATCTTATGGGTGTTCAATGGGTTGCCTCGAAGTCCTTTAGTGACGAGATTAGAAGGTGGAGTGGTTTAAAGTCATCCAAGCACAAAAAGAAAATCATTTGTATGGTTCCCCTAGCCATTATTTGGACCCTATGAAAGGAGAGGAATAGGAGATCTTTTGAAGGGAAGGATTTATCTATCACTTTTTCGAAATATTATTGTCTTAATGATCTTTGCTTTTGAATTAGGGGCTCTTGTAAATTTGAAGTAGATAGCCTACAAGAAAGTATAGATAGTTTAATTTGTTGGTGTATATATTTTTGGGTTGCACCCCCTTGGTGCATATCAATAAAATTCTTTACTTTTCAAAAAAAAAAAATCTACAGGTACTAATAATGCAAACTTGTATTTTCAAATAAAACACACTGCCCCATCCATATCTCCCACCCCCAAAATAACTGTTCAGTGTCTACCAATATTCCTGACCTTGTCGCCATTTAAAAAAACGATGTACCTCGAGATATTTATATTCTGCTAACAGTTAAAGTGAAAGCATCACAACAACTAGGTCCTAACAAATGTGATAGCAACTTGACTGATAGGATTTGCAAGGGCAATAGCGCACTCAATCATACAAGGTCTGGCAGAAAAAAGCTAAAGACCAAGGGCAAAATAAACGTATTCCCCCCATGGAATATGGAAAAAGTAAAGAAGCACGCATAAAATCAATTCAAACAAATTTTCATCACCTTCTGGCTGTGACCGAACAACATATATATAACCAGCAAGAGAGAATCAGATACCTAGCATATCAGCAAGTAAGTTTGTGAGCATCGAGTCTCCATAAGGAACTGCATCCTTCTTTGAGGTCAAAGCATGCAAAACATCACCCAATCTGCATACATCATCAAACCGGTATGAACATAAAGCAGAATGAGCAAACTAATATATAGGTATCTTGCAATCTCAGTTAATCAGAATGCTCTGACCGCTATGATTATAGGAAAGGTAACCATTTGAATAAAGTTCATTTCATAATTTTACGGCACTTAATCACCTCAAATCACACAAACCTACAAAGACAAAACTTTCATGCTGAAAATTGGGGGGGGGGGGGGGCGGGGGGGCCTTTATGTTCAAGATCTAATTCAAGGAGTACGTAGTTTTCCATCATTACTTTGACATGTATAACTTAACAGGTTATCCTAGATGCCTAGATTCAGGATATACATAAAATTCCATTCTAGCAATGGATGAGAAATTTCCAGCCACATGCACATATGCAATAGAGAAGGCACAACATACACGGAGAGAGATTTCATGACATGCAGCAACTCTGTCGAACGCTGTCCGTAGTCATCCTCTACAGTTGTAATTTCACTTCCAGCCAAATCAACAAGGGAAAGCTTGCTATACAAGTTCTCACCAGTGATAGAGTTGTTGTTGTATATGTGTATAGTTATGACCCTGAAAATAAGAAAACAAGATAAACACAAAAACCACCATAATATCAGCCGAGCGATTATGCTCATCTGGAAGGAGCCACAGCAAGATCAGAGAACTACCTACACAAGACATGCTGCAAATAAAATGTTAGAGATATTGAAACTTCTTTTTCAAGTAAGGAAGTTCATGTCTTCCATACAACACAATTTCAAAGTGCGGAAGGAAAACCATCTCTTTTTCTTTTTCCTACTATTTCTCTGATTTGAATTCGTTTTCAATTTATTTAATGATCATGCAGACTGAAGTGCAAACAGAAATTTTCAGTAAAGACAAGATATATTCAACACATTCATCTAAACAACAATTCAATTACCCACTTTAATACTGAGTTTTTCAATCGGATATACAAGTGATGACCTAAAATTGCCAACTCTCTGACCTTATTGGCTGGTCCTCTTCCATTGCCATCGGTAATTATGAACTTATCATAACTTTTAGCCAAACAACCTATAACTTCTGAATCAAGTATTGGCATGCATAAACTTCTAAAATGAAACAACAAGAAAAATTCTGTGACTCTTCCACAAAACTTTTTCACAGCATGGATCTTTCTCAATACATAAGAGTACAACTAAACAGTACCCCAATTACAGAAACAGTATAAGACACAAGATATATATCATGGTGACATAAAATAGACCATACAGATGAGAGACGTTAAACTTTAATACATCAGTTCCTCGATTCTGAAACGCGACTTTGAGGACTCTGGTGAAATCCACTGGATTTTCAACTTTTTCCTGCACAAGATCTATAAAATTATCTGACGACCCCATGCGAATCTTTCCTAGACTGTTTCCAGATTCTGCAAGCAAATCCCTCATCTACAATTACACAGCGTTCTACTATCAGAAAATTATATTCAATGCATACATAATTTATCAGATATTCAGCTTAAATAATACTAGAAAGAAAGCCAAGCTAATGAAGTAATCATGAATACAAGCAAAAGACCTGTTCATTGTAAAGCTCAAAGACTGTAACAGAAAATGAATATCGAGAAGTTGAAGTTGCATCGAAGTTGGACAAATCAAACAGCTCCTCAAAGCATCGAGGATATAAACCACGATCATGGCTAGATCCTTCCTGCAAAAGAGTGGAACAGATCAGGGATATTTTTTATCAGCCTACGTCTCTAAACAGCTTGAGCAGGCAACCTGGAACATTTTCATAATTCAAAAGGTATTTCATTTGCTCTTTTAATTAGGTAAACATTTTAAATCTACTACACTATACAAGCCAGAGATATAATCGAAATGTTCCTTCAGTTAATAGATTAGCATACTACATTGTTTGACTTAACAATAATAGATAAAGAATTTATTGTTGTACCTCACCTTTAATAGCATGGGTCACATAATAAGTTAAAGACACAAAATTCTGAATGATAGAAATACCTTCCTCATTCTCTTTTCAATTACAGAAAGATACTACAATAAAGGGAAAAGAGTGCTATAAGGATGATATGCATATAAAGCTCGGCAGTTGCATGCAGGAATTCTTGCAAAGGGCATTTAAGAAAAACTACAACAAAAAACAAAAAACAAAAAAAAATAATCACAGCACAAGAATATGTTGAAAGATACATAGATAAACAGATAGATTGGGGAAGGAGTGAAGACCATTGTATGTGTCTTTCCTGAACCAGTTTGACCATAAGCAAATATAGAGACATTATATCCATCCAATGCTGACCGCACCAATGGTTGAACATCACTGAAAAGCTCAGCTGCACATGCAAAGCAATGTGAAGTCAGTGAATTTCCACATGACATTCAAGCACCACTCAAAGTAACCAAGGACTTCTACACCACCTTGAGCAACATGTGGTCCATAAACCCTGTCAAATTCAAAATCCTTCTTTGGATTGGAGAGCCTATCATCACCAGTATTGACACGAATGGTAAAATCATCAGGAAACTCCAAAACGGATGGACTTTCATCTTCAAAAAGCGGTCTTGCACGACAGAACACCTTTATGTTTCCTGAAATTATTAATTCAGGTTACATATAGATGCATCTCTTTCTATGTGCAAAATGCAGTGTGTATACTGTCATGTATGTACCCTCCATGTCTCCATCACATAATTGGACTCTGTCTTTGGGAATCCAACTATTTAAAGAAGTTTGAATTTTTTACTTGAAAATTGGTTGAATTCCCAATTTTAAACTCTCATCAAATTCAACATCAAGACTTTTTATGAGACAAAGGTATCCTTTAGAATGTAGAACAATAAGGGAAGAAGGATTCTCATAGTTGGATGGAGGGTGTATACCACTGTCATAAAATCAGTCAATGCTCACAAGTTGAGCATGTAGATGTCTATGTTCTACAGGAGCGAGGGTAGTGGGACGCTTGGAGGAAGCATTTAAAGGATAACCCTTAAAAATGATTACCTTCGGCAGTCAATAGGTCATTAAACAACTTTTTCTTCTCACCAAGCAGTGGAGAGATTCTAGCTTCCGCCTCAAGAGCAGCCTGATCTGAAATTGAAATGATGTTTATATCACGGAACACATAAACGTCAGAAATATCAGCTCAATATCATGGAAAGGAGCAAGAGATATATTCAAGGCGGCCACAAAGGAATGAGAAGACAAAGCTGAATCAAGATGTAACATGTAACTCAAAATACAGAAAAGCTTGGTTAGTTTTTGGAATGCATGAAGAGAAGATAAGAGATGTAAGAGTTCTGAAAGAAATTCAAAACCAATAACTGGAGTTCATAAATGAAAGCGAGAAATACACATTTAGGGTGTCCACAGAGGAATGATAATAAAAGACTGAATCAAGATGTGACGTGTAACTCAAATATCAGAATACAAAGAAGCTTGGAACACATGAAGAAAAGAATTGAAGATTCAGACCTGGCAGCTTTCTGAAGAAGAAAGTCAATAAATTATATGCACGAGTGAATTACAGATTGACAACTTTATAAAGTACCATTGATGAGACGGCACTGATGATTTACAAACAGAATTCATAAGATGAAAGAATATCTCTCCATATCTTATGTAGATATAAAGAAAATTATTTGATTACCTAGCTTACGGGTTTTCTCAGCAAGTACACCTAGATATCTTGTCACACGATCAAGTTTTGAATTTGAATATTCCTGCAGATCACTGGCTTCCTGTCTCAACTCCAGGTAATCATCTCTCACAAGCTGTCCGAGAAACATAACAGTAACTGAGTACAAATATAAACTGTCACAGAGGTACCTAAATACATGGCAGCCTTAACTAGATAAACAGATACAAATGCAAGAGTGAGACACAAGTACTAATCACATAAAGAATTGGAATCATATAAAGGCCTTGAAGTACTAATTAAGACAGACAATGACTGCAACTTGTATAAGTAGGCTCAAGACAGATATTAATGAAATTTATTCAGTTATTTCTCAATCTTTGTCATTGCTATTACTTTTTTTTGGTTGGACGCATTTTAAGAAAGGAGATTGCATATGCCAATTTAGCAGAGGAAATGTTTCGCCTACATACACTCATCATCGTTAATAGCTTTCACCTTTACCATCATGGTGTTACACCCATGCACAATGAAGACATCTGGCATAACAGATTCCTGACATAGTATTTCCACTAATGTTTTTAATTTTTTTAAAGCCAATGAAAGACAAAACTGTCCTTTACCATTGCAGCCATGTTCTTTTTCTAAAAACTCAATAATGCTATAATTTGTTCCCATTATTAAGAGCATCAACTGAAATAGATCATAATCTATTGAATTGGCTACCTCAGCTAGAAGCACAAATAATCAAAGAGGGGATTGATTTTTTCATTTAATATATTCCACATGTGTGGTCTTGGTTCTTCCGGATTGGGGCAAGCATGTGTGACTATTTTTCAAATGGTTGATGGAAAGACTAGAGTGACGCATGCCAGAGTGTGCTGTTAATTGGTCTATACCATGATACTCCGCATAATGCCATTTTGAGCTTGGGTGCTCCTGACGATGAGGTAGGTTCTAATGAGCTAAACACTTCAGAAAAGCTGTTATCCAGGTAGTACATATCAACTACTAAAACTTCCAAGACGTGTGTCTAACACTATTCGAAGAGTTTACTCTTTCTGTTGGTTGGTTCCCATATACTTCCTTTAATTTGTCTACAAGGAATTATAAAATGTATAGTATAGTGAAGAGTAAAAATCATGTCAGACATTTTCTGGAAGCAATGTGAACAAAGGAGTTCAAGGTACTTTACTTTTTATGGCAGAAGAAAATAAGAGAAATTATAAATGTAGCTGACACCGAAACTCTGTATATAGCATAAAAAACCCAGAAAACACTTTTGGAGCATTAATGTAATCAGCTACCAATAGTATCAAGAATGTCTTAGTTTGACTTGGCATGGTGTTCAGGTGTGAGGTTCCGTCATTTATGTAAAAAGTAAACTCAGGCCCAAAAATGAGTTCCAAATAGTTTTTTGACTTTCAAACGAGTAAAGGGTTCAACAAGATTTTTATGTATTAGAAGTACTCCCTCTGTCCCATTGTTAATGTCACACTTTCCATTTTTGAATGTCACTATTTGTGAGTCATGTTTTAGAAACCAAGGCACTTATTTGCATAAGATAAAAATATTATTCATATTGTCATTTAAATTCAAAATTGTTGCATGCATCAAAATCCTATATTGTCTCCATTGTAATTTGAATTCAGAATTTGGAGGAAGTTTAGACTGAGGTAAAAGTTTTGAAACAGGTCAATTGGGGAAAGTGAGAGTTTTGGATTCTCAAAGAAAAATAAATAAATTGGATTTCCCAAAAGTACTCTATTTTTGGAGCAGATGGAGTATTGCTAGAGAATGGCATTTTGAAATTTATTTCTACCTTAGGAAAGTGGTCATCTTTTTAACATATTAGAAATGAAAGAGATTCAATTTTGAACGAGAGTACATTTTTGTACCAATAAGAGAAATTATCATAATATCAAGAAAACATTTTCTTTAACATTAAAAAATTTATTAATGTGCACTACGGGGGTGCAGCCCAAAAACAAATACCAATCTGTACAAACTATTTACAAAATCTTGTATCCTATTTATGTTAAAACCCATGAAGCCAACTTTGCTTCAATTACGCAATTGCCATCTCCCTCCCCACTAGAAACTCTTCTATTACAATCCAAATAAACCAAATAATAGAAAGAGGAATCATTCGTATAATCCCGTTCCAAGCCTTACTCTCATCACAAAGAGTTGGCAACAACCCACTGGATACCAAGGATGTTATAAGTTGTCTTAGCCCAAGTAATCTGATGAAAAGATGTTCAACTAATTCCAAATGACCTATACACAAATAGCACCTGTTAACAGGACCTGCGCCCTTTTCTAAAGATTGTTAATAGTTAGAATTTTCCCCAAGTCGATTCCCAAGCAAAGAAAACAACTGTCAAGGGGGCATAAGACTTCCAAATATCTTTGCAAGGGAAGGATTCACAGGAATCTGTTCCATACCTATAGGCAAGAGCTTGGTAAAAAGACTTCACTTGTGAAGGAAACCTTTTTCAGTCAAGTTCCATTTAACCATATCCTCCGTATCCGCCATATTATTGCACTTACATAAACAGCCCAACAAACTGACAAAATCGTCCATCTCCCAATCATTGGCCTACCTAAAGAAAAACACTTCCCATACAGCGCTATAATCTATCCACTACACACAGCAGTTGATAGTTGCCTGTTGATAGAATAACATCACAATTTTCATGCTTATCCATCCGGGTAGAGGCTAGGTCTTACTCACACTTGAAATAGCTCAATTCCTTCGAAATGTTTTTCCATAAACCTACCCCGTGCGAGAATCTCCCTTCCTTAGTCTCCCATCCGTTGTGAGTAACTCCAAACTTCGCCTCAATCACTTTCCTCCAAAGGTTTTCTTTTTCCCCTATAAACCTCGAAGCCATTTTCCCAGTAGAGCTTTACTAAACAAAGAAAGAGACCTTAAACCCAACCCACCCTAATTTAGAGGTTGTTTAGTCACTCCCTATTTCACGAGACGATACATAAATTCTCCTCCCATTTAAATTTTCCTCCCACGAGATGATAATATCAAGAAAACGTAAAGATTCATCAATGAGTTGGTGTTAGGAAATTAGGAAATACCGATGATTTTGTAGATATATGTAGTTTTCATGATGCATAAATGATCACTTTTACATAAATAATAATCATGTATACTTTATCTATTTAACATTTTGTCTATATGAAATTGATTTAAACTAACTATAACAATTTCACATATTTATCAAGAAACTTACAAATTTTACAAAAATTGATCATCAGACAATGGCAAAATTAGAGTTCGTTTGTTAACTAGACATTACCCAAGAGTTTTCCAATAAAGTCAAACAACTAATTTTTTTGAGATTGGATATAAGTCTGCACATATCACATTCTTTGTGGATTAAAATTCTTCAATCCCCAACTAGCTTAAGTAATGGGTTATCATGCATGTAGTTCTTCAGTTAAGCATTATCCAAGAGACATAGAAAACAGGCCTAAAGCCAAAACCAACAAAGTTACACATAACTTTACACACTTCTATTTCCATAAGCTTATATTTTCACCCCTATATAACTTTAAGAGTAAAAGACTAGCATGCATTTGCATAAGCTACTAAACTTGCCATAATTAGAGGAGTATTTGTGCAGCATATACCAAGGAAAACCAATTTATGATCCTACTTGCACATTTTCTTATCTTTCTTTGAAGGGAAAACATAAACGGTTGCAATTTTGTTAGATTTTAAAGAGGGGAGGCTAATAACAATATGGAGCATATTTTGCCACAAGAAGATGCAAAAAAAACAAACCACTGCACTCTCAGATGCAACTCTTGATTCCTCTAACAATGAAAAAAAGACCCTCTCCCCTTTGAACAATCACAGCAGGATAGATGCTATATATTGTTAACTGAAAGACAACTAAATTCATAAGAGTTTTCATTTCCATGATTAAATTCTAGCTTAACTATGAGCAGACAAGATACTGAACCAGACTGAGGCAACCAGTAGATCTTTCTCAGAGATTTTATTGGCAAAAATATTTTAATGACAGAATCTTACAGATCCTACTTAAACTTTTATGTACAGGACATAACACCAACCATAGAGAAAATCTGAAACGCGCGAGGTATAATAATCATGCTGATGTAAATTTCCTTTCTGATTATCTGACCAGTGCAGAAACAAGCAGAAGCCCTTTCGCAATCAAGCTATTTAACAAATACCATTGCTACGACAGATTACATTACTCAAAAGCGACGTGGTTCTGCATTTAAACTCCAGCTGTTCCGATTTGATTCAGTTGAAAGAAAGAATTTGATAAAAAACATTCTTACAATCACATACTTAGAAGATGATACAATCAGCGTTTAAATACTACAAACTAAGGTACATTTGTCAAACTTAATAAATGCATCACACTGCTCTAGGCATCACACTGCTCTAGATTTACATGGCTAAAGACTGATTGTGGTAGACACACTACTCAAGAAATATTACAGCTATTGCAGCTGTATTATTCAGATATTTCAACACTCCCCCTCAAGCTGGGGCGAAGATATTGACGAGCCCCAACTTGCCAAGGGCTGATTGGAGAAGTGATGGCTAATATTACAATAAACTGATGGCTCCCATCAGGAAGAACAAGTGACTGCATGCAAGCCATGCGCGAACCCAAGGCCAAAGGCCACCTATGACTGGACAAAAACCCCAATATCGACGCACCACCAATGACTGGAAAGACCATGAAACCATGGCAAGACACCTAAAAACAACAGGCGAACAACAAAAGAGTACGTGACAAAGGACGTATCAACCCCGAGAGGCTCCAAGTTGAGAGAACAAACTGAGTCTCAAGCCAACAAAAGTGGAGAACATATCCATCAGAAAACCTCCACAAAAATTTCCACAAACAATGGTAGAAATGATAGTCAAAAAGTGGGCCAACGATGAGAGAAGTCGACAATAGATGGCTGGTGAGCACTCCAACCCATATCTAACTACAATAGCCTAGCAACCGTCAACATAACCAACAAAAGAACCATCATTTGGGAGAAAGAACAGAAACAGAGGAACAAACAAGGAAGATGAAGGTAGCCGGACAAACTCAGCTACGATGACGATAAAGAGATGACAAGAGCAAAGGCAGCCGGATACTCGGCTACGATGACAATAAAGAGATGACATTGTTTTTGGTTGAGGAAGCCTAAGGAAGCTTTCCCGTATTTCTTATTATTATTTTTTTTAAACTGATGAACAGTGTTGTATAGTGGAGAAGATGATGAACAGTAGTAGTTTTTTTTTAACATTTTGGCTCTGATACCAAGTTGAAAGAAAGGATTTGATAAAAACATTCTTACAATCACATACTTAGAAGATGATACAATCAAAGTTTAAATACTACAAACTAAGTTACATTTGTCAAACTTAATAAATGCATCACACTGCTCTAAATTTACATGGCTAAAGACTGATTGTGGTAGGCACACTACTCAAGAAATATTACAACTATTGCAGCTGTATTATTCAGATATTTCAACAAATTCAGTAATCTCTCTGCCGTCCAAGATTTTAGTTCTGGATCCAATTGTTTCCTTTATCAAATATATGGCTTCAGCTTCCAAAACAAAAGGCAAAATACATCTGTTACCTTTTCTGGTATCATTCATTTGATGCCTGATAGGCCCAAATCTCTCCTAGCTACGGTTCTTTCACATTTTAAACCTTTACCCAATTGTCCAAAATCCTTTGAGTCTGGCTCAATTCAACTATTTAGCATGAAGTTGCTTTAGCAAACAGCCCTAAAACCTGCTCTTCAATATAAAGTTCTTGTCTGAAAAGCATACACAACAATCTAACATTGGTAGTAGATCATGAAATTTCTGGATCTTTGCATTCGCATTAGGTTTTAGTTTATGCACAAAAGGAAAAAAATGAATAACTAATTGGGGAATCAGTCAGAGTTAACTTGCATTGTGAATCCAACATGTATACAAAACACATGCATGCAACATCATAAATTGAAAGCCAAAACAGAAGTAATTATTTGAAATGAACATGTATACAAAATTCACATGCACGCACCATCATATACTGGACGCCAAAACAGAAGTAATTATATCTCTGCCACAGTTAATTCTGGAAGACATCTATTTGTTTTCATTTAGTTCAGTATTCAGAATGGAAATCACATGATTTTGTGTCTTCATGATTTCTCCTTTTTCCTTAAGGCTGCAGCTAGTATATTGCAAAAAGTTCCATTTTATGGTGGCTGTCTATATCCACCTTGGGTGATGATGACGAATATCTCTTCTTGAAATTGGAAATCCAGTAGGGAGTCGAAGGTGAGTTATCAATTAGGTAGTAGTGGGAGAGAAGGGTAAAAGAAATAGATTGTCCAAAATTCAAAAAATCTTAGAAAAATTTAAAGAGAAATTTCGCGAGATATTTTCCGGAGATGTTCTAGTTCATTCAATGCCAAAAAGGGTTTTATTTATCTTAGAGTAAGTAGAAAGAGTAACAAGGAAGAAAGAAATTTGAAACATTTTCTTATCCTAAAACTTGGTTCATAGAACTTGGCCCCTGCATGGCTACAGCATTAAGCTCATTTCACTTCAAACTTCCACATTCTCTAACTGATCCCTACTTGAACCTATTTGTGGAAAATACAATCTTGTAAGAAAGCTCTCTTGAGTCGTTAACCTGGCAGAGTTTCTTCTTCTTCTCGTCAACTTGGAAGATGGGTTATCGAGGAAGTTGTGCGTCCAAAGTAACAATTCATCCTCCTGAATTAGTATACGAGATTTTATATTGGTGATTTATGTGCAAACAATAAAATTAAAGAACCCAATGTGGGATCTTTGTTTTCCTTATTTTTTCTTCTCTTGTTTATCTAAATTACTAACTCCATGAAAAACATAGACAACAACATTTTCAATTAAAAATTTCTACTGAAAACTTTACATTCTTGTTGTTAATAAGACAAAAATAAGAACATCTTGAAGTTATACTTTTTCCGTGAAAACAAAAGGGAGAAAGTCTTAATCAGGGACACTGATGTTTCCTAAATAGGTAGTCGCATCTTTTCCAATCTCCCTTTTTCCTTTTAGCCCTTTCTTGAACTGATATTCAGCAAATTATTAACAAAGCAAAGCTTCCATTTTGGTAAAACCAATTCCAACTAACAATCTTGACTTTGCCAAGTTTGAGATGTAAACTTGGAAAGGCAGTTACTGCCTTTTAGGCTGCAATAATCATCCCTTAACAGTAAGATGAAGTTCTAGATGACTTAACCTCAATAATGAATTGGATTTCTACGTTGATCGAGATTCTATCGTGGCTCTCCTGAGTGTGTGTGTCCCCTGGATATATTTTTCCATACTTTAAAATAACTTGTTGAATTTCAATTGGATTGTCATAGGCACTCCTCTGACTTTAATGTAGATTTTCAGTGCCATTCAATAAGAAATAATTAAAGCAAATGCCAAATGATATAATTCCGTAATTGGAAAAATTAAATTTGGCTGAAAGATTGTGACACATAATACATTGTACACCACCTCTAGCATAAAAATGCTGTACTCAATTACTCTGCAGTCTGCAACATAATGGTGTATTTATGTCCTTGGCTATAAGCCACAGCCACAGCAACAACAGCCGAAATAAGGTAAATATCCCCACTCATATCCAAAACACTGCCGAGACCCATACCATCGCTATCCTAATATAGAGATGGCAATTAATTAACTTCTCAAAAACCAACAGAATGAAAGTCAAATTTCTTTTCAGTATCATTATCATATACTTCTATCATCCCCGTCGACCACGTATTAATCTAGACTAGTGCTAAAGTCATTCCCACTGCTAATAACTGTTCCTCTTCCTTCTTTTGTTAGCACATCTTAGCACTGCATCTATAAATTACCATCACATCGATAGAAATGCAAACTGATTATTGCCGCAAAACCAATTTCAAACATTTTGAATCCTAATTCCTAGACTCATAACAATTTTGAAAAGGAAAAAAAAATAAGAAATTATAAATTTAAAAAGTAAGTATACATATATATATGTATGTATGTATATATATAAATGTATGTATATATATGTATGTATATATATGTATGTATGTATGTATGTATATATGTATGTATGTATGTATATATATATGTATGTATGTATGTATGTATATATATATATGTATGTATGTATTTATGTATATATATCATCCTACAATCATCTTATATATATGTATATATGTATGTATGTATATATATCATCCTACAATCATCTTAAAATAGTTCCACTTAATCTCACAAATCGTGAAAATTCAACATGGTTAGAAATAAGCATTGCCGTAAAGAGCTACTAAAACGATATTAATTAACTACGTCATTAGCTAAATAACTCCAAACAAAGCAACAAATTCGCTCCTCTATGTTTACATATCAACATTTCTTGCACTTCCAAAACAAAATAAAAAAAAAATGTAAACAATTCCAATTATCTGATAAAACTACTAAAGATAACTAAAATAGCATTATCTGGACAAACATATACATACATATAAATATATAAACATATGAGTAAGTAACTATATCTATACACAAACACACCAACGTATAAGTAATTACACATTAAATTCAAAAAACAAAAGTATAGAGTAGCTAAAATAGTGTGCAAAATGCTCGAAATGACGGACCTTGACTTTATCATTCAATCTCTGGAGCTTAGAGTTGAGAGCTTGCTTGGTCAGCTGTGGCAGAACAGAAGACGTCGACATCGAGTACCGACGCACCAATGGCGGCGTCGGCGCTGACGTCCGCCGCTGAATATCCTCCGACTCGTACGGCTTCCTCGGCTCGAACCCCGGCACATCCCAGCTCCACCTGTTATTACTCATTTTCAACTTAGCCAAACACGCCTTAGGGCCCTAAATAAATTAAATTAAATTAAAAATGAGAGCAATGTGTATGTGTATGTGTGTGTGTGTGTGTTTTTCTGTTTGTGTTGATAATTTGTGGTGTGTGTGAGATTGAAATTTGATGGAGGGAAAGAGTGACACGGTGTCGTATGGAGATGAGTGAAAGTGAGATGAGGCCAAACGACGTCGTACAGACGTGGGTGATGTCAAGAGAGGACACATTATGGTGTTGGGGTTCACAAAAAAGTTGTGTTTAAAATGAATTGAAGGGCTCGCTCACTCTCATCATGATGCTTTTTGTTCCCGGAAGGAAAAGATTTTTGGAGGGAGAGATTTTAAGAGGACAACGAAGAGCGCGTGAGGCGCGAGTGTGCTGTGGACTGGTTTTTGCTGGGTGGAGCCCAGTGGTGAGGTCAGGACAATATGTTAGTTTTTTTTTACCCCGACCTTATTAGATTCGAATTATAATCTCTTTTCTGTTAGTAGATTATCACTATTCTACTCTTTAATTTCTATTTTAGTTTGTTTGTAACGTTCTAATTAAAAAATAAAAAATATTATTTTATTTGTAATAATTTTTTAATCGTAGCATAGACTAAATTTTTTTGTAATTTATCACATTTTGTTAATAATTAATTATGAGATTACTTATTTGCAACAATTTTAAGATTATAGTTTGATTGTAACAATTGCTTATTATTCACAAAAAAATGTTGCAGTAGATAATTTATAATAAGATTATATGCAACGACCAAAGTAATTTGCAACGTTTTTCATTGTTTGACTTTGTAAAGAAAAATCTTACTAGTATACCTAGATGTTATGAACTTAAGTGAATAATGATAAAGAGCTTATAAGAGCATACTCAATAAAGTTTTTAAATGTAAAATTTTTTTAATTTGAGTATTTTTAGAGACTTCAATCTTTAAAAATAATACTATTTATGGTAAAAGTACTTGAAGTGTACTACTTTTGGCTTAAAAGATGCCAATATAGAGACTAAATTTCTATTTTCTTCAACAAATTTGTGAAAAAAAATGAAAACTAAGACTCTATATTGATATCTTTTAAACTAAAAGTAGTGGATCTCAAGTACTTTTGTCATGAATAGTAGTGCGTTTAGAGACTGGGGTCTCTAAAAATACCCAAATTAAAAAAAAAATTGTATTTTAGAGACTCTATTGAAGATAACCTAAGCTCAATTAAACTAGAAGGTGGGGAAGAAATATGTAGACCTTATATCTCATAGATTATTTTACCAAATAACCAACATAAGCTTATAAGCTCAAAAACAATTTTCAAGTTTTCACTAAAAAAAAAATATATGCTGAGGCTAAAATTCTCTAAATTAGAACTAAGCTTATACCCTAAGACGCTGTTAATGAAGTAACTAAGCTTAGTTAGAATACTTTGTAAATTTAAATTCAAGTGTAAATTTTGCATTTTTATCTCTCCTCGATGAGAAAGTCTCTTTCCAGTCTTCTTTCAAACCTAGTCTCCTTGGCAATGGTTCTATTAATCCTGGCATATTTGGGTTTCATCGTTGTTGTTGGGCTTCAGTTATGTGGATTTAGCTGGTCCTTTGGGGCTATTGTTGTTTTTAGGGTTTGGATTGGACTTGGCCCATGTTTATTATTCTCTTCCACCAAGACATTTACTGAGGAAGTAGAAGCCCTTTTGAAAGAAGCTGTTATTGTGTTTGGCTCTTTGACTTTGAGCTTTTTCTTATTTGTGCTTGACCCTAAAAGTCTCTATTTTATTTTCTAGTGGACCTTTGGGCCACTCTTTTAATTTGTTCTCTTTTCTTATGATAAAAAAAAAAATTCAATTAAAAAGGATAATTTGAATAAAACATAGCAAATCTGCAAGTCATTCTGTCTATAAAAATTTGTAGATTTATAAATTAAAGTAACATTGCTTTTCGTACATTTTATACCAGGAAGGGTATTAACTTACTTACCTTAAGATTATATTCATTCCACCTAAAGCTATAAATCTCTACAATTATCCTTCCATTGCCTTATCCTCGATGAAGTCAAGTTAGTTCAGTTATTGGTTGTTGGATCATAGAATACATCTCCAGTTCTAGTTGTCGTTCCAATGATTTAGCATAGAGCCATAGTGCAACAACTTGTTCTTTATTTTATTTTTTTGGTCAAAGCAACAACTTGTTTCAACGAGTGTTGTTTCAGGTCACTTGAAAAATTGTCAATATTTGTAATAAAAAAATATAAATATAAATTTAAGATATTTGATCGCAACAAACAGTACTATTTGACCAATTTATCCAAATTTAGAACTAAATTTATGAAAATTTATTACATCAATTCAGATTGATACATTAATCTCTTCTATAATAAATAAAACTTATACGTATAAAACTTATTAATATATGAAATGTCACAAATACCAGTACGGACTAATTAAAAAGTTTTCCGTAATTTGGTAGATTTTGGTGAAGTGATTCGTTCTGTGTAATATCAAGGCTGGACAGATCCAACAGATCACTGTCGACTGGGGAAGAAGACTAGCTTTAGGTGAATAAGTCTGAGAAAATGACGTGCAAAAAGATCACCCCACATGTAGGCGAATCCAATCAGTACAACAATCATCATAACACCACGTGAATTACAAACTATAATAGTTTATAGTTTATTAAATTAAACACAGACCAGACTATGACCGCACCGTAGGCCAGCAACAATCGCAACCCATGGTGTTTGCAACAGCCATTCTTGCCAATTACCTCTGCCATTGGCCCTCCTTAGAGGCATGGCATTATCTGCAACTGCAGGCAATTGTTTATATGATTACGTTTTCTCTGGGTTCCACTCTGCATATGAAAAGCCAAAATATTCTTTAGGTGATTTCTTACCATCGTTCTAAAAAGAAAAGATTTAACCTCTGTTAAAATGGTTCGACTCTTGATAAAAAAATCTCCACTCTCTCTAGCTAAAAAAGTCTTGATGGACTCGTCACAATATTTATTTAGTTTGAACGGAATGACAGGATCTTTGGTTCTACCCTCACAAACGGATGAACATATTAAGGATATAATTGTCTCGGATATTATAAATAAATTTAGCTTGTTACGTAAATGTAAGAGTATCTTGGAGAATACTGTCTTAAGTAAAGACTGAAATACTTGTCTTTCTTAGCTTGCCTTGAAGGGCATTATATGTACATGCTTTTACTGTAAATGTTTTTTATTGTAAAATTAAATAATTTATTTGTCGAGAAAAAAAAAAGTCTTAAGATTCGTAAAAGTACATGAATTCTACTAAAATAAGACATATTACCATCATCTAAAATTATCAAACTCGGCGTTAAAAAAGACGAAGTGCTTGTTAGAAATTTCTTAATCTTTGTAATGCTTTGAGAATTTTAGGGTAGTCAAGTTAAAAAAGGAGAAAAAAAAAAAAAAGTGCTAACACTATGACTATCAAAAAAATATGGAATATGCTTTTGAAAAACTTTATGCAGTAGTCTTTTTTTTTATTTTTTATTTCTAGTTGATTTGACTATTCATGTCACATTCCGACCCCAACCCATCACTAGGCTAAGATCGAAACATGACGTTCGTAACACTTATTCCTGATATTAACAATTTAAAAGCTTTAAAACTAGTGAGTGTTAATTTAATAACCTACACATCCATTAAAAACACAACAAGGAGTTTCCAAAGACTTCCAAAATTCTCCCAAAAATATCGGCCTTAAGGATTACAACACTCTGTACGTGTTATAATACCTGAATCCACCTGCCAACATTCCAACCCTAGACCTACTAAGTAAAATAGTTAACTTAGCTTGGTATCTAGTATGACCAAAAGAATGTACAGCATAATACATGGTCAATATACAAAACATCTGTTTATAACAAGAAGTACATCTTCACAAGGAAGCACGTGGATCATATAAGCAGGAATCCATCTCATCAACTCAACAAAGCTTGCAGTGACGAGAAGGTTGGCTCAACTAATCTTCACCTGAAATTGTCAAAAGAGGGGTAAGCTAATCCTGCATAGAGCTCAGTGAAGATGAAATAGGAAGGGTTTTCACAAATGTTTTTATCTTTTCGAAAATTGTTGGTAAAACGTGCTATGCACATAAGAATATGTGATAATGACAAGAACATTTAGTAACATTTGTGTAACCTTTCTCTTCCAATATATCATTGCATCCCGACTCGTAGGAGGATCAATGGGTCTTAGTAAGAGAATGAGTAAATAGGAACGCATAGATGATTATAACAAGAGCATACAATAACAATCACAATCATATAACCTTTTTCTTCCAAGATATCACTGGATCCCGACTATTAGGTCCTCTGGAGGATCAGTGGGTCTTAGTAAGATAAGTAATCCAGTACTTTGGTAGGCGATATATACCAGCAAGCCCTGCCGCTGCCTGGAAGTCTCGTTACTACTGCATTTAACAATGGTTGCAACCGACACGCTTATACAATTCAAATGTATTTGCAATCAAAGTATAAATGGAGGAGTTACCTCCATCTAACAAGCGTACAATAATATCTGAGCACAATGTTACAGCACCTTGCATATAACTTGGAACATGTCATATATATTACAATGATAATTAGCAATATATAACATTCACTAGTAGTAGATAACAATGGATAACTTGTTAAGGCAAAAAGATAACTTTTAAAGCAATAGCCAAGTTATCTAACTAAGAAATAGACAAGTTAGCTATTTAAGCAATGGACAAGTTAAAAGCATGATAGGTAGGCATCAATAGAATTAATAGAGCAACAGATAGTATAGATAGAAATCCATAGATGGCAAATAGATAGAATAGACAGCAATAGATAATGACAGTTATAAAAATAGAATAGATATATCTGCAATAAACAGAAAACAATGCAACAATTCACAACCATCGGATGAGGATAGCCGGATCAGACCTTATCCGGATCCATGCTTTTCAACCGGATGAGGCTGTCCGGATGAGGCTTCATCCGGACCCTCATTCGGCCCCAACTGGTGGCACCAAACAAAGGTAACCGGATGAGGTCTCATCCGGATCCTCATCCGATCCCAAGTGGAGCCATCGGATGAGGCTTCAAAGAATGCCTCGTCCGATGGTCTTCTGGTCTTCTTTTCTACCTCGTTCGTTCTTCAAACCCTAACCCAAATGTCTTCTAATCCCCAGATATTTATTAGACAGCTCAAGTAGATAAAACATGTGTGAATCAAGCAATTTCTTATAAACCCTAGCTCAAACTCAACTCAACTCAACTTAACCCCATCATATTCATGCTCAACACATATTTAACAATTAACTTCACTGATATGATCTTTTCAAATCTTTAGAAAATATCCCTCACCTTAGTAAAGTAACGAGAAACAATATAAGTTAAGAAATAGGAAATGCTAGAATGTTGCTTGTCTGAAGTCTCCCTTATTCTCTTTTCTATCTTCTTTTCCTCTTCTTTCTCCTGATGGTTTGATGTATAGTGTGTGTTGAACGTGTGTGTGTGTGTTTTAGCTGGGCAAGTACAGTGTTTATTAGGTAGGAAAATATATAAGTTACCTAATGACTAAGTTGCCCCTCCTACTAGAAGCTTAATTTATAGCATGGCATGTAGTTCTAATTTAATTGGTTTAGTTAGCTATTGCAATTGGGTAGAGTTTAATTAATATCTACGATGTTGACAACACTTAAATGCACGTAATAAATGTAACACACATAAAATGACACGAACGCACATTAAACGATGTAAATGTACATTAACTGATATAATTGGATGCAAAATTATATGAAATGTTATAAAGTGCATGTAGGCTCCGCACGGTTCTGTACGAGGTCTCACAATTCAGATATATATTACAATCTTATCATATTAACACCATTAAATATAATTTCATTTATAAATCTGATTGCATCCAAGGGTTCTTATCCTTCCAAAAATTGCATAATTAACAAAGTGAAAACACTTTATCTATGGAGCTCTCAGGGAGTAATTAGGAAACTCTTATACTAACACTTTGATAATGAGCTCATTGTATATAAAAAAATATTAAATTAATCAGAAATTAAACTTTAATTAATATTAAAAACTTTTTTTTGGTCATACATTAAAAACTGACATAATTATTTTTTTATGTTAGGAAAACAGCACAATTCAAACGGAATTCTAGTGTAATTTTTGAGATATGTACTTCATCTTACAACGATTAATTACAGTGCGATGATTATGTAATTAACATTGTTAGTACATCCTCCAAGTTGTAGAATGTCAATAATTGAGTAAAAGGCACCATATATTTTGTATTTTTATAAAGTTGTATTATAAATTCTGTGTTTTAAAAAGTCATATTATAAACATTGTGTAATACACAAGCTTATAATGCAAGTATAATATTTAGCAGATAGGATATTTGCAACCTTTTTAATATTAGAAGGGGGCATTTGCCACTTTTTGAATATCAGAGCGAGATATTTACAACATTTTTCATTTTGTAATATGATTGAGAAAATACCTTAAACAAGAGAGAATCAGGATGAAACTGATTATTGCACTATCTTTTATTGTCCCAAATTGCAAACACTTCTGAAAAGTATGCGTAAGAATTATAGGTATGTGTATTACACTCCACGTTAAAATTAATAGAAAAATAGATGGCGGGAGGTCATATGCAACGCTTTTTATAACACATAATTTATAACACGATTTTATAAAAACATAAAGAGGTATGATGTATTTTACTTGTCAATAATTTACATGCTTAAACGTAGAGGAGGGTGTGAGAGCTGTATTGATCTTAAATTCTGTTAAATTTAAAAGTATTTTTCGAAAAAATATGTTATATCTCTTACTGAAAAGAAAAACCTAAATTTACCGCTAGAGTTGGTGTGGTTTGTATATTCTATTATTGCTAAATTTATTCATAAACTTCTCATTTATTGCATAACTTGCAATTAGGAGCATGTTGGTCTATGAATAAGAATCTCGATATTTCAATTAAGGGCTTAAAAGAATGGAAGCAATCATTTTCATATTCAATGCTTTACTTGAAGTCAACTAAAGTTCTCTTAACGCCATATAAAACAATGCAGATCATTTCACACCATATGAAAAATCCAGCAAAAAGACAATGTGAAAAACCCCTCCTTACAATTATGTTAAAGATAGGGACACCTTTTGAAATTAAATAGCAATAATTAAAAAATTATTAATATGTGAATTAGTATAGTAATACACGTCTTCAAAATAATAATAATTAAAAAAGTCATCAACAATAGTAATACAAAATAAAAAATTAATGACACGTCACACTATCACAATGACGGTCCGTTTTAAATAATCTTACCTAATTTGGCTAAAAAATAGTTTTAATTTGTCAGCTAACTACAGTCTCTTTTGATCTTCTCTCATAAACAAAAGAATAAGTTCTATTGCATGAAATTAATCTTTTTAACTAATTTTAGCAAGCCAAATCCAACTCAAATTACTCACTAATCAGAAAACAGAAGTTCAGATAACAAAGGTGGAGAGAATCTATAAAACCAATCATGTACTCATCTCTACAGTTTGTCTCATCTCTATTCTGTTATTTTCATATCTTCTTTTCATACTGTATCTATCCTCATCAAGGAAATAAAGTAAAAACATTGATAAAAGAGCTGAAAATTTGTTTCACCATAAAAGGCACCGTTCCTTTTTTTCTTTTTTCTTTTTATTTATGATAAATACTGAAATCTTGAATTGAATTTAAAATATTTAATTGTAATAATTCATTACTCATCTTCTCACCTAATTTTTGAAAACTTGTTTGACCATAAAAGGCAAAAGGCACTGTTCCTTTTTTTTCTTTTTCTTTACAATAGAGATTGAAATTGTAGGTTAAATTTAATTTTTTTTATTATAATAAATAGTGACCTAATCTTTTCACTCAAATCTTAAAAGCTTGTTTCACCATAAAAGTCATTGTTTATTTTTTTTATGTTAAAATATAATTGAAATTAAAATTAAAATTTAATTTAAAATATTTAATTACAATAAATCGTGAAAAACCTACTTGACTATAAAAGGCACTGTTTCTTTACCGGGACTAGAAAATTCCCATCTCTCTTCTCTCTCATTGGTGGCCTTTTCTCCAACAGCTGTCTTGAGTTTCCCAAACTCTTTAACCATTCTTGGCACTAGAACAACACTGCAACACACACAAAACACTCAGCTAAACACACAAACACAACCCACATATCAACCACCCTAATCCAGTAAAAAGCATTAAATTTCTACTTGAACCAATCTGAATTCATCTTGCTGTTTATACCCACTGGTCTCATTGGTCTGATTTTCCAGGACATGTCTTGGTCTCATACTCGTTTTTGGATCTGAAACAAAACAATAGTCAAATAGGGTGTCTGTTTCTCTCATTTCTCTTTCTCCTCTCTCCAGGGTTTTTTTTTTTTTTCTATTTGTTCTCTTATTCCCTTCTAAATTTGGCAAAATGCCGTCATGTCTTTCCAACACCTGTCCCCTCTCTTAACCTCATCTATATATAGAAACCCTTACACTGCATATATTACTACTTCTACTACAACAATATATAGTTTCTCTCATATCATTGTATTGTATGCTGTTTTATTCTCTGTGGTTTTTTTTCTTGAGCTGAGTGTTTTGGTGTTGTTGTGTATCCATCATCCATAAATTTCTTGATCATTTAGTACTACCATGGCTAGAGAGAAGATTCAGATCAAGAAGATCGACAACTCCACGGCTAGGCAGGTTACTTTCTCCAAGAGAAGAAGAGGGCTTTTCAAGAAAGCTGAAGAGCTTTCAGTTCTCTGTGACGCTGATGTTGCTGTCATCATTTTCTCATCTACAGGAAAGCTCTTTGAGTACTCTAGCTCCAGGTTTTTTTTTTTTTTATTCTCTTTCTTTCTTTCACTTTCGCTGCATATCTCACATACATGTTCGCTTTTGTGCTTGTTTTCGTGTGGTTGTGCGTGTGCGTGTGCGTGTTAATGTGCTAGTGGATACACCCGAGAGCCTGACATAATGGTCGGGTATTAAACTGTTGTAATTAAAAGTCTTAAAATTAAATCACGACTTCAATCTTTATTGCAATAAAAACAAAAAAAAAAAACAAAAATCTTGCTGGATTGTTGTTTATAGATGTAACAAGATAAACAACTTTTGTGATGGAATATTGAAGAGTTAGTGAAAGAATATTTGTTTTGTGATGGAAAAGGAATATATCGTTTTCCTTTTCTCTAAAGATATTCCTCAATTTTCTTTTTGTACTTTGTCAGCTAGCACGGATATGAGGGTATCTGATAGTTGCTTTTACCATTTATTCTTTCACATTGTCGCGTGTTGTTTCTTTACGTATGTATCTGCATTTTTGGTATAATTGTCATAATGATTTTGCTGTGAATAAGAGTGCTTAATATTAGCATTCAAGAGTTTGATGAGAACATTATAGCTCTTTTGAACTATTCACGGAAAACACTAGCTGCTTCATCTTTGTAATCAGGATTTTGCTGCTGATGTTTATTTAGAGTACGGGATTACATAGTTTTGAACTGTTGACTTCGTTATATCAAGATATAACTGTATTACTAATTTATGACGGTTGAATCTCTCATTCATAATATCATAATTTTATGAGCAAATCTATGATCGTTTAGAATCCCTAATGACTACTCTACTGCTTTTGTGATATTTTTGATAAATGAAGGAGTGGGATGATGATTTTCATTATAGGAAAGATATGGTGGAGCCTGTATGACAAGGCCTCATCTTATCTTGCTCCACTTGCTTAATTATCAATATGGAATATATATTTGTTTAATATAAAAATTTCAAAAGAAATTCATACAAGCGGAGAAAAGATAAACAACTTGCTAAGGTGAAAAATGAGTATATGCAATAGGCATTAGTATGAGGTAAACTTAGTGTTACAATAAAAACGCAAATTGAAAATTTTATATGTCAAAAACAATTAGTGGTGGCACTAAAAGAGATGAACAAATAACAATTATATCTTGAATTCTTTGTTACTATGAAGGACGATAGGAGCTTGGTAAACAAAAATAGAGAACTTGACTAATAAGAAATTTAGTCTAATAAAAAAACATAGAAATTCCTTAATTCAAATCTAAACTAGTGTTCTGATAAGGGTTGCTCTAAATTCTAAATATACTTCTTCAAGTAGCATCATTTTGCATGAAATTCACAACCCTACACATTTTCTTTGGGCTTTACATGCTAGAACTCATGGGTTTTCATCAAAGAATTGGGTGAAATAGATAGGTAGTGACGTGTTATAATCAAATGTTCTGAATTTAAATCACGATTTCGATTTTCATAGTTTAAAAAAAAAAAAACCAAAAAAGCTTGTGGGTTTTCATGAAACGTTTGGTAGCATGATTGTTGCAGTAGTGACAGTCCAGTAAATGTAAGTATACTTAAATGGAACTATAAAAAATACTTAAATGGTACTCAATGCACCACGACACACTATAGTTGGTAAAAAAATCTTTGGCTATCAGTGTTACACAACATCAAACTTGGTGCAATAGATCTTTCTCGGGCCTTATCGGATCATTCTCGGGCTATTCATAATTTAGTTTTAGGAATGAAGATTGATCCTGGAGAGGACCTCTGGGATTTCACCATTCCCTTATTCATCGAGTAGTTGCTTTTCAATTACTTAATGATCCTTATTTGTGGCTTTTCGATGTTTTTTTCTCTTAAGTTTTCTTTAAACTTTATTTTTACTTTGTAATTTGGTCTTTTGACTCACCTCATGTACTTTCATTTTTAGTAATGAAATCTTTTTGCTCGCTAACTCAGAAAAAAAAAAGAAAAAAAAAAAAAAAACTTGGTGCAATAGATCTGAATATTTTTAGTTGGTAATTTCATTGACCGTAATGAATCATTTGCACCATCTTAACTTGTGATCTGTTGTGCTGTAAATATGTAAATTTAACGTCAAGTTGGTTTTTCTGTACACTATATAATTACATCACACAAGAAATGTGCAAAGAATTCTGACAGATATGGAAGCTATTAGTTGAGATGTAATCCAGGCTCATATTATTATGAGAATTCAGAATAGTAGCGGGTCAATTATCTGTAACAAATGAAATAATTGTAACCGTGATCGTTTAACACAATCTATAACAAAAATTGTAACATATGTCCAACAAGTTTGAAAATGACCGATTATAACCATAGTTGTTGAGTATCTAAAAAACAGTTAGTACTTGTAATCGTAACCGTTCACTTAGAAAAAATTAGTTTAAATAGAAAACTACCCTAATATTAAAAAACTTTCAATTTAAATGTCAAAAACTCAATAATAAAATGAATCAAAAGGCAAGCACAAAAAGATGAAAAAGTTTTAAATTAAATTACATAATCATTACAATAATATTTGTCAACTTTAAATATTATAATATATATGTTCGTGTATATGCATACATATATATATATTAATAAATTAATAATTGTGTTTTGATTTCCGTTTTCTTAACTTTTAACATCAAAATTTATTGGATTACTTGTCGGTTATCTCTTATAAAAACACCAAAGATATCCAATCAGTTTGTTATCGATTGGATGCCCGTCAATTTCAAATTTAATTCTTACATATTGTCATCCTTACTGAAATCGTAGAGGGTGAAAATTGAAGTATGATATCTAGAAGAACTATAGAAAATACAGTATTAACTCGCCAAAAGTACATTCTTGTAAAAGGATCAGGAGCATGAAGGCCACTCAAATTTTCTAAATACAAGAATGCTAGGTTCTTAATTAATAAACTCGAGGTGACTTCATTTGTTGATATCTTTGAAGTGTTAAGTTACAAATAATAATTTATTTTGAACGGATCATTTATATCTACTTATTCTATCAATCATAGCTCGTACAAGTATTATTGTACCATTCCTCGGCTTCCTTGTCTTGAGTTCAAGATTGTGCATGAAATTGTATTAGGACCCGAATCCGTTAGTATGAAATATTTTCTTTTTCAAGTGAAATCACCTAGTATGTAAAAGTAAGAAAAAGTAGTTTTGGTTGTTGTGGAATAAGAAGCCTTTATGTCTTAATGCATTTAATTTATTTGGAACTATTAAAGCGAGATTGACTGTTTGTGGAATATTAGTCTAAGCTAATATCTCTAGTGGAACGTCTTTCACAATTCCTGGATAGATGATTTCACTAGTAGACCGTGGCATAAGTAATTTGACTCATTCATATCCAAATCATGAATATTTAGAATCTATATTATACAAGGAGACGTGACTTTTGTTAATTAAATTTGTCGGGTGATATAAAATATAAAATTGGTTCCAGAAGAGATGCTAAATACAAGGAATTGGTTGCAGAATTTGATTAACTTTCCATCATCCAAAGCTTAGTAACCTAATGCACCAGGAGACTTCCAAAATGAAAAATGGAAGTGAAATTTGAGGTCATTAATACAATGCTAGATCAATTTTATGGGAAATACCCATCATTATTGATGCCAAGTTTGACATGCTAACTATACTTATTTATTGTCAGTCGCTTTAGATGCAAGAGATTCGAGATCGATTCTCATAGTATGCGACATCATTTAAAAATAATATAAAATTAACTTAGACCTCCCTTCTAATAAAATAAATAAATAAATAAGAACATTATACTTGTTTGCTTGACAAACGTCTGCATTTAATTTTGTGCAATAATTTGATTTTGCATGATTTTGTACAATCACAAATTGTAACTTTTTAACATATTTTGTCTCCTCAAGTATGAAGGAAATTATTGATAGGCATAATTTGCAGTCGAAGTATCTTGAGAAATTGGAGCAACCATCTCTTGAACTGCAGGTAAATTAGTCGAATATTCAAACAATTGCTTTTAGATTAATGGTCAATCTGTTCAGTCAAACAATTGCTTTTAGATTAATTTTTGAGTTACTATACATCATACATGATTACCTTCTTCTATTTAAGTTTAGTTAGTCAGGCCTTGGGTATACTCACTAGAAGTTTGCTAGTTTGTGTCTCGTTAGAGTTTTACTTGACTGTTAACTTTAAGTCCCGTAAAATTAGTGGGGGAAAATTCGGATATTATGATTACTTTCTAAGAATGAAATGAAGTTCCAAAATGAAAATATAGCAAGCCTGATACTTGATCTTACACTATGTCCTATAATGTAGTCTCTTTTCAACTATTTTTGCTTTAGTTGAATATTTGATGCGTGAAATATTTTGTCAAACAGCTAGTAGAGAATAGCAGCCGCGCCAGATTAAGCAAGGAAGTAGCTGAGAAAAGCCATCAACTAAGGTACGTATTTGTACCAATATCATATTTATTTCTTCCGGAGAATTAGTTGTTATCCGTTAAAGATAATAAATTATTCTTTAACCGTTTAGTATTTACATAAGATGATGATTTAATATGGTATCGGAGCCCAAGTTAGTGAACGATTTTGGATTTTAGTCTCGCTGCCACCCTGTAAAAGACAAGAATATTGTCTGCATAAAAGGCTAAAAAACCAAACTTTTAAATGATGTGGTAATTTAATAATATATATCTTCTGTGGAAATAGGCAGATGAGGGGAGAGGAAATACAAGGGTTAAGTGTTGAAGAATTGCAGCAGTTAGAAAAGTCCCTTGAAGCTGGATTGAACCGTGTCATAGAGAAAAAGGTGAGTACTCACTACATTATCTCCATGCCTGGAAAGTAGAAGTGATTATGATCTATAAATCTAATTTCTATTTCTGCTTGGAAATGTTAATTTCTTTAATTTCTTAGGGTGAAAGAATCATGAAAGAGATTGATCACCTTCAACAAAAGGTTAGAAGCCATACTAGCTAACTATTTGTCCTTTCATTTTGCGTGGACTAATATATGTAAGAATTATTACACGTGATTTTCCCCTTTTATTTTTGTAAAACTAGTTATAAGTATTTAATTGTTTTGATTAAATCAATCACAGGTTCCACATGAAAAGGAGATTAGAAAATTTAATTATTTCACATGAATAAATTAGGATATTTAAGATCATATATAATATTTTGAGCTATTTCACTTAATATTAATTGATTTTAGGATTGAATCTCATGATTCTTAATATGATATTAGATTTGAGTTTTGATCGAATGTTATCCATCCACGTTTTGCCCATTCTTGTGCTTGCTTCTTCTACGTGTAATTGTATCTCTTTTTTTTTTTTTTGGTCGAAAACAATAAATATATTGCAAAGATCAAGAGAATTACAAGGGTTTCACCCTACACCGGTTGGGTGAATGTCTGAGTACAACAAGTTAAAAAGTTGGTTGGGAACATTTGCAATCCAATCCAAAGGTAAGCTATCTTTAATAAAACATTTTGTGACCCAATCGGTCACCTTGTTAGCGGATCTTCTAATGCACGATAACCTGATGGTTGGGCTATCAGCAACAATCTTTCGGATGTCCTCCAATACTGGTCTTGCCCTCCAAGGAGCAAGTTTCGGAGAATCGATTGCTTTGAGAACCATTTCAGCGTCACTTTCAATAGTGACGATAGGAAGGGAAGACTGCGAGGCGAAGAGACAGGCGTTACGACAGGCAACAGCTTCTGCTTCGAACGCGGACTCACACAACAGGGGGATAACTTGTCCGTGGATTAAATTTCCATGCCAGTCCCGACAGATGAAAACATCACTTGCTTTGTTCGACTTTTGGAGGAATGATGCATCAACATTGATCTTGAAAAAGTTCGTGGGTGGTGGCGTCCAGGCAATGGGGTTGACGTTATCACTTTGAGTTTGGCTGGTACCCAAGCTTCTGGGTTGATCTTGAGATCTGTCGGCTTCCATAATACTGAGCCGTGTTTTGGTGATGGCCCGTTCCAGGTCAATAGGTCTGTTCTCCATGCAAGCTGAGCTTCTTTCCTTCCAGACCTGCCAACAGCAAAAAACAATAAGATCAAAAGCTTCATTCTTACCATAGCCCACATTCGTGCATCGGTCAGTCATGGATAGGAGCCAGTCTGCGAATCTAGTGATGAGGTTTGGATTGATAGCACATTGAAGGATCGAGGCACACCAAAATCTTCTTGTCCATGGGCAGATAAGGATGAGATGTTCAAAAGTTTCAACATTTGTGTTGCAAATGGTGCAAACTGGAGATTCTGTGCACTTTCATCATTACTAGTTGTTGATTTTGGACGAGATGTGCTCCTGGTTGATGTTGATAGTCGTGACATTCTGGAGATTCAGAAGTGTTCATGGCGATAATTGATCATTGATGTTGTGGCCTGCCAGCTCTTTGTTGGATTCGTTTCGTCATCTTCTATAGGGTTTCCTCCTGTACTTTCCTTCTGTGTGGTAGAGGAGTTGACTAGTGGAGAAATGGATAGTAGGCTAGTTAATTGTATCTCTAACAACTAATTATGAGTCACACATAAAGTAGTATTAGAGAATCTAATAGTCCCACATCGATAAATCAGGATTTTTAAAACCTGTATATAAAATTTTTGAACTATTCTACCTAACACTAATTAATTTTAGAATGTACTTTGTGATTATTACTATCCTCACCCCCACTTCCCACCCAAAAAGTAAAAAGTTGAAATCTAGAAACAAAACTACTGATATAAATAGTCTTTTAAATGTTCTTTTCTCTTTTTACATGAAACCTGCAGGGAAGGCAACTTATGGAAGAGAATGAACAACTGAGACAGCAGGTAGGAATCTGCTTATCATTCTTCCCACACCAAAATCTTTATCTATATGGTTGCTAATGGCAATTCTTTTCTGGAAGGTGATGGAGATATCAAATGGTCGAAGACACATGGCTGCTGCTGCTGCTGCTGATTCAGAAAACATACCATATGAAGAAGGCCAGTCATCAGAGTCTGTCACCAATGTCTGCAACTCCAATGGCCCTCCACAAGATTATGACAGTTCTGATATATCTCTTAAGTTGGGGTGAGTTCACTTAAATTCTTGTTGGCTAAAAACGGACGGTGAAAATAGGGTGGCATCCAATAACACTCCATGTTTTTCGTTCAACTTGGTTCACAAAGATAGGCCTCGCTAAACCTATTTTCTGTTCTTTGCTTATTATTCCTCCTCTACTCTTAACTCTTCCCTCACCACTTTAGCTTCGCTTTCCTTTCAAATTTTTGATAATTTTATCATGGATATTTGAATTGTGGGCTTTTTTTTATATATATTGAATTTATCTGTTTCATATTATGGAAGTTACATGTAACATGTCATTATATAGTTTACCTCCACAACTAACAAAATAGCTTTTAAGCTCTCTATCAAATAGAGGCTAACCTCTCCTTCGTGTTATTGGTTATGGTTCGGGACAGATCTATATACAAAATTAATTTTTTTAGTGACGATTAATTAATTTTTTAACTTAAATACCCACAAAATACCCTAAGACTATAATTTAAAAAAAAAAAAAATTTGGATCAAAAGGGGGTTTTGCAGCTCTCATTCTCTCATCGGTTCATTCGCCCTTGCATATGGTAATGCATATTTTAATGTCTTCTGTGTGTATATATCTTAAGACTCTCTAGCGTCTGGCAAATAAAACTAGTATTTCTCAAAACAATGATAATTGATGCTACTTTCATTTCATATACTTTTTATCTTTTACTTTTGCTAGTTTCACGTAATGAGATAAAATTTAATTTAATTTGGTTCGATTTATCTTACACGCTATCCTTTTGATTATCGGTCTTGTTCTCAACCATGTGAAATTATTGTTGCAGGCTGCCCTAGTTGGGTTGATTGAAAGATCGAGGAAACTACAAATTAAAGGGCTAAATTGGTGTCTGTTGTGACACCAATTATATGTAGTATATTTGTTTCTAAAGCTTTTATGAGGGAAAAAAAAAACTGAATTATATGTAAGAGCTCTAATCTAACAAGTTTAGATTCCATATGGGACTCTTTGTACGTTACACTCTTAAGAAAATATATATTATTGCTAGTGTTTAATTCTTTTACTTTGTTCCTTTTCTACGTATGGTGAAAGTGTGGGTCCGTTTCATCAATATGCGAGAGATTAATATCAGTTTAAATTGATTAAATAGATTTTATAAAAATATTTTACAGTGTTTTATCTATCATCAACTTGGTCTTCACTGGTTAGTTCAAAACCAGGAGCAGAAAACGGATAGGATTTACACTTTCTTTTAATTTTTGTTTAAATTTGATTTTTTAATTTATTATTTTACGTTATTGGGTTGAGTTTAAAAACCTGCTAGTTTTCTAGTATGTATCGAATTTGGTTTTGGTAAAAAGATTTTAAATTTATTAATCAAATTTCAAGTTCTAATTTACATATTTGCCAAAAATGAAAAAAATTCCTTGAAGAAAGGGAGACAATAGCATACCAAACCAAGGGGACCTACACGTTCAAATGTATCTTTTCACGGAACAATAAATACAAGTTAGTCCACATTTTTTGTGAGGCGAATAAATATAAAGATTACTTGGTTCATCTTGGGACAAAATAATCTTTTAATGCATCTCGCATTGACAATCTCTTAAAACCTTTGAGACTTCTAGTGAATAAAGATAATAGTATTACATTTAGAAAATTCTTAAAAATATTGAAATGTTTCTAAATTCTTTAAAATATTGAAATGTCCGGATTTGATGTGCATAAGGTGTGAGTATTATATATTCGTGGAGACCATGCAACACATAAATGTGGACATTTTCTAGATTAATCCATAACATTTTTCTCAAACCCTAACACATTTGAATTATGATACATCCACAATAATTTCCGATACTCAAAATCTTGATTGTAGATTCGAGTGTCTACACAACCAAACACAAACTCTACTGAAATTATTTTATTCTTGCACATTTAGCAGCTCTGAGAAACCGCACTCCTCAGACAATGGCTTTCATTATCAACTCACTTGTGTGTTTCTTCATTCACCATTTTCCGGCTATGCTCTGTTTCCTAAACCATTTCAAATATATAAGTCTTGTACTCCTCTCTATGATTTTCAAGTGTTTTTCTTTCATTACTCATCTTACATTTAACAAAAACCTATGACCATTTTAACAGAAAAGGAACTACAAACAATAATATCTAAGACAATTGTTGTTCCTCCTTTCATGAATTTCATTTTCATTAAAGATAAATAGACACAAAATCTTGCAATCGAAAAATGTAGGCAAAGCACATATATTAATTTGAATGTCATTCCTGAGCTACACAATTATAACTCTTTTAGGTCGTGTTTTAACATAATCTCATGCGAGCACTTTAGTCTTTCTTTGATCTGGCGAGAGCTCTTTTCCTCTGCCCGAGCATATAGATATACATATGCGGTCCGCCTGCAATGGATAATATCCTTTGTTTACGTTATTCATAACAAACACTAATACGATCAATGACCAAAGCAAAAGAATTTAGTAAAAGATGAATGTGAAGTATGATAAAAGAAGAATATGAAGTCATGCCTGGAACATAAATGCCAAGGACAACAAGTGCAGCATAATAGTAATCAAAAGCGAAGTTCAACTTGTTGGGCATCCTTATGCTATACTTGCCAGATTCCTGCAAGGAAATTGAAGAGACGAAAAGTAAATAATAATTTCTAGAAAAGACTCTAAAGCCTTCTCCAATGAAGAGGAAAAATCTTTTGAAAATTATAGTAAAATGCCTACTGAAAAACAGCACAGATATGGAACAATAATGAACCGAAGCAAAGATCACAAGCCGAGTGTAGAATGTAAATGTTAATCAAGCAGATATAAGATATTTCCCAATCATAATTGAGGTGTTTTATTAATCAATAAATTTTTAGGGTACAGCTGGACAAAATGATACCAAACAACAAAAAATCACCAGGTGGTGTCTATTCCCCCTTTCTGTAAATCTGAAGTTCATCTTATCTATCGATGATAGATTAGAGAAGCTTAAACTAGGAAACTTGAGTGAGCCTTGTAGTTCCATTGGAAGAATAACGTAGAAATTAAGATGTCATTTTCCATACTAAAGTAGAGAATATTTAATTGGCTAAAAGCCCTCAACCATATTCAAGCCCTCATTTGGTGTCAGCCAAAAGATAGCTAAATAAAGTACTGGGAAAAATTCAGCAAATTGACTAGTTGTAAAGGGGTCCATGACTCTGAATGTGCATCCGTGCATCAACGTGCTCCTCTCAGTTTTAAAGGAATATGAGAAGCAACACTTCAATTAGTAAACATTAAAACCGAGATACATGCACTTTCGGAGAGACGTTTTCAATTGTGAGAATGTATGTCACCTTATGTCAAAAGTTCCCTACCAAAGAATTGTAGTTGCCATCTTCCCACTTTTAGCATATCGCCAATTTTATTATTTTTGGCCTAAGTAACAAAATATAACCATGATTTGAATGATGAAACTCAGGAAAATTTAATGCAATACACTTGCATTAAGATGAACAGATAGTCATGAGCTGCAAGTGGACAATGAGTATTAGAGAGACCTAATAAAAAAGAGATGTAGGCAACCTTAATGTAAGGCAGGGCATTGTAGACCAAACCGACTTCACTTGCAATTCCAGTTGGGTACAGCAACAAGAAAGTGCTATACCTGCAGTACACAACATTGTAATTAATGAATGAAAAAAAAAAAAAAAAAAATTGAATGAAACCCCTTTATCTGGTCGCAGCATCACCTCCACAAGAGTGCAAAAAGTGAAATGGTTCATACCTGAGCCACAACAGGAAGGAAGGAGCAGAACCAAAGGCCTCCTTTGTGCCAAAGAAAGAATAACGAATAATCTGCAAGCACAAGACAAAAGATCGATATTCACAGTAAATGGATATCTGAAAACAACAAGAAGACCAAGGTAGCAATCATGACACCAAGACCAGTAATTAAAAGCTTCCTACTATGTTTGGCTGAAGAAAGAAGCGTGACAATGATAAGGGTTAAGTAGGCAATTGAGGGTCGAAATGAATAATATTCAGTTTTTAAATTGCGACTCGGTTCACCAAGAGGAGGAAGAGAAATAAGACTAGTGCAAGTTAGTGCAATCATTGAACAAAATTAGACCAACACACTCATCTTTACTTATGAACTAACTAAATTTACTTATTACTGAGGTAGTTTACTAGCACAACAAAAATACTATGTATTTGGCTATAGTTAGCAATAAGTGAACAAATGAGAACTGTAACAGATGCCCACAAAACAGTTTCATTCATATGAGCCTGATAAATTATAATCATTATCCATTCGAACTGAAACAGACTCTTCACGCCTCATTCCAAAGATATCTTTATTAACCATGACAATGCTAATCTCCACCAGTCTTTTAGAAGGAAATCTATTATGAATCTCAAAGCAGCCAAATCTCAATTTCTTACTTTTATCTTCAATACATTAGATCATGAAATAGAACTCCAAATGGTACAAACTTTCACGTATCAGATTTTCATCCCTTTTGGGATGAGAAAATAATTTGCTTTTTGCTGTGCAACGTGGAAAAGAATGTGGTGATGAAGACACTGATATCACTGTTACTTGGAGGTGAGAATGAAGAGGCAATGTTATTAAAGGTGAGAATATCATGTCAGGTGATCAGAGCGTGCACAAACAAAAAATTGTGGTGATGGTGATGTTGGAGGATAATCATGGTGCATTGGTTTTAATAGCAATGGACCCATCAGAAAGCTTATAGATAGATATCATCAATTCAACCATGAATTTAATTATAAGAATGGATAATATTGGAAGTCTTTTGCGTGCAAGTTCTGCACTATCAGCTTAAGCGCAGGAAATGATCTAACAAGAGATACTATTGTACAGAGATAAATTTCAAACAAATATGTCAGTCTTCACTCTCTCTTCCTCTCCTTAGTACGCTAACTCTATATATTGTCAAAGGTAAACCGAACTACCATTACAACAGTTAAGTTCACTGCTATGTTTTAATTAGACAAGGCTGTAAAGCTCATAGGGTTCTTAATCTGTATGATACACCATGTAAGGATAAAAAGATTCCAACCAAACTTGAAGTGAAAGTAGAATCTGAAAACAAGGCACAAGCTAATGACAGATCACCGAACAAGACTTACCTCAGTAATTGACCAGCTAATGACTAAAGAGCTAACAAGCATATGGCTCCGAACCTGCAGGCAGTGAAGCATATTTTTGTTACTAAAATCTTATTAAAAAAGATAGGATGCAATAATAATTTCATACACTTGTTCTCACCTCAGGGAAAGACCACAATATTCCCCATGTCACATATAGCCTTGAACCTATCTGAGGCAAAGTTGCCGTAATTGGAGATCTTACCAAACCTTTTCAAGGAAACAATAGAAGAAATGGGTCATTCTCCAGTGACATGAAGTCTTTTACTTCCACAGAAAGAAGAGATAAGAAAAGGAAGATTACGAACAGAAGAACTCACCTACAAGACCATGAAATATCTGCTCCACGATTATTTTCACAAAATATGAAAAATTGACAAAGGAAAATATTAGAACCTGAAGTAAATTGCATTGATCAATGTAATTAAGTCCTTGCATGAAGTAAGATTATGAACATGGAAGAACCAAAAGAAAAGATAGAGCTATTAAGAGAAATTAGATGCTTTCAAATAAATTTTAGATGTCTTCAATTATGAACTTGTACAATCATACTAGTATTGTAGGTTTAAGCAATAACTACTTGGGGACACACTTAACCCTTCTCCCACAGATGTGGGACATTACAACACACACACTGATACATGCCCTGAACTTGGGGGGGTCTCATGTAGCTATTTAAATGAGTATGGATAGAAACTTCAATTTTTTTATATTTCCCTTAACATGCAAATAGATTGAACCAATTAATTCTTTAGTCTTTCAGTAATTATGTTCCCGTGATTGACAGCAGCTCTCAAGAAGGTGCTAAGACTGGAAGGACATAGAAGTCACTCTATAAACACCTAGCACTAGGCAGGTTTCACTATTTTGACTGTTAGATTATTAAAGATTAGCCCCTCTTTTTAATTTTTCTTTTTTCAAGTTCACATTTGACAATTTTTATACAGACCTATTTAGTTACTTTAGTAGCCATGCTCAAGAATTTATGGGATTTTATAAGTACTCATAAGACAAATAAAAGCATCAGAGCTCTGACTACATATGCATAAATAATAGACCCACGAAACCGCTGTTAAACAAATTAGATGGTTTATAATTATACCACACAAGTAAATATTGACTTGCAAAAGCTCTTAAGTAACAAGAATTGCAGAAAACAGACATCAAACAACATACATCCATATTAAAAGTGTACATGGCCTGCATATGTAGCCCCAACAACCATTTTCGTCTCTATGAAGCAACAATCTGGCAATTTTAATTGCATGTAGAAGCAGAACTATATTTAGCATCATTGCTTGAAGTGGCTGCTTTGATATAGAAACCAAAACCTTGCAAACGGAGAACGCAATTCAAAACTACATTGACACTGAAAGGTGTTCCCTGAGCTGAGATCCAAATATAATATTGTTTCTTCCATAAAATTGCCTATGTTCATTTTAATTCAACCATATCCAACCCTTTTCCGGACCCCTCGCATGGTGGGAGATTGATGCACTAGGCTGACCTTTATTTAAAACAGAAAATACACGTACTTTTGCACGTTCGTCTGTTAGGATGCTGAGAAAGAAAAAGGGGCTGAGGGCAAAAAATTTCCGGACTAAGTCAAGGTTTGAGACAGTGTGGAAAGTCTAGTACATTATAAGATTAAGACAAAGAATCAGGAATCGAGCTCCAGAATCAAATGGAATTGCAGGTTGTTATTGATGCAGCATTAAGCCCTCCATCTTGGTAATGAATGATAGGCCTACAACATGGTAATTAAGAACATCTTCTGTGACAGATAGTGACATCAGTCTTGTTAGCCATAAGCTTGAGAGTTTCCCGCAGTTTTCATTTTCGTATTCTTGAAAAGTTTACTCATATATATGCACGTGCCTATTTAATATAACAGAGTGTTATTCGCATGAGGATCTACTAGAACATAGAAATCAATGTGCTAGCATGGTAGCATTCATATCACGCCTAAGTCTACACCCACATAGCAAGATTGAAAGTCGGAATGTTCTCATAATAGGGAAGTCGTACAAGACACACATTGCACCTTAAATGAATATAATTCTCAGCTGTCTTCTTTAAGTTGACAAAATGTTTATAGTTGGAAATGCATTTAATACCATAGCATCTACTTTAAACTAACATAAAACAAAGAACACAACAATAAATTACATAACAACCGCCAAATTGTAACTTTATTGACTGAAACTGCTCTCTAATTCACTTTCCTCTAGCTAAAAAGAATTTAGTCGAACAACTAATATCATGCACCTAATCCAGAACTCATGCGCACAAGCAAGACTAGTGTCATATATTTAAAAACAACCATCTTGGCCCTCAAATCAACCGGGCAAAAATGGTCAACCCGTGACACTCACTTATATACTACTCTTGTATTAATAAAATTTTATGCTGACTTTACTTAAAACCTGGAGAACTATTCAAAATTGCAACCCAGAACAACAATACCACACTAGCATACAATCCTTTTATTTTTCCAAAAACAAAAAATGGAAATTGTTTATTCTAGCAAAATTAATTGAAATAATTTTCACAAATACTACCTCCAAAATGGCAGCAGATTGAGCTAAAAGCAGAGGCTTCTCCACCGCATCATAAACGTGCTCGTGCCCAGATTCTTTCAGTGTTTTCACAGCTAAATAGAACACTTGAAACCTATAAAGATTCAATTTTTTTAAAAAAAAATACCCAACTTAGTAATATTCAAATTCAAAAAAAATAAAAAAATAAAAAATAAAAATAAAAATTACCCAGATCCCAAAAAGAGGGGAAAAAAAAGTGAACATACATACCATCCAATAAAGACGACCCAATTGTAAATAGTGAGGTACAAGCGTTTAACACTCGACAAAAACCCAGCCATTTAACCCCAAAGCTTCGTTTTTTTTTGGGGCTATTTCTTTGTGTTTGAGCAATGTAGAGAGAGAAAGCAAAATGGGTATTTGAAGAAGAAGAAGAAGAAAGAGTAATAAATTGGTGTAGGTGAGAGCAGATCACCCACACACATGCACATACACATACACAGTGTTGTAATGAGTTCGCTTTCATGCATCTGTTTCTAGCTCAACGCCCAATGGATACGTTTAAATAAGGTGGTGGTGGTGGGTTCATCCATGTGCACATCAACACTGATAGAAATGGAAACACAAGTTCAGAAAAGTTGTTGGCTTCCTTAATGACACCTCCTTTACTTCTTTAGCACCCAACTGAAATCAGACTTTCGGTTCATCCTAAACCGAGCAACAATTTTTCTTCATTCATAATACAGTAGTTTTTATTCAAGAGTACAATATTTTACGTTACTTAAAATATTAATTATGAACATAAATATTAAATTTTTTTTATTTAAAATAAAAATTATACCACTAGGTTAAATAAATAGTAATTTTATTCATATTAATTTTTGTTTTCTATTTGTCCTTTTTCTTTTTCTCTTTTTTTTTACATTTATTTTCGGGTACATCTATCGTTTTCTATTTTTTCCGGATATCTCTCTTTTTTCGGAAAGAAATAGTCCTTTTAAAACCCCTAGTAAAGCTTAAAAACGTCAATGGACCTTACCTCTAGTAGGCCCACATGATAAGAATGACGTTCAAAACATTAAACCTTTTATAATCATTTCCCTAAACTTAGTCTAATATGGAACTAAGATTCCAAATTTCAAAACTCAAATTTCAAAAAAAAAAAAAAAAAAAGTAATTTACACACTGTTAACTAACGGTGTTAGTATTTTATTTAAGGTAAATGATTAATATGATCTTTTATCTTTGAACTGTGATATTTTTATCTCTTATTTATAAAATATGACAAATTAGGCCTTTATTTTTAAATTTGTGACGCCGTTAGTCTTTTCAACAAATTCTGTCAATTTTTTTAATGCAGATTGCATGCGCCCGACATGTAACAAACTTAAATAACATTTTGGAAGGGGTAAGGAACTAATTGGTCACTTATCGGACGCATACAATTTACATTAAAAAATTGACGAAATTTATTAAAAAGATTATCGGCGTCACAAATTTAAAAATAAAAGACTAATTAGTCACATTTCGTAAATAGGAAGCGAAAATGTCACAAAACCCAAAAATAAAGAACCATTTCAGTCATTTACTCTTTTATTTACATGATATTTTTTCTTTTCTTTCGAATTCTGTGTGTCATTTTCTTCTTCTTTTTTTTTTCTTCTTCTAACTCCTACAGTGAAATTCAAATACTTTTTTTTGCTTCGGTTTCATTTTCTATGAATCGATCTCAACAAGCTCTTGGCAAGTCCATCTCATGTGAAATTTTGAGAGTTTTTTTGTAAACCTACACGTTGGTAGTATCATGATTTTCTTTAATAAAAAATTATTGTGAATTAAAACTTACAAGATCTACCCATGTATACATATACTGCTGGAGAAATAATTAGCTGAATAGTTTCATAGTTTTCGATTTTAGTATTTCCTTTCGTTTCTTGAAGTTATTGGTTAGCTTATTCTTTTTCTTTCTTATTTCTTCATGTTTCTTCTTTTTTCCTTTCCATGGCCCCTTTTGTTTATTCTCCCTATTCCTTCCGTACCACTACTTTTCTCTCTATTTAGGTGTTATGCTTGGACTTTCATTTTTTGTGTTGCTCCTTATGTTTATGTTGTTTTTTTAATTTCTTCTCCATTGTTTCAAAGTGATACACTTAGTCTTAAATGTTTACAAAAAGTTTCAATTAGTCTCCAAATTTTTATGTACTGGTCACAATTTTCACGACAAGAACAAAACTGAAACTTTTTATAAATTTCAAGGACTATGTGCGTCACTTTTGAAACAATATGAATGAAACTGAAAAAAGTGTAAATATTAGAGACTAAATTGAAACTTTTACAAAATATTTAGGGACTAAACATATCACTTTTAAAATAATGAAGACGAAATTGAAAAAAAAAATATAAATATTAGGAACCATTTGTGAAATGTGCCATTTTCCATCATTTAACATTTTGCTTTTCTTGTTAGCTATAGCCACTATTTGTGTTCTTTGCCCTTATGCATTTGACCACATTATGGGTGGTGTTTTAGAGGGCATTTTGTCACGCTGGAACCAAAATTTCACGCAGTAGCTATCACGCCCCAAACTCGTGAACTCAAATAGGTTCGAGGTGTGACACGTCGTATACCAAAAGGAATAATCCTCTCATGATACAAGGCTTACACAATTTCACAAATTAAACAAGAGCTATAGAGTGCTAAAATCCACAATTATTAAAACTATTGCACTCCATGTGTTTTAAAGATAACCTGAAGAGAAAAGTACAACTAGATTACCAAACTGAAAAAAAAAAAAAAAATCTTTCACTATGCAAAATAAGTAATAAACTAGTGACTCATATCTAAACTCTTATTCGGTAGCAAAGATGACCAGATTTGTTACCCCCCACTCGCTACTTGTTATTATTTAAAAAGGGAAGAGAGAGAAAAAACACAAAAGAAAGGGGTGAGCGAATCGAAAGCTCAGTAAGTGGGGAGGGCCATCCCCTATAAAGTGACATGAAAGATAGTTAAACACGCGAGGCCCCAAGGGCACGTCATAGGTGGTATATATGATATTAATGGAGAACCAAATTTATGTGATACGAACAAATAAAATGTCATGGAAGTTAAGTTGTGGCTATACGGAAGCATACTAGTCACGTTAATATCACGTTGTAGGTACAAGGCCTTTACAGGCACACACGACATGGGTACAAAGCCCCCACATGCACAATTTATGGGATCCCATCACAAAAATCGAGTAACTTGCAATCACGTCACGTAAAGTTCATAGCTTGAGAAAATATAATATGCACATATCACATTCTTTGATATAATTATAGTAGTAGTCAAGATGCAACGAAGTAAATAGGGACGAGGATCACTGTACTAAGCAAGCATAAGAACATGTAGAATCGAGTCAAGATTGAAACGTTAAACTCGAGATAAGATGTTGACGAAAGAAAAGATTTATTGTGAGGAATAACTAATAAAGTATATGTCAAAATGAATGGACATGTTTCTATGGTTCCAAATCAATTGCTGCAGATTACATCTTTGTTATATGAGTAAAATAATAGTCATCAAGTCAAAGGGGAATTCAAGAGGACAAAGAAGAAATATGTATATATATGATTACAAGTTAGAGGGTCTTGGCTAACGGAAGCAGGATTTTATGCAGGACTCCTAGTATTTAGCATACTAAAAACGTTAAAAGTAGTACTAAACATGGATATAGGATAGCCAAGAACAGATTGTAGGAACGACTCAAAAGTTAATGACGATATCACCACAACAATTAAGAAGAAGGTATTCAGCGAAACAATGGCGATAAATGATTCAACCATTAAAATGAATCCCCGGTATTGCAGGACACCATTTGTTGGGAATAAGGACGAGTAATAGGAATTTGATACAATGAATAAAATATGATTCGTGCGAAAAGAAGTAAAATATTAACAGGCTAACAAGAATTTAATAGTTTGAGAAGAATCAATGAGACACAAGTACATCATAGTATATATAGAGCAAGAGTGTGACCAACACGATCAACGAGTCAACAAGTCAGGAAACAGTAACGTTTCATGAGGGGAAAACAAGACGAACACAAGAAAATCAAATTCCCACTTACCTCAAAGTTTCAGAATTATCAAACACTTTCTAGTCCTTAGTTTCAGCCCTAAAGATAAAATTTTAAAGAGAGAATCAGTCACTAAAAGGCCTGCTACTCACTAATTTATCATGATTTCTATTATATATAACCCCACGTTTTGAACTATAATAAATTTCCAATAGAAATAATGCTAGAAAGAGGGCTTACGAGAAAAGAGAGGTCTAAATACTTATCTCACATACTACTTGTTCACAATTTCTTCTCCCTCGCAATCTGTTTCATGCGTGCATAGGTTGACTAAAGTTAGTACATTATGTATTTTAGATACAAAAATATTATATGTTTTTTATTAAAAGAGTCCTGTTAGAACTTGTTTTCCTGATGTTTAGCCCCCTTTATTTAAAAAAAAAAAAAAAACTCATAAGCAATTGCAATTTAGGTGGACATGATCTTATCTGAATTAGTGGAAAACCCTACTACTTAAAGTGGTTACATGGGTGGCCCCACTAAAAATTCTTAGCCGTTACAGTAGGCACTTGACAATTAAATGGTTTTAGAGCCGGTCATTAGTCAGTGCAGGAACTAAGTGTTATGCGGGATAAAATATTACACCAAGAAGGCGATAGGAGCTATCTCTAGAATCTTTCACCCCTAGTATGAGATCTCGGTCCCACATTTATGTGCATCTACTATTTGAAGTACTATTTATGTCATTTACTATGTAGTGCCATTTGTGTGCATTTTTGTGCCTTTAATTGTTTAAATTGCTACTCTACATTAAATATGCAAACTATACTTAAATTTAATTTATATCAAATGAATATCATACTATTTTATTATGTGTATTATTTGAATTTATTTTCTTGTATTCAAATGTTGGTTTTCATTATTTTACAAAATGAGCTCCGAGTCCGGAGTGGATTTTTACTATTTTATTTTTCTAATTTCACATTTTTCTCTCGATACTTATCATATTTGAAGTATACTTTTATCGAAATTACGTGAATAGCATATCGGGAACGAAAGATATAAAATAGTTAGTGTATCGTATGAATAGTAATCTAGTTTGCATTTTTTGGGCTTTTTGAGGTCTAGTTTTTTTAGGCCTTTTTAATTGAGTATAAGTTATCTTTCCCAAGCCCAATCCAATGCCAACCCTTAGCCCAAGCCCTTATATACATACATATACCATATAATATACATAACAAAGAAAAAAAAAAAGAGGAAAATGAAGCTCAAGGCCAACGGCTAAGAGAAGGAAAAAAAAAAAAGGAATGTCTTGCTAGGGTTTTGATCAATTGAGCAATCCAAGGGATCTTGAGATGGTTTAAGCTTGGAACCTTGCATATCTTAGTTATTTCAAGGTGAGAGTTCATTCATTTTGTGCATTTTAAGTTGATATTGTTGTTAGCACATATATGGTTATGATGTATATGGTTGATATAAAGTTTAATCTTGCAAGATTTGATGTTCATATAGCTAGTAGAGTAGACTTTTAGTGGTGTTGTATGTGTATAGCTAAGTTTGTGCATGGTTCATATGGAGAAGACAATGAATAGTACTATTCATTGTTACTTTAAAGTTTGTTAGTTATATGCTTGTTTCTATACTATAAGTGAGTGCCATAAGTGTATACTCACCCTTTTTATTAACAATTTTACAGGCAAGACAGAGATTGTTTCCAAGAAGTAGAAGAACAAGTTGATGACTACTTTAATTGTTCGTAGTTGAAGTTGATTGTCTTACGTGATTCCATATACTTGTATATCATTTTGTGGCTTAGGCGGCCTTGACTATATTCAATGTATATAGGGATTGTTCATGTAAAATTAAGCTACCAGTAAAGTGATATGTTTATTAGTTTTCATAGCTCCTTTAATTATCATTGTCTATCATAATAGACTAATGTATATACATTGGTAAATAAGAAACTAGAACTACTATATAGACTAGAATAGAACCTTGTATATGATGTGATTATTGTATGTGGTTGAATTCGTCTGAGTGCAGGATTTGGTTTGGCCTAAATACAGGGGAGACTCTGTCCGTTTTTCCTCGTCCTTCGTGTGTTAGGGTTTTGTATTGGGGTCCTGATTCCGTGAGGGGTCAGGGCGTTACACCTTGGCTAGACTAGGTGCGTATGCCTCTAACGAGGACGTCAGATTCTTAATTAGGGATGTGTGTAATATCCTATATCGGTAGAGTATAATATATAAGAGTGGTTTATAAGTGGGTGCTGTGTGTATAAGTGATAACTTGGGTTGACTATTTTGGGTGCGTGAAAAAAAGGTCAAAGTAGTTATTTCTTATGTCTGCAATATCAATCTTGCTTGCGGGCCTGTGATTTTAGACTCGGGGCGTGACACTTTTGGTGGCCTCGGTATCCATTAGCGATCTCGGACTCATTTGATAGTCTCCTCCATTACTAAAGAGTAATGTTAGACTAGGCGATTTTTTATGGTTTTGATGATTTTTCTCCACCAACAAGTGTACATGTCCCAATCTACATACTTTAATTGTGCCCACATTATTTGAGCTACTAGCCATGAATTTGACTTTTCTAATGGGTGATTATTGGTTCGAGGATGGCTAATGTGATATTCCAAGTAAGTATTTTTTTTATGCTTACAACACTAGTCTTATCTACGAGTCTGAAATTTAGAACTCAGGACATAACAGTTAGGGTCTACCACATTTTTTGGTAGAAAACACTGGTGTTTTTGTTGGTGCTTACATTTCTTGCGCTGAAGTAACCCAATGTTGGCTTGGGCATGGTGGTTAGCATTGAGGTTTATGCTTTTGATGGGTAAAGCTCAATCTAAAAGTGTCTGGTTTTGTAAGACTGGTATTTTTTTTCAATGAAAACAAAGTCGAGATTACATCTAAACCAATCTAGAGAATGTTTCAAGACTGATATTTTACCCCGTGGTTTTGAAAGTCAATTTTTGACATTAGAGATTCTGTCTGGGTAATGGCCATGGGCTTTTCAGCCCTTGAATTTTTTTGTGTTTGAGTCTGGACTTTGTCCTAGTTTAATTGATCCTAGTATTGGCTTGGCTCAAATATTCTATTTTTCATTTTGTGGACCTTTGTGTATGTCTTTGGGCCTAATATTCAATTTTCATATATTTAGTTAATAATGTAGTTTGACCAAAAAGAGGAAATTGTGGATCTCTTTCCTAGCAAAAGAAAAGCAAAAAGACAAAAAAATTTTCTTCATTATGTTTGAAAAATTGGCAAATACCATTTATTGCAAGTGTTTATAAATTAAACGAGATTCAATTTGAAGAAATGGTTAAATTTGCCAGGTTGCGATGTAAAAATTCATACACAAATTAACAAGCCAAATACAACTACATTCTTAGATTCTTTTCATTTTGGTCATTAGTAAAATTCTTTTTTTTTTTGGTTGGAGGGAGGCAAAGCCTAAGACGAATAAACAACTTGACGGGATTTGAAACCCATTCTATCGTTCTCAATCAGAGTCCGAAGAGTATCTGGAGGTTGATCCAATAAAAACAATCCAAGATGTTGAAAGAGATTGTAGTTAGCAATCCAGTCAGCGCATCTATTAGATTCACGAAAAATATGGCCAACCCGGTAACCACCGTGCTTATCCAGAATCTCCACACATTTCTCCGTCGTAATCTTGAACAAGCTATTGTAGTCAGGTCACTTTTTAATCAAGTTACAGATAAAACGGGAGTTAATCTCAATGGAAAGATGATGAAGTCCAAGGTGCTCCGCCCTGCGAAGACCTTCCTCTAAAGCCAACAACTTCGCTCTATTGTTGCTTGCAATGCCCAGGTTGAAGCCAAAACCCGACATCCATCTTCCCTCTGCATCGCGGAAGAGACCACCCGCCCCATCAACTTTAAGATTGCCCTTCGAACAACCATCAATATTTAACTTATAACCCATATCCGACTTAACAATCTTCTCTTGTATCCTATGTCCCTCCCTCCACACCACCAAGCAACCCATACCAACCCTATCTGCAACACCCTAACCTTCTGGGCTTGCGACTTCATGGGTAACCCCGCCCCCCACACCCACACCCACACCCACACCCACACCCACACCCACACCACCCACAAAATTTCTGGGACTTTGGACCTGACCCAAAGCGACAGTAAAAAAGCATAGTGGCAAAAGTACTAGGCTACTATGACACACACCCACACACACACACAAACGATTCGCCACAACAAATAATGCTCCAAGCGCACAGCTTTTATTGACTATATAGGATTAGGACTGTAGCAGTGTCGGTGGCTAGCTGGCACTTAACAGTACTGATGATGACAATAAATTGGTCTATTACAAAAAGCCCACCTAACCATTACCTTAGCAAAATCTACCATTTCCTGCAAGACTTCATGGGCAAATCTATAATAATTAGGAGTTGCAGTTTCACTAATCTTATAAAATTATTTGTTATTTTGGTTAATTTCGTAAATAACCATGGATGTTACTTAGCCTCCTTCTAAGGGCCGAGCGTAGTCACTCACGCAATGCCCAATCTTCAGAAGCTGGAGTTGAGCCGATCAGTCACGCTGGTTTAATACATAATAGATACGTATAAAGGTATTTCATATGACGCTTCCCAACTGAACACCCAAATATTAAAAATACATCAACTTGTAATACTCTGCTTTAACTTCCACTCTACGATATGATAAGATATTCTAAATCCATCAAAATAAATATTCTTTTACCATGTAAAACAAACGACCTTAAAAGAAGCTACTTTTTTCCATTAAGAAAAGCACATCTTTTTTTTTTTGGTCAGAAGAAAAGCACATCAATCTGAGCAAAAGTTGAGCATAAATGTATCCGTTTAGTGAAGGGTCCGCACCTGAAAAAGACACAAGTCACAAGTTTACTCACACACTACTTTCTTTCACAAAGCCAAAAAAAGCAAACAAAAGTAATCAATCAAGGACATCTGTTACTTGTACTTCATGTCCCTACATGTTGCAAAACCAAAATACACACACCCCACATACACATAATGCATCTATATCACATACACGCACTGATCTTTATGTGTGTATTGTGTGTGTGCATGTGACATGCTTTAACTGAGGCTGAAATTGAGAATGGACCCTCTTCTTTACTTTCTCTGTCTTCCATGAATATAATGATTGTAGTGTTTCAAGGTGTAGACTGATAATTGATTCAATACTACTATTAAGTAGATCCAAGGGTGAGCCAATTGCGCACACACACACACACTCACCCAAAAAACCCAATATAGTATGAGGAAGCTTAATCATCCTCCTCACAATCACAGAGGGGGAGCCATGGCTGGACTCTTTGTGCTCCTTTTACCCATTTTCTTTCCAAGTCTTTTCACCCCTTTAAGCCATGCCTCACCTTCAATTCTCTCTGTAAGTTTCAATTATTTTATCTTTTCTATTTTATTTTTGACTATATAATAATAATAAAAAAGATAGCTCGTTGCACGATATTGTTGTTGCCCACAAAATTTGGGAGATACAGTCTTAGCTCTTATTGGTGACCTCCGGTCAGAGAATGACAATTTTACTGTTGTGTCAAATACCCTTCTACCAAATTATCATTTTAGTGGATACTTTTCTGTTTTCTTTTTTCTTCTTTTTTCCTTTCTCTTTTTGGTGTCTGGAATTTGAGAAAAATGGTTGCTGAAAAGGAAAAAGAAGAGAAAAAAGATTTTATCTTTGAGGCAAAATGTTGTACTAAGCAAGTTGGAGGGACCATTTAGAAGGAAAAGATTTGATCTTTTTGGAATTTTTGTGTTCTGGTTCACTTTCTTTAAGTGGTATTGTCGTAGAAATTAGGATTCTACAAGTTTTTTTGTTTTGCTGTTGAAGTGAATGAGTGTAAGTCAAGGAAGGACCAAAAAGAGTGATGGTTGTAATTCTTGAGATTTTGGAGTAGGTTAGTTACTGAAAATGGAAAGTTGGGTTGGGGACAATTTGGGTTTTATGGGAAAAAATGGCAAGTGGGTTTTCCAGGATTTGATTGGAAAATTAGCTAATTCTTGAATAAATTTGAGTTGCAAACGAGGAAATTGCATAAAATGGAAAAATTGTAGTATTTGGGTATAGTTAGGCCAATTTGGAGAGTTGACTTGTGCGTAGGTTTGGTGGGTTCGATTTGCTGACCTGGATCGGAGGAACATCATTTTCATTTTTCCTGACATTGTTTGGACTTCCATAAAATATTGACGATAAATGGTATAAGTTTGTCAATGACAGCAGTAGTGAAACAGTTATTTGCATTCTCAGGATGTAGTCCAATTCCAACTTCAGAGTATAGGAAGTAAGGGGATCATACATACTTATGTAAGGGGGGTTGGCTTGATTGCATTAAAACATTGGGAAAGTCATTTTCGAATGTCAATGTCATAGCTGATAGTAACCGATGCGATCCCCTTCAATATCAACTGCTTTTCTGTTATGAATTTTAGCACCTCACATATAGGATGGAAAAGAAGATGAAAAAGTTGAGAGGATTCTTATTCTAACAACTTCAATCATGATAGACGATACACACTATTGACCAGAAGAGAATAGATTTCTGATAAAATAGATACTTGGTTTTTGCAAAACATTGCCAGACGAATAGATCATCCAATTTGCGAACAAGGGTTGTCCAAGTGGTAAGGGACATTCTTACTGGGCAACGTATCTGTATTCGAGTCTCAGGTGGCGGGGAGTTTCACTCATATTGCTTTGTATCCCAAAAGATAGTGATAGTTTATCCCATGCTGCTGCTGTCTCTAGTGCCTGCTTCACATTTGCATAATTTGATTCCTTGTGGCATTTGTATGGTATAAGTTACAGTATGTTTTTTATTTGCAGGAGTGGAATGTTCCAAAACCTAGGCACTCACGTTTACTCAAGAGTGCTCTAGAACGTCAAACTGTGAGTAAGACTCCATCAAGCTACATGCGTAAAATTTCTCTGATGAGCTTATTGTCTCTGAGCTTCTTTTATTTGGTTTTCTTATCTTTTTCTTGTCCAGTCCAAAGAACAAGAAGATGACCTATGGAAGCCTTTAGCCAGCCAAGGATGGAAACCCTGTATAGAGTCAGGCACTGCATCCTGTAAGTGGTTGGAAAAGGAAAAACTGAATATCGAATTTAGTGTAGGCTATCGTTTTGTATTGAACAATGAATCTGGAATTCTCTCCATTATAATAATCTCCGTCCTATAATCTACTTAACTAATGTACTTTTGTTTTGTTTCAATCAGCACTACCAGAAAAATCTGAGGGATATGTTCAGGTGTTCCTCGACGGAGGGCTAAATCAGCAGAGGATGGGGGTGAGTGATATATCTTTTTTATTAGTAGTTTTCACTGGTAACAACAGGTGAGGAAAAAATTAGTACTAGACAGATGTTTGTCTTTGGATAACTTGATAGTCGGTTGTCTGCTCGTCGCTCATGCATGTTTCATCAAACAGATTTGTGATGCAGTTGCTGTTGCTAAAATTTTAAACGCAACCCTTATCATTCCTTATCTGGAAGTGAATCCTGTTTGGCGAGATTCAAGGTTCTTCCCATGATTTCACAATCATTAACTTTTTATCTAGTCCTGTATTTTTTAATGTTCAATACTTCAATTACTGTTTCCCTATTATCTGCAGTTCATTCATGGATATATTTGATGTGGACCACTTCATCAATGTGCTGAAAGATGATATAACAATAGTTAAAGAGCAGCCTGAAGAATTCTTTTGGAGCACGAGGGAGTATTATGCTACAGCCATTCGAGCTACCAGAATCAAGACTGCACCTGTTCATGCTTCAGCAAACTGGTATCTAGAGAATGTGTTGCCTGTCCTGCAGAGGTTTGTACTCATGCAATTGGATCAATCTTACCCTTTTTTTTTTCTTTGTTAAATAAGCGACTCCATTGAATTTCCAGAAAACACTGTACAAACAAAAACAAAAGAAACAAAAACCTGCTCAATCTAAGGATCCTCTGGTCAAGGTTCCAAGCTATACAAATCGATCTATTGAGCAGGGTATCGGCGAAAATCTGTTTCTACACTTTACACTCGTCAGTAGACTATTTTTAATACAAATCTTACCTTTATGAGATTTCAGATTTCATAACTATGGTGTGTATGGTCTAGTGTACAAATCAAGTGTACACAATGATGGTATCTGGTATAATTCATGGCTTAATTTGTGACGAGATAGATACATCTTTTCAAAGAATCAAAGAAGTACATGAATGCAAATTGATAGATAAATTGTCCAGAAGAGTTTTCTCGTATTGCCAATTCTTTAAAAGTTCATAAATATATGATCCTGTTGAGTTAAAATTGAGCTTAATGCAACTTATCTTTAACAGAAGAATTATGACCAAGAGCCTGCAGTAAGAATTATCTTTAATCGATTATCTTCTCAGTTTTGTTTTCAAAACCTGAATTTGTGTTGTAACATTTCTGAATGGTTCAGTTACGGGATAGCTGCAATTGCACCATTTTCTCACCGCCTGGCGTTCGACAATATGCCTACTGAGATTCAGCGCCTACGTTGTAAAGTCAACTTTCAGGCATTACGTTTTGTGCCTCACATCCAAGCTCTTGGAGATGCTCTTGTCAATCGCCTTAGAAACCCCTCTGGTGAGATCAAGAGCGATACTAACCACCTTAAAGAGGTTACCAATGATAACAACAAACAAGGTGGGAAATTTGTTGTCTTACACCTTCGGTTTGACAAGGTATGACCAAGTGCTTTCAGGCGTTCATAAAAAGAATATAGTCTCATGTATTGCATTTTAGAGCCTGTCGACTATATTCAGATAATATTATGTTTCTCATATTAGTACCGCATCTTCCTTTTGCATTAGCACACACCTATGTTGTTGCTAGCCAATCAAACTATTCTTTTGTATAACATGCACCTTTTGCCCATTGGTAGATTTTCATTTGGACCGAGACGATTTTGTATATCTTTGACCTCCTAATACTTTTTAGCGGATTGATAAATAATGCTTGAAGTATGTCTTATCATCATAATCGTCCAATCAATAAATCCACAATTCTAATATGTTGATGTTCTGTAAATTATTTAACATTTCATCTCCTTACATTCATACATTCTTAAACCTGGTTGTTCTATCCTCAGGATATGGCTGCCCATTCAGCATGTGATTTTGGTGGGGGTAAAGCTGAAAAACTGGCTCTGGCCAAGTATCGTCAAGTCATTTGGCAGGGAAGGGTCCTAAACTCTCAATTTACTGATGAGGAGTTGAGGAGTCAAGGACGGTGTCCGATGACTCCTGAAGAAATAGGGTTGCTGTTAGCAGCTTTGGGATTTGACAACACTACTCGTTTATATCTGGCCTCTCATAAGGTTTACACATGAAGTTCTTTTGATTTTTAATGAGTGACAACTTACTGGCTAGATTTACTTCAATGAGATCTGCATCTTTCGTTTTCTGAGGTCAACCATTGTCAATTTGACTTCACCAGGTATATGGCGGCGAAGCCAGGATCGCAACCTTACGAGCTTTATTTCCATTAATGGAAGACAAAAAGAGCCTTGCCTCTTCAGAGGAGAGAGCTCAGATAAAAGGAAAGGCTTCATTGTTGGCTGCAGTTGATTATTATGTCAGCATGAATAGTGATATCTTCATCTCCGCATCACCGGGAAATATGCACAATGCAATGGTAAGAACATAACTTAATATTCCTATCTCCTTGCACCTTTGACTTGTTGAACTCTTCTAACATGGATGTTGGTGGTTGTGTGGAAGCCATGCGCGAAGATGTCAGAAGATTTCTTTTCATGATTGTGGCAATTAACTTTTATTGATATTACAATTATGTTAAATATCAATTCATGAAATAACTTTTTAATTTTAGGGCTCCCCCTTTTTCTTATCAAATTATTGATTTATCATTGCCTGCTGTGAGACAACTAAGATGGCTTAAGAGTGAAGTCTGTATACTTGAATGTATAAAAAACTCGAACAGGAATAAAATAGAAGTGGTTTTCTCGCTTTCTTTTCATGGCCTTGTTTGTAGTGTGTTATATGATACTGAAATCATAGAGAGACAAGAATTGATCTCAGAATCAGAAATTATTAGTATTGCTTTTTAAGTCCAGGGGTAAAGATTTCAGTCTTCGGTATTGCATTTCATCCAACCCAAAGAATTCTTTCTTTGTGTATAATTAATTAACATTCTGTTCCAAGTTGTTTTTCATCTTTTGTAGATTTTAATTTTCTTTTGGTTCATCATAGGTTGGGCATCGAACCTATCAGAATCTGAAGACAATAAGACCTAACATGGCGTTGATGGGTCCGCTTTTCCTGAATAGAAATCTCACTTGGTCAGATTTCCAAGAGGCAGTGATTGAAGGGCACGAAAACAGACAAGGGCAGATCAGGGTACGCAAATCTGAACAGTCTATATATACGTATCCTGCTCCTGATTGCATGTGCCAAACGCAGGAGTAATAGAGCCGAAAATATGTGAGCAGATCTTATAGGTTACAACTGCAATTATTGTTTGTCGCGTGTGATAGATTAATAGTTGGAATAAAGAACGACCCCATCTGTTTTACTACGTAACCACGTATAGAATATTGATGTTGCCAGAGAAGATCTTGTAGAATATGGGGATGTATTCATTTGTCCAGTGTCCACTACATGATTCATTTGAACTTTCAGAGAAGCATCTATGTAATAATATCATCATTCAAGTAAATGTTCATCGTTGCTTGTTCAGTAAGCTGCATTTTCTGTACTTGTTAGGCGCGAGGATTTGTCAACCCTTTGTCTGGTTTGACTCGTCCTCTCTGGCCAAGCCAAGACACTAGAAAACCTTGAGTAGATCAAAGATGCTCTACTCAATTATCAAGTTCGTGCACCATTACTCTTGTTATAGGTGTAAGACAAAATGGGATGAGACATCCTGTAGGATGACCGTTGAGTAGCCTTCTTAGGCTGCCTCGGCCTTGTGTTTATTTTGTACATCGACTTTGCCTCCCTTCAAACAAAAACGAAAAACAAGTGTAAATCGAAGTACGGTACTTCTTATTAGCAAAAAAGAAATATGACACTTATTTCTTTCTGGGGACATAAGAAAGCAGCAGTAGGAACAAGCAAAAGGGACACGAGTTCCTCTCCAGTTTTCAAGTCTAGGATTTGTTTGGCGATTGGACCAGTCTTTTTGGATGCTGCAACTTGGACATGTACATGTCTGCTCTGTTAACAATGCTTTTTTATTACCTTAGCGAAGGCTAATTAGCAAAATACTCAAGAGTTGAGTGGAATGGTTGTAGTGTTTTGTTGTAATTAAAAATTTGAAGTTCAAACTAAAATTTCAGCTTCCATTATACCGAAAAGAAAGGAGCTAACTAGCAATATGCAAGAAATGTTTGAAGCATTAAGCATGTGAAAGTTTTATAAGATTGTCATTAGACTAATTTTTTTGTATGGTTTGAAATATTGGGCGGTGAAACCCATATTTTAATAAAATGTCAATTGTAAAGATTAAAGAGTACATGTCATAAATAGTCTCTTATCTTTAGTCTGATTGACACTTTCATCCTTATTTTTCATAATAAACCTTTTAAGCCCATATGTTTAAACTTATTGGCGCTGTTAGTCCACCTCGTATTTTGCACGTGCGGCGTAATATCTCAATTATTGAAGGGCAAAGTTGGCATTTCCTTTTTAGCACAATGGCTTGTTAGCATTGCAGCTTTTTTCATATATACACCCCCAATTCCCAAATCCAATTCAACACAAAAACAAAACCCCAACCCTAATATTCTCAATTAGAAAAAAGAAGTTAATAACCCTTCACTGATGTGCAAATACTTGGTGAACAACCATTCCTTCCTACGAAAGATACTGACAGAAAATCACAGAAGAACATATGCAACGCACTTGCAGCTAGGCAAAAGCAAGCTCGACTTTGATGCTGAATTTTATACTTCACAGAACCTTAGTGCTATATATCATTCTTGCTGATTTGATTGATCATTCCCCGAGGGACTCGGAGTATTTGAATTCTGATTGTCTACTCGGTCCTTTTCAGGCATGGGAGGTCCATTACCACTGCGACATGTAGCGAGATCCTTCTCGTCTGCAGGATTTGGAGGGGAAGCCATCCCTTCCTCAATGGGAAGAGTTCTTTTTGAACCTCCCAATGCAACACCAAGAACTATGTTCTCTTCCAAGGTAGGCTTGGATAAAGGAGATTGACTAACTGTTGATCTTTCGTCATCTGGTTTTGACTGTACATGGGTGGTAAAACTGCCTGGCTTCTGATCACGAGTTTCTGGCAAGGAAGCTGAGCTGTCAATGGCACTACCCACCCAAGAACTCTCCTGGCCCACCTTCTTAGGCTGCTTGCTATTGTCAGACAAGGTTTTGGAGTCGGAACTTGACACTTCAACCGACTTTGAACCAGACTTGGCTAGAGATTTTGATGTTGATTTTGCAGTTGTCTTATGACCGAGCTTGGGATCAAATGAAGGTTTTGCTGCGGCCTTGTTTGCCTCTCTGACATCAGCATTTGGGATCTGTCCAACCTTTGTGTCAACTTTGACCTCATGTGTGGGCATCTCCTTTGCCTTAGAGTCGGGCATTGTTGTTTCTCCGGATTTAGAATCAACGGTAGAAGTTCCACCTTTGGTATCTGCCTGGTTATCTGGTGTTGGACGCATAGTAGACTTGTTGTCTTCCTCACTATTAGGGCGCACTGACCGAGCTTGAGATTTTGTCCTATCTTCTCCATTAATTTTATAAGGCGGTTCAATGAGTAGTAACGGACGGTTTGCTACTGCTCCACCATTAAAAACAGAATCAACAGGTGGCACACTGTCCAAATCAGCATCACTAAATATTTTCTGAACTGTCCGAATGGGAGTGGCAAGCCGAGCTCTGTGATGTCTAATGACTCTGAGAAGATCCAACAATACAGCTTCCTGAGATTGTGAACCAAAAGATTGCGTGAGGTAATTATTAAATATATTACAATATCCATGATGCAGAGAGAGGGATAACCTATGCCTGCTTGGCCTATGCGTAATTAACCAAACCTAACAATTAGGCCAAATGCATTCTTGAACTACACTTTCGAGGTTTAACTTAAAGAGTGGCGAATAATGAAAGTCTAATTACTTTTGCAAACATCACAGAAAATCTAGGAGACTGAAGAGCTAACACACACCAGGAAACAGTTGATCTAGTTAGCTAAAAGTGATGGAACATAGAGAAATCAAAACCTAGAAATTTAAAATGGGTTACGTGTAATTTCATGGTCTGTTCTTGGCACATTCAGTAGAACAATCAAATGAATAGCAGGAAACTAAAATTGAAAATTTGAGGTTTTGAGCAACAATGTCTTAGTTACCATGTTTGTTGGATGGTTAGTTGACTAATGCTCAACATGCATTGAGTTTTCTTAATATCGCACACTTCAGATGCTGAATGTTCCACCTTTTCTGGGGCATAGCTCTTGAAACTGCCAATAGTTAGAAGGTTCTGGAAATTGATATCCAATAGATGATATCAAATGAAACTCATTTCATTATAAGTGGTGATATAACCGGCTCCACCTTTTCTGGGGCAAAGGTTTTTAACTGCCAAACTAATTAGATGGTTCTCTAAAACTGATAGTCCACTAGGTGGATTTTGAATGACCCCATTTCATTATTATTGTTGTGAGATAAATGGCTCAAAAGTTGTGCTTGTTTCATGATTCACATCTTACAGACCATGTGGAAGTATACTGCAGGAGAAAACTCTCTCACCTTTACGCATAGATACTCTTCAAAATGTGATGTCTTCACAAAACAGGACACCAGTATCTGCATAGTTTAAGAGAGAATTAGAATATATAACTAATATATATGCTAGTGTCACTGATGCTGTGTAACAGAATTAAAGTTCCCTAGTAATCAGAAATGACCTCGATGAATTCAACTATTTTGACATACGTGAGAGAAACAAAATGCCAGTGTATGAAAATGGATACAAGGAGAGAGAAAATGCAACGTCTTCCTGCTGAGTACGGATTGAATGTAAAATCAGCTGAAAAGTCGCATTTACATCTAGCTTCAAGAGCTCACCCACATAACTATAATCCATATAAAGCACAACGATTGCAAAAGAATCAAAAACCCAGAATAACGGGTGAAGAAGAGAGCTAGGCAAGTCTTGAGTAATTTGGTAAATCCAAGATTATATTTTGTTAGGGTATATTCAGAGACACCAAGTGTTTACTTGCATGATAGAGAGTGAGTTTCGTTTCTCTCACCACTATGATTAATGATCTTTTAATCTTTCTCATCATAGTAACCTCTCAAGAACCTCCTCCCCTACAAACCCACGAAAAAATCATTAAAGGGCTACGAAAAGAGCGTCCCTATATAATTTGGAGGGGCCAATATGGACATATGAGATCACTCATACAAAAACTCAATAGCCTCTACATACAAGTTTGTAACCTCTCAGGGTGTGGTTCCCCCCCTAGGGTCCCCCCCCCCCCCCCCCCCCCCCCCCCCCCTTTCTCTGGATATAGCTACGCGATGCAGTGAAATACCTTTGCAGACGGACACAGGCAACAGGAAATGGACATGCTTTATAGGCAGATGCATGAGTTGGAACCTAATAGCTAGGCACGTCGTGGGAGGACAATAAGCAAAATCTGTTGCATAATCCTGGGATTTCTGTTGAATCAGATCTTTTGGGAGGCCAGGAGCTGTTTGTGGAATCACGGGGCCTTCCTTTACTTACAAGGATGACAGACGGGGTAAACTAGCAACCACGGCATGGAAGACAAATATAGGTTGACTTGTAGGAGACCAAACATACTCGTACACCTGCTATGGAGCAAGATTTAGGTTGCTGGACTAAGCCACAACCTCAACCTAGCTGTATTCATTTTTCTGTTTCTTTTTTTCTGAATGAGTAAAATACAGTTGTATCACTTGATTCCTTGTAATATAGACCATTCGATTTCATAATTGATTTAGTGCCTTGATCCACGACACTCAAAACTTTCTCTCCTCCATCCCACTCCAGCTATTTTGCAATCTAACACAAAAAGGTCTTGTAGCTGCCGTCATAGAAGTTATAATTTGTAGACCTTGCACGTACCTATGCCCTCTACTCATAATCAATTCTCTAATGAGTCCAAAGTATCCAAGTAATACCAATGTGATGACACCAACTCAACATAAATCTTCATTTACTATAAATTAAATAAGCAAGCAGAAAGACTATGAAATGCGCTCAACCAATATACCACATACATAGGAGTATGTATAGCTTATAAAAATACTTATATATACTATGTCCAAGTAGCATTGAGAGAGTGCCAAATTTTGAGAAAGCAAGTGGCTTACAGGTAAGATCTTGTTCAGAATATATAGGCATCAGGACTTCACATCTAAGGTTAAAAGAAACTCCAGACTCAGATGAGATCTATGCATGGCTGTGTAGCACATATGCAATGTCTGAAAGTTTACATGCATAAGATCTGCAGATTCAAAAGTTATCAGCAGCTCTAGTAGCACATACAGCATACAATGTTAGGGAATTCACATCTAGGCTTAACTCAATTGCAACTTTCTAGAAGTAATTTTATTGGTAAAGGAGCTTTTCTACAATGTAGAAATTGAACTAGGTTGACTGCAAACCATGATGCCATATCCTCAGTAAAAGTATCCTACAATGTAATCGCCAACCCAGACATGTTAATTCTAGCACATAGTGTGAGCAAACCCATTCAAATTCACCTCAAAAGGAATTCATGTTATTCATTAATCAGTGTTTTTGGAAAATGGAAATCATACTTCCACACTGAACACAAGACGTCATACTGATATGTGTGAAATCCTACACAGCCAAGCCAACTGCCAGAATCTGCTTTACCTTCACCTACATTGTTGTAGCAGAATTTACTTCATGCTGTGATCCAGCATTACTTTATAAATGCAGCCATTTGCCTCAACATGTCTAAATATTCAACTTTGATGAACATTCAGCTTTGACACACTACTACTGAAGCATATAATTCTCCAACATGTTTTCGCCTTAGAGAATGTTTGTTTTAAGGAATAAATACCGCCTGTTTTAACACAAATTCTTCTGTCCTTAGTATGTGACTCATCTTAAGTTGCAGATAACTTCAATAAGTTATAAGGAAAACCATAGACCACATCCAAGCTTTGCAGTTCTGGCGAGCAATCATACACTGAGGTATATTGGCTCCACTGTCCATGTAAACTTCAAGAATGACGAAGACAGAGATTGCGTATAATATTGTTTGAATTACTTAAGAAGTCTCTTGTTGCATATATCACGAGGTACAAAAGTCTAAAGATTAAACTCACCAAGAGAGCCTGATTTTCAGGGTTAACGTTATCCAGAAATACTCTTCTATGCAACTTCTGCTGTTCAACTTGGGGATTCTTTGCCAAGACTTTACGCATATCAGCTACAATGTTCTGTGAAAATAGCATAAATACTCAGAAATGGAATCCTCAATGAGAACTGCAAATTAGTTTCCATCTTCATGAAGATTTGAGTAGTCACTAATCTAGAAGTAACCTCACATTAATCTTAGCAACATCTAAATGGCTGATGGCAAGGTGAGTTTTAATGCGCCAATGAGTTTTCTGAGTGAGATTTCTGACAACATTCACCGTGAACTTGTGGTTTGGAATGTAAACTGCTTCACGATCTTCCCCTCTTATTACTGTTGGTGACCACCAGCCCACATGCTGCCAAGTGTAAATATATCAATTCATGTATATAGATTTTATATTCCAATTTCGAATAAGGGACGTAATGAACTTTCAATTACTAGAGGATAAAAAATTGACCAAGCAGTTTTCAAATCAAGTTTATGAGCAGAGCATTCACATAATCCTTTAGAAATGATAATTCTCGAAGCAAAATATTATAAAAAGCACTCAAAAATATTAAGTTCATCGTTATCTCTTTTGAGCCCTTCTTCTGATTAAATGTACAATATTCATTACTTGATGCCAATAAAAGAAGAATTTACAAACCTCAACAGTACCAGAAACTTCATAACCTTCAATCTTTGTCTGGATCCATTCATTCACAACAAATGGCCGGGTTGCATGAATAATTGCGCTCGAGAGGAAATTGGTAAATATCTGGATACAACAATGAAAATTGTAATCAGACATCCTCGTTAGATAACATGTACAAATTAAATCACAGATACAGATACATGCTTAAAAATGCCCTTGTGCATGGAAATAAGCAGACAGCATTAGCATGGACATAAAATACCCAAATTTGAATCATACCTCACGACCAGCAAGTGTCAGCAAAACTGTCCCAAGCCCTCCGGCAGTGAGCCATTTCTGGGTAGAGAAACCAAGCAACTCCATGAACAATGAAACTGCAGCAACCCATACTGCAGAATATACAGCTTTGCCAGCAAACTGGAAGCCCATCTGCAAGAAGGGAAAATCATATTACCACATAAGACCCAGCGTTACTTTATGATAGTCCATAGAATTTAAAGACTTTCATCTCAACAAAGTAAAAACAATCAAATCCTCCCCATCCCCCTCCTAACCAAAAAATTCCCCCATATTACCACATAAGAACCCGGTGCATTATGATAGTCCATAGAATGTAACGACTTTCATCTCAACAAAGTACAAACAACTACCCCACCCCCACACCCCTGGGGTGCCCACACGGGGCATCTCTCTCTCGGTTAGAACAATATGCACCCATACCAAATCCAATGCATACTGCTAAGAGGAAGGTACAATAAATTACGTATGACAGGCATTTAGGGACAGATACTTGATTTACTGGACTAAGCCAGATGAAGAAAATAATCAGCTCGTGCTATCAGCCATCAGATTTACAATTTACCTTAAGTCCCCATAGAATATATAGTTCATAAGTTGTACTTTTCTCAAACTCTAGCTATACACATATATATGAAATCCAATCATTCTGCTCTCAATGGGAAAGATATCACTATAACACAGAGAAAGTTCCATGCATATGATAACATAGCATACGTGTCCTACTACATATGATCGCAGCATGCTACTAAAACTGTATCTTAGTGTTAGCAATACTTAATCAGGATATACAAAAACTTTTTCTGCTCTTGTTGGACATGTAGTCAGACCCTAAACAGCGAATCATTTTGACATGGCATGTTAAATAATAGCACAAAAGGCAATTAAGGGATCGATGACTTGGTGTGAAGTTCACATGTATGAGCCACATGATCCATTCCATGTTCTGTTAACTTTTCTGTTTAATCTACAATGACAAAAATAGCCAAAACTGTTATATCAGGGGATGAAAGTGTTGACTGACTTTTATAGTTTGAATCAACACCTTTCCACAGAAAAACAGAATTGAATACAAAAAAAAAAAAAAAATCCAACTATAAAATAGCCCAATGATTTGAAATGACACAAAGCATTGGAACATACATTTCTGGTATCAGTGGGGTCATTGGTCTCCATAAAGAATTTTTGAGCTTCTTGAATTACACTGCAAAAAGAATTGAGAGAGGCTAAGTTTCCAGAAGTAATTGCACTTCATAAAATTTGAATATACATAACAGAGAGGGATCAGATAACTAATGGATGACATCTCACCAAGAAAAAAATACAAAGAAGTCATCAGAAAGACGGGGCTTGTAAAAGATGCAGCTTTATGATACAATTCAGAAAGAAGTTTAAAAGGTCGTGGTTAGGGCTGAAGAAACAGCACCAACTATAATCGATAGGACAATGCAACACATATCTCAAATGCCACTCTGAATAGAAAGAATACACAGATATAGCTGGAGAATTCACCAGGCATGAGGAATCCAACAAACTAAAACTAGACACTTTATTCATGTGCCAGAAATTGAAGAGAGACATTTTATTCATGTGCCAGAAATTGGAGAGAGAGAGAGAGAGAACACTCACCTTGATAAACAATAAGCGAAGGCTAACACAGTGGACAATGATCTGACAAAATTTATGAGCCGTGTTTTAACAGCTTGACTAGCTTCTGTGGGAAGGACAAGCGGATCCAATGTTCTGCATTATAATTTACTAGGTTTAGCAAATCAATAATGACTGGAAAATATCCTAATACCCATAAAGCAACAACAAGTCTTCTTTCACTTAAACAAATAACCTGCAAACGAGTATTGCTCCAGTCCATAATAATAAAGGTTGGAGATAGGAGGTCATGACACGATAGGTACTACTCTTTTTCCAATTGCTGTCGCTCTGCAAGATGGTGTAAAAATATTAATGTTACAATGAAAAAGTCAAGAGGATCGTAGAGGCAAGTAATGAAGTAAATTAGGAAAACAAAAAGAAAAAATGTTGGACATACATGGAGGAAAAGTTTTCTGCTTTGACGCAAAAGCGGCCCAAGACCCCATATAGCGAAAACAACAATACCAACTGCTGGAACCAACTTCACTACATATGGACAACGCTGTAAGCTGGAGTATGACCTAGTTAATACAAGAAATGTCTTAAGTGAAAACTTCACGAGAAAGTGTGTATCACTAGCATCACATTTAGAGTACACATTCATTTCAAAGCTCCTGCTCAGAGCAGTATGAGATCTATGTCAGATGGAAAGAAAACAAGTCCAATCAGCAATGCCTTTAATAGTGCCAAGATCTAAGAGGAACTTATATTATATAGAAACAGACTCAATTGACGTCTAATTGATTTTATCATAATTAAATTGACTTCTGATTCTGTACGACAATATTCAACTGTTTAGGCATTATATTTTGCTTTAAGTTTTTGCAATTGATTCCAAAATTATAGTGATGCCATCACCATAAGTCAGGTACAGGAATTTATGTTCATCAATGGAACATCTCACTAATCTTATGAGATGACAGCTAACATCTCATTAATTCTATCTCAATGAGGATGGCAATTGTGTCAATATGAGGGTAGATGAAGTTTCCAGACTCTCATAAACATGTTGATCTCAGCTTGGTTAGCTCTTTTTCACTTGACATAGCAGAGCGCATAATTTTCTAGTTAATCGTGCTGGTTATTAAAAAAATCAGGTTTTCCCACTTTCCATTGATTGCATCAGTTCACAGAATCTGTTTGGCTATGTTGATACACTTAAAATGAATCTTAAACCAGTAAACTGAGAAGTTTGTTGCTTTACTCCATTTTCCCAACAATTAACCCCTGTAAGACAATTTATTCATTTACAAAGATTTTGAGAATACGGATCACAAATGACCTGACTCTTCTTCCGAAACTCATATGCAAAGCTAATTAAAACATGGACACCGATCAATAAAAGTTGTAATTCAGACAGATATCTTAGAAACATTTTTATGCAAGCATTGTCCAGGAAAGACTTTCTGATTTTTAAAGGATTTAGCTAATGTTGAACCTACTATTGATAAACAATCTACACTACATATAGCAAACCAGAGCAATAAATTATTTAATTATTTTGGTATGCTTGAACTCTCAATGTGAAATGACTTGTCTGACCCTCAAAGTCCTCTTAATCAATTAGGCCAAATCAGTAATTCACTCCTACTAACAGACCTGAAAAATGCTAACTCAATAACAGTTTGAAATATAAACTATCAAAAACTGTATGCATCTTAATATTCTCAGTGGCATAGTCTATTAAAGGTGCAATATTGTTTGCCATCCCAACATGTATACAGTAAAAACCAATCATTATCTTGGCTATGCCTCAAGAACAAGTTTATCTATAAAGAGTAGATACTGATTGCAAGCTCTGGCACAAAGACCTTAAGAGAAGAAGTACCTTGTTAGAGTAAAGGCAGCATTCTTCACAGAAGAAATATCAAGGGAGTGGCCTGGACTTAAGAAAGAATGGCATCTAAAATGGGTATTTCTGTACGGGACGGGGTAAGTTCCCCTGTTTACTCTTCTTGAAAGATGTGTACTCCACAAATTCTGCCGCTGAAAACCCAACAGTTAAAGATGTCACTGATATTTTACATGAAGATCAATGCCTCATCACAGCAGATAAAAAAGGAATTAAAGAAGTAAGTATAAAAACTATGATATACAAGCTGCCCTCCAACCTGAATTACCAGTAGAGTGAAATAAAAATGTACCAAGCATGAAGTAACCTATCCTAGCATGAAGATATGGTACAACATCCACCAAATCACTAAATGAGAATATCCGTGTCTTACGTGTTTACCATAGCTGTAGGTTAGAAAAGGGGTGGTCTATGATTATGTATACATATATAAGCAAAAGGGCAAGAAAGTCATCATCCAGATGCTGCCTTCATTTTTCATTCAGGTCCAGCTAAGAAAACTAAAACGGTTGGTTCAATAAAAGTAGCATGATTTAGAATTGGCAGTAGAACTTCTTATTGCTAGAAGAAGCTTAATGATGAAGCGAGTCATCAATCACACTGATATTACACAATTTTCCTTCACGAATTAACATATGAACATTGAGTCAAGATTAAAAGCCTTCTACAAGCTTCATATTGCACATTTAATAATATTTAGATATTCCACTTGCTGTTGTTATTCTTTTCCTTCTTCTTCTTTTTCTTCCTTTCTCTTGATTGGGCCGGGGGGTCAGAACAAAGAGATTCAAAGAAACAGATGCATACCAAAGCAAGTGAAGACAAACTAGACCCAGAAAATTGTAGTTTGCCTCTTCCTATGACATTCTGTTCAAGAAAACATACAACAGTTAGGAGAAAAATTTTAACGAAAAACTATAGCAAAAAATTGCTCAACACATAAACAGTTATACCTGAAAATGATTACTGCATTTGTGGTTCTTGCAAATTCCCAATTCATGGGACAGTTGCAAAGAACCAGCAGCAGCCATTATCGCACAAAACTATTCACTTTGAATACCCCACCCAGCATAAGACTACGAGTCCTACGTGCCACACAAAATCTTTCTACAACTGCAAATATATATCAACCACGGACCAAAAACTTATCAGCCACACTTCTCCGAAACCTGCACGTAACAAGTGATTACATAAGATTATAGTACAGCAAAGATATTAGTAACCATCCTAATCATACAAGTGCTAAAATTTAAAACCTCCCCCCACCCAAAATTACACAAAGGGCAGTGCACGAAGCTCCAGTTATCCACGGTCCGGGAAAGGATACTAAATTAATATCTTTGCTGAAACATGCTACATAGATATATGCCTATGTGTGCGTTCGCGCGCATATGGGGCGTGTATAGATACATAAAATCCATTACACTAATAATTTGACAATAAGGCATGATAATTAGTTTTTTAACAAGTAAATCATTTTCTAATTAAAACCCTAAACATTAGCAAATTAAAACCCTACGTATACTTTCCATTATAATTAGGGAAAAAAAGGAGCTAATTTAATTAGGAATTATTTCCAGCAAAATTAGCTATCGAATTTGAACAGTGGAAGCACAAATAGGTAAACATAATTGAAAATTTAATTTTATATTTAAATTCATATATTGTTTAAATTTAAGCATAAATATTTTCGATTTTTCAAAAAATAGCGAAGAAGGAAGAGGCGTTACGACGTCGTTTTCTTACCTTTTGTGTACGGCTCAAGCAAAACGAAAACACGTACAGGTTGGCCTCTGGCATGGGAGGGGAGACTTTTGCGCCAGGAATTATTATTATACGCCCTTGCGGTTGTGGGTCCCACAAGATATCATTGGTTTTTGGCCACGTGGCAAGTCTATATATTTGTTTCTTTTTTTACGAGGTTGGTGATTTTATGTGAAGAAATAAAGGGAATAAATATGGGAATCAATTGATACCAATGTAGAATATTACCATTTTGGGTAAATTTCACAATTACTCCATATTGTTTACATACTGTATTTTTTCAATGTCATTTTTAATGTGTCAAAAGACTCATAGCAATTTTCAATATTTATAAAAGTAATTTAAAATAATTTTTATTCTTTAATACTAGTCAATTTAGTCCTTATTATTTTTCAATAAATTTAATTTAGTCTCTGCATATGACCCTATTTAGAGATTAATTTTAAATTTTTGAAAAATAATAAGAATAAATTAGCTAGTTTTGAATAATAGAGACTATTTTAAATTATTTTTATAAATATTAGAAATTAATATAATTTTTTAAAAATATTAAAGACCAACTTGAAAAAATATGTAAACAATAAGAACTATATGCATAATTTGCTCTTACCATTTTTCTATTTTTTGGTGCTAAAGAAATAAGAAGGGTGGAAAAGAAATTAAAAAAATAATTATGTTTAGCTAAAAGGATGAGAGAAACGTGAATTGAAAAAAAAAAGTATTTTTGGGTTCAAATCGAATGTGATGAGGGGTATTAGTATTTTTTACCATGTATGTTTTGCTCTCAATTGTAAAATGATATAACAATATAATGAAGATATAAGATTGATGATCTCGTTATTAAAAATATGAAAATTTACCAGTTGATTTTTCACTCCTTCAATGTGGATATTTGGAGTTTTCCTTTCATTGAATTTTATGATATATTCTTTGATAATTTTTTGTACTTTCATGTATTCTTGTTCTTTTCCTCTACCCCTCCTAGTCCCCTATAAGCCTTTCCCTCTTACTCATTAACACATTTTAAATTAATTATTATTAATAAATTAAATAATTAAAAAATTAAAAAATATTAATCCAATAATCAAAGAATATTTTAATAAGAATAAATGCCCTCATTAGTCTTCAATGTTCGCTATTAGAACACTTTGGTAATTGACATTTAAAAATAAACCTTTTAGTTCTTAAAATTAATTCAGTGGGACAATGTTAATCTCGATAGCAAAATTTATTTATTTTTTTATAGTTGTATCACGTGATTGATACGTGACTGTTATAATCTATCATAATTGAAAGTAAAATTAATATTATGTAGGATCATACTCGCGCTAGTCACGTGATAAAATTATCAAAAAATAAACAAATTTTGTTATCCGAATTAATGTTATCTCACTAAATTACCTTTAAAGATTAAAAAACTTATTTTTAAAAATTAAGGACCAAAATATCCCAACAAGAAATATTAAAAATTAATAAGGGCATTTACTCTTTTAATAAAGAAAACTGTAACCTCATTAATATCTACATAGAAATACGAGTATATAAAAAATTTGTAGGGCATTTTGAGATTTAAAATCTTAACTTTTGTGGGACAAAATAATATTTGCAAATAAAAGTAAGAAAATGAAGCCCTATTACATGGGATTTTTGTTGTTATTAGGATCCAAATCCTTTCATACTAGGATTACGATAAACCCCTTAAATCAATAATTTTTTTTATTTTTTTCTGATTTAAAAATTATACTTAATATTGGGATTTCTCGTAATTAAAGCGAGAATATAGAATAACAACTTTGGCCAAAAAAAAAATATATATATATATATATATAAAGAACAACATTGGGAGACAAGAAAAGAAGACCCGCGAGGCATCTAGGCAAGGTCAAGGATGGCGAACGAGGAGAAGGTGAAGGAAGAGGCATTGCAGATCATAGGACAATTCAACAACAACCTTCCTCGTCTTGTTGTCTTTGATCTTGATTACACTCTTTGGCCTTTCTTTTGGTATCATATCTTCATGCTTCTATTATTTTTTCTCTTACACGCCTCTACTAAAAAATTGTTTTGCATTAAAATTCTATAAAAAAAATTGTGCTGCTATAATTTATGTGTGATGTAAATTATCAGTTTCTTTTGGTACCAATGATGACAAATGTGTAGTGATAGTTAAAAAGTGCAACTCGGTACATGAAACTCGTGAAGGGTATGGGGAAGGGTTGGATTCATTCCGAGTCTAATTTAGGTTACCTTGCGTTTTTGCAAGATGTCAGATTAATTTCTGTGTTTTATATATTCATTTGTTGAATTTCTTTTGCCAAAGTCTGTTTGGATTCAGATGGTTATGTTTCGCAAGGGATGAGCTAGTTAAAGAATAGATACAACCATGCCCTTAATATATATCTAGCATCACCCCCTGCCCGACACGGGGGCGGTGGGCTGATAAATGCAAGGAGAGAACCATCATGTAGCTTTTTTGGTGTTTGGGTTGGGGGGGTGAGGGTGTGGGTGATAATTTGCTGAAGGCATTCTTTCGGTTTATGTAGGTGTATTTCTTGATTTTTCCTTTCACAGCCAATATTGTGCTATATTTGATTCCAAGTTAAGACTAATTAAAGCTTATTTAGGTATTATTTGTTGATCATTGGAATAATGGTGGAATAGTTGTTAGCTATAATAATTATGATATTTCCTTTGCATAGCCAAGATTGTGCTGTATTTGATCTCTAGTTAAGGTTACTGGAACATTGTGGCATTCTTTGATTGATTGATGATGAAGCATAGTAAAGGTTGAATTTTGATGCCACACTTGGTGGTTAATCTTAATATGACATCAGCATGGTGCTCAGTTCCCGTCATTTTCCTGTCAATGTTTTGCATCCTTTTCTGTTTGTTTGTTCTGCTGTAATTGATGTTAAGTATGCTGAGGCTGGGATTTTTTAACTCTAACCAGCAGCAAGCCATTTGCTATTAATTGAATTTCATATTGTGTGAATGGGGCATTTGTGTTGCATGAACAAATTGTGGATTGCTGATTTGTTGATATATTCTTTGAATATGTTCCATTTAACTTCCGGGCTGCTAATCATATCCATAATTTCCTCTCAGTGAGTGCTACTACAAAAGTGATACACCGCATCTCTATCCTCACGCTAGGGGAATACTCTATGCCCTCAAGGACCAGGGAATCAACGTGGCCATTGCTTCTAGATCGCCAGCACATGACATAGCAACAACGTTTCTTGAAAAATTAGGTATCAGATCCATGGTTGTTGCAGAGGTGAGCCACTTCTATCTTATTTCTCTTATTTTACCCTTCTCTTTCTTTCTAGAATTCTTTCAAGTCAATTTATATGTTTCCTATATTCTTCAATTTATTCAATCTTTTCCTTTAACAATACACACCCGGTTAATTAGAGCCAAAGATTAAATTCATGAAAAGTGTAAAGATATGTCCTTTTACTGGTTCTGAACGTGAAGGTGCAACTCTGCCTCTCCATCTCTATTATGCTACATCCGAGTAGGCTTGGACACTGTGAGGTATAAAAGAGCTGAAAGAAAATCACAATCAATGAATTAGTAAATTATACGCGATAATCTTAATTGATATATGAAATCTAGTCCCTACACCATGCTGCATTTGATGTCATATTTGACCCAATAATGCACCTCTGCCTCGTTAATGTCATTTCCTTTTTCATTTCCCCCTTCCTTCTGGATAATGTAAAATGGCTGTAATGCAGGAGATTTTCCCCAGCTGGACACACAAAACGGAGCATTTTCAGAAGATTCATACAAAGACTGGTATACCTTATGAGTCAATGCTCTTCTTTGATGATGAGGATAGAAACATCAGATCGGTAATTTCTTTTCCCCTTGCAACTTATCTACGCATGATGAATGTATTACTAAATTGTCTGGGCAATAAAATCCTTTGCGCAGGTCTCTAAAATGGGCGTGACAAGCATTCTTGTAGATGACGGCATAACCCTTGATGCTTTGAAGCAAGGTCTTTCAGAATATTCCCAGAAGTCCAGCAAAAACAAGTGAAAGTGATTTTTACATAATCATACTACTTAACATTCAGGATCTGGAGATAATTTGATTATATCAACCAAAATTGATATACTGTCAATTGAGGAGTCTTCATTTCTGCTGGACTTAACTGCTCGTGTTTTAATTTTAAGATTATGAAGTGTTAAGAAGATAGATGATAGTGTCAACATGTTATATGAATGAGTGTGATTGTTATCAGGATTGTAGATCTAAAATTCTTTTGAGAAGAAGGATGATGGGGAGAGAACCTGCTGTCTTGGATAATTTATCTCAGCTTATTGGTTTCTTTCCGAAACTTGAGTCTGTTTTTGCTACATTGTTGTGTTGTTGTAAAATTCATATATTGTTTAAATTTAAGAATAAATATTTTCCATTTTCAAAAATAGCGAAGAAGGAAGAGGCGTTATGACGTCGTTTTCTTACCTTTTGTGTGCAGCTGAAACAAAACAAAAACACGTACAGGTTGGCCAATGGCATGGGAGGGGAGGCTTTGCGCCAGGAATAGGTTCCGTTTGTTTGTCGTAAAATATTTTTTTGTAAAATATTTTTTACATTTTACGGTGTTTGGCAGGACATAAAATATAGTGAAAAATGTTTTCATTCAAAGGAAAAGTAAAGTTGTAGTTATAATGGGTATAAAGGCTCCGTTTGTTTGCCGTAAAATAAATTACTTGTGTAAAATATTTTTCGTAGAAAGTATTTTTCTGGAAAATAAAATATTTTACATGGCTCCGTTTGTTTGTCGTAAAATAATTTATTGAGGGAAAATATTTTACTGAAAAATAGAATACTGAAAAATATTTTCTGGTGTTTGGATGTACGGTAAGTTCGGTAAAATATTTTCTTATCCCAAAGGACATGAAAATATTTTGCATAATTTTGTACTAGTCGCAATTGTTGACCGAAAAATATTTTACAGTTGACCAATTTTTCAGTGTTATCAAACACCGTAAAATTAAGAAAAAGCAGTCGCAATTTTTTACTGGAAAATATTTTACGATTGACCAATTTTTCAGTGTTATCAAACATCGTAAAATCTAAAAAATATTTTCCGGTAAAATATTTTATAGCAAACAAACGGAGCCAAAATGTTTTCTTCTCCCTTTCCATTTTTGCATTCACTTTTTAACATTTTCTCTCTCCTCTCATCAAAAAGTCAGAAGCTGCTGCTGCCTTCTCTTTTTGCATTCATCGTCTCTCTCTCTCTCACCTTCTCTTTCTTAAATTCTATTTACAATTTTTTTATTTAACTAATTTTTTTGTAATAATAAAATTCATTCATTTTTTTTTGTAAAAATTTCTCTAAGAATAAAAATTATTCTTTTTGTAAGAAAATTTAACTGGCAAGTATTTTCTAGTAACAACTAAACACCATAAAATATTTTTTAGTGTGATAATCAAACATCAAAAAATATTTTTTAGTGTGATAATTAAACATCAAAAAATATTTTTCAGTGTGATAATCAAACACCATAACATATTTTGATTTTCAGGAAAATATTTTCATTCAACAAATTATTTTACAGTAAACAAACGGAGCCTATTATTATACGCCCTTGCAATTGTGGGTCCCACTAGATATCATTTCTTTTTGGCCACGTGGCAGGTATATATATATATATTTATGGAATCAATTGATACCAATGTAGAATATTACCATTTTTCTATTATTTGGTGCTAAAGAAATAAGAAGGGTGGAAAATAAAATAAAAAAAGAATTATGTTTTGCTAAAAGGATGATGGGTGAAGTGTACTAGACCCCCCTGTACTTTAGTGAAAGTGCACAATACTCCCTATAATTCAAAAATTCCCTGAATTAGTTTTTGTGGTTTTTCAAAAGTGCACAACACCCCCATGCTGTTTAAAAATTTGTTAAATTTAACGAATAATGTACTTTACACGCTCTAAGTGAGAATTTTATTAATTTTTAACGAATTTATTAATTAAATAATTATAAGAATTGACTAAATTACTTTTTTTTAAAAATAAAAAAAATGGTCATATTTCCTAACACCACCCCCCACGCCACCCCCCAGGCCCTCACCCATCCTCTAACCCCCACCCAGCCCTCACCCTCCCACCCCCACCCCCACCCCCACCCCCACCCAACCTTTCACCCCCCTACCCTCACACCCAGCTCGTCACCAACACCTCCCACCCCTACCCTCACCCTCACCCAGCCCCATCAACTCCCCCACGTAGCCCTACCTCAACCCCTACATTCTTTTTGCAATGCTATATATATATATATATATATATATATATATATATATATATATATATATATATATGTATGTGTGCGTGTGTGGTATATATATATGTGTGTGTATTTTTCTTTTTTTTTGTGTATATATATTTCTTTCTTTTTTGCATATATATATATCTTTCTTTTTCTTTTGTTTTTTTGGTCTAAACAAAAGAGAAAAGGACAAAAATAGAAATAAAAAAAGATTGAGGCTATTTACGTCTTTTTATAAAATTTGTTAAATATGACATATTTTTTAATGGTAGGAGTGTTGTGCACTTTTAAAAAATACATAAACTAGTTCAAGGAGTTTTTAAATTATAAAGAGGTGTTGTGCACTTTCACTAAATCACATGGGGGTCTGGTGCAATTCATCCAAAGATGAAAGAAACATGAATTGAAAAAAAAGAAAATAAGTATTTTTTGGTTCAAATTGAATAACATTTTGTGATGAGGGGTATTAGTATTTTTTACCAAGTACGTTTTGCTATCAATTGTAAAATGATATAACAACAATACAATGAAGATATAAGACTAATGATCTCGTCATTAAAAATATGAAAAAATTTATCAGTTGATTTTTCACTCCTTTAATATGGATTGTATTTGGAGTTTTCCTTTCATTGAATTTTATGATATATTCTTTGATAATTTTTTTTGTATTTTCATGTATTCTTGTTCTTTTCTTCTACCCCTCTAGCCTCCCATAATCCTTTCCCTCCGACTCCTGAACACATTTTAAATTAATTATTATTAATGAATTTAATAATTAAAAAAATATTTTAATAATAAAAAATTAACTAATTTTAATTTTAATTTAATTGATAAATATTTAATTTAATAATAAAAAAATACTAATTTTAATTTTAATTTAATTAATGATTAATTAATTTTATTAATAATTAAATAAATTAATAAAAAAATTACTCAAACAAATTTTAAGGGCATCCTTCATTTAAAAACTTATTCAAAAATTAATTTTATAGAAACAATTTTTTTTTTTGTTCTTAAAAATTATTTTTAAAAACTGTTCTAAAAAACTATTTTAGGAAATAAAAAAACCAGAACACATCCAAACATGCCCTAAATTTTTGTGCATAGGTGCATCCATGATATGAATAATGCAATTTCTTTTTTTCAATTTTCTGTGCAACCCAACCATCTTCCCTCCTAAGGTATAGTTGGCATTAGGGATGAAATCTAGGTAAATATAATAAACTCAATGGGAAAAGAATAAATTATATATGACCAATCGGCGCAAAATACTAATTGCAAAAAATAAAAACTTGACATTAAGAAAACTATAACCTCATTAATATCTACATAGAAATATGAGTATATAAAAAAATTGTAGGGTATTTTGAGATTTAAATATTAACTTTTGTGGGACAAAATAATCTTTACAAATAAAAGTAAGAAAATGAAGCCCTATTACATGGGATTTATGTTGTTATTAGGGATCCAAATTCTTTCATACTGGGATTAGGATAAATTTTTTAGAGGGCGTTTAATTCATGGATTTATTCAGAATTCTTGGAGATGTGAATTTAAGAATTTAATATTCTTATGTTTGGTTCATAAAATAAGAAAATATTATTAAAAATATCACATTCCTGATAATCTATTATTTTCATGATTTTGCTAAATTTTATTCTCATGTGAAGGGATAAAAATATAATATTCTTGAATTGTAAAAATATTTTAGTAAGCGTAAAAAGATAAAAATACCCCAACTTAAAATAATCTTCTCATATTTTCTTTGCAAAACTTTTTCTTCTCAATACGATTTAGGACAAATCGTTGTCTTTCTCTATCTGTCTCTCAAAAAATCTTAACTGGTCTTAGACCATGGCCACATATGGTCTTAGTCTTTTAATTATTACAAAAATCTCTTAAATTTAAGTAAATTATACTTTTCCCCCATCATCCCCAACCAACCCATCACTTCTCCACCATTTCAATCACCACCTCTTCCCACCACACCACCACCTTCTGCCACCCTTTCCCACCGTTTGCACCACCACCATCTCCTCCTAACACTTCCACCCGCATCTCCACGATTTCTTTCGTCTTCATCACCAACAAACTCACCATCTTGGTCCATCATTTCCACCACCTTTGACCGTCATTTTCTCCCTCTTCACCCAAACAAAATTACCACGCTTCCCCATCACCAAGTCAATCGTTGCTGACGAGGGGTTCCCGAGCTGAGCTAAATGAGCCGACCTTCTGAGCAGAGATGGGCTAATCCGCGTTACGTCAGCAACTCGTTCAGCTCAATGCCCAACCTAGATGACTGGCCCGACCCCGTTAACCCCGATCTCAGTTCCAGCTGTTCCGATGGGACATAAAGCACTGATGGGACATAAAGCTGCGTCGCATTAAATGCTGTCAGACCCAAGCTTAGTATAAATAGAGCTCAACCCTCTTCATTTAAGGGATCTCGTTATTAATTGCTCTCAACTACTTTACCAGCTCGGACATACTAATCGTTCGCACGCCTGAGGGGAAAATCCGGGTCGTCACCCCGCCTTTTCCTTGCTTTCCTTGTGCAGGACCTACAGCCGACCAATAAAGTCTAGCTTGGAGGCGGACCAGAGGAGTCCAGCTCGGCCAAAGCAGCTCCCGAATTCAACTGTGAGACTTTCAACCTCGACAATTTGGTGCCGTCTGTGGGAAGCGACGAGTTCTTTTATAACTCTCTTCGCCACTCATTGAGAAACCATCATGGTACAAACGAGAAGTCACAACATACCGGTAGAGGATTCGCCCAACCTGGAAGGGGACCTCGAAACCGTGCAGGCGCCCAGCCAGAACCTAACCCAAGCCGACGTTGGAACGAGCCAACGTATACACTTAGCCACTCAAACCAACCCCGCAGCGGGAGGAGACCCCAACTCCAGCCTATCACCGGAGATAAGGATGATGTTGAGGATGTTCGAAGAACTTAAGGAGCAGGTAGCCCGGCTGGCTGAGGGCCCTCTGGCACCGCAAGAGGCTGTGCAGCGGCCATCGCGCCCCCAGTTCCACATCCCAGAGTCTAGGCGAAAACGGACGCAGGAAGAGGAGGGCTTCTTAGAGCCGACACCAAGATCCGACCCGGCGAGAGGTAAAAGGGTGGTTCAAGCCGACCCCGAGCAAGCAAAGACCGCGGCTGCCATAGCTAAGGTCATCAACCAACTCGGTGTAAGCCCACTCTCTCCCGAGGTACTGGCCACGCCCCTACCCACCGGCAATCGAATGCCCAACCTGGCCGTCTATAATGGGGACGGAGACCCTGCCAGCCACCTGCTCAATTTTGATCACCACACGACTCTGCACGACATGCCAGATCTCATGAAGGCGAAGACATTCCCGACCACCCTGGTTGGCAATGCTTTGGACTGGATCCAAAAACTTCGTCCTGGATCAATTGCACGCTTGCACCAGCTGCCGGGGGCTTTCCTATCCCGCTTCGCAGGAAGCCGCCGTGCCACCCGCCATACTTCTACATTGCTGTTGGTGAAGCAACATAGAGGGGAAACTTTGAGGGCTTACACGGCTAGGTTCAATGAAGAGTCCCTCCGAATTCCTAACTTGGAGGACTCCATGGCTCTGATGGCTTACCAGAGCGGCCTCAGGTCGGGTCCCCTCACATCTTCTTTGGCAATCGACCCTGTGGATACCGTGTCCGAGCTGATGGTGCGAGCAGAAGGGTACATACACTTGGAGGAGATCTATCAGGCAAAAAGGGACGATGACAAGGAGAAAGAGGCTGGGAAGAAAGGAGAGGCCTCCCGAGCCCAACCCGGGGCCAAAGCCCAGAACGACCGAGGAAAGCAGCCACAACAGCCGAAGCCGAACCCCCGGTTCACTATGTTCACTCCCCTTAACACCTCGAGGGAGCAGATTTTGATGGAGATCCAGCATCAGAACCACCTGCCTACAGCTCCGAGAATGAAAGGCCGGCCCGATAAGTGCAATAAGACCAAATATTGCCGCTACCACATGGACTATGGCCATACCACCGAAGAGTGTAAAGACTTGAAGCAGGAGATTAAGGCACTGATAGCCCGAGGCCACCTCCGGAGGTATGTAGATCAACAGCCGACCCGGAATCCGGAACAAAGGGATAGGGAGAGGAGTCCGCCCAGGCACCAGGCTGGGGGCGGACGTTTGGCCGTGATTGAAACCATAGCGGGAAGATTAGCGTCAGGAGGCGAGACCTCAGCAGGCAGAAAGGGTTATGTTCGTGCAGGGAGGGAATATGGACCAGTGAGGAGACCGGCCCCGGAGATGCAAGAGCTCACCTTCTCTTCAGAAGACTTGGAGGGGGTCATATTGCCTCATGACGACCCCCTGGTGATCAGCGCGGAGATAGCCAACTTCACCGTCAAAAGGCTGATGGTGGACACCGGGAGCTCGACGGAAGTCTCATTCCTCAGCGCTTTTGAGTAGATGGGGTTGGACAGGAGCCGACTCAGGCCGTTGCGGGGTACTTTAGCAGGTTTCACCGGGCAATCCCACCGAGCCGAATGAGTCATCAACCTCCTGCTGAAGTTGGAGGATGGGGATAAGTGGGTGTCGATGCAGGCCAACTTCATTGTAATGAATTGTAACTCCACCTACAACGGGATCTTAGGTCGGGTGGCGCTTAATCATTTCAGGGCCGTCCCCTCGACGTACCACCAGGCCTTGAAGTTTCCGACCCCGGATGGGGTAGCCACCATTCGCGGAGCCCAGCTCTCAGCTCGGGAGTGTTATGAAAACTCACTCCGACCTAAATATCAAATCGGCTGGGGACCGGATCTGCCCGAAGAAAATAGAGACGCTAAGAGAGGAAGCCCGGTTGAGGACCTTCAGGAGGTGGAACTCTCCGATGAAACAAAGAGAGCAAAGATTGGGAGCGAATTATCTGCCAACCTCAAGAAAGGTATAAGCCAATTTCTTTTAAAGAATGAGCATGTATTTGCCTGGTCTGCTTCTGACATGACAGGAATTGACCCGAATGTGATTGAGCATCACCTGAATGCCGACCCAAATCACTATCCAGTAAAACAAAAGCGCCGGCACTTTCATTATGATAAGCAACAAATCATAGCGGAAGAAGTGGACAAGTTGGTGGACGCCGGCCACATAAAGGAAATACAGTACCCAACCTGGCTGTCCAATGTGGTGCTGGTGACGAAGTCCTCGGGTGGATAGAGACTGTGCATTGATTTCACCGACCTCAATAAAGCTTGCCCCATGGACTGCTTCCCCCTACCACGGATTGACCAAATGGTGGACGCCACCTCCGGATTCGAGCTGCTCTCCTTCATGGATGCCTTCAAAGGTTATAATCAAATCAAGATGGCTCCCGGGGACAAGGAGAAGACCGCCTTCACCACCGATAAAGGACTCTACTACTATGAGGTCATGCCCTTTGGCCTCAAGAATGCTGGAGCCACGTACACTCGGATGGTGAACAAGGTCTTCAAGAACCAGATTGGCCGAAATATGGAAATCTATGTAGATGACATGTTGGTCAAGAGCAGGAGGGCGGAAGACCATGTAACCGACCTGGCTGAGGCCTTCGCCATAATGGAGCACTTTGGGATAAAATTGAACCCGGAAAAGTGCGCATTCGGCGTCAAGGCAGGCAAGTTCCTGGGCTTCATGGTCACAGCCCGCGGAATAGAGGCCAACCCAGAGAAAGTCCAGGCGATACTAGACCTGGCGCCCCCGACCTGCGTGAAGGACGTCCAGGTGTTGGCAGGCAAAGTCGCATCACTAAGCAGATTCATGTCCAGGTCGGCTGACAAGTGCGCTCCTTTATTCAAAATATTGAGGAACCCTAAGAACTTTGAATGGACTGAGGAATGCCAAAACGCCTTCCAAGAGCTGAAAAGGTACATATCCTCGCCACCTCTGTTATCCCGACCTGAGGTGGGGGAGGAGCTAGTAGTATACTTGGCATGCTCGGGAACAGCGGTGGCGGCGGCGCTAGTCCGAGAAGAAGGTAAGAAACAGAAACCAGTCTACTATGTTAGTAAAACCTTGCAGGGAGCCGAGGCGAGATACTCCTCCTTGGAAAAACTCGCCCTCGCGCTCATCACAGCGGCTAGAAAGTTGAAGCCATACTTTGATGCTCATCCGATTAAAGTCATGACTGATGCTCCGCTCAAATCCATCATGCACAAGCCAGAGGCATCGGGCAGGCTACTGAAATAGGCAGTTGAGCTGAGTCAATTCGACATCACCTACCAGCCCAGGACAGCCATCAAAGCCCAAGCCATTGCTGACTTTGTCGTAGAATGCACTGGCCGAGCAGAGTATGACCCGCAGGCCGTGTGGAAGGTCCATGTGGATGGGGCCTCAGGGAAGTCTGGGAGCGGAGCTGGGGTGGTCATCCTCGACCCAAACCGGCATGAGCACCAGTACTCCCTCAAGTTCACCTTCTGGGCGTCCAACAATGAAGCAGAATACAAAGCGGTGATTGCAGGGCTAAAAATTGCAGCTCAGCTCGGGGCACAGACAATCGACCTAAGCACCGACTCTCAGTTGGTTTCTAGTCAGATATCAGGGGAGTTCGAAGCCAAGGACAATGCTATGCTAGCCTACCTCAACAGAGTCAAGGATTTGACTTCAACACTCAGAAGGTTCACGATACAGCAGATTCCCAGGGAAGAGAATATGAAGGCTGACGCCCTGTCCAGGCTGGCCTTGGGCGAAAGCCGACCTGCCCTTGTCCACGTGGAAGAAGTATCTGAACCTAGTATCCAGTTGGGGGTACAAGCGGTAGCCGAGCTCAACTTAAATCCAGATTGGACCAAACCAATCATGGACTACTTGGAAGGGGGTATGACCCCAGAAGATGAAGAAGCTACTCGGAAACTCAGGAAGCAGGCCTCAAGGTTTGTCATAATTGCCGGGCAGCTTTACAAAAGAGCTTACACCTGGCCTCTTTTGAAATGTGTTGGACCCGAAGAAGGAAACTATGTACTCCGGGAGATTCATGAAGGGGTGTGCGGAAACCACTTGGGGGGTAAAGCTTTGGCTCGGAAGGCGTTAAGGCACGGCTATTTCTGGCCAACCTTAGAGCAAGATGCCAAAGAGTATGTAAAAAAGTGCGACACCTGCTAGAGGTTCGCCAACATGCAGCGGAAGCCTGCTGTGGACCTCACAGTGATGGTAAGCCCTTGGCCATTCTATCAGTGGGGTCTAGACATCATCGGCCCCTTGCCGACTAGTGTCGGCCAAAAGAAACACGCCTTCGTGGCCGTAGACTACTTCACTAAATGGCCCGAGGCTGAAGGTGTTGCCAGAATAACAGAAAATGCAGCTTGGGATTTCGTATGGAAAAATATCATTTGCCGATTTGGGGTACCAAAGGTCATCGTCACCGACCACGGCAAGCAATTCGACAGTGCATACTTTCGAGGCAAATGTGCTGAGATTGGGATCAACCTCAGATTCTCGTCTGTTGCTCACCCTCAAAGTAACGGCCAAGTTGAAAGGACTAACCAAATCATTTTGTAGGGTCTGAAAACCAAGCTGGAGGAAGCAGAGGGCCAATGGGCATCAGTTCTCCCAGAAGTGATGTGGGCTCAGCGGACCAACATCAGCTCGGCGACGGGAGAATCGCCCTTCGAACTGACCTTCGGCACTCAAGCGGTGCTGCCAGTGGAGATCGGATCTCCAACCAGTAGAACCCTCCACCATGACCCAGAAATAAACGGAGCACGAATCCGTGAAGAGCTCGACCTCGCCGAAGAGCTCCGAGTTAAAGCTCAAATCAGAATGCTGGCCAGCAAAGCTGCAATGAAAAGAGCCTTTTCCAAACAGGTCAAGCCTAAGCCTATTAAGGTCGGCGACCTCGTACTCAGGAAGGCCATCTTTTTGCCGCGCTCCACTAACAAGCTTTCCCCGACCTGGGAGGGACCCTACGAAGTCATGAAAGAAGTCCGACCCGGGACCTTCTACCTTCGAGACAAGAACGGAAAACTGTTAAGAAATGCATGGCATTCAGAACATTTGAAGCGGTATTTTGTCTAAAAACGGCCCCGAGCCGGAATATTCTGTCCACGGCCCCAAGCCGTAATATTTTGTAAACGGCCCCGAGCCAAAGTATTTTGCAAAGGCCCCGGGCCGAAACATTACTTGTACAAATTCAATACAATGCGATTTTGTAAACTAGTGCAATTCCCGACTTGGGAATAAGTACACAAACCAGCGCAATACCCGACCCGGGCGTAAATGCTGCAACTATGAAATGACTCGAACTCAGATTAACGCGATGGCCACGCTTAATCACGAGCAAACGACAAAGTAAACCAGCTCGGACTAAGTTCCAGCTCGGGCGTAACTGATAACAATGTGATTAGTTTTGCCAGTTCGGATTAAGTTCCAACTCGGTGCATTCCGGCCTCAGGTCGGTATATTAGCTTGGGTCTAAACTCGAGCTCAATACTTGTCAACATTAGTTTGACCAATTTTATAACGGACTGACGAGTTCGAATTGGTAACCATTATGAGTTGCCCTTATTATACCAGCTCGGATTAGGATGTTAAATCATTAATCGCGTCCAGCTCGAATTATTACGCCTAAGTTTGTATGGTCCATTAAAATTGGTCCGACCCCACTAACTTGAGAAAAATTTGCGAAGAGAAAAGTACACGTGTACGAACTCAATTAAAACGCAAATAAAGCCAAAACAAATATTTCATTAAAACTGGAAAGTGATTACAAAGGCCCAGCTCGGGCAAAATTACAATAGCCCTACTAGGAAAACATTGCTAAATCTATTTTGGCGCGGCAGCGGAGGTGGTGGCCTCAGCTTCATCCCCAACCTGGTCCAGGCCCTTCTGGACAAACTCAGTAACCTCCTTGGCCTAGGATATCAAGTCGGACGGAAGCTTGGGGATCTTCCAGAATTATGGCAGCGGGACCTCCAAGATCTCGATGTAGTCATTCTTGGAGGTTGGAAAGAAAGTCTTCGCTCTCTCCCGAGCCGCAACTTGACCTCGGAAGTAGAACTCCATTTCCGCGTACTTCGCCATGGCCCCGCCTTCCGTGGCCAACCAGTCCACCGCCGCGTCGCTGGACTTGAAGGCCTCCACTGCCTTCTCCCCTTGGACGCCGACCCGCTCCGCCAGTTCCTTAAACTTAGCCTCTGCCTCCCGCTTCTCTCGCTTGTAGCGATCAACGTCCTTGGCCGCGGCTTCGCGTCGGTCCTTCTCTAGGTCCAGCTCATTCCTTAAGCGCTCGACCTCCGCCATATCAGCCCTCTGCCTCTAAGCGGCCTCCTCTCTCACTGTTTCAAGCTCGGCTCGGGCATCCACATACCGTTGCTCGAGCTCAACGCAGTGAGTTTGGGCCTTGATTAAGAAGCTGGGGGCAGAAAGGATGTGGGACTCGGCCTGTTCAGCAGAAAGTAAAGTAATTAGCCGAGCTAAGAATACAACCTTAACATAAGATGGTTAAGGACTTACCGTGACTATGGCCGTCCTCAAGTCCAGCGAGAGTTGCTCAGCTGGGACCGTCGTCAGCTTGGGGTCGCGATCCACCTTGGACGCCTCCATGAAGTGCTGGTCGGGAGTGCTCACCTCCGTGGCCTTGCCCTTCCCAGAGTGCTCGGGTCGAGGTCGCTTTCTGCTCTCGGGTCGGGAGGAAGAGCGCTCCGGGATCGCTAGGCCCGACCCCGATTTCTTCGGCAAAGGGGACCCCAAAGCCCCTTTTGAAGAGACCTCGGGACCGACCTCACGCCCTTGGCCGCTGGGACGTTGCCTTTGACCTTGTCCAGTGCCGCCCGGTCCTGACCGAGCAGAAGCATCGCCACTGACTTCACCCTTCCTCTGCACCTGGGCGTAAGCAAGCTTCATCATATCCGCCATATCTGCAAAAAGCAGAGCAAAGGGGTTAAAAGTGAGTCGAAGACCCAACTAAAAAAGCGAAGCTAATAAACGGGACGGGAGGTCGGACGCCAATCCTGCAAACTGACCCTCTTCCGAGCCAGTCCCGTCATCTCCTTCCGGGTCGGGAATCAGGTGGGGATGATCCTCGAGAGGTTGGGCTTCCGACCAAACAACTTGGAATCCCAGATTCGCTCCCATTTCAGCACGCTGTCAATGTCTATCAGTATCCCGGGCGCGGGCTTGAGCACTGCAACTTCTCTAAGCTCCTCCTTTGAGAGTTTAGGGTCATCGTTGACGGTTTTCCTCAGGCTCGGGAGCTAGTCCAGCCTACATCCAGGATTCACAGACGACTCCACCCAATAGTAGTCATTATGCCAGCCCTTGTTAGACGAGTACCACTTGGTGAACACGGAGTGGCCGACCCGAGCTGCGAAGTGGAACCACCCTGGCTACTTCGGGTTGGGCTTACACACGAAGAAATGCCTGAATCGGCGCAAGGTTGGCTCCACTCCCTTCTCCAAACAGAACACGTAGAAAGCCACCATTATGGCCCAACCATTCGGTGACATCTAACCCGGGCTGAGCTCGAAATGGTTCAGGATTCCAACGATGAAGCCAGGGAGGGGGAGCTGGATGACGTCGAAGGCCAGATCGTATATGGTATAGTGGTTGGCTGGGGGGTAACACGCCGATTCTTGCTGACCTGGAACCTTCAACTTGTGATGCCGGTCAACAGACCAGTTCCTCAGCCTTGAGTTCGCCATCTGCACTGTAGAATGGCACTCACGCTTGCAGCAGGCAAACAACTGCTCGATCCTCTTCCCTCGAATTGAAGAAGCGCTGGCTGAAGCCGAGCTCCGAGGTCGAACAGCACTAACTGGGACAGCCTCGATCGGCTCGGTGCCAGAAACCCCGGCTAAGAACTCTTGTGGTATCTCGATGCCCTCCAGTCGATTCAGCGGCTCCTCATCCTCCCCGACATCGAATTCTCCTAGGTCGGCCAAAGGGTCCTCTTCTGCCTCCTCTCGCACCAGTCTGACCCCAATAACTTGGCAGTCGTCGTCGCTCTCCTCGCGGTTAGATTTCCAAGCTGGCCCTGAGGACGAGCTGGTGCTCTCTCCGCCACGGATCCTATTCGAGGTGGATGCCGAGCTCGGCGGACTTTCATCTCCACCATAAGACCTTACTTCCATTGCCTGAGAATCTTCTGATTCCGACCTCCCCATCCTATCTACAGCAAATACAAATGTATAGGAATGACTAAAGGGAGTCGGGACGTACCTAATGCTCAACTGCGGAGTGTGGCCGACTAATCTGGTCCGAGCTGAAGAATCCCGAGAATATCTTTCCGAGCTAGTTGCGTCCGATCACTCTTGCGTCCGACCTGAATTCCTTGAGAAACCGAAAGAGAAGTATACAGTGAATCTCGGAGGAGGTGGCCCTATTTATAGGCGCCCGTGAAATTCACCTCGGGAAAGCCAAACGTCGCGTCTCGTCAGAATTGCCAGGTGACGTGGCAGTCATCCGTTGGGCATGCACCGCTGACGTGGCCATCCCTACTCTATCGGGGTCGGGCACCTACAACTCGGGGTTAACTCCTATCTCTAGATCTCGCCCACTCGATCTCGACTCGGGGAGGGGGGAATTGACGAGGGGTTCCCGAGCTGAGCTAAATGAGCCGACCTTCTGAGCAGAGATGAGCTAATCCGCGCTACGTCAGCAGCTCGTTCAGCTCAATGCCCAACCTAGATGACTGGCCCGACCCCGTTAACCCCGACCTCAGTTCCAGCTGTTCCGATGGGACATAAAGCACTGATGGGACATAAAGCTACGTCGCATTAAATGCTGTCAGACCCAAACTTAGTATAAATAGAGCTCAACCCTCTTCATTTAAGGGATCTCACTATTAATTGCTCTCAACTACTTTACCAGCTTGGACATACTAATCATTCGCACGCCTGAGGGGAAAATCTGGGTCGTCACCCCGCCTTTTCCTTGCTTTCCTTGTGCAGGACCTACAGCCGACCAAGAAAGTCTAGCTCGGAGGCGGACCAGAGGAGTCCAGCTCGGCTAAAGCAGCTCCCGAATTCAACTGTGAGACTTTCAACCTCGACAGTTGCCAACTTCGAGTTTGACAGCCACGGCAATCTAGATGAATAAGACCTTGACCATGGCAATGGTGGGGTTGCCTTAAGATCAGCGCAAGATGAGTTTGACAGCCATGGCGATGTAATATCTGATTAATTGGTGTTACAACAAGATAAAACTCTTACCTTTTTCGTTCATGAGCTTAATGAAGAAAACATATTTCTTGTATACTTCATAAATGACAAAATACGCAAGGATCTTATCCATACAATCATCTTTCTAGCTGCTTCCAGATCCTTTGAGCAACTCTAATGGTTGTGCTTCCTCATACAAAGGTTGTTTGGGTCTTTTTTATTTTTATTTTGTGGAGTTAGTGGCCGTTTAATGTTGTTGATGGTGACGGATTTTTAGAGTTTTTGGGTGCTTAATTGGTGGCAGCGACGGCTGGATTGGTGGTTGAAGCGATATCAAATATGAAGGCAATTGAAGGTAGTGATTTTATTTACTTAGCTTTAATCAGCTGCAATGTAAGGAGGAATTACAACTGAAATTAAAAGGAAATAAGGCTATTCGAGAAGCCACTCTCCAAAATAAAGAAGAAAACAAAATAAGACTTTTAGCAAAATGATTCTCCTCTTCTTCTCATCTAATGAGCTGCTTATATAATATGTTGAGGATGTGCTCTCCCAAGCAGTGACACAACATTCTTTAGGTGTGAAGGTGTGTGTTTAGTGCGATCACTCCTTTTGCGCCCCGAGTTTGTTATGCCTTCTTTGCCAATAGCATGTGATTGTGACATCATCGTTACATTACCCTCCCCTCGAACAAGAACCTTGTCCTCAAGGTTCAGATCTGGGTAGGCGTCGAGTACCTCAGCTTCGTCCACCCATAGAGCTTCAGGTGAGTCACAAAGAACAAACTTCTTGTGCATGAAATAATGATCAACTATAAGTATTAGCATTAAAATGCCTTCCATAAGTTCAGAAATAGTGTTAAATTGCCAATTCAAATCCTGCTTAGGTTGTTCCTCCTGAAACTTCCAAGCAGAAAAAGACCTCATTGGCGTACCTCTCCACTTTAAAATAAGGCATTTTCCATTGATATCTAGAGTGTAATCGTTCCATCGAACAAACTGTTTGATTACCAAGTTTGCTTGATACAAAGATGACTCGCCCAGTTCTGTTTCCACAAGACCAAACCCTGCAAAAAGGGCCCTCCAAAACTCAATCTTCTCATGGCGATGAATCCTTTCTTCTCCCTCAACTGTAATAACATTTTGAATAGTCGCCCTGAGGTATACATTTTCTGCTACTATTCTAAACTGATTGTCTTGCTCCATGCAAGTTTCAAGATAGTCAAAGTATGCACTAGCTGAAAAGAGAAGTTCAAAAAAGCGATCCAGAAAAGTTAGTTGATTTGTGTTTATCGCTGCTTCAACGACCACCATAACACATGGTTTGACGCTGTTAATCACTCCTAGGAGTGTTTCTAGATGATTCAGACATGATAACATCGACCCCAATTGCAATTCTGAGTAAATGGCCAAAGCTTCACCAGTCTCCAACGCAAACAAGTCTTTCTTCAGTTCCTTCATGTCTGATGCAACTAACTTGAATGAAAATGAAAATGGAAGTTTCATGGTCTGAGCAAAAGACAACAATCTCTCACTTGTCATTTCAAGCCTCCTTCTATATGTCCCTATCGCAATTATCTTGAGATGCTCAACCGGATACTCAGTTCGAACAGTCAAAGCTTGCATAACTATTGTCCCGTGTGATCCACTTTTGGTTCCTAAATCAACCAAATGAATCCTATTTGCTGATGGCCAATTATCCAAGATCGTTTGGACTCCAGACAACTGGAGAACTGGAGTGAAAGGGATTTCGTGTTCAACGGAAGCAGCAAACCCAATTGCAAATCCCTTTCCAATAGCTGCACATTTTTCATACACATCCAACAGACAAATATGCAAATAACTATATGCAATAAATCCACATTTAATCGCATAACCATTGGTTACACACCCTATAATCACCGCATTCCAAATAGCTATATACCGATAAGGCATTTGATCAAATAGTTTAAGCCAAGACCTTACCCAAATTCCCAAGGATAGCGAAATTGTGAGGATTGGGTATGCGCACGGAGTTGAGCTTAGAAGCATAGTGTTCCACACGCACCAAGCTGGTTCAGGAATTTGATCAAACATTATATGTGCATAAAGAATGGTAGACAAGTCAACAAACTTAAGACAAGTGAACTCATTCGGACTCAGTTCAGCGGCAACCTTCACAATCTGCAGTTGAAGATCGACAAGTTTGTTAACACTAGCATGGAGTTTCGTAACAGCTGAACCATCCTTGTACAAAATCTTAACGCCCTAAATATCAGATGGAGCTTGGGAAACCTCACACACAAAATCTGATCCAGTCTGTAATGCAGCAATGTCGGGATGAACATCGATGGTTTGGTGCAACTTAGCCAAACTACCGGATGAATCCATTGGTTCAACACCATCAGATCTGGGAAAAGCAAGACACATAGTGTGAGGAGGAGAAGGATCGGCCATGTGGTTTTGCCTACACATGAGTCGAATAGAGATATCCAGTATTCTCCATCGTATTGTTTTAGAGCTTCCATGTCGTGTTGGACGTCGAGGAGTCCACCGGAATTGCTGCGGTATATGGTGGTGGTGGTGGCGGAGATGGATGAAAATGGGATGTATTTGGCTGAGAGGTTGAGTTTTGTGGAGGTGGGGATGGTTGGTTTGCATGGTAATGGCGGTGGTGAAGTGGGATTCTGGTGGTTGTTGGTGTCGACGGTAGGAGGAGAGGAAGAGGAAGGTGCGGCGGCGCACTTGATGACAGGTAGATGGTGGTGATGCAATGGTGGTGGGTAGAGAGATTTGTGGTTGAGGTGGTTCAATGTTTGAGGGAGAGTTGTCAAGGTGGTGTTCTGGAGAAGCAAGTTGTTGAAGTAGCTGGGTTTTGTAAGCAGAGAGAGTAGAGAGTTGTTTGAGTAATTCAACGTGTGTGAGCTTGGAGCCGTCGGCCATGGCGGGAGAGCAATGAAAGCACCAATGAAGCGATATCAAATATGGAGGCAATTGAAGGTAGTGATTTTATTTACTTAGCTTTAATCAGCTGCAATGTAAGGAGGAATTACAACTGAAATTAAAAGGAAATAAGGCTATTCGAGAAGCCACTCTCCAAAATAAAGAAGAAAACAAAATAAGACTTTTAGCAAAATGATTCTACTCTTCTTCTCATCTAATGAGCTGATTATATAATATATTGAGGATGTGTTCTCCCAAGCAGTGACACAACATTCTTTAGGTGTGAAGGTGTGTGTTTAGTGCGATCACTCCTTTTGCGCCCCGAGTTTGTTATGCCTTCTTTGCCAATAGCATGTGATTGTGACATCATCGTTACAGTGGTGGTGGCTGTTGCTGGTGGTTGTTGGTTGGTGGTGGTGGCTTTTTGGGTTTAGCAACCAGTGAGGTTGAAGGAGGGGTTCTTTTATAAATTTTTAAACTTAGGATATATTTTCACAATTATTAACTGTTGGTATTAACATGTCCAAATCCTATTGAACCAGACCATATGTAGCTATCGAGGGAGAGAAGAAAGAGTTTTTTCCAGATCTGGAATAGAAAAGCAGAGAAAAAATAGAAAAAGAGAGAGAGAGAGAAGTGGACGTGAAAAACAGATAAAAAAGAAGAAAATGGTGTTCTCAGGCGATCAATCGGTGGGGAAGACGAGTATCATCACTCGCTTCATGTACGATAAATTCGACACCACCTATCAGGCAACCATTGGTATTGATTTTCTGTCGAAAACAATGTACCTTGAAGATCGAACAGTTCGATTGCAGCTTTGGGACACTGCAGCTCAAGAGAGATTCAGGAGTCTCATTCCTAGCTACATTAGAGATTCTTCTGTAGCAGTAATCGTCTATGATGTTGTCAATCGCCAATCATTTTTGAACGTGCCTTGAATATGATATTTGGGTTTTTTTTTTTTAAATTATGTGCATTTTTGGAAAATTATGCAAGATTCTAAGGAATGTTCAGATTAAACCAAACACAATAATATAATATTTCCAAAAATTTGAGAAAATATTCTCAAGAATATTTTTGATATACCAAATAATTTTTGTTATATTCCTATGAATGACATTCCTCATTCCCGGGAACAACATTCCATTCCCAGGAACTTAAACATTGGGAGACAAGAAAAGAAGACCCGCGTGGCATCTAGGCAAGGTCAAGGATGGCAGACGATGAGAAGGTGAAGGAAGAGGCATTGCAGATCATAAGACAATTCAGCGACATCCTTCCTCGTCTTGTTGTCTTTGATCTTGATTACACTCTTTGGCCTTTCGTTTGGTATCATATCTTCATGCTTCTATTATTTTTTCTTTACACGCCTCTGCTAAAAAATTGTTTTGCATTAAAATTCTATAAAAAAAATTGTGCTGTTATAATTTATCTGTGATGTAAATTATCAGTTTCTTTTGGTACCAATGATGACAAATGTGTAGTGATAGTTAAAAACTGCAGCTTGGTGCATGAAACTCGTGAAGGGTATAGGGAAGGGTTGGATTCATTCCGAGTCTAATTTAGGTTACCTTGCGTTTTTGCAAGATGTCAGATTAATTTCTGTGTTTTATATATTCATTTGTTGAATTTCTTTTGCCAAAGTCTGTTTGGATTCAGATGGGTATGTTTCGCAAGGGATGAGCTAGTTAAAGAATAGATACTTCCATGCCCTTAATATACATCTAGCACCACCCCCTGCCTGACACGGGGGCGGTGGGCTGATAAATGCAAGGAGAGAACCATCATGTAGCTTTTTTGGTGTTTGGGGTGGGGGCGTGGGGGGTGGTTCGGTGGGGGTGATAATTTCCTGAAGACATTCTTTCGGTTTACATAGGTGTATTTATTGATTTTTCCTTTCAAAGCCAATATTGTGCTATAAGGATCAGAAAAATAAAAAATAAATGCAGCCAGAAAGCTTTCGATGTACACAATGTTGAGGGGTGGAGAGGTGTGGTAGGGGGAATTGCCTGAAGACATTCTTTCAGCTTCATGAAAGACGAACACAATCTTATTTAGGTATTGTTTGTTGATCATTGGAATAGTGGTGGAATAGTTGTTTGGTATAATAATTATGATATTTCCTTTTCATAGCCAAGATTGTGCCGTATTTGATCTCAAGTTAAGGTTACTGGAACATTGCGGCATTCTTTGATTGATTGATGATGAAGCATAGAAAAGGTTGAATTTTGATGCCACACTTGGTGGTTACTCTTAATATGACAGCAACTTGGTGCTTAGTTCCCAACATTTTCCTATCAATGTTTTGCATCCTTTTCTGTTTGTTTGTTCTGCTGTAATTGATGTTAAGTATGCTGGGGCTGGGATTTTTCAACTCTAACCAGCAGCAAGCCATTTGCTATCAATTGAATTTCAGATTGTGTGAATGGGGCATTTGTGTTGCATGAACAAATTGTGCATTGTTGATTTGTCGATGTATTCTTTGTAATATGTTCCATTTAACTTCCGGGCTGCTAATCATATCCATAATTTCCTCTTAGTGCACTCTACTACAAGACACCGCATCTCTATCCTCACGCTAGGGGAATACTCTATGCCCTCAAGGACAAGGGAATCGACGTGGCCATTGCTTCTAGATCGTCAGCACATGACAAAACAACAACGTTTCTTGAAAAATTAGGTATCAGATCCATGTTTGTTGCAGAGGTGAGCCACTTCTATCTTATTTCTCTTATTTTATCCTTCTCTTTCTTTCTAGAATTCTTTCAAGTCAATTTTTATATTTCCCATATTCTTTGATTTATTCAATCTTTTCCTTTAACAATACGCACCTGGTTAATTAGAGCCAAAGATTAAATTCATGAAAAATGCAAAGATAGGTCCTTTTACTGGTTCTGAACGTGAAGGTGCAACTCTGCCTCTCCATCTCTATTATGCTACATCCTAGTGGGCTTGGACACTGTGTGGTATAAAAGAACTGAAAGAAAATCACAATCAATGAATTAGTAAATTATACGCGATAATCTTAATTGATATATGAAATCTAGTCCCTACACCATGCTGCATTTGATGTCATATTTGACCCAATAATGCACCTCTGCCTCGTTAACGTCATTTCCTTTTTCATTTCCCCCTTCCTTCTGGATAATGTAATGCAGGAGATTTTCCCTAGCTGGACACACAAAACGGAGCATTTTCAGAAGATTCATACAAAGACTGGTATACCTTATGAGTCAATGCTCTTCTTTGATGATGAGGATAGAAACATTCGATCGGTAATTTCTTTTGCCCTTGCAACTTATCTATGCATGATGAATGTATTACTAAATTGTCTGGGCAATAAAATCCTTTGCGGCAGGTCTCTAAAATGGGCGTGACGAGCATTCTGGTAGATGACGGCATAACCCTTGATGCTTTGGAGCAAGGTCTTTCAGAATAGTCCCAGAAGTCCAGCAAAAACAAGTGAAAGTGATTTTTACATAATCATACTACTTAACATTCAGGATCTGGAGATGTTTTGATTATATCAACCAAAATTGATATACTGTCAATTGAGGAGACGCTTCATTTCTGCTGGACTTAACTGCTCTTTTGTTTTAATTTTAAGATTATGAAGTGTTAAGAAGATAGATGATAGTATCAACATGTTATATGAATGAGTGTGCTTGTTGTGTAGTTGTAAAATTCATATATTGTTTAAATTTAAGAATAAATATTTTCCATTTTCAAAAATAGCGAAGGAAGAGGTGTTACGACGTCGTTTTCTTACCTTTTGTGTACAGCTGAAGCAAAACAAAAACACGTACAGGTTGGCCTATGGCATGGGAGGTGGGAGGTGGGAGGCGGGAGGCGGGAGGCTTTGCGCCCGGAATTATTATTATACGCCCTTGCGATTGTGGGTCCCACTAGATATCATTTCTTTTGGCCACGTCACAATTCTATATACATATATACATATATAGACAGATATACATATATATACATATATAGACACATACATATATATATATACATATATAGACACATATACATATATATATATATATATATATTTATTTATTTTTTGGGGGTGGGGTTGGTGATTTTATGTAAAGAAATAAAGGAATAAATATGGGAATCAATTGATACCAATGTAGAATATTACCATTTTTCTATTATTTGGTGCTTAAGAAATAAGAAGGGTGGAAAAGAAATTAAAAAAAGAATTATGTTTAGCTAAAAGGATGGCGAGTGAAGTGTATCAGATCCTTCTGTATTTTAGTGAAAGTGTACAACGCTTCTTATAATTTAAAAACTCTATGAACTATTCATTGTGATTTTTTAAAAGCGCACAACACGTTTATGCCATTAAAAAATTCGTTAAATTTAACAGATAATGTACTTATCACGCGTTAAGTGATATTTTTATTTAACGAATTAAGAGAATGGACTGATGTTCAAGGTAAAAGGTTAAAATATATTTTCCCACCTACCAAACCTATAATTATAGGAAAAGATGATTTTCAAATTAAATCCAAGGCTTTTCTCAAATTATTTGAAGATGGAAATGCTATAGTTATGATAAAGCATATTAATTCTCTTGCTCAACAAGGCAATTATACTAATTGTACCTTACAAATTGTCGGAGAATAATTAGTTATTTTAAATAAAAAGGTTGATCAAATTCTTGATAGAATTAAACAAAAACCAGAGATTAAGGCACTCCAGGAGAAAATTTCCCATCTAAAGGGAAAATATATTATATAGGGGACTCCTCCCGATCTCAATCTATGAAGACAAGATTTCAATCTACACATAAGGTAGAAGGATTTAAATTGGATCTCGAATCAAAAATTGATAATTTAATCAGTAAAAAATTGGTTCTTTTGTATATTGGATTATTATCTGATTTAGGATCTGATAGATCTACTGGTGATAGGTCTGATAGTTCAAAATCAGAAGAGCAATCTATTTCTCAAATTAACGAATCAATAATGAATATTTCAGAGGAAGTAAATAAAATTAAAAAAGGATATTCTGGTAAATTTGCTAGTAAACCTATGAATAATAGATTCTATTATCCTCGTCCAACTCCTCAAGATATTTTATATGAGGAGGATACTACTAATTTTAGTAAAAATGCTAATTTTGATCATAGGACCATTTATGAATGGAACATAGATGGAATGTCTGATAGACAAATTAAGAAAGTTGTTGAACACATGCTTATGAATGCTCAGATTTGTAAACAAGCTGGTAATCAAGAACCAGTTATTTGTGATATTATTTTCTCTGGATTTTTTGGTCAATTAAAAGGCTGGTTTGATAATTGTGTTACTATGGAAATGAGACAAGAAATAGCTCAAGCCACCAAAATGGAAAATGGGGTTGAGGTTTCTAATGTTGTTTACACAATGTGTGCCACTATACTTAAACATTTTTTTAGTCAATTTTCTACAAGTTATGATAGAACAATGACTTTATTAAAAAATTTGCATTGTCCTACTCATACTGTAAGACCCCGCCCAAGACCACATGTGCATTAGGTCATGTCATACATAATTAAATCATTTTATATGCATTTGACGTGTTTTATATACTGTTAAATATGTTTATGTATGTTTACCTCGAATTACGTGTATATCATTGTTTAACGTGCAACCAAATATTTTAGGAGTCGTAGGAAATTAATTAACATTATGGAGCTAAGATTAGTAACTAGGTAGTTAGAATTAACACTAGAATGACAAACTAGTAATACGCAAGCAAGCTCAAGGGCACTCTCGTCCTAAAGCAAAATAACAAAATATCCTGACACTATTTGGTCTCACCCAAGTCAAACACACAAACACACACCAATACACACTCACCCATCAACACACACTACACCATCTACACACACTAAAATCCTACAACACACACTTACACACACTACACAATTTTGCCAAGAATAAGAGAGAAATAAGAAGAAGAAGAAGAAAGAGAGGAAGAGATAAGTAGAAGCAAGCCATTTCCCAACTCTTCAACCATTTCCAATCAATTTTCTCTCATTTCTAACTATTGCAAAGGTGAGGGTTTAATCTGATTTTCTAAAATGTTTTGAAGTTCATGAGCATGTATATATATGTGTTTACTTAGTTTGCACACTTAGAAGCCAAGAAGTTAAGTTTGAACATTTCTAGAAATCCCGGGTAGCCTACTGACCCTTCTGTTCGGAGTACTTTTAAGATAGCAAACGATGTTGAAAATGTGTGAAAATTGGTAGGTGATTAGTTTTTCCAATTCTAAGCATTTTTCGTAGAAATAGCCCAAGGCCAATTTTGACTCTAAGGCTTCCAAAATAGCAAAATATTGAAAAGTGTCTAAATCTGGAAAAAAGTTAGAAATTTGAAGTAGAATCTGGCAGCCTTCTGACCTTGTAGAACGAAACCGTTTTAGTCTAGCAAATGATGTCCAAAATTCATTAAAGTTGGTAGATTGCTATATTTTGTAGTTCTGGACATTTTTTCCAGAAATAGACTAAAGCTAATTCTGACTCTAAGACCCCTAAAATGGCCAAATATTAAAGGGTGTCTAAATCTGAAAAATCTGGAAAAAAAGGAAGCAGGTTTTTGGCAGTTCTCTGGCCTTGTAGAACGAAACAATTTTGGCCTAGTAAATGATATTTAAAATGCATGAAATTTGGTATATTGCTATATTTTTCAGTTCTGGACATTTTTGACAGAAATAGGCTAAGACTAATTTTGACCTTAAGACCCTAAAAAAATGGCAAGTATTGAAATGTGTACGAATCTGGACAGTTTTGTATAGTCCCACGGTTTTGGCCATAACTCTTGAATCCGAACTCCAAATGATGCAAGGTTTGTTTTTAGATTTAAATCACTCATTAAGCTTTAATTTGATATTTTGTTCACTGAAATTGGAGATTGTTTGCTTGTCTAAATGAATATGGGAAAACAGACCATTGCAGTGAGATTTTTGTTTAGTGATATGCTTTGAAGCATGTTGTAACTTCTCTTGTGGTATTGAATGCTTGGAATTGTGGCACTTAGATATTGTGTGGACTGTTGTGGCTGGTTGAGGTTGCTTCATTTGATTGATGTATGGCTTGGGATCGTTAATTGATGAATGGTTGCTTAACCGCATGTTTAAGCACGGAATTGAGGCCCTAATGCTATTGACTTTTTGCTAAGAGATGATCTTATGGTTAAACGTGTTAAATTGTGTGGTTAATAGGATGTCCGTAGTTGTTCTTATAGCTCTAAATGAAATTCCCGATGATCACATGTTAATACGTATACTTTTTTTGTACCCGGTCTCATATAAACGTCGTTGCATGCTTGTATAATCTTATTACTTGATACGTGAACCCCGAAATGAGTTATATGACTTGATTTACATGTGTTACATGGCTGCCCGTTTGATGTTCATATAACTCTATGTGTTTTACAAAGTGAAAATTCGTGTTAAGCATGCCTCGTTCATTTACTTGTCAATATGTGATCTTATACTTGCTCAGAGGCAACCTACTTTGTTGTCCTCCTAATGTAAATTGTTAAAAGACATTCTATGGCTTATTTGAACATGATTACTTGGCTGCCCGTGGAAGTTTAATTGCTTCCAAATTGATATATGAAATGATTATATGTTCTTATAATGCCTTATGAATATATGCTCGTATGAAGTCGCTACACGGATACACACTTGTATAATAAAGTAACCTCCTTGTTGTCCTCCAAATGGTGCTTGTGTATTCCACAAATAAATGAGGTGTGACTGGTGTGTTTATGGGTTGCCTCTGGAGTACCCTCTTCACGGGTTGCCTCCGTAGTATCCTCTTGATTGGTGTGTTATGGGTTGCCTCCGGAGTACCGTCTTCATGGGTTGCCTCCGTAGTGCCCTCTTAGTTGTCATGTATATGGGTTGCCTTCGGAGTACCCTCTTCACGGGTTGCCTCCATAGTATCCTCTTGATTGGTGTGTTATGGGTTGCCTCCGGAGTACCGTCTTCATGGGTTGCCTCCGTAGTGCCCTCTTAGTTGTCATGTATATGGGTTGCCTTCGGAGTACCCTCTTCACGGGTTGCCTCCGTAGTATCCTCTTGATTGGTGTGTTATGGGTTGCCTCCGGAGTACCGTCTTCATGGGTTGCCTCCGTAGTGCCCTCTTAGTTGTCATGTATATGGGTTGCCTCCGGAGTACCCTCCTCATGGGTTGTCTCCGGAGTATCCTCTTGATCAGTGTAACAGGTCGTCTCTGGAATGTCACTTTTAATTGGTATGATGAAGATGATTTGACAAGAAAGCTTGAGATTGGCCATCTCCAACAAAGTTTGTGATATTGTATCCTTTTACTACATGATTTTTACCCTCGCTGGGTCCCTCGAGGTCCTCAGAGAGTAGAGTTGCTTGAATAAGATTTTGACTATTCCGTATTTGTTATACTTGACGCTTTGACTATGTGAATTATATGCATAGCACGGTTTTATAAAGAAGATTTTGAATTAATAAAACCTTTGTGAAAACCTTCATTTCTCATCCTCACTGAGCTATACGTAGGACTAGCTCACCCCTCTTTCTAATACTTACAAGTGAGACCGAGGCCGAGCCAATTGTTCAGGTTGAGGGCGAAGAGGCTTTATGTGATGAGATTGACTTCTGCTTTTGTTGATCTCCATGCTTGTGTAGAAGACATAGCTTGTTAATATTAACTGATGATATACTTTTGAATAGCCTTGTGTTATATAATATTCTTTTGGACTATTACTACATACTAAGTTTGATTACTAATCTTTTGAGGCCTAGATGTCAGTATTTGGCCACGTATGAAGTACAAATAGAGATGCTAGGTCTTGTAATTATGAAACAACTTGTTGTGGCCTTTTAGTGCCAAATGCCAATAGCATTCTTTTGAAAATACTTGTGGGATAAAAATAAAAATAAAAAATGTAAAATGCATGCTAGGTTGTTAATCGATGACCTTATAGGTATTAAGTTGGTTGACACGTTGCGCTCCGACCTTAAACTCTGCGGGTCTTGGTCCCGGGGCGTGACACTTACATCTTTTAGATGGTATAAAGATGTGTTTCTCACAAGAGTCTTCGAACTTCCCGAAGCTAATGATAATCAATGGAAAACACAATTTGTTGATGGCTTACCTGCATTATTTGCGGAAAAAATTAGAAAAGTGTTAATTAAGGACACAAACAATAATATTGTTTATAATATGTACACCTATGGTGAATTGATTAGCGTATGTGTCAAAGAAGGATTAGATCTTTGTAATCAAATAAAATTGAATTATCAAATTAAGAAACAGGGTCTGACTGACAGACAAACATTAGGTCAATTATGTGAACAATTTGCGATGGAACTTCCATCTACTAGTAGACTTACTAAGTCTAGAGGCCCTAAAAAACCTAAGGAATATTACACATCTCCTAAATACAAACGAAAAGCTAGGAAAATGAGAGAAAGAAATCAGAGAAAGGGATATACCCCTAAACCAAGCCTATTCCCACGTGTTATAGATGTGATCCCCGTCAACGGTGCCAAATTTTGATCGCGTCGTTTTGCGCTAAAAAATAGTGAGGTTAAATGATTAAAATAGTGCTTACCTCGAATTACCTCTAGCTGTGGCGAGTAGAGGGTCGATCCACGGAGATTGGAGTTATCAAATTAAGTTCAATCTTTAATTTAGAGTTGTTTGACTATCTTCCGTCACGGATAAGTTTGATTAAGTCCAAAAGTCCAAGACATGTCCAAATACGGTATAAATGAGATCCAAAGGTGAATTGAACAAATGTACTAAATTGAAGAATTACAACACTTAACAATAAAATGAAAATCCAAAGGGTTAATGATTCAGGGTGGTTATAGCTCGGTATACTCAAGTACAAAGTTATTGATTTATATTAAAAGATAAGCCCTTCAGAAATAGGGCTACAAGCTCCTACTACTGAGATAAGCCTTTAGTTACGTAAGTGATAAGATTAATTGATTAACAAGACTGGATGTGTTGGTATAACCTAACGATATCCAATCTCTCAATTAATATTTCATTTATGTAACTTGGAGGTGTCGGTACAACCATCCATCCGAGATAGTCTCGTATTGCCACTAGTTTACAAAACTGGGCGTATATGTATTTTCAATTAATTATATCATAACTACAAATATACATATAATTAATCAAAGAATACTTAGAAATAAATAAAAAAATACGATACTTTAATAAATTTGAATCAAAATATATGTATGAGAGTAACCTCACACGTATCACCCTAAATCTCGGGTCTAGTGTATCATGATAAACTTTAAAGTACAAGAAATTATAATATAAATCGAAATAAAGGAATACTTATCATGTTGTACAAATTTCGGATGATCAGTATAATTTCGGTATGACTTGGCTCACAAGACCCTCCCCTTGGGATTAAAACTTTGCACACAACTAAGAATAATAACTAAAACACTCAAAAACTCACTCAAATATATACTAGAGTAACAGAAAATAAGCTAAGAAGGGAAAATGGTGCCGCTTTTCGTTGCTGAAAACCGTAGTATTTATAGGCTGAAAATTCATGAGGGCGCTCGAGCGCCAGTCAGTCGTGCTCGAGCGCCTTTCTGCATTGAGAATTTTTTATTTTTTATTTTTATCTTTTTCCTTTCACACTTTGTCGTCCATTTGTTCACCATTTTCAAAAAAGAGCGCTCGAGCGGGAAAAAAAAGGGCGCTCGAGCACACTTCTGGATGTAGTAGGTGAATTTTGACTCCAAACGTTGACCAGGTCTATTTCAAAATTTTTCAGCGTCCTAAATCCGTTTCCGCACTCGGTTTGGCCAAATTTAATCTCAATTTGCTCGTTTTAAAGTTGTTCTACCATTCTTCACCAGTGTTGCGCTGAATTTCTTGTTCAAATATTGATTTTTGTGGCCATTCTTGCTATTTCTTCTTCAAAACCTATATTGCACTAAAATTGTGTAAAATATACAATTAAACTTGAAATAATAATGCAATATACATGATTTGATAGGTTAAAATTACTAAAAATATGGATTTATCAAAAGGTCATTATGCTAATAGATGTCGGTAATTCCGCAAAAAGATTAACGCATTAGATCTTGATGATCACACTAAAGAACAATTGGCGAAATTATTCGTTGACATTGATAGTTTGTCAACTTCTAGCTCAGATAGCTCAGATATAGAAGGATCTTCTTCTGATGAAGTTATTAATGTTTCTTCTAAGGAGGACTCTCCTCCATAGACATGTAAAGCCAATAATATGAATGGAGAATATTATAAAATATTATCTCAATTTGATGATTTAAAATTCAATATGATTACTGCTGATAAATGGTTAGATGTTCTTAAATTACTAGAAGAAATTAAAGATGATTCTTTAAAATCAAAAATTTTAGAATATTATTCTAGAGATAATTCGGTTGAAAAACCTGTTGATAGAATTTTAACTTCCAAACAAGGATATAATATTAAAGATGTTACTAGCCAATTAAGTGATAAAAAAGGGAAGAATACTCCTATCGCTCATCATGAATTAAAACAGGAAGTTAATAAACTTCAGAGTTAGATCAATAATCTTAGACAGGAAAATCAATTAATTAAAGAACAATTTGATATGTTTGTACATCAAGAACCTAGCTCTTCTAATACTTTACCAGATGCTATGATAGATTTAAATCTTCTTAATATTCTGAAGGTAATTACAATGCAAAATGGTTGGTTAAGATTAATTTGCTTATTCAACCAAATCACATGATTAAAAATATGATTGCATTAATTGATTCCGGTACTAATCTTAATTGCATCCAGGAACGATTGATTCCAACTCAATATTTTAAGAAAACTGCTCATTCCATTTCTTCTGCATCAGGAGATAAATTAAGGGTTAAATATAAATTACTCCAAGAATTTATTTTTAATGAAAAGGTATGCATATCTACTAGTTTTCTTTTAATCGAGAACATGACATGTCCTATAATTTTAGGCACTCCTTTTATAAATGAAATTATGCCTATATTAGGTATAAATAATCATGGTATAACAGGAACTTATAATTAAGAGTCTGTTAAATTTCGTTTTATTACTGAACCTAGAGAGAAATCTTAGGTCAAATAGCTAATCTAATGAAAGCAAATGAATCACTTTTGAATTTCTTAAAACATGAAATGAATATCAATAAAAAAAAATCATAAATTACAGGATAAGATTAAACATCTTAATCATGAATTCTCTTTACATATTTGTAATGATCACCCTAATGCTTTTTGAGATAGAAAGAAGCATATTGTTTATTTACCTTATGATACTGATTTTAATGAAAAAATGATTCCTACCAAGGCTAGACCTTGTCAGATGAATCAGGAATATCTTGATTTATGCAAAAAGGAGATAGCTAGTCTTATAGATAAGCGTCTGATCAGAAAATCATATTCTCCATGGAATTGTACTGCTTTTTATGTTAATAAGCATGTAGAACAAGAACGCGGTATTCCTAGACTTGTTATTAATTAAAAACCACTTAATAAAATGCTGAAATGGATTAGGTATCCTATTCTCAATAAGAAAGATCTTTTGGGTCGGTTGCATAATACATTGATATTTTTGAAATTTGATCTTAAATCTGGCTATTGGCAAATACAGATTGATGAAAAAGACATATATAAAACTGTTTTTGCTGTCCATATTGGATATTATGAATGGAATGTTATGCAATTTGGATTAAAAAATGCTCCTTCTAAATTTTAAAATATTATGAATGATATTTTCATCCCCTATAGTGATTTTATAATTGTATATATTGATGATATTTTAGTTTTTTCTAAAGATATTCAACAACATTTTAAGTATCTTGAAATATTCAAGAAAATTGTTATACAAAATGGTCTTGTAATTTCAAAACCAAAAATAATTTTATTCCAGACTAAGGTTCGATTTCTTGGTCATAATATTGAAAAATGAAAAATTATTCCTATTAACAGGAGTATTGAATTTGCTTCTAAATTTTCTGATCAAATAACTGATAAGACTCAGTTACAAAGATTTCTTGGCAGTTTAAATTATATTTTGCCATATACAAGAACCTTGCTAACGATACTGCTATCTTATATGATAGGCTAAAAAAGAAACCAGGACTATGGACAGATGTCCATACTGAAAAGATAAAGTTAATAAGACATAAGGTTAAAAATTTGCCTTGTTTAACGCTGGCCAATCCTACTTGGGATAAAATTGTTGAGACTGATGCCTCCGACATTGGTTTTGGAGGAATTTTAAAACAAATTCATCCTCAAACAAAACAAGCATATCTTGTTAGATTTCACTTAGGAAAATAGAATAATAGTCAACAAAAATATGCTACTATTGCGAAATAAATACTTTCAATTGTTAAATGTGTGCTTAAATTTCAAGATGATTTATATTGTCAAAAGTTTTTGATAAAAATAGTCTGTCAAGCAGCAAAATATATGTTTGATAAGACTTTAAACACGGCGTTTCCAAGCAAATGTTTGCTGGATGGCAAACTAATCTTGCACCTTTTGATTTTGAAATTGATTATATTAAAGGGAATAATAATTATCTTCCTGATTTTTTAACACGTGAATTTTTGCAGGATGATCCCCTCTAGGGGAGGCTACTCTGACCCTAATAGGGGAAGAGGCAGAGCACGTACCCTTGATCTTAATAGGGTCATTGCAGGCAAAAAATTAGTCAACTTAGGAAGGATCACTATTGATCCATCACATCCTGATTTTGATAAAATCAAAAAGGTTATTGAAGCTACCGGTAATACTGCTACCCAATCATCATCATCATATGCTCATGCAGTTGAACATGAAAAGTCTGATGACTCTTTCGAAATATCTCATCATGAAGAAGTTATTTTACTTCTTGATAATGCTGATAAGCAATGGATTAATGATCCTTGGTACCTTATGGAACGTTATCTAAATATCTATATGTTTCCTGTACTTTATTATAAGTCTAGAGTCTATTTTGAATCAATTCTGCAGGTCACAAATTCATGTGACATTGAACATTTCAAGAAAAATAATTATCTTCCTATATATACTTATAGTAAAATTTATATTAAGAAAATTCTTTATCCAAATGAATGGGGAATTAATACTTTAAATGAAAGGCAATTTATTCTTGATAAAATTACTTATCATTTTAATTATTGGGATTATGTTGAAGCATTTTTCAAAGTTTTTCTTTATGAAAACCCCCAGCATAAACATTCTTGGTTTATCAAATTTAATCCTGAAATCTTTCAAAACCACAGGTGTCCTGTCTGGATTCACCAATGGTGGAAAAGTTTTGGCCCCTGGTCAAAATTATCCCTGATCCTTAAAAAATGGACTTTTTACTAAATGGTTGGCAATTTGTCCACATATAGGAAATGATCATGATCTTTATATTGAATGATCAAGCTGTTTATTTTTCTTTATGGAATTTGGTATCCGGTGGATATGGAAATGGATCCTTGTCGCGGAGATAAACAAAGAAAAAATGTTTTGTTTAAAAAGAATTTTTTTTCAAAATTTTGGCCAAAACTCTTGAAAAATTATCTAGAGACAAAGAAATCTTATGGTCAATCCACTATCAATGAGATTACCCAGACGATAGCACTCTATCAAGAACAAATGGAAGAGACGAAAAAGAAGGCTCAAGAAAAGGAATCCCCTTTCTCTCATATTTTACGAAAAATCCAAATGAGGAAACAGATTAGTTCCCATGAAGATGTTATGGCCTCATATCTAGATGCAGTCAAGGAAGATTTCCTCAGACATTTTAAAAATGCGGTTGATACCGACTCTACATCAGAAGACACTTCAATAAGGTCTTTCAATGCCTATGGATGCTTGGCAAGAGAATCACATGATCCTAATAAGGACATCCCATCCACTCAAGATGTGCTGGCAGAAGATCTATTTGACAGATTGAAGGATGAGTTAATTAAAAAAGCAAAAGTAAAAGGAAAAACAAAAGTTGTTTGAAGGAGTTCGATGACACCTCTGGACGTTTGTGCAAACGAAAGTTGAACTTTGCGGGAAAACACATTTGCTTGGGAAAAGCTGTCTATCGACAGTCGGTGGAATCTCATTGTTGTTTTTTTTAAGGATAATATCTTGTTCACTTTTATAAAGTTTTTGTCTTATATGACTCGTGATGTATAGGGACCCAGGATTTCAAAGTTTCAAATCCGGATTGAGTTATTTTTAATTTTGTTTTGTGTTCCGCCCAGCTGTATAAATTCAGGGCTTTAGGAGTTCATTAGGCAGAGCTCTAGAGAGTAGCCAATGACTTTTCTTTCAACTTTCATATTTTGTAAACACTTGTATATTTTTGAAATCAATCAGAAGAAACTATCTTCTTCTGGTATATTCTCTTTTATTTTCAGTTTTGATTATTTTATTTTCTTTCTTCATTGCTGCCTAATATGGCAGGCTAATTGCCAAATTGTCTATAACCTCCATGGATCTCTAGACATATCACTCTATATTATGAGATAGACAGAATTGTGGTTGGAACATTGGTAAGACGATGCTTAAGGCTGTCACTTTGTCGCCATAGTCACACCTTGGCCCTTTGATGGGTTTTGTGTGGGTTGTTTTGTGTTGACTCGGTTGACCGATTAGATAGAGTACCCTGTCTGGAAATCCATTGACACTGTATCCTCATTACCTGGGCCTCCTTCCCCCTCCCCAGGCCGTCACGCATCCCTTACCACCTACCCAGCCGTCACCCCCTAGCCCGTCACCCTACCTCTACTCCCACCCCTACTCAACCCCATCAGCACCCCCACGTAGCCCCACCCCAACCCTTACATTCTTTTTGCAATGTTATATATACATATATATATATATGTGTGTGTGTGTGTGTGTGTGTGTATGTATATGTGTGTGTGTTGTGTGTGTGCGGTATATATATGTGTGTGTGTATTTTTCTTTCTTTTGTGTATATATATATATATATTTTGTGTATATATATATATTTATTTATTTTTATTTTATTTTTTTGGTCTAAACAAAAGAGAAAAGAACAAAAAATATAAATAAAAAAAGATTGAGGGTATTTAAGTCTTTTTTACAAAATTTGTTAAATATGACAGATTTTTTAACTGTAAGGGATGTTATGCACTTTTAGAAAATACAGAGACTAGTTCAAGGAGTTTTTGAACTACAGTATAAGGAGGTGTTGTACACTCTCGCTAAACCACATGAGGGTTTGGTGCAATTCATCTAAGGATGAAAGAAACATGAATTGAAAAAAAAAGTATTTTTTGGTTCAAATTGAATAACATTTGTGATAAGGGGTATTAGTATTTTTTACCAAGTATGTTTTGCTGTCAATTGTAAAATGATATAACAATATAATGAAGATAAAAGATTGACGATCTCGTTATTAAAAATATGAAAAAATTTACCAGTTGATTTTTCACTCCTTTAATATGGATTGTATTTGGAGTTTTCCTTTCATTGAATTTTATGATATATTCTTTGATTATTTTTGTGTATTTTCATGTATTCTTGTTCTTTTCCTCTACCCTTCTAGCTTCCTATAACCCTTTCCCTTAGACTCCTAAACACATTTTAAATTAAGTATTATTAATGAATTTAATAATTAAAACAAAATATTTTAATAATAAAAAACTAACTAATTTTAATATTAATTTAATTGATAGATATTTAATTTAATTTAATAATAAAAATCTACTAATGTTAATTTTAATTTAATTAATGATTAATTAATTTTATTAATAATTAAATAAATTAATAAAAAAATTACTCAAACAAATTTTAAGGGCATCTTCATTTTAAAAACTTATTCAGAAATTAATTTTATTGAAACAAATTTTCTTTTTTTTTGTTCTTAAAAATTATTTTTGAAATCTATTCTAAAAAATTATTTTACAAAACAAAAAAACCAGAACACATCCAAACATGCCCTAAATTTTTGTGCATAGGTGCATCCGTGATATGAATAATGCAATTTCCTTTTTTCCAATTTTCTGTGCAACCCAACCATCTTCCCTCCTAAGGTATAGTTGGCATTAGGGATGAAATCTAGGTAGATATAATAAACTCAATGGGAAAAGGAGAAATTATATATGACCAATCGGCGCAAAATACTAATTGCAAAAAATAAAAATTTGACATTAAGAAAGCTTTAACCTCATTAATATCTACATAGAAATATGAGTATATAAAAAAAATTGTAGGGTATTTTGAGCTTTAAATATTAACTTTTGTGGGACAAAATAATCTTTACAAATAAAAGTAAGAAAATGAAGCCCTATTACATGGGATTTATGTTGTTATTAGGGATTCAAATCCTTTCATACTAGGATTAGGATAAATTCCTTTGGGGTGTTTGGTTTACGAATTTATTCAAAATTTTTGGAAATGTGAATTTAGAAATTTGATATTCTCATATTTGGTTCATAAAATTAAAAAATATTTTAAAAAATATCACATTTTTGAAAATTCATTATTCTCATAATTTTGTCAAATTTTATTGGAGTGAAAATATAATATTCTTGGATTATGAAAATATTTTAATAAGCATAAGAAGATAAAAATACCCAACCTAAATTAATCTTTCTCATATTTTCTCTGCAAAACTTTTTCTTCTCAATACGATCTAGGGCAAATCGTTGTCTTCCTCTATCTGTCTCTCGATCGAGGGAAAGAAGAAAGAGTTTTTCCAGATCTGGAATAGAAAAGCAGAGAGAAAATAGAAAAAGAGTGAGAGAGAAGTGGACGTGAGAAACAGATAAAAAAGAAGAAAATGGTGTTCTTAGGTGATCAATCGGTGGGGAAGACGAGTATCATTACTCGCTTCATGTACGACAAATTCGACACCACCTATCAGGCAACCATTGGTATTGATTTTCTGTTGAAAACAATGTACCTTGAAGATCGAATAGTTCGATTGCAGCTTTGGGACACTGCAGCTCAAGAGAGATTCAGGAGTCTCATTCCTAGCTACATTAGAGATTCTTCTGTAGCAGTAATCGTCTATGATGTTGCCAATTGCCAATCATTTTTGAACATGCCCTGAATATGATATTTGGGGTTTTTTTTTTTTTTAATTATGGGCATTTTTGGAAAATTATGTAAGATTATAAAGAATTTTCAGTGTAGACCAAATACAATAATATAATATTTTCAGAAATTTGAGAAAATGTTCTCAAAAATATTTTTGATATACTAAATTATTTTTGTTATATTCCTACGAATGACATTCCACATTCTCGATAATGACATTCCCACATTCCTCATTCTCGGGAATGACATTCCCAGAATGACATTCCTCACTCCGAAAATGAAATTTCATTCTCAGAAACTTAAATCAAGGATTTTTTTTTTTTTTTTTGATTTAAAAGAGAGACTCAATCTTGGGGCTTCTCGCAATCATCGCCACCATCGCCATCGTCACACCATCAAAACCACCGCCACCATCACCACCCCCCACTCCTTTTCTTCAGTCAGACCTTCGCTACTATCGCCACCCCTTCCTCTACCCACGACATCACCACCCCCACATGACCCACGCACCCCCCATGACTAGAAAACCAAGCATACCTTTTTTCTCTGTTTTGGAGTTGTGATCGTTCTGTTTTTTTTTTTTTTTTTTTGCTTTGAACTTGAAACAACAATCAGAATATGTATATGTATATGTATATATACATACATTGAAGGTGAACGTTGCAACGTTCACCTTCAACGGCTATAAAATTTGTGGCTTTGGATTTTTTTTTTTTTTTTTTTTCTGAAAAGGTTTGTCATTTGACAGACATTTGGAGACTCGCTACAGTGAGTCTCCAAATTTGTTACTTTTTTTTACAGACTTATCAACTTTTATTATTTCAGTCTCTAAAAAAAAAAAAAATCTTTTTGGGTCTTTAAATTCACTGCTGTGATTGGATTTTTATACATTAGAATCTCTAAATTTTTATTCATTAGAGTCTCTAAAAAGTGTTATCATTGTATTTTACATCCTCTGGTAAGGATGGCCTAATGGGTTTAAAATGTTTTCTTCTCCCTTTCCATTTTTGCATTCACTTTTTACCAAACCTTTTCTCTTTCCTCTCATAAAAAAAGTCAGAAGCTGCTGCTGCCTTCTCTTTTTGCATTCATCGTCTCTCTCTCTCACCTTCTCTTTCTTAAATTCTATTTACAATTTTTTTATTTAACTAACTTTTTTGTAATAATAAAATTCATTCATATTTTTTTTTTTGTGAAAATTTCTCTAAGAATAAAAATCATTCTTTTTGTAAGAAAATTTCACTGGCAAGTATTTTCTAGTAACAACTAAACACCATAAAATATTTTTTAGTGTGACAACCAAATACTAAAAAATATTTTTTTAGTGTGACAATTAAACACAAGAAAATATTTTTCAGTGTGATAATCAAACACCAAAAAATATTTTAGTTTTCAGGAAAACATTTTCTTTCAACAAGTTATTTTACAGTAAACAAACGGAGTCTATTATTATACGCCCTTGAGATTGTGGGTCCCACTAGATATCATTTCTTTTTGGCCACGTGGCAAGTATATATATATATATATTTATGGGAATCAATTAATACCAATGTAGAATATTACCATTTTTCTATTATTTGGTGCTAAAGAAATAAGAAGGGTGGAAAATAAATTAAAAAAAGAATTATGTTTTGCTAAAAGGATGATGGGTGAAGTGTACCAGACCCCTCTATACTTTAGCGAAAGTGCACAACACCCCCTATAGTTCAAAAACCTCTTGAATCAGTTCTTGTGGTTTTTCAAAAGTGCACAACACCTCCATGCCGTTAAAAAATTTGTTAAATTTAACAGAGAGTGTACTTCACACGCTCTAAGTGAGAATTTTATTAATTTTTAACGAATTTATCTATTAAATAATTATAAAAATTGACCAAATTACTTTTTTTTTATAAAAAAAAATGGTCATTTTTCCCAAGACCACCCCCCCACGCCACCCCCCAGGCCCTCACCCATCCCCTACCCCCCACCCAGCCCTCACCCTCCTATCCCCACCCCAACCCCCACCCAACCCTTCACTCCCTCACCCTCACACCCAGCCCATTACCCACACCCTCTACCCCCACCTAGCCCCCTCAGCTCCCCTATGTAGCCCCCCCCCAACCCAACCCCTATATTCTTGTTGCAATGTTATATATATATATATGTATGTATGTGTGGTATATATATATGTGTGTGTATTTTTCTTTTTTTGTGTATATATATTTCTTTTTTTTGCACACACATATATATATATATATATATAATTTTCTTTTATTTTTTTGGTCTAAACAATAGAGAAAAGGACAAAAAATAGAAATAAAAAAAGATTGAGGGTATTTACGTATTTTTTACAAAATTTGTTAAATATGACGGATTTTTTAATGGTAGGAGTGTTGTGCACTTTTAAAAAATACAGAAACTAGTTCAAGGAGTTTTTGAACTATAAAGAGGTATTGTGCACTTTCACTAAATCACATGGGGGTCTGGTTCATCCAAGGATGAAAGAAACATGAATTGAAAAGAAAAAAAGGAAATATTTTTTGGTTCAAATTGAATAACATTTTGTGATGAGGGGTATTAGTATTTTTTACCAAGTACGTTTTGCTATCAATTGTAAAATGATATAACAACAATACAATGAAGATATACGACCAATGATCTCGTCATTAAAAATATGAAAAAATTTATCAGTTGATTTTTCACTCCTTTAATATGGATTGTATTTGGAGTTTTCCTTTCATTGAATTTTATGATATATTCTTTGATAATTTTTTTGTATTTTCATGTATTCTTGTTTTTTTCTTCTACCCCTCTAGCCTCCTATAACCCTTTCCCTTCGACTCCTGAACACATATTAAATTAATTATTATTAATAAATTTAATAATTAAAAAAAATTAATAATAAAAAATTAACTAATTTTAATTTTAATTTAATTGATAAATATTTAATTTAATAATAAAAATATACTAATTTTAATTTTAATTTAATTAATGATTAATTAATTTTATTAATAATTAAATAAATTAATAAAAAAATTACTCAAACAAATTTTAAGGGATTCTTCATTTTAAAAACTTATTCAGAAATTAATTTTATTGAAACAATTTTTTTTTTTTGTTCTTAAAAATTATTTTTAAAAACTGTTCTAAAAAACTATTTTAGAAAATAAAAAAACCAGAACACATCCAAACATGCCCTAAATTTTTGTGCATAGGTGCATCCATGATATGAATAATGCAATTTATTTTTTTCAATTTTCTGTGCAACCCAACCATCTTCCCTCCTAAGGTATAGTTGGCATTAGGGATGAAATCTAGGTAAATATAATAAACTCAATGGGAAAAGGAGAAATTATATATGACCAATCGGCACAAAATACTAATTGCAAAAAATAAAAATTTGACATTAAGAAAACTTTAACCTCATTAATATCTACATAGAAATATGAGTATATGAAAAAATCGTAGGGTATTTTGAGATTTAAATATTAACTTTTGTGGGACAAAATAATCTTTACAAATAAAAGTAAGAAAATGAAGCCCTATTACATGGGATTTATGTTGTTATTAGGGATCCAAGTCCTTTCATACTAGTATTAGGATAAATCCCTAGGGTGTTTGGTTTATGGATTCATTCAGATTTTTTGGGAATGTAAATTTAAGAATTTGATATTTTTATGTATGGTTCATAAAATAAAAAAATATTATTAGGAATATCACATTCCTGATAATCCATTATTTCTGTAATTTTATCAAATTTTATTTTTATGTGAAGGGGTAAAAATATGATATTTCTAAATTGTAAAAATATTTTAGTAAGCATAAAAAGATAAAAATACTCTAACTTAAAATATTCTTCTCATATTTTCTCTGCAAAACTTTTTATTCTCAATACGATTTAGAACAAATCGTTGTATTTCTCTATGTGTCTCTCAAAAAAATTCTTAACTGGTCTAAAACTATGGCCCACATATGGTCTTAGTCTTTTAATTATTACAAAAATCTCTTAAATTTAAGTAAATTATACTTTTCCCCCATCATCCCCAACTAACCCATCACTTCTCCGCCATTTCAATCACCACCTTTTCCCACCACACCACCACCTTCTGCCACCCTTTCCCACCGTTTTCACCACCACCATCTCCTCCTAACACTTCCACCCGCATCTCCACGATTTCTTTCGTCTTCATCACCAACAAACTCACCATCTTGGTCCTTCATTTCCACCACCTTTGACCATCATTTTCTCCCTCTTCACCCAAACAAAATCACCACGCTTCCCCCATCACAAGTCAGTCGTTGCCAACTTCGAGTTTGACAGCCACGGCAATCTAGATGAACAAGACCTTGACCATGGCAATGGTGGTGTTGCCTTAAGATCAGCGCAAGGGGAGAAAGATAAGTTTGACAGCCATGGTGATGTAATATCTGATTAATCGGTGGGGAAGACGAGTATTATCACTCGCTTGATGTACGATAAATTCGACACCACCTATCAGGGAACCATTGGTATTGATTTTCTGTCGAAAACAATGTACCTTGAAGATCGAACAGTTCGATTGCAGCTTTGGGACACTGCAGCTCAAGAGAGATACAGGAGTCTCATTCCTAGCTACATTAGAGATTCTTCTGTAGCAGTAATCGTCTATGATGTTGTCAATCGCCAATCATTTTTGAACGTGCCTTGAATATGATATTTGGGTTTTTTTTTTTTAAATTATGTGCATTTTTGGAAAATTATGCAAGATTCTAAGGAATGTTCAGTTTAAACCAAACACAATAATATAATATTTCCAAAAATTTGAGAAAATATTCTCAAGAATATTTTTGATATACCAAATAATTTTTGTTATATTCCTATGAATGACATTCCTCATTCCCGGGAACAACATTCCATTCCCAGGAACTTAAACATTGGGAGACAAGAAAAGAAGACCCGCGTGGCATCTAGGCAAGGTCAAGGATGGCGGACGATGAGAAGGTGAAGGAAGAGGCATTGCAGATCATAAGACAATTCAGCGACAACCTTCCTCGTCTTGTTGTCTTTGATCTTGATTACACTCTTTGGCCTTTCGTTTGGTATCATATCTTCATGCTTCTATTATTTTTTCTCTTACACGCCTCTGCTAAAAAATTGTTTTGCATTAAAATTCTATAAAAAATTTGTGCTGTTATAATTTATCTGTGATGTAAATTATCAGTTTCTTTTGGTACCAATGATGACAAATGTGTAGTGATAGTTAAAAAGTGCAGCTTGGTGCATGAAACTCATGAAGGGTATAGGGAAGGGTTGGATTCATTCCGAGTCTAATTTAGGTTACCTTGCGTTTTTGCAAGATGTCAGATTAATTTCTGTGTTTTATATATTCATTTGTTGAATTTCTTTTGCCAAAGTCTGTTTGGATTCAGATGGGTATGTTTCGCAAGGGATGAGCTAGTTAAAGAATAGATACTCCCATGCCCTTAATATACATCTAGCACCACCCCCTGCCCGACACGGGGGCGGTGGGCTGATAAATGCAAGGAGAGAACCATCATGTAGCTTTTTTGGTGTTTGGGGTGGGGGCGTGGGGGGTGGTTCGGTGGGGGTGATAATTTCCTGAAGACATTCTTTCGGTTTACATAGGTGTATTTATTGATTTTTCCTTTCAAAGCCAATATTGTGCTATAAGGATCAGAAAAATAAAAAATAAATGCAGCCAGAAAGCTTTCGATGTACACAATGTTGAGGGGTGGAGAGGTGTGGTAGGGGGAATTGCCTGAAGACATTCTTTCAGCTTCATGAAAGACGAACACAATCTTATTTAGGTATTGTTTGTTGATCATTGGAATAGTGGTGGAATAGTTGTTTGGTATAATAATTATGATATTTCCTTTTCATAGCCAAGATTGTGCCGTATTTGATCTCAAGTTAAGGTTACTGGAACATTGCGGCATTCTTTGATTGATTGATGATGAAGCATAGAAAAGGTTGAATTTTGATGCCACACTTGGTGGTTACTCTTAATATGACAGCAACTTGGTGCTTAGTTCCCAACATTTTCCTATCAATGTTTTGCATCCTTTTCTGTTTGTTTGTTCTGCTGTAATTGATGTTAAGTATGCTGGGGCTGGGATTTTTCAACTCTAACCAGCAGCAAGCCATTTGCTATCAATTGAATTTCAGATTGTGTGAATGGGGCATTTGTGTTGCATGAACAAATTGTGCATTGTTGATTTGTCGATGTATTCTTTGTAATATGTTCCATTTAACTTCCGGGCTGCTAATCATATCCATAATTTCCTCTTAGTGCACTCTACTACAAGACACCGCATCTCTATCCTCACGCTAGGGGAATACTCTATGCCCTCAAGGACAAGGGAATCGACGTGGCCATTGCTTCTAGATCGTCAGCACATGACAAAACAACAACGTTTCTTGAAAAATTAGGTATCAGATCCATGTTTGTTGCAGAGGTGAGCCACTTCTATCTTATTTCTCTTTTTTATCCTTCTCTTTCTTTCTAGAATTCTTTCAAGTCAATTTTTATATTTCCCATATTCTTTGATTTATTCAATCTTTTCCTTTAACAATACGCACCTGGTTAATTAGAGCCAAAGATTAAATTCATGAAAAATGCAAAGATAGGTCCTTTTACTGGTTCTGAACGTGAAGGTGCAACTCTGCCTCTCCATCTCTATTATGCTACATCCTAGTGGGCTTGGACACTGTGTGGTATAAAAGAACTGAAAGAAAATCACAATCAATGAATTAGTAAATTATACGCGATAATCTTAATTGATATATGAAATCTAGTCCCTACACCATGCTGCATTTGATGTCATATTTGACCCAATAATGCACCTCTGCCTCGTTAACGTCATTTCCTTTTTCATTTCCCCCTTCCTTCTGGATAATGTAATGCAGGAGATTTTCCCTAGCTGGACACACAAAACGGAGCATTTTCAGAAGATTCATACAAAGACTGGTATACCTTATGAGTCAATGCTCTTCTTTGATGATGAGGATAGAAACATTCGATCGGTAATTTCTTTTCCCCTTGCAACTTATCTATGCATGATGAATGTATTACTAAATTGTCTGGGCAATAAAATCCTTTGCGGCAGGTCTCTAAAATGGGCGTGACGAGCATTCTGGTAGATGACGGCATAACCCTTGATGCTTTGAAGCAAGGTCTTTCAGAATATTCCCAGAAGTCCAGCAAAAACAAGTGAAAGTGATTTTTACATAATCATACTACTTAACATTCAGGATCTGGAGATGTTTTGATTATATCAACCAAAATTGATATACTGTCAATTGAGGAGACGCTTCATTTCTGCTGGACTTAACTGCTCGTGTTTTAATTTTAAGATTATGAAGTGTTAAGAAGATAGATGATAGTGTCAACATGTTATATAAATGAGTGTGCTTGTTCTCAGCTTGTTGGTTTCTTTCCAAAACTTGAGTCTATTGCTGCTACATTGTTGTGTAGTTGTAAAATTCATATGACTGTATGGACGGTTGGATATTGAATAAACGAGCATCTCCATATTTAAAAACTGATCACCACCTGATTTAACTTCGCGTCTAAGATAAATGAATCTAGGAGACTGGAACAAGATGAATCTTTTTTGTTGGAAATGTTCGAGCCACTATATGTTACTTTATTTGGTGCTAGATTTATGATGGTCAAACTCTTTTGGTTTTGTGAAGGGATTCGATCCAGAAATTGCAAGATTTGTAGTAAGCCAGTCTCAGGCATGGATGGTAATGCAGCAATGAGAAACTTATCATTTTCACCCTGCAGCTAAATGTATACATAAAACTAATTATGGAAAATTCTTGAGTTCGGTAGTCTGTCAACTTGCGGGGCCTGTGGGTCCCATACTGTGTGCGGGAATCATTGGGTCCGGCTCCCTGTATTATATGGGGTTATCAGGTTTACTGACAAATTTGCTTGACTAATAATGTCCAAAATGAGCCTGATTATACTATAGAAAAACAAAAGTTGCATACCCTTTGTTGATCCAGTCAAATATCTGCATATGTCCAAATCTGATGAGTAGTTGCTCTCAACCTTATAAAATTTGACCACTCTGTCTAAAAACTGAGATTTAAACATAGCAAAATGGGACACTTTTTCCTTCTTATTTCTCGAGTCTCAACAAATATACAAAACTCACTTATTGAATACTTGGTTTCACGTTCAAGTCTTACTAATAGCCTCGCTAACAATTACGATGAGGCTGCATAGATCTTACCTCCCTCATAATCTACATTTAATGAGATACTTGTGCGCTAGGTGTGACCTTCATCGCATGAAAATGGTAGAGTTAACATCAACAAAGGTTCAATAGTTTGTATGTGGCTTAGTTTATCAAACTTGTTACCACCATCAATCTTGGATATTAAATAAGGATAATATGACCATAATCAATCTTAATCAGTCCAAAGGATAATTTTGAGGTCAAGGGTGTTAAAGATGGTACAACAAAAGGTGTTTGTCATAGCTCAAAACATGATATAATCAAACCTAAGGCAAAATAGAGAAACTCCAAAGAATTTAAGAAAAGAATAAAATCTGAATTGCATTGCAGTTTGTACTCTCACTAGTGGAAAGGGAAACACTTTGAACATGAATGCTGTTAGACATATACAAACAAAGCACAATGGCTTTAAAATTCTATAACAAACACAACATTCTAAGAGGAGCTATTATAAGACTAGTTGCTCCTAATCGTATCTGCAGCTAATTGTTGAGAGCTCTCAAAGGTGATCTTTCATCAAGAATGGTTACGACTTTCTTTGTCACAGGAGAGGGATGAAGGTCCTTGTTCTCTTTGATCGGATCAAAGAATTCATCCTTCTTTTTCAAGTCTATCTCCAACTTATTACTGTCGAAAGTTTGAACCATACTTGCTAAAGTTTCCATCAGTTGCACGTCTTCCCCAGACAACATGCTGATTCGATCACATAATCGATCAATGTTACACAACAGGTTTTCCCTTTCTGATGACAAATTCATGATATCTTCAAGTTTACAGGTCAAGCTCTTGACCTCTAGTTGTTTTGCTTCTAATTCAGCTTCTAACTCTTCTCTTCTCACTTCTGAATTCAGCAGGGATTTTTCTAGTTGTTCCACTTTTTCTTGGAAGTCACTCAAATCGCGTTCCAGTTCACTGATCATCAAATTGTTCTCTTGAATTTCTATCTCCTTCAAAACCTCGACCTGCATGATCTTCTCCCAAGCTTCACGGAACAAGTTAATCTCCACCTGCATTTCTGATAACCTTGTTGCAAAAGAGCCGGTTGAGCTTTTAAATTCCAGCTCTAGCGACCTGACAAGCTGTTGAAGATCATCTACCCTCTGGTCTCTCTCTTGTACAAGGTGGTGGAAGCTTTCTTTCTCTTGCTTGTGGTTTCTTTCTGCATCTACTTGCGCCAAAATGGCTCCTTCAAGTTCTTTTCTCAGCCACTCTTGCTCCCAGCACTCTACCTCATCCTGAAGTTCCTCGGACATACTCTTCTTAACTCTTTCTGGCTCGAAAGGACAAACAATTTCGGCATTTCTAGTAAGCATTTCCTGGTTCATCATGTTGAGTTGTTCTTGGAGGCCACTTATGGTTTTATCTTTCTCTTCTATGATATGCACAAGGTTCTTCTTCTCTTGTTTAAGGTGGAGCTCAATCTCCGCTTCTGCAAGAAGAGAAGCTTCTACTTCTCTACGCATTTTACGGTTTTCTTCAAGGCTGGCTTTCAATTGTTCAGCAATAGATTTCCATATCTGCAATTCAAATTCAGCCTCATTTGCTTCACAGAATTTTTCAGCCAGTTCTTCATTTGCTCTATCCAAGGCATCTCGAACCTTGCTCAAGTCTCGTTTCATGCTTAGCAATTGCTCCTCCAATTGAACCTGAGACGCGTATGATTCATTGAGCATTTCCTTTTGCCTGTCAACTTCTTTTTGCAGAGGAAGCTGTTGTTCTTCGATAAACTTCAAGGACTCTACCTTCCTCGACAAGCACACCACCTTTTCACGTTCTTCTTCAATATCTTTTTGTGCTTTCATGAGTGCAGTATTCTTCATCTCCAGTTGCTTAGATAAAAGAGAAAGGCTCTCTTTACTCTTTTCGCGTTCTTCTTCAATATCTTTTTGCACTTTCATGAGTGCAGTATTCTTCATCTCCAGTTGCTTAGATAAAAGAGAAAGGCTCTCTTTACTCTCTTCTTTGTCTTTCACATCCATGCCAACGTGATCATCTACAAGCTTTCGTTGGGCCTCTCTGAATTCTGATCTCAATACCAGGAACATCAGAGAAGTCTCCTCATTCTGCAATTCCAACTGTAATATTAAAGAGTCACAAGCTTCAATCTCCCTTTTAAGTTCCCTTATAGTTGAGTTCCGGATCTCTAGTTCGGATCTGCATACACCGAGATCCTGCTTCAAACTCTCCAATTGAGAATGCCATTTAGCCTCATTATCTTCAAGAATTGTAGCACACTCTCTGTGCACTTGCTCCACCTTCTTCTTGAGTTCTTGTATAGAGATATTCTTGCTTTCTATCTCAGACTTGCTGCAGTCCAGGTCCTCCATTAACTTTTCTGACTGAGATCGCCATTCTGCTTCTTTGGCTTTGAGATTTGTTAAACATTCTCCATGCACTTTCTCCAGAGCTCGAAGCTTGTTTCGAAGCTTTGACAATGAAGAAGAAGCTCCTGCTTCCTGAATTCGAGCTTCCTGAAATTCTTTAAGAGAGCGAACCAACTCTTGTTTTTCCAGCTCTAACCTCCTGAGTTGGTATTCCATTTCTTTGGATAGTGTCTCCTTTGTTCCCAATGAACCCCTCAAAGATGCAATTTCTTTATCCCTCTGACTTGTCAAACTTTCAATTCTCGACTTGGCCTCCTCATATTCAGCAAGAACATTATCACAACATGTCTTAGATTCAGAAAGTTGAACTTCTAAATACTTTCTTTTGCTTTCTTCATGAGCTAGAGCCTGGTTGCACATCTGCAACCGGTTTTGAAGGCCTTCTGAAATTCTGATTTGAGAATCTAGGTTCCCCTGCAGTTTGGAAATCTCGTCAAGCAGTTCATCTCTCTCTTTCTCCCACTCTTTCTCTTTCACCTTAAACTGATGGCGAAGCTTTTCATGGGCTTCCTCTAAATGATTGAACTGTTCCTTCTTCCATTTCAGCTGATCCTCAAATTTCCTGCTTTCTTCCTCTAAACTCTGCAACTCGTCATCTCTCTGTCTCAATTCTTTGGATACTTTTGCTGTTTTCTCCGCTTCTGAGAACTTCTTCTGTGAAACAGATACGAGTCCCTTAAGCCCTTCAATTTCTCCTTTCAGTAAACAAATTCGCTTCTCTTGATCCGTACACTTTTCGTTTGCCTCTTCTAAAGCCAAAGCTAACAATCTATTCTCTTCTTCATACCTTTGGACCTTTTCATCACACCTGGCGCGCAGCTTATCGTTTGCAGAAGAAAGCTGTCGAATGATTGCTTCTTTTTCTTTCAAATTAGACTTGAGATCTTCAGAAAACTGCTTTGTAGATGAGATTTCATCTTTTTTTTCATATAACTCCTGAGTTAACTTCTCAACTTTTGATGAAGCTTCCCGGATCTTAATAAGCTGCTCATTATTGGCTCTTTTTAGGCTTTCAGACAATTCTACTTTAATTCTGAATTCTGCCTTGAGCTTTTCAATCTCAGCTTTAGCTTCATCTAGCTCTTCATATATTGCTTCCATTTACTCCACCTCACAATTTCTTTCCTATGGAACCTGCTTCGAAATGGAGAACAGATTACTTAGCTTGAATAGCTCAGAAAATTCAGCACAGATTAATTGCCTACAGAAGGATCTAGTTGCTCAAAAGCTCTTCAATTCGGCTGCGAAAGTGACAGGCTGTGAGTCTGAATGTGGGGCCCACACCTGTGGGGTCCACATACAATGTGTCACAGCCGAATCATCCAACAACCGGACAAAAGTCCGACTCCTAGCTGCTATCAACAGACCGCACACACAGTTGTCAGAAACAATAAAACTTTGCCCATAAATATCAAATTAACTTCTTGGAATAAGCTTCTACATCATATGATGTAATCATGGTATCATTTCCACCACGTGAGATAAGGGTTGGTTCGATTTGGTTAATAGTTATATAACAATTACGAGATGCATAAAAGTGGTGTTTAAACATCGTAATTCCAAACTAATATCTTACTTATTGAAAAGACAACAAATTCTTTAATAGTTTCAGCAACATTTTACCTAGAAATGATAAGTATATTAACAACAAATGGAAGTGGAGAAGAAGATGATAAATATTGTATCTAGGACATCAAAATTCAACTGTTAAAATATGAAACAAACAATGCATGCTATATATCTGTAAGGTTGGAACATTTTTTCTCATTTACTACCTCCAATATTCAGGAAAAGACAATCTTAGAACTCTACAAACAAATTCTCTTAACGATAATTATTCGTCATATCCAACAACGCGACCTTTGTTTAGATTAAAAAAATTAATGAAATTCAACGAACAATATTATGCCTCTGATCTATGACAGAAAAAACAAGACATTTAATCCAAATTATCATTGTACATTTTTGTTGGTTTTGTGGAGTATTTGTCATGCAATTTATCTAAATTATCTACCACAGTGAGAGAAAGGAGCTATAACAAATTTCTGGCTTTGTGAGCTATGCCAAATACCAAAAATTACCTAGTCCTTTCTACTCTATCCTATGACCTCTCTCGAGGCAAGGTAAGCTGCTCGCTTCGTTGTGCGTGCCTTTCCAGAATTCCGAGTGCTCAAACAAGACTAGTGTCGTAAGCGTAAGAATAACTGTCTTGGAACACAAATTGACTAACTAAATTGGTTACCGAAAGTTATTATTTGAATCACGACGCTAACTTATGAATTCTTCTCACTGTATTTGTCACATTAATGTAGGACATCGCACAAAGGGCAGTCACAAATTTTACAATCAAATTCAATAAATATCGATAAATCTATAATCCACAACGTAAATTATCAAGAGAAAAAACTAAAACTGAAAATGCACCATAAACAAGTCATGAAAAAAAAAAAACCCAGATAATTAGCACATAAATACATTTGACCCAAGAATAAACTCAACGAAAAATAACTAATAACACACTGAAGTTGAAAGATTATACTTACAAAAACAACTAGTACATTGATCAGCTGAAGCAGAAACTCCTACTGCATTACCAAAGAAACAGCACAAATATTAGGAAAAAGAAATGGAAATTTTACACGTTTGTGAGAGTTTAGTTTGCTCAAATGGTTTTCTTTCTTGAAGAAGATAAAGAGAGAATGGGTAAAAAAGTGAAAGAAAAGTGAAGGAAAAAGAATAGTTTCGAGATAGATAGCCGTTGGGGTTTGAATTGTTGTTGACAGAGATTGTGGGAAGTTAGCAAGTTACCGTTTGTCGTTTTAACACAACTATTAGACCCAGTCCACTGTTTGTCGGCCCAATGTGTCTCCTTAGTCACGGGTCAAAACGTCCGTGGGTTCTACATTTTACACGCTCTGAGGTGGGCCCCGCATATTATGTCTGGGATGTTAAATATCCAAGACATTTTAAAGATTTTTTTTTTCTAGTCACTACAAGGTGAGATTAGGATCATCAAAACAATGCAAGATTAAATTTATTGGATGGATCTGGTGTCACTTGATTTGTTTCCTAGTCATTACGAGTTGAGATTTGGATAATCAAACACTACAAGATTAAATCTTAACCATTCATTTTAAAATTATTATTATTATTATTTATTTGTAAAGAAAAGGCAAAGAAAAAGTGATTTTCTGAATGATTGATTGAGGTTTGATATTGCAATATTAAATGGTCTAGATTTTACCTTCTAATGACTAGGAGATAATGAGACTTGGAGAGGACCTAAATCTAAGTATGCTTGCTGGAGTTATCAGAAATTAAACTATTTGTGAAAAATAAATTTTGTGACAAGAAAAAAAACTAAGGGCTTGTTTGGATTCAAAATTCCATCATTTTCTTTCTAAATCCCCAATTTGAACACACCCTAAGACAATATACATGTATATATATATATATATATATATATAATTGAAAGTGGAAATCAAAATAAAAAGAAAGGAATATTGAAAATATTATTCTAGTATTTTAATTAGTTCTCTCCAAATAAGAATTAAAGATTTATGTTGTACACATTGGTTTTAGACATAGGGTAGGGAGTGGAAATGATTTAATGACTAGGCCAACAACTAACCGTAACACCATAGACTTTACACAATCCAACAACATCAAATGATCCTTAAAAAAAGAAGCAAAATTAATTATATGAAGAGTTGGTTAGTAAAAATAACTTGAATTCGGATTTTCAGAATAGATAATTAATTTTAAAATGATTGTAATTTATCGTAGAAAGTTTGAAATTCTAACCCTTTTTTTTCGTTTGAAAATAGATTCATATAGTTTTTCAATCATATATTTATTGGAATTCATCCCTTGTAAAAGTAACTATGACAACACAATGTTGATTCTTTTAGCTCTGTATGAAATTATGACAACACATTCTTAAGTGTACTTCCTTGTATACTTGGGCTTTTTTTTTTTTTTCCTTTTTACTCTTTCCCTTTGCATTTTCGTGACTCCAAACACGTTAATGATCTAGGGACACTCCGGTCTGATTCATGACAGTGACAAAAAAATAATAATTAGTTTTTTTTATAAAAAAAAAAAAAAACTAATTTCATCAGAGCTAGATTTTAGGGCAATCTTATTAAAGAAGTGGCCTAGGGAGCTTAAGATTTTGGAAATTTTGAATATTTAGTACTAGACACTTATAAGTCGTTTTATATCAAATTCATGTTTTTGGGAATCAAGTTATTTGGTAATTAAATTTTCTTTCAAAAATTAAATCAAAAGATATCTAGGATGGTATCAAACAAATTACTACGAAAAAAATGCTAGCTTGTTTGATCAAAGAAATCAGTTTGACCAAAAAGAAAATCAGATTTCATATTAACACGAATATTCCAGAACAAATAAGGCATCTTGCAATGGTATACTTATTTTATCTATATAATTAATTTGACATGAAATTTTATGATAGAAATAGCTCCAAGTTTTCCACTTAACATAGCATATATTTAGTTAGTTATGAGTCAGTCTAAAACACGATAGTTATTTATAATTTATTTGGCTTGTGAAAAGTATAAATTACCCTTCTCTTGCTTTGCATTTACATCATTCCCTCATGGCTTCAATTCATTGGACATTTACTATATGTGAAGTTAAAATACATAAACAACGATTTAAAATAATTGTCGTTTTATAGATTTTTCTGTTAATAATAACGTTACGCACTTCCAAAAAAGCAAAATAATGGAACAGTCCCTACTCCAGCTATCTTGGCCTTGTTCCCGTACATAATTATAACATCGCTATTAGTCAAGATTTCCAAAAATCTTATGCTTTGTTGCAACTCATCCATGTCTTCAAGTCTATTTCCATTGAAGTACAACACAAGCTCTCAATGATAATGGCTATTTATGGATGGAAAACCACATGTGCCTTATCTCTTAATATTCCCTGTGGTGTCGTTTGACATCCTTTTTTCGTGCACATTACAATTATCAATCACCAAAATGTAAAGGCTGTTGTTTTCAAGGGTATGGTCTAAAAGTAGTGAGGGTAAAATTATTTTTACGAAGTTGTAGGTTTGACGCTTTTTATTATTCTGAAGTTTTGTCCTTAACTGATTTGATACATGTATGGGATATACCGCTACCAGTGGCGGATCCAAACATTCGGAATCAGGGGTGCACAATTGACACTTCGAGTTAGAGGTTAATAATTATGGACAGAGAAAACTTATCTATGCATAAATATGGTCATTTCTCTACAATGTCTTCCACCACCTCTAAAAATTCAATCTTTTCACCACCCAAATGAGTAAATCACCTTACAGAGCTATAGAATTATTAGCAGCTATATAGAAACCAAGATTCTTCAACCCCCCCAACAAGAATCTTTGTACATACATATGTACAAAGATTGAATTTTTTCTAGTAATTTCAAAAGATTTTTTGGTGGGGTTAAAAAAATAATAATTTTTTTCACTTCTCAACTTGCCTTATTTAGTACAACCAAAACTGATCTATAATAATCTATCTGTTATGAAATATTGATATGTGGATATTCACAATAGACGTAAGCAGCTTACAAGTAGTATGCAAGTAGTAGCGTAAGCAGCTTACAACCAGCTAGCTTGCAACTAACCTGCATCAGCAGCTTGCAACCAGCTTGCATCAGCAGCTTGTGTAGCAACTCGCAGCCAGCAGTCAGCTTTTGATTTGCAGCTGCTTATACTGCATCAGCGCTTGCGCAACCAGGAGCTTCTGAAATTCTATAAATAGAGAAGTTCTATTAAAATGTAAATAATTCATAATTCATAACCGAATAAGAGTTTCAGTTTCTTCTCTATACTATCTGTTGTCTTTTGCAGTTATTTTATAACACGTTATCAGCACGAGTCTCTACCGTTGAGTTACTTGGTAGAAAGTTATGGTGAGAATGAAATCTTACTCTTTGAATATGAAAAAGAAAACCTTGCCGCAGTTTTGAAACTATTTCAGATGGAGGTATGAATATTATACCCTATTTATATCATTTATAGAAAAATATTTTTCATTTATTATCTTATCCTTGAAGGATTGAAATTTACATTGTTATAATGAAAACCCCATTAGAATTTATAGAAAGCCAAATTGTTAGTTGGCTTGATACCATTCCCTGAAGTGAATGAAATTAAAATTTCCAGATGTGAATTGAAATTAGATTCCCCGAAGTGAATCGAAAATTGCATTCCCTTAAGTGAATGAAATTAAAGTGGATAAAATTATATTCCCTGAAGTGAATGAAATAGAAGTTCCTTGAAGGAATATAATTGAAAATTCCTTAAAGTGAGTGGAGTTAAATTCTCTGAAGCGAATGGAATTGATATCCCCTGAAGTGGATGATATTTATTTTCCTGAAAAAAATAACATTATATTCCTTGCAGCAGATGAAACTATATTCACCGAGGTGAATAAAATTGTGTTCTCCAAAATGAATGATATTGCACTTCTTGAAGTAACTGCAATATTCACACATTAAATTGGTCATAGTCGTGACCGTGGTTGAGATAATATGTCTACAAACAATGCTAAGGTTGATAGTCCTCACCACCAGAAGTGGAATAATGAGGAAAGGCATGAGAAAGCATGAACAACTATGACATTGACATTTGTGGTATGAATACGCATTGAGTATACCTATTGTACGCTTGGTCCAAGGCACATGTACTAACTATTTAGTTTTACCAATCTAACTTGCTCCAGCAGAGCTAATATAACATAACCTTGTGGCCCATAATTTCGAATCGTGGATTCATTATATTTTAGCAAGTCCAGAAGATTTTTGCTAAGATTAAAGATATTTGTCGAAACGAATATCTTATTGAGACCACAAATGAAGGTGATAAGAATATCTTTGCATTTTTTTTTTGAATCTATGCCAGAAGCATGTATTTCAAAATTCTTGCTCTTTCTTATAGGCTGTATCATACAATCATACGAGCAATTAAATCACCTCTTGTGCAAAAATGAATATATCATAATCCAATTGTTCTCATGGTTTGACATAATCAACTTGGTTACCTAGGGCAGTATTCATATCTCGAACCCCTAGTTGATGATCATGTTAAAACACGCTTTGGTGCTTTCTATTTAATTAGAACTTTTTCCCTTCATTAAATGAACAGAAAATCGCTACCTAAAGTTAGCGTGAGATATTTGAGAGGAACCTGAAGTTCCCTGTGATACATCTTTGATATCTCAATATAATATATGTTGGAGGACAATATTATTATCTCATTTGAATATGAGGAATTAGCAATGTGAACTTGAAGTTTATAGAATTATTTATTTGCATAGTATTACAAATAATTTACCAGCTGCAAAGAATATTGTATCACAATATTTACTATGAATGTGTCAACACAAATTGTTGTCCCAGAAGGACATATAGTGAGCGCCATAGTATATGCATCTGAAACACGCTAGAAACATGGTGTATCTGTCGGTACAAAAGATATTATACCTTTGAAAAAGGGAGAACACATGGAGACAAATCTAGGAATTATGAATCCTGCAGATTCTATATCTTGAAGGAGCACGACAGAACTAGCAAAACCAACTGACGTTGGTAAATGCACAATCCCTGAAGAGATTGAAGAATAATTGGTCCCTGGAGAGACCACAAGCTTGTAATAAAGCGATGAGGATCCTAAACCACAAAGTGTGGATGAATGTCGACAAAGACTTGATCAGTCAAAGAGAGAGAAGCAATATAATGGGAACTTAGCTCACATGACAAATGTGAAATTCTCGTATGTGAGATTGAGGGGGAGCATTGTGAAGCAAACCCTATGTCATTTTCAATCTCACAACGCTTGGATACTTGCAAGTAGTGTACCGTATAGGTATCTATCCCTTAAACTGCTTAAAGATTCGCAAGGAATGGGTTAGTATGCTATGTAGGTATGCTTCGGCTTATATCCTCATATGGTAACTATAATACCATTGTTAATGTTTGAACGAGTTCCTATGCTTCGTATAGAAATGGCAATAACTTACCGATATAAATCACGTGATATTGATATTGAAGTTCCTGAAGAACTTATTATGCCTGAAGCATATGATATTGAAGTTCTTGAATAACTTATTATGCCTGAAACATATGATATTAAAGTTCTTGAAGAACTTACTATGCCTGAAGCATATGACTCAAAATCCTGGGAAATATAATCGATTACAAAGATCTTTGTACAAATAAAAACATTCTAGAAGAATGTGGTATAACCTTCTTAGTATATGTTGATATTTTGTTTATCATATATCATATTAAGAAGTATTATCTCCTTGTAGATCTCTATTTGCTATCAATTGCTTATTGTTTTAAAATTTTCAATTATTACTGAAATATATGCTGATAATTCTTGAATGTCATAAAAGCTCCTGAAGAGCTTATACCAGTGAGAGTTTATCGACCTAAAGATCGAGTACTCACTGACAAGATAATATTCTATGGAAAGCATTAGAATGATAAAGATTATATGATTACTGTCCTAATATTGAAAAGGACGCTTGGGAAGATAATGAGATAATTATTGGTCTTAAAGTAACATATCTCAGTCCTATTGATCGACTAATGTATTTTGCTAATAATAGAAGGCCATAAAATTGTCCTCTATTAATTTGTTAGCGAAATATAGTGCAGTTCCAATATGAAGGTAATGGAATGAAATTAAGCACATGTCGTGCTATCTATGTGGAATATCAAATGTGGACTTATATTATCCAATAATGTTGATCTTATCATAGTCAACCCTGCAGGTGCTGACCATTTATTTGACTCCCACAAAGAAAGATCATAGACAACTCATGTATTTACTTGTGATGACAAGTATAATATGGCTCTATGAAACAAAACATGAGTGATGTTGAGACGCCCAAGATCATTACCGTACACTTACTAACTGTTGCATCCACTATTTGCGCATTTTCATTGTGCATTACTTGTTACTTTATGTGGTCAATATTCATTACGTTTTTCAACCACTTATTTTCTTCGAATTAGCATTTTTCTTAAATCATATTAATTATTTTAGGAATGAGAAAAATGTACATTTGAGTAATTAGTGTTAAGAGCACCCGTTTAGAAAATATTTTATTGAAACTAGTGAATAGTATTACGTAGTCTAACTTTATATTTTAGTTAGCTAGATTTTTAAATTGCATTTTAAACTTAATGGAATAAGTTTTGAGGTATTACCTAAAGACTAAATCAGCCCCACTTAATTAATATACCCCTTATACACCACATACATACATATAGCATAGAAAAAAAGCCCCAAATAGTGCCCCCCAAACCCGACAGCCCCATAGGAGAGGAAGGAGATAATTTTGCTCATCAACTCTTGGATTCAAGCCCTTGCAAGCTAGGAGCAAGTGTTTTTGTGTGTCCTCTAGCATCCTACAAGCTCCTACACACTTGTGGTAAAGGATTTTTGCATTCTTTTGTGTATATAAAGTTTGTATCAAAATGTTAAATTTCTAGATTCGTTGCTATTGGCTTATGATATGCTCAAATCTTGTTATATATGATGCGTACATGTTGTAGAAACCAAGTTTATGTCATTGTTTCATTTTTTAAACGGTTAAATTCGTTGGTTGATTTTAGGGTGTAAATAATGACAAAATTTAGGGTTTTGAGGAAATGAGCAATATAGCTTGATTCAATGCTTCAATTAGTTGCCTTAGATGTTAATGATGGTAGATTAATGGCCCCATGTGGTTTAATTTCTCAGAATTTGGCTAAAATGCAAAATTGGCGACTTTTAGAAAGGGGTTTTGGGTGTAATGCGAATCCGGGTTAATTTGGTCATCACATTTAGTGTTCTTAGGCTATATAGGAGATAGATATGCTTTTCTAAACCTCAGTTGAGTTCCGGTTAGGGTACTTATAGTGTAAATGCATAAAGAGATAAATTCAAACTTTTCGGGTAATTGTGATTTAAAGTGTGATTTCAAGGTACTAAGTGGTGTCATTAAGTGTCAATAGGAAGGTAGTATAGCTTGGTTGCGTATCTTGAACTTTGTATTCCGTTTGGAAGCTAATTAGCCTTGGTGAACAAAGGGGTTTTGGGTCAAACGTAAATCCGGGTGAATTTGATTGTTATATTTGGTGTTCTTAGGGTAAGTAGGGACTAAATGTGCTTTTCTAACTATTGATTGAGCTTTGGTTAAGATACTTGTAGTACAAACGTGCAAAGGGGTAATCGGGGCTTTTGTGGCTAATACGGGTTAATGAATGATTTCAAGGGTTCTAAGTGTGTCATAATGTGTAACTAGAAGATTAGAATAGTTAGTTTGTGAATCTTGAGCCTTAGCCTTCGGTTTGGAGTTAAATGACTTAGGATAACAAAAGGGAAAAATGCGGGAATTGGGTGTTTTGGCACTTGTATTGTAAGGTAGTTGCTTGTAGTGTATTTGAATACATTCTAGAGTATATTTGAGCTTTTTGTAGAGTTTCGTGAAAAATGTGTTGATGACCCCTTTGTGCACATATAGTTATTTTCATATTTAATGTTTAGATCTTGTTCTAATGTTTATATTGCTTGTATTTTGTTAAGATCAAATTCTAATAGACATTGTATGCTAAGTGAGTAGGACTATAAGGATAGCTCATCTAGTTATATGATTATTGATTTTTGTAAATACGAGTAATTGGAATTTATAACTTATAATCTTAACTTGACGGTATTTGATGTTTTTAATATCTTCTATGCTGTCTAATGATATGGTAAGGTGAACTTTGTAGCCAATTGTACGTGGAATATGAACTTGTATGAATAAGTGATTATAAATATAACTTCTATTGTTGTAGGGTTGAGTTAAGTAAGAGTTGAGTTGGAATTGATATAGTTAATTGCTAAACTTATATGAACACCCTAGGGTTATATATTCGCGCTAGTTCGGGAAAGTTGAAGTAAATCGGAGCTATTCTTTTGCGTGCTTGGCTTAATCCAGGTGAGGGAGTCTTCATCCTTATGTGCATAATAGTTTATTTACTTGTACATAGATTACGCGTACTTATTGTCTATATATTGTGTGTGAGGGCAACCTACCTTGTTGTCCCTCAATCATGTGTTTATTGATTTATTCTATTGTTATCATCCTGAGTGCATTACATCATGGTTGCGCAACTATTTGAGCATGGTAGTGTCGTGGAAACCGGGCGGCATCGGGCTTGCCGGTCTACCTCGGCTACCATGGTTGCCCAGTCTCTCTCTCGCTTGGGATGCCACCCAAGGAGATTGGGTCGTAGGATTTTGGGGTACATCCGGAGTACACCCAACATGGAGTTATAAGGGGATGTCGGCTTATCGTTATCAATGATATTATTCTTCGGATTTTTGTTCGTGGTTCGTGGTTTGAGAATTGGATTATTCAGGATCATCGAGATAATATCCTTTTTATTGTGTGGTATTTCATTGAATTATTGTGTCTATTTATTGTATAATACATGTATTTGTTGCATTGCACGAACCCCGAGATACTATTCCCGTTTCCCTTTCCTCACTGGGCATACGTGTTTGGTATGCTCACCCTCGTTGCTAACAATTTCAGGTAAAACAAGTTCGGCTTCCCTTGAGCCTGTTGAGGACAAGACTCGTCAGACTTCTTAACTATGTGATACCTTGCTGCTAATTTTTGTGGATACTTGTATATGCTTCGTGGGCCTTAGCGCCAAGTAGATGTTAGTTGCTTATAGTCTATTTTGTGACCTATGGTCTTATATATATTCTCGGCCTTTTGAATGTTGTAAAGTGTCGTAGGTTTAGCCAATATGTTTGGCAGGATTGTAAATGACTGTAATAACTTAATGTACTTTCGCTATATGTCTTTCATGCATGCTTGGGTGTGATAAGTAGATGACTGACGGTCTCTAATTACAAGAAGGGTTTATAGACAAGGTTAGAGTGGCGTGATAAGTGATTTTATAACATAGTTTTCAATGGTTGAATCCCACACGTGCTTGTGTGCTTATCTTGATGTTTTATCTAAGGCCCGAATGGCCTTGAGACGGGGCATAGCTGGTTGGTTAGAGTTGGATTTGTAGGAGGATGTTGGATTTATGGTTTTGTGATTATATTCGGTTGTTCGCAGGTTATCGGTTAGTTCTATAAATAGGGGAGACTCCGTCCGTTTTCTCTCATTTTTCGTGACTTGGGATTGGGATCGGGTTGTATATAGTAGATTTGTAGAGCCCCTGTTTCCGTGAGCGAACGGGTTGTTACAGCTGCTATTTCAAATCATGGTGAGATTGTGACAATTCATGAGGCTAGTTGAGAATGTATATGATTAAGATTTGTCATACAATACATTCGGGAATCATGCAGTTTACCTTTCAAAAAAGCTAGTCTCATTAAAGGTGGCTATGGTGACATGATGAAACATATTTTGTCAAAATATTTCTACACATATGAATTTCAAAAGAATGGTATTGTTGATATTCAACAAGTACAGTCAAGTGAAAATCTAGCAGATTTGTTCACTAGAGCTTTACCGACAAAGATGACAAATGACATACTCAGAAGTGTAGAATGCATCGCCTAAAACATCTGTCACCATGACGCATGTTGCAATTAGGGGGAGAAGATATTGATGCATTGTACTCTGTTTCCTTCACCAAGGTTTTTCTCTCACTGGGTTTTTCCTGGTAAGGTTTTAACGAGGTAGGGCAAATATGTTTGATATGATATAAATATGTCGAGCTAAAGTTCTTTTTCATAGATGAACTCCAGATGGAAGTAAAACAGATGTTCATCGAAGATTGATTTTAGTCAACTCAAAGAATACTCTTGATATGCTCAGATGAGGGGGAGACAATTACATTTTGTACTTTTTTTCCCTACGCCTAGGTTTTATCCCACTGAGTTTTCCTAGCAAGGTTTTTAATGAGATAGTAGTGCAGCTTATAATAAGAAATGTACTCTTTTTCCTTAGTCAAGTTTTTATCCCATTGGGTTTTCTTGACGAGATTTTAATAAGACATATTCTTATAGTGAATATCCAAGGGGGAGTGTTATGAAATATTGATATGTGGATATTTACAATAGATGTAAGCAACTTACAAGTAGCAGCTTAAGCAGCTTACAACCAGCTAGCTTGCAACCAGCCTGCATCAGCAGCTTGCAACCAGCTTGCATCAGTAGCTTCTGATTTGCAGCAGCTTGCAGCCAGCAGCCAGGTTTTGATTTGCAGTTGCTTATATTGCATCAGCACTTGTGCAACTAGGAGCTTCTGAAATTCTATAAATAGAGAAGTTCTATTAAAATGTAAATGATTCAGAATTCAGAAATTAATAAGAGTTTCAGTTTCTTCTCTATAATATCTGTTGTCTTTTGCAGTTATTTTATAACACTATCATAATTCATATGCATACTAACAAAAGAATAGTTGTTGCTTTTCACTTTTTTTCACAGATAAACAGACACAAAAGCACATATGGACACCAAACAGTCAATTTATCACAAACTTTACCAATTAAACAACAATTTTTCACCAGTTACCCTCAGTTTTAGATTTTGGTTGTATATATGTACCTTAGTTGCAGCTGTGAGAGGCAGGATTGGAGGAGGGAAAAAGGAGATTAAAAGTAGTATTTTTAATGAAAAGTTGTTCTGACCCAAAAAAAAAAAAAAGTTGTTTTTTTATGGTTTTGTATCTCACAAGCAAGGCAACAACAACAACATTTTGTTTTTTTATAATGTAAAATTACAGTTATACCCTTCACAAAGTGAGGGAATGCACCCCTAGTGTCTAGGTGGGTCCGTCCTTAACCGCTATACTCAAAAGTTTATTAATTAATGATTAAATTTTACCAACTGAATTATCATATTATCCAAGAAAGAGAGGCTGGTCTGCTTATGCACCCGTCTTGTTCAGTTTCCTTTATTCTCCTTTTACTTCTCCATCTTCCTCTACATACAATACTAATTTTTTTTTTCTTTCATTAAATAGAATTGATACAATGACTAGATATTGTCATGACTCGTGATATTTTGTTTGAAATAGTAAAAAATTCCTAAATTAAAAATAGTAAAATCATGCCGATAATCTTGACCAAGTTGTCTGCTCGAGGGACTCGTGTTGTCAAAAATAGTAATTATTTTTTATTTATTTATTTTATAACGATAAATTTATTTTAAATAAGATTATATTAAATTTATTTCAAGAAACTCAAACCACATGGGCTTGGACTTGGGCCTTGGCCCACATGATTGCCTTGCTATAAATTTTATGACACAGCAACGTGTCCCCACGCTACTTGTAAATTAAAAAGATCAGATAATATTTGTAATAGAATAACATAAATTTAAATTTAAAAACTTTAATTATAATAAATTATTGTCTAGACTCTAATCACTTTATCCAATTCTTGAGGACAAATCAGTCATTACATTATTTAGTGATTGACTCGCGTCCGATATGATGTTTCATGTTAGTGCATCGACAAATGTTAAGGTTCATGTACGTTTGTGGCTTTTAACTTGTCCACGTTTACCTAGCGCTATTTTACGTGCATTTCTCTCCAAGTAGTAATTAATGTGCGGGTGATGATAAGGAACCTTGTAAAAACTATTACATTTTAAGCCCCTAAATTTTGCTAATTTCAACAATTAAGTCCTCGAGCTTTTGATTTCATCAAATAACTCCCCAATTACCTAACTTAGCTTCACTTTTGAGCTACATCCTTCAGATTTTTAGCTCTACATCTGTTTGTTGAAAAAGATTAAAAATCTATATGAAGAGGGAAATCTAGGTCATGTCATGTGTGTTTCTTTGAAAAAATACACTTTTTTATATGACACTACATGTAAAATATTATTTTTCGAATAGGGAAAAATATGAATTGGACTACTCAGAAAAATCTCTTATATAATTGTATATCCCAAGACAATGATAACCGTGCTTTTTCCCCCCGAATCATCACTGGCCTAATGACATGATTTTCCCCTAGTCATCATTCTCATATTAAGGCCCCAACCAGTACAAAAATAATTAAGTAGTCATGGTTGGAGATGGTGACCGAATTGAATATGATGGGCGGAGGAAAGGTCAATGGAAGAAGAAAATATTAAGGAAAGGAATAAATAAAAATTCAAGAGTTTAATAAAATAATTAAGTAATAATCAGAAGAAGTTCTGATTTTGAATCACGATTTTAATTTTTATTATAAAAAAGAAAAAGAAAAGAGAGAATAAATAAAAATTAGAGATACGAAAAAAGGTAAAAAAAAATCAAAAACAATAAAGTGGATTTAGTAGGTGGCTTTTACTATTTTTTCTTCTTGTCTGAGCACATGAAATACACGTCTTCATTTAAATACATTCCAAACTTTCTTTTTGTCGTAAATGAAGGCGTTCTATTAAAACCAATTCTACTTAGGGAGAGATTATGGTACAAAACAGATGAAAGCTCTGTTGTAATATTCTAAACTTTTTTTTTTTCTTCCAAATCGATGGGCTTAATTGCCAAATGATTTGGAAATTGAAGACTTATTTATTGAAATTGAAAGTTTGAAGCCTTAATTGCCAAAATTATAAAATTTCATGAGCTTAGAAGTCATTAATCCTTACAAAATGTTTAGGCCAACTCCAACAGCTTCTCTATTTTATTTTTCTACGTGTAGAGATTTTGAATCATTTATCTATATTTATATATTTTCTATTTTAATTTCACTCTAACAGTTTTTCTACATTTACTCAATCTTTATTTTTAGAGAATTTGTAGATGATCTCTACATGTGGAGATGGTGAACCCAATTGTAAAGATCATCTACAAATTTTCTATATTGTAGAGAATTTGTAGAGATACTGTTGGAGACAAAAGTCTTTAAAAATATCTCTAAATGTAGAAATTTTGCATTTTTACATAATCTACTAGAGAAGGCCTTAGATCATAAAAATCAATTATCTTTAAACCACTAATTAAACCATCGTAGATCATAAAAATCAATTATCTTTAAACCACTAATTAAACCATCGAGATAAGCAACAAATCAAATCAATTTTTTTTTTTTTTTGGGCTAAGCCAAGGAGCAAAATATTTCATTTAACATGAAAGTACGTAATTTGGTACAAGGAAGTCAAGCGACCAATACAAAAGAGAAACAATTAAGCAAACTAGCCAAGAAAAAAAAAAGGTACAATAAAATTCAAGATTATATTATAAAGCGAAAACAATCTAAAGACTACAACCGAGGGGAAAATCAAGTCAACTTTTGCTTAGAACTCATCAATAATAGACGAATGCTCTAGGAAACTTCCTTAACATAAGTAATACATTTATGTTCTATCCTGATATGCACATAAAATAATAGAAGTATGCAATTATTAAAATGTTCAAAGAGAAAAAGAAAACATTCATTATCAAGATATTTGTCACAAAAATGGAGTATAAGAATTGGGGAGGACCACCAAAAGAGATTATCAAATATTACTATAAATAACACAAGGAAAGAGGTTGAAAGATAACTAATTCATTTCATTGCTAAATTTGTTATTACTTGTTGGATCTATACTCGAGCTAACTTACTAATTTTTTTGTCCGAAGAGGACCGCGAGAGATAACCCCCGTCATCTATTTTCTTTATTTGTACAGGACCTCAACTTAGACAAAAGCTAATAAGCCCTCAACTCGACTCGACGAATTGCGTATCCAACATGTCCCATCATGTGTATTATTATTATTCTTACATCAATGAAGAAAGGGAAATGTAACATCTATTTCTTTGTCTTTTGATAGACTATGGCACATGTCCATGGCCGAAATGGTGAAAGAAAAGCACAAAAAGCTAATCTCTTGGTCAGGCAAGTGGGCTTGATGATGCAACTTTTGGCTAACACTTTGTTTTGGTAGATTATTTCCTTTAATACAACTGGCCATTTGTCCAAAAAAAAAAAAAAATATACAACTGGCCACATTTGGTATTACTTTCCATCAGATTTACCAAATTTTCACAAGCTTGATTGATATACATCTCAAAAGACCCACTTGCATATAGCAAACTTCAATTTTCTGATCATATATTAGGTGGAAAAATAGAGCTGATCCTACTGTTAGGTAAATACAAGTTGCAAAATTCCATAGTTTATGCTTTGATTGTTCATTCTACATGTGCTTCTTATTTCGATTGAACCGCTCTAGTTGTCTCTAGTCAACCAACTCAATTACAAATTGGCTTGCTAGAAAATGCATATCGTGAATCATTTAGGGCGTGGACGAGAAACTTGTTCGTGTCTCAAGTTTAAATTATTAAAGAGGCTATGTTGTTGAGGTCAATTTCTTTAGGTCTTGTACCTAACTAATTTAGACTATATCTCTTTAAAATAGGATCATGTGTTCAGGATTTGAACCCTAATTTTGAAAAAACTTGCTAGAGGTTTTCACATCAGAAAAAATATATGTGTGCTCTAAAGGCTAAGGATCCATTTGTTTGCAGGAAAATAACTTGATAAAAGAAAATGTGTACAAAGAAAAATATTTGTCAAATATTTATGGTATTTGATTGTTACACTTAAAAATAATTTTTAATGAGAGATTTTTAAAAACACACATTCACCTATATATATATACTCATGCACACACGGACACACATGCATGTATTTATGAGTGTGATGGGTGAGGGGAGGAGGGAGGGGGGGGTGAAGTGTAGAGTGGAAAATGTTTTCATCACCTAAATTATCATAAAATATTTTACACTCATTATAACTAGTTTTATTTTTTTTAATTGAGAGAAAGTATTTTTTAATTCGCTTATTTTATGATGTTACCAATCACTAAAAAATAAACGAAGCCTAAAGCTCAAAAAGAACCTCCTGGTTAATGCATCATTGGATCCCAACTGCTTCTTGCAATTACAAAAGCGACATTCAAATCATGAATTTTCCTAATGACAATATTCAAATCATGCGGTGCCTAAAAAAATAAAGGTACTATGAATTTTCCGACAAAAAAAGAAAAGAAAAGAACAATATGAATTTGTACTAGTGTAAAAGCAGTGATCATATTGCGGCTAGCTTCTTGTTAACGACAAATATTATTCAAAGCTGCCGTCCATTAACTTGTATTACAAAGAGGTTCAATGGTATTAATCAACAATCCACGACTATTAAATTTAGTACCACATAATATTATGTTATCAGTAAGACGGATTTATTGGAATAATGGGAAATAATCTCCTAGTTTGTTTTTTCCTCCCTAAATAATCTCCTAGGTTTAAGATCTGCTAATGTGTGCATACTTTTGCAATATGTAATGGTTATGTTGTCTCTTTAATTAATTATCATATCTAATTGTTGATAAACAGCTTTTTTTATTTTATTAGATTCTCTTCCTAATATGATGTGTGTGACCTACCACTTAAATTAAATCAAAATAAATTAAACTTTATCTAATTACTTGAGATTACCTACCATTTAAATTAAATCAAATCAAATCAAATTAAATCAAGTTTTATCCAATTAATTGACATCAATCGATTATATAAATTTAATAACGTTACTTATTTTAATCGAAACTCATATCCTCTGTTAGTTTTATATACAAAAAATCTAGGAGGTGGGGAATGTCTTAGCGTTGGTCCGGCGTCCACGCAACATAAGGAGACAAATTGTATATAAACCTTGTAAAAATGTGATACCATGAATAACATTAAATTCGTTTTCAAATTCTCTGTTATGCATGTACCACGATTACAATAATAATGAAGTACATATATTTTATAAGTCCATGTACATTGCATTCAAATCCTAATCTAAAAGGTAATTTCTCTTACTTTCAACGTGCTGAAAAATAGTAAAAGCCAAAAATATGATGTGATATTTTCTTTGGCTGTGTTGTGTGCTTAAAATTTTCAGCCACCGCCCTCAAAGGTTGGAGTGAATGATTGATTAGTGATTTATCGTGATCTAAAATTTTAAATTTAGATATATGTCTTCTTATTATAAATGTTACTTTAAATTTTAATTAATTTAAAATATATATTAAAATATATCAATATTGAGATTTATAATTTTAAAATAAACCTAAGTTAATCATACTTAAGATAATTTCACGTCATAGAAACGGGAAAAACAAGGGAAAAAAAATCTTCAGCCGCCGATCTTCTTCCAAAGATTTGACGCTTGACCTAGGTGGATCGCTTAGATGTGTCAGCCGAAAACTTTTGCAAGTTGCTAATGAACAACTTTATCAATTTGCAGTGGAATAGATTAATGATGCATGTCGTGACCAGTGACGAAGTTAGGATATTTGGCTTGTCAGAAATAAATGATTTTGAAAATTAAAATTAATAAAATTGTGAAAGTTAAATGGTTTTTAAATAAGAAAATTTAAATATTTTTAAAGGTAATTTATTTAAATGGTTCTAGATTTTTACTTTTTTTATATTTAAGTTTTTTTATATTTTATTTTCGACAAAATAATCATTCATCTTTTATTTTGGTGATAACTATTAATCTTTAGAGTAAAATTTGTCAAAAAATAATTTTAGTGAGCACATAAATGACACATGACTGCAAAACGTACAAATCTTAAAGGATAAAATTGTCACGCGGTAGAATATAAACATCCTAAAATTACGTGTTATTCAAGTGCTCACTAGCGTTATTTTTTGACAGATTTATCACCAAAATAAAAAATAAATTATTATTTTGTCCAAAATAAAATATAAAAAATTTAAATGTCAAAAAAGACAAAAATTTAAAATTATTTTGATAAATTACTTTATTTTTAAACATGTTACGGATATAATAGAAACTATAATTTCACGATCCCAAATGTAGATAATTAAGTACCTTGCCATGACTTGTGAAGTTACATGAACCAAGAAGCAAATTCTCCCCACCTTCCACGCCATAATAATACGCATAAAAGAACTTTCTTGGAAGATGGGTGGTATGGTGAATTTCAACAAATGTGGTCATTTCATACTTCAATAGAACTTTCACCCCAAGATATGGCACAAATATATATATGAAACGTCAACAAGGAGGCGCCAACCTTCACAAAAAAAAAATTTGAGGATTTTTTTTTGCCGGATTACACATCTACTTTAATTTATATTTTTTTTTATTTTTCAGATAATGCAGTCATCTCATTTGTTAATAAAGATTAAAGTACTGAGCCCATGAATAAATAAAGAAGTGTAAAAAGCGAAATAACCCCGGAGATTAAGTGAAAGTGTATATAACTCTCCTATGATGCTGTAATTAGCTCATAAAAGAGGTTGGATGAAAAAATATAAATAAAATAATAAGGATATTTTTGTTCAAATTTTTAACATTTAAAAGAAGAAAAATGGAAAAATGATAATTAGGGGGTAGTGTAAATTTATTTAAAAGGACAATATGGTCACAAAAATAATACTTGGGTGACACATGCAACGATGTATAAACCATATTATAAGGGATAACGTGTACTTTTACCTATTTACTGGGAGGTGTTATACGTAGAGAATAAAGGAAGTTAAATATAGAGATTGACCAATATAGCAGAAAATGAAGTCAAAAGCGTATTAGAGAGAACATCAACGGGCCAATATTCTCTGTAGTACAATGAATATGTTCCATAGCTAAAGCTTAGCATTAATCAAATTGTTGAATAGTCCTTGAGATGGAAGGGTCAAGGGGAACAACGCCTTTGACGTAAAATAATCGATATTAATGTCACCATAACAAGAACCACACCTTCGTGTTGAGGACATAAAGCCATTATGTGAACATGATGTGCCCAAACCATAAGTCTTGGATGGTCCTCTTAGACTCTAATTAGATAAAGCTTGAGGTTTTTTTTTTTTTTTTCATTAACAATATAACAATGCACAGGGTCGGATGGAATGATGAGATAACGATTTATTGTAATTAAAAGTTTTAAATTTAATTTTTTACCTTCTCAGTATAGATATTGTCTGATCTACCTGACCTATAACACATGTTGGTGCATATAACTGCACCATAAATTTTTATTTTTAAAGTAAATTCAACATCTTATTGCCTAGATAAATTTCTCGTTATTATTATATAATCATATCAAAGTTTTATTCTATACCAACATGATAAAAAAAATAGTTGTTACTAAGCTTGTAAATAGTCCTCCTAGCTAACTCTGAAATTAAAAGGAATGATTGAGCTAATGTTGATATGAGAGAGATTCAATAACAGTGAATAATTCATTACATTTTATTATAATTATATGAATAATTTATCATCGTTAGATTTTCACTCATAATGTTATGTGATATGAAAAAATTTAAATCCATTAAGAACAAAGCTTTAATTCTCTGACTATGTAAAGACTACCCCGAAGGTTTGGATGAAATGATCATATAGTAATTTATTATGGTAAAAAGTTTTAAATTTAAACATATACTCTTCTATCATAAATATCGTTTGACTCTTAATTGACTTAGACCATCTATTAAAGCAGATTATTGCATAACAAAATTTATAATTTTAGTATATCTAATGTGGTCTTGCTTTTAGGATAATTTCTTTGTCATTGTTTAAAAAATAAAAAAGATAAAATTTTTGGAAAGACTTTTGTAGTAATTTTTTTACTAATTTGATCCCAAAACTGATGTTTGGCATGCCTTGCACGTCTCACTACTTTAATCCCCACGGACACGCAATGATTGGTTTCACAGCCACCCACGTCAGCTAATTCGTCGTATAGTCATCTCATCGGACGCTTCCGATTCATTTTACATTTTTATATTCCTAGATCTGAGTCTGTTGTCAAGTGATTGGACAGACACAAATTTGATGAACGACCACCATAGTATCACGGAATCTAAGCCGTTGAATTTTTAATCTCAATTAATAATAATTGCTCTTTGCTACATTGAGTTTTTCTAATTATACTTTCATCCTCTTATGTCAAATATATTCACTTGACTGAAAAATATATGATGAATATCTCTCACCAAATGTATTCCTTGCAGGATATTGAGTTTCTTTTTCCTTCTTGACCATATATTTTACCAAATGTAAATGGTAGATGAATTGAAGATTGTGTCTCATATATTAACTAACTATATGTTATTGTTAGAATAATTGATTTCACTCATTTATGTGGTATATAATGCAAATTTATTAGTTGAGTTAATACATTTATGTTGCAAATAATATATCTATCTAATTTGAACAAAGATCTTCTATACACACAACAATAGTTGTAATTAATACGAGTTAATTGTTTGATAACAAGCAATTTAATAGAAGTATAGAGAAGAGAAAATTTAATGGTCCATAGGGAATCAATGGAAAAATATTATATCCAAGTATGATCATTAATTTGTTAACGGAGTGGAAAAAGAGTATCTATGAAAATATGCTAAAGTACATGGTCATAAAAATATTTATCAAATGTAAAGATTAATCATACCAAATCAAATTTAATTACGCCTTGATCCTGCTAGGTAAGATTGCTAAAAGATGATTGTACTGCACTTGCAATTTATCTAAATTTTAAAATGGCGGAATGTGGAACCATTACGCCTTGTACAATTATGCACATTAACTTCTTGATACTCTAATGCATGTTAACTTCCTTATACGCTAGGGAAACATTCAATTTATTGAGCAATGATTTGGATAAAGCTTGAGTTATGTCACATAAACATTGTAACATCTCAAATTTTGTCCCAAAGCATGTCCTAATTAAGAAGAAGAAAAATAAGTAACTACTGAGGGAATGAGAGCGTGAGAGGAGCAGAACGACAAGAGCTCAAGAACAATGGTAGTGAAAAAGAAAGAATAGGTAATTTTGTCATCAAAAGAAAAACAACCAATTTGGTAGACTTGGATTTACAAATTCTACCGCTTGAGCAAGGATTTGGATAAAGTTTAAAAAAATTCAAGATTTATAAATATTGAATTTCTAGTTTTTAAAAAGGTGCTTCAAACCATAAATAATTAGATTTGTAAATGAATTTTGTAAAATTTATTTATTCCAAACATTATGTAAGTGTCGAAAGTTAATTGAAATATTATAAAAAAAAATGACGACATAGTAAAATCCATCCTTAATAACTCAACCAAAAGGTTGTGTATTCAAATTTATTTCATTCAATTTAAAAAAAAAAATTTCCCCCCACTTATCCCTTGCATTAATTCAAATAAAAAAAGAAATTGATAGCATAAGAAGATGTGAGACCCAATAAAATTCTCATATATCTATTCATGCATAATTGCTATCCTCCCACTTGTCCCCTCAAGAAAATAATAATACTAAGAAAAAACAGAGAGCATAAGATATCTCCAAAAAGCATATTGGAATGTTACAGTCAAATGAAAATCATCGACCAACCAAGTGATATCCAAAAGGTATAGGGGCCAAACTGAAATTACCTCAAACTAAAGTCCTTACACTGTTAAAACTAAATGTTATCTACACATGCGTGTGTTTATATAAAGACCATGCCACGACTCTTTATCACTTGATTTCTCCCACAGTGTGTGTGTGTGTGTTGTGTGTGCAAAGAGAGACAAAAAACAGACCAAGTCCTCACAGAGAGGAGGAGTTTACAGTAGAATGGAAGTCTTCGAAATAACTAAAAAATTTAATTTCTTTATCTAAATTTTCATTATTTATTTACCGCTTTCACTTTTTCTTTCCTTCCTATATTTTACCGGTGAGAAGTTTCGATTTTTTTTTCCGGTGATATCGCCGTTGTTCGACATCCATTTCCGGCGATAATTTCGGTTTTTCCGGTGGTGTCACCGATTGTTTTCATCTTCTTCCACCGAAACTTCTATGTGAGGGACATAATTGTCATTTCACATTTTCTTCTTGAATTTTACGTAATTAATCGCTTTTTATTAAAAAAAAGTATTAATTTTAATCATCTGGATTTATTGTAAAGACCCCTTTTTTGAAGTTTTAGTGGGTTTGATTGAAAAATATTATATTTTTTTGTAGGGATTTAAGAAACCTTTGCAATGATTAATGTTTTTTTAGTAATTATTATTATGGGTTTGGAGTTGAATTAATTATTGAATATCATATATAGTAAGTGGTAAATGTTGTCTATGTTGACATGATGTACTAAAATGAGTTAATTCTTTTGTGGGTTTCAACTGTTGATGATGTTATCAGTTGATATGATGCTGCTTTAGCATCATCAAAGTTCAAAGCTTTGAGCCTTTTTTGAAAAATGATATTGGGTTCTTGAATTATTCAATGTATTGATCATTTTCAGTATTAGTTATTTGTTTTTCAACCTATTTTGGTGCTTATTTAAGATATATATATATATATATATATTGTTGCAAGAGATGGCTGTACCATTGACTAGATTGTCATGGTGGTGGTGGGGTGGGAAAGAGAAAGATCAGGTGACTAATGGGTCTGCTGCAATGAATCCATTGCCTGATTGGGGTTTTGGTTTGAAAGAACCCGAAAGTTTGAGGTTTAGATCAGTGATGGGGGCGAAAATGGCCTCGTCGTCAACTAGGAAAGTTAAGAGGAAATGGAAGAGTAGAGAGGAGAGGAGGAGGAGGATTGATAAGGAGTATGATGTGGTGTTGGTGCCATCTGATGGTGTTTGTTTATCAGGGTCTGAATCCGATGACTCGGACTGGTCAATCGGGTGGCTGGAACCGCACGCCCCTGATTTCCAGAGTGATGACGAGGGAGACAATAGTTTTGCTGTGTTGGTTCCTTGTTATAGGCATGATTGCAAGGAATTGGATGAGGAGGAGGAGGTTGAGCCTAGTAATCAGTTCCTTAGTGCCATCAGGAACCTACCAAATGAGTACTCTTCTGGTAAGAGCTGCTTTCTGCTTGCAATTCCTAACAGTGTATGGTTCATTTATGTTCGATCTCACGTTTACTGATGAATTAATCTTATAGAGTTATATTCTTTGTTTACTGATTCTACATGTTCTGCATCTTTTGATTGTAATCATTTACTTCTTTATACTCGAGGGGAACTTTGAATATGCATTTTTCACATAAATATGCTTTGGAGCTGTAAGCGCGAAGTTTGATATCCTTGATTGGCTCCTAGTGGTTTTCATCATGCTGTAAGATATGTTTTGGAATAGCACAATCTAAAGCAGTAGTGAGTGATGATGGATAGGAAAAGACAGAGTCTGTGTTTTTGGCCATTTAGTACACTGAGGATATTGAAGTACGCCTCCGCTGAAACGGGATCTATCTGTGCAGTTGGTTATTTGTCTAGGTTATTCTTTGTTTTGGCAGTAATCACTTCCAAAACAGATAAGATTCCACGTACGTTGTTGTTGGCTCGCTGCGTTCTTTTGTGAGTCCTGTTCTGATCTTATTTGGTTCGCACATTAATCATATTTGGTTTTGTGGGTTCAACTGTAGCCCCCTTGGCAACGTGTATTTTACGTCTTCTTAGATTGCAACTCAACCCCCCCTTCCCCTTCCCCTCCCCCTCCCCCCCCTCCGCCCTCCGCCCCAACCAATCCATCTCAAGTTGAAATGTGATTCTTGCTCACATCCTCGGGATAGAGAAAGAAATTATTTTTTGGCAGTACAGTTGAAGTATTGTTATCCCTCATAATGATTGAGGCGTTTGGCTAAGCAAAGTTTGTGGTTTGTTTTTAGGCCATACAACAGAGGGAGGGACCACAATATTCTGCACTCTCATGAACCACATCTGTTTTATCATGGAATTGAGGCCTTTACTAGTCAATTTGTTGGAAAGATTATATCGCTCTTATCATTGCTTTATTGTAAATGTATCATGTGATGAATGTCATTTCTCCCTTAACTTCTAAAAAATGAAGATGCTTCTCTTCCTGTATGATTTATATTTAAATATGAAAAAAGGGGCTTCGGGACTGAATTTTTTCTTCTTTTTTTCTTTTGATGTTTTCTGCAGAGGGTAAGATGTACATGGAACAATGGCTTTCCTCTCTTCGTAATTTTTGATGCTGCTGCGTGGCTGGTCCATGCCTTCATTAGTTCTTAATTCTAAAGATGATTAGTACGGACAACTTTCTTCTTCTATAGACTGAAGTTCCTAAGCTGAAGGTATCCGTAAGCATCATTTCTGGATGAAATTAAGGAATACAAGTGCAGAGGATCAACATTTATTAAAGAAGATTTTGCTTTTCATTTCTGGAAACAGATCAAGACCAACTACCTTTAATTTTGTGATGTTGATAATGCAATCCGACAGATCAACAATGCATTATGTGATGTTCTTCAGGTTGTCAGGGTTAGGCTTACATCGACTGAGGCTGGGGTAAACTCGACGCATAATGCTGATTCACCAGTGTAGATATTCTATTGTGAATATGTAAAAATGTCTAATAGTTTGCTGCTGCTGTAAATAAATCTTTCTTTCCTTTTCAACTGCATGAGAGGAAAGGATTATGATCATCTACTAATTTATGTACAAATCTTTTATTATATTCTCATGTTTTTTTCTACTTTCTACATCACCTACAGTAAACTCTCTGTTATTAGTAATTACTATTTGCTTCTCCTTGTAGTGTGATTTGAAGACTTACTACCATGCCTTTTTTGTGTGCTTTACCTTTTGCTTCACTAATCCTCTGCTCTCTGCTTTGTTTAGTTACGAAACCGGCTGTGAGTGTGGGGGTGGGGTCTAAACAGCCGGACGGACCATCCGACGTTTTGAAATAGCTGCCCTCCTAGTTGTATTAGAGGGTGCAATTGACTGTCAAATGGAAGGGACCTTTCTCTATTTTGAAGGCCTAGTTTTGTTGTTTATCAATCAACCAATCTTAGGCAAAATGACACTGTGAAATGAAATTGGACCACTTGCATGGTGGTTGCATGACCTTTAGCCCGTGCAGTGATGAAAATCAAAGATGCTTACTGATAGCATGTGGGGTTTGCCATTTATGGACCACTGATGAACAGAAAGTTACCAACACGAGTTGCTTTGCTAGCTTCTGTTTGCTTTTCTCTAGTATTTTTTCTTTTTCCCAGTTGGGTTCGGTGCAGAATATATGGAACTTCCACGTCGTAAGAGAGGTAAAGAAAAATTTAAGAAGTGTTGAATAGAGATGCTCACACGAGATATTGTGTATATGAAACTCAAAAAAAGAGACAGCGTTTTTAATGAGATAAAGTTTAATTTAATTTTGTATTGAGGGAGGGTGACTATTGGTTTCATGCCCCACATATATATTCAAGGTTGCCATTAAAGAATTGCAATATAGCAAGTGCTCTTTTTCCTCCATGTTAGTGGCTGAAATCTTTTTTGTCCTTTGGTGCCCTTCTCACCTATACTTTTTTGCTAAAACGTATATAATACTACTACACTATGATCTTGAGAATATGGTATCGCAATTATTTGTTTTTTTGTTTTTGTTTTTTTGACTTTGTATTTAGAAAAATATAAAAGAGATGAGACATTTTTTAAGATGATTATTAAGTAATTTTTAGGAGCTACCTCATTACATATACTTGTAAGGTCCTCGTTTGTGTCACTATCACATATCATTTTGTTCCTTGTCATTAGCAATGGTGATGATAGCAAGGGCTGTTGTCTAGCAATTATTGTTAATAAAAAAAATGATTCTAAACCATGTCAAATCTGGTCCCATCCTTCAGTAATATGGGAATGAGATCTTTTGGATTTGGTCTGAAATGTGAAACAGATCAAATTTTATTTTTCTCCACAAATTTTTTTTGACATCACCACTTGGGAAATAACATGGTTGAGTTGTGATGTTAATGTTGACACGAGATATGATAAATACGTAGTTTACAAGTTAGTATCATGAATTTAAGTAATAAGGTTAATTATTTTGAATTAGTAAATTTAAAATTTATGATAATTATTCGTTTTGTTTGGAGTTCGAAATTTTAAACCTAAAACGTGACATAATACATAAATAGGAGTTGAGGCAGCCACTCAAATGTGTTAACATGCTTTAGGATGAAAATATAAGAAGCTATAAGAGAGTGAAGATTGAGTTCCAATGTTATTTCCCACAATAAAGGATTATTTTAGAATATTATTATAAACAGAACTTTTTGATATTGTATGCATACTCATGGATTTTACTAATAGAAATATGGACCAATTACAATCAGTTGTTTGCCAATCAATGCATAAAAAGATGAAGCATAAATAGTTAAAAATAATAAATCACTATCTAACAGTTTAAACTTTTAAATTATTAAGTGGTAATTTAATATGGTGTTAGAGTCCCAGACATAGGTTTAAGTCTCGATTGCCACCCTTTTAAAAAAATTAAGACTGTCATGTGCAAGGCTAAAAAATTAATCCCACCTACATGTGGAGTGTGCGTTGAAGACAATAAATAATATAACAAACTCATTTATAACCGCTTAAACTTTTAGATGAAGTGATAACTTACTATAAATATTAGACATCATTCATCTGATATTTACATTTAGGAGTTATTTAATTAACATAAGATGTATAATCTCAATGGAAGGTCAAAGTAGGATAATAATTGAACTGATTAATGTTTAATTATTCTTCACTTTATTAATCCACTAACAATTAAACGCTTTGCCTAACTATCTCTTTCCACAATCCAATTCGATTGTGATTTACTTCAAAGTTTTTAATGGAATAAATAATCATCTGACGTCCTCCTTTTTTATATTTACAAGTTAAGTTGTTTATTCACAATCTTAAAAAGAAGGTTGCGGCTAGACCATTCTTAACCTGGGAAGTTATATGTTGCGATATTCAACAATAGTGCAAGGCATAATAAGTGGTATATAAATGAGTGTTATGAATTTAATTATAACTCGGTTAATCACTTTAAATTAATAGATTTGAGTTATATCTTCTTCACTTTTTATTTTTCTTAGTTCCATATTCTTATCCCTTGCACCTACTTAGAGATTAACTCATAATTTTATTAATACTTTGTAAATAATGTATGTTCGAGTGCGTCACGTTTGGAATGAAAGGAATAGTTGTATTTTCATGAATGCTCTCACAGAAGAGTAATTTTTTTTTTTCTTACTCTAAAACACTCGCAAAATAGCTTTGCAATCATCAATTTTTAAACAGATCAAGATCTTAGCCACTATCCTAAATCATTTTAGCTAATGAGATGGTCGTGATGATTACTTTTTTAAAAAGATAAAAATTGAAAAAAAAAAAATCATAGAGTTAGTCTCCATTATTTATATATTTTGGACATTTAGTCTCTATTATTTCACAAGTCACGCGATTGATCCTTAATATTTGTAAATTTCTCACCATTAGTCCTCATTGTTTACATATTTTGCACATTTTGTCCTCATTATTTCAGAAGTCACGCGGTTGGATCCCAATATTTGTAAATGTATTACCATTAGTCCCTATTATTTACAAAAGTCCTCCAAACAGTCCCCATTAATTTTTTGTTGAGTTTTAACGACTAATTGGAGGACTTTTGTAAATAATGGGGACTAATAGTAAGACATTTGTAAATATTGGGGACCAACTGCGTGACTTTTGAAACAATAAAAACAAAATGTCCAAAACATGTAAATAATGAGGACCAATGGTGAGACATTTGTAAATATCGGGAGACCAATCGTGTGACTTCTAAAATAATAAAGACTAAATGTCCAAAAGGTGTAAATAATGACGACTAATTGTGAGATTTGCCCAATTGAAAAACATAAAGATGTAAAATTAAAATTATAAAAGCACTTCATTTAGCTGAAACACTATAATTTTATTGCAAATTGTTTTATATCATCATATTATAATCAACTTAGATACTTATTGTCACGTTCCGAGTCCAGAACCCTAAACTCGCAAGCAAGACTGGTGTTGTAAGTATAAAAAATAATTACTTGGGCCTCTTTTCAACTAGCTCAAAATAGTTAATACAAGTTATTTCTTATACCCACAAGACCTACTTATAAACCATACAATCATACTATATTCTACTTATGTAGGACATTACACACACACCCCGTTAAGGACCTGACGTCCTCGTCAGGGGCACACATACCCAAAACCAACTAGGGAGTAAAGGATTCTAGAAGTAGCTTCTACGGGTTCAAAAGGTGGTTCCCACCGTCTCCTTGGTGTAGCACTTTATCCCGCATAACACTTAGTTCCCGCACCGGTTAGTGACATGTTTGTCATGTCTCGAGCCCAGAACCTTGGATCCACAGGTGAGACTGGTATTGGAGGCATAAGAAATAATTACTTGGGCCTCTTTTTAATTGGCCCAAAATAGTTAACTCAAGTTATTCCTTATACCCACAACACCTACTTATAAATTATATAATTACACTATATTTCACTGATGTAAGACATTACACTTATAGAGAGATTCATGAGGAGTTTAGTAGTGAGTTACTTATTCTGACAGTTAAGATATTAGAGTTCGAATCTCATAATATAGAGGATGAAGGGTAGGGTGTAGGGGGGAGTGTAAAAAAAAAAACTTAGAAACGTGTAGCTTGGATGTAGTATCTTGGATGTACTATCATTAATGTGGTTAACTTACATGTAATAATAGGCAAATAGAAAAATGGGATTACATGTTTCAATGTTCGTTCATCTTAAAAACAAATACTTTACGCTTTCCGTACTTGCCAAAATAATCCAATTTCAAAGGGACCTTTAAGAAACTATTTATGTTGCCATGTTGGTATACTTAGAATTAGTGAGAGAAGATTTTAGATATCTAATTAATGATATAAATTATCTTTGTTTATAATATCAATCTAGTAACATACGGCATGAGATCGTTCATTGGAGATATTTTTAACCATTAGAAAGAAAACCAAAGAGATTACAGAATGACAAATGATGAGACGTACTTTTATTATTGACATATAATAGTTTTAGTATGTATATTAATTGATGAAAACTCATTTCAAAGATTAAACTATTATAAAATGATTTATTATATTATTAATTTTCTTTAACATGTTCCTCAAGTGCAGACAAATTTAGTTTTTTAGCCTTGCATTTAGATAGTTTTAATATTTTTGGGTGGCTGTGTTTGAACCCAGTACTTCTCGATATCTAAAGTCTAATACCATGTTAAATTACCACATTATTTAGAAGATTATAAATTATTAGAGAGAGATTTGTTATGTTATTTAAATTTTTTATTTTTTAAAGTATTTTTTACTGACCGGTCCTTCGACCATGTCTCCCGAAAATATTTGTACATATTTTCAACAATAACCCATTTTATATATATATAGAAAGTGAAAATATATAACTTGGTTTCCTCTCTTATGTTGATTGTACGCCATTGTTTTTCTTTTCTATTGAGTAATAATAAAAAGATATGTTACTTACAAGCATTCACATCGATTTTCCAAGCTATTTCAGTTCCTTATCATTTTGATCATTCTTCAAACATAAAAACTTTAGTTTAGAAAATGGAAGTTTTTAATTCTGGGAAAAAAAGTAATTAACAGATAATAGATTAGTATATTCGTTGTTCAATTTCCTAAGTTTTGACATTGGCAGCAGGGTGTCATGTGTAGTGCCCCGATCCCTCACGAGACCAGGGTCCCAATCCCAAAATCCAAGCCACGAAAATTTAGGAAAAACGGACATAATTTCCCCTATTTATAGGACTAATAAAAAACATGCGAATAATAGAATACAACTACGAAACTATAATCCAACATTCTCATATACTTCAACTTCAACCACCAAGCTATGCCTCGTCTCAAGGCCATCAAGCCTTAGATTCAACAAAATAGATACACAAGCATGCATAGGCCTCAAATATTGAAATACTATGTTATAAAGTCACTTATCATACCATTTTAACTTTATCTCTTCAATTGTCTTGTTTATTAATCCAGCCTACTAACTCCATTAACCCAAGCTAGCATGCACGACAATTAAACAACAACATAGTCCTTTAAGCTATTACAGGCCACCTACGAACCAAATACAACCAAGATCCAATACAATTACAAGCCGAGTTTTTATAGTTCCAATCAAATTACAATTCAAACCACTTCACTAATTCACATGGATTCGTAGGTACTAATAATGAAAGCCAACACAACCAAAACATGGTAACTCTCGAGCTTTCCCTGTATCACCTTGCGAAGGTGCTGAACTTGAAAGATGTTAGAAACGAGGGTGAGTATACAACTGGTATACTCAGTGAGGGAGGTGATGCAACCTGCCGGGCATGCAACATGATATGTAACAGGATAAAAGCATATTCAACATCAAATAACACAACCAAGTAAACAAGTAATTAACCACATATAAAAAGGATACGGTTCACTTCTTGTCTTCAATCTCAAACCACGAGCCACGACTTCATGCAAGTGCCAACAAACCCTTACTCCAACAAGTTGGGATATTCCGGATGTATCCCGATCCTACGACCCTTTCTCCTGAGGTAGGTCCATGTCCAGCAGGTGAACCACGCCTCTGGGGTAGTGGAGTATGCCTCAGCGAGAAGGGAATAGACACCATGGTAGTCGAGGGAGCACGGCAAGCCCGACGCCGCCCGTGTTTCTCGACGCTACCATGTCCGAAAAGGTTGCGCAACCCGATATTCGATCACAATAATGCAAGCAATGGCAATATAATTCAAGAATCACATAAATGAGGGACAACAAAGTAGGTTGCCCTCGCACGCAGTTTACAATAAATAAGTCATATAACAATATAAATAAAAGACAAGTGTATATTTAGTCTATTCATATCAAAGTATACGTAATTATAAGCAATTATATTGAACTATACAATTCATGAGCAGTAAAACAAATTAAGATGCACAAAAGAATGTAACTCCCTCAACTTGGATTAGACTAATTATGTAAGAGAATCGCTTAGATTCACTCCAAATCTCCTTGAATTAGCTCAAATGTGCAACATTAGCCTACTCATATAAATATAACACTTAGCCTTTAAACTAGCATAACACAATACAAGTAAAACATTACTTAGCACGTACATGAAGTAAACAGTCCAAGTTAGAAGCAATTTAACTAGAATTTATAATTATGAACAACCTAGAATCAATTACAGTTCAACTGATACGAGATCTTCATGGTTAACTTATCTAGCATTCTGACAAGTTTACTTCACGAGAATATGCTTTATCATCCATTTTGCAATTAACCTTGCATGTAGGGTTCAAGAGCTTTAAGCACATTCTCCCAAATATCTTTATTAGCCTTCCTAAGTGTGCACCAAATAACATTATACCTTGGCAAAACTCACAATTTAATTATTTAGCAACAACAATGGACTATACAAATAACAAATTAATGAAAACAGTCTAAGTTTTCTAGTAGAAGCTAACTTTAGCAAATCCGTAGCCTAATCTATTGATCTCCAAATCCTCTGATTTTGACATAGAAAGAAAGCTCTTCGAGTGTAGTTAATTTTAGCCTCAAACAGAACTCAATTCCGATCTAAATTCCACAAGTTAGGACTTTACTCGTGCAACTGCGCAAACTACCCTGCTTCAGTGAATTTCCAGACACATTTCTGAAATTGCTAAATCGGTTGATCAAAACGTTTGAATTAGCCTAAGCCTTAGAAATCAACATTTTCTCTAAACTGCCTAATCTAGCTGCTATAAAAATTTTGTTAAGTTTAGAGCATGTTTACTATGTCAAAATGGCTCTAGAACTCACGGGCAATAGGCTGTCCAGATATTTGCTCATTTTGCATATTACACTTTTAGCTACTTTTTGTCATTACTTAGCATTTACACTTCATTGAAGGCTTTAAACAAACATTTAGTCTACAATTTTGTTCATAGATAGCAAATCAACAACTACTTGTGAAACTAACAAAGCATGTACAAATATAGCAATATAATCAAAATAAAATCATATAAGATGATTCCCTCACCTTCAAAGACTAAAACATGCAAAATGCAAAGGCCTAGGTTGATTCTTCCTTTCTTTAACCAAGTTTTTCTTCTCCTAAGTGCGCATCAAGGTCATCAAACCATATTTAGTTCATACTACATTCCTAGTTAAGCCAAAAGACACCTAATAAGATTATAAAACCCTGTTTTAGAAACAAAAGTTCGGGAAGGCCCCAAGCGAGTTTTAACTACAACTATACTATCCGAACCCCAATTTCGCGTAACGAAAGCACCAATAGTTCTTCCATACCCCAAGGATACCCAAATCATAGCCCAAATGTGCCCAGATTGTACAACGAGAAAAGTCCTCTTTTTAAAGTCGACTAATTACGCAATTTAGCTCGGTTTCGGTTGATTCAACTTCACGTGGCTTTTCAACTAGCTTCACTAGGGCCTAGAGCATCTATTTAAAGTCTCAATTTAAGCTAATTAACAAATTATGTCAAAAACCTTAAATTTTCGGATTTTACTATTCACTACACTATTCACCTTCTCCTACAACTTTGATTCTCAAAATCAAACTATTACAATTGCAACCAAGCTCCAAAAGAGAGTTCTATAGGCTTCAAAGATCATATAACAAGCATTTATAACAAGCAAAATAGCTAAATTCAACAAGACAAGAAATTCAATATATATGCATCAACTTTAAAATTATGAAATATGCAATTCCCTCACAATATTGAAGATGAAGACAAGTTGTAGATGTCCCCTAATGCTCCAATCTCCTCCTAGACCAAGCCAAGAGCTCAACTCCAAGGTTTGATGAAGAAATTCTCCTCCTATGCCATTTTCGGATTTGCTACGGTATTTCCAGCTTTTCTCCTCTTTTTTTTTTTTTTTTTGGCTCTTATTATGTTATATAAATAATAGACTAAGGAAATAATGGGTTGAGTTAGTAAATTGGGTCTAATTAAACATATTTAAGGGTCTAATAAAAGTCCAAAGTCTAGCTAATTCACTAGAAGTCCAAATAAAAATTCTACAAAAAGTTACTATTCTTTCGTAACACTATTCATTCAGGATGAAAACTATTTTCTAAATGCACACTCTCAACATTAAATACATTAAATACACAAAATAATATTTTTCACATTCTTCCTACATGATATGCGATAGGGGAAAAATACAGTTTCAGAAAAATTAAACAGTAAATTTTTCTTATGAATAGTGCTTTATGCTAAAAATTAAATAAATCCACATTTAATGCCCAAATAAGACATTCAACAATTTAAAATGAATATGAAGAGATTCTCGATCGTCACATCATGTCACTCATCTCCTTCGTTCTTGAAGAGCATCATATGTAAAGGTTAGGAATGTAATGGAGAAAATATTGTCATAGTGAAAATATTTTCCATTAAATCGTTAGGGTCATAATAAAATTTCCTCCATCCCCACATAAGATTTACCCCAAAAAAAAAAAAAAACCCTAAAGTTTTCTTCATTATCTTGGGGTCCAAATGCTTTCATCCTCAAGCTTGCGGGAAATCAAGAACAGATGAAGTTAAAAATTTAGTGGTTAATGAAAGAAAAAAAAAAGAAAATGAATTCCCTCTATCACAAATATATTGTTTTACTCTTGGTAGACTTGAAACTCGTGCTGGGTAAACTGCTGCACCACGGGGTTTATAATATTGAGTTAGATCCAATATGATCATGCTTAAAGTTAATTTCTGGTCATAAAAAAAAAATTAAAAAAAAAATTCTCCTCCCTAACCTCAATTTTTGTTCCACATTTTAGTACTGCCTTTTGTTTCTTATAATAAGCTTTTACCACGACGATGTTGTAAACCTCTATCTTTTATCATAAGTTAATTACAATAAGAAATGACCAAATATTCACAAAATTTCGTGCAAGATCATATAACTGAGATATCTTTGGAAGTTTGACCCAAAAAAAAAAAAGATATCTTTGGGAGCAATATATGTTTTTAGTAATTGCGTGGATTAAGCACTATCTTTAATAATTTTATCAGAACCAAGTCATCTCTGATTCTCAAATATCAATATCATGTTACAGAATCTCCTGTACTCAAGCTTCCTTACTCTTTTTTTTTTTTTAAATTAAGGGGAAATCTAAAGCCATATAACGTAATCAGCAAAATTCAAGCTCATAACATTTCGCATACATAGCGAGTTATATATCATTGGACCAAAATTCTAGTGGCAAGCTTCCTCCTTTGACTATAGAGATTCTTCTCATTATTATTATTATTATTACGGAAATGAAACTTTTTTTAACAAACTCTTCGAGCTGGCACGAGGATACTAAATCACATAACAGTTGACCTCTTTTAAAAAAGACATAATTTAAATTAAGTAGTCACAAAATCTATTCAATTTGTCCCAAAAAGATTAGCTTCATGAGAGAGTCAGATGCAAGTTTTCTCCTTTACGTGTCATTCATCTTTCGTTACTTGTACCATAAAGTTTTTTCATGCTCATTAATTTACAAAAGTTTGTTAAAAGAAAGGGTCCAAAGTGTTCATGTTACCTTTGCATAATACTTTTAACATAATTGAAAATCGATTAAAGCAGTTGTACAAGCAAAAGGGAGATGCTTTTTTTATTTTATTTGAAATGCCAACTTGTTATAGCCGGTCAAGATTAGATACTGGGATATAAGTTTGAACACATAATATTTGTTCACAACAAGTTGTAATTCAATCACTTCACTTAATTTTTGAAGGCTTAATAATTCTTCTTCTTCGTAATTTGCAAGTTTAACGACCTTTCTTTTACGTTTCATGCATAAATCAATTCCTTTAAGCACACATACTTTCATGTCATCACCAAGAGTTAGGTGGAGTGGTCAGGTAGTGACTTATTGTGATTAAAAGTCTCAAGTTTAGACCTGCACCTCCCATCACAAATCACCTGGTTCGTGATCAACGTGGAACATGCGTTGGGGTGCGCCATTGGCACAAGGTTTATGACCTTGTGATGAATTAATGTGGTCGTACATAAAATGAATTTTTTGTTATAAAAACCAAAAAAAGAAAAAAAAAAAAAAAAAATTCATGTCGGTAACCCTCTTTGGTTACTTGTACCTTAAGATTTTTCATGCTCAATTAAATTTACAAGTCAATTAAAGAATGGGTCCAAAGTGTTAATGTACCCTTCTTTTTTTTTTCTTTTTTTTTTTAATTCTAAGGGACACCTTAGCTAATTTTTCGTTATACGAGAGTTGTACATTGCAAAAATTGATCTTTGAGACCTGTTGCATTTAAAACGAGAATTATACCACTAAATTAAATATTAATGTAACCTTTGCGTCGTACTTGTACATATATGAAAATCTGTTAAAAGTAGTTTGTACAATCCAAAAGTGAGATACTTTTTTTGCTTCTTTATGTGAAATGCCAAGCTGTTAAAGCCAGTGGATGCCACGTTCACATAATAATTTCTTATTGGCTGTCTTATGCCAAACTTTTTTCAAAGGTTCAACATTAATTTTGGAGCGAAAGTATCTCTTAACCATTAATAATACATAAATTAAGTTGGTTTGTGATATTGTTGTTCCTTCACAATGCTTCTTCATTGCATCATTTTTTTCTCCTCCTAGAATGTAAATTATCTATCCTTGAAACTCTTTTCTTCCTCATTTTTTCTATCATCTTCGCGTGATCGATTAATTGTTCGTTGAGGGGGGGAGAAAGAGTTTCACACTTGATATTTTTTTCCAAAAAAGAAAGAAAAAAAAAAGAGAAGAATAAGATCAGATTGTAAAAGATGTTGCAGAGAGCTGCAAGCAATGCATATTCATGGTGGTGGGCAGGCCATATCAGGACAAAGCAATCAAAATGGCTGGAACAGAGCCTTCAAGGTAATGCTTTTGATCTCAAAGCCATAATGTTGGTACAATCCAAAACGCTCCCCCTCACGTGTAAATGAGATTCTTTTATTGAGTCTTGCACGTAGGTATATTCTCTTTAAGATGCAACCAGAAACCGGTGACTATATATATATGAGTAGATATATCATCTAGATGATCGGTGTTAATCAGAAGTTCTACATTTTGTCTTGATCTTGAATCATGTGAACGACTGTTTCAAAATATCAATGTGATGAGATACATATTCAAATTGAAAGTCATTGCTAATGATTTTCTTAAAAGAAAATAGGTTATTGATCTTCTAATAAAGCTATATATATTCTCTTAAACTTGTTATAAATTGGTTATTGATTTATCTTTTTCTATTTTCTCTTTATTCTTCGCGTAGAGGATTATAGAGGGGTGTCTATATATGATGAAAAACAATTTTCACGTATTTGGTAAATTGATATGCAATTCTTTGATTTATTGTGAAAATAACGATATAACCGCTTGTTAATTTTCATTAATTATATTATTAATCCGCCTCTAACGCCATCTAGAGAGAGGAAAACAAAATGAAATCTGAATAGGAAAAAGCTTTACATTTCCATTGCAACTAGGGTTTGGGTGTTTTTACTTGAACTATACGAAATGAAAGCCTCATATACGTCATGGAATTTCTCATTGTATACAATCATCAATAATTATCACGTACGATTACATGTTGCCTTCATAATTGTGATTATGGTTCTTGATTTAACAATAACAATGGTAATGTAGGTATTGCAATCTTATGATAAAAATCTACAATGTCAGTATAAGGGAAACAATGTTATGCACTGATTGTAAAACCAATGAGCTTCGAATTGGTAACGAGATCCGGTTGATGAAAAACATAAGTTGGTAGATAATAAATGGAGGGATAGTCCGGTGTACAAAACTCCCACTATGTGCAGGATTTAGAGAAAAATTGAACCTATCCATGTACTATGGATAAATACTCTAGGACCGTCCAGACCTCACAATCGAGGTGGGCCCCGTGTGTAAGAAATATTAACCTGATTAGAGTTTGTTTTGGCAATGCAGATATGGAAGAGAAGGTGCAATATGTGCTTAAGCTGATTGAAGAAGATGGAGACTCCTTTGCCAAAAGGGCAGAAATGTACTATAAGAAAAGGCCAGAATTGATATATTTCGTCGAGGAATCTTACCGTGCTTTCCGAGCCTTAGCTGAACGGTATGACCATCTCTCGACCGAACTGCAGAACGCAAACAATACTCTTGCTACTTGTTTCCCGGACCAAATTCAGTTAAAAATGGATGAAGACGACGAATTTGGTACCCCTAGACCAAGGATCCCACCACAAGTTCCAGCAGCAAATGCATCGAGTGTTCCTGAGGTTCCAAAGGCTCCTACCAAAGATTTGAAAGGTCTCATACAAAAAGCCACAAAACATCAATTGCAAACCAAGAAGTCATCAAAAGCCGATGCTAAGTCCGGTTTGAGCAAAGCTGATGCTGTTGCAGAGATTGACAAGCTCCAAAAAGATATTCTGGCATTGCAAACTCAGAAAGAGTTCATAAAGAGCTCTTACCAAAGTGGTCTTCAAAAGTACTGGAACATTGAGAACCAGATTATGGAAAAGCAACAGAGAGTTTGCAAGCTGCAAGATGAATTTGGCAGTGATAAGGTCATTGATGATGATGAAGCTCGGAAATTGATGGCCGACACGGCACTAAAATCATGTCAAGAAACCTTGGCTCAGTTGCAGGAGACACAACAAAAGTCTGTTCAAGTAGCAAGAGAGGAGAATAAGAAGATTGAAGATGCTCGCCAGAAACTGAAGTCTCTCAGGCATGAGTTTCTTCATGACCAAACGGATGAAGAGAAGCCTCACGGGAAAGATGACTCGACAAAGACAGGAAAGGTGATGCCAAGCTCAAGCCAAGATTTGGATGAAGTGATTCACGAGAAACAGAAAATGGTGGTAATTCAGGAGAAGATCAAGAAACAGTTTGATGCGAGCTCTACGGAATCTATCACGGTGACAGAACTAGTGGAGAAAATTGATGAGCTTGTCAATGAGGTGGTCAGCCTAGAAACTGCTGTGTCGTGTCAGACTGTTCTCATTGACAGATTAAGGTCAGAATCCAATGAACTCCATGCACAAATTCGGACTTTGGAAGATGATAGAACGACTCTACATGAAGGCACACATGACTTGCACAAAAAGGTGAAGGAGCTGGAGGAAAAATTGAACGGGATTCAAGATCTAAACCAGAATGTTGAAAAGGAAAATAGCAACCTTCAGACACATTTCGCTGAAGCTCAATCTGGTCTTGATCACCTTTCTGAGAAACTGAGTCGTGTGAAGCCTGACAACGAGCTTGACATAGAAAGTCCCTCACAAGATAAGGAGAGATTACTCCTTGATAACGCCCCTCAGAAAGAGCGGGAAAAGCAAAAAGACCCGCCAAGTGGTGGAAACCCAAGTCTTAAGCCCTCTAAAATAGGACATGTTGATGTCAAAGATGAACAAGATTTTGGTGCATCTGCTAATGGCCAAGAAGGAGAAGGTAAAAAATCTAGTAAGAAAACTGTCACATTTCTCAATCCAAAGCCACAGGACAATATGGAGGAGCAGAAAACTGCCACATCTCTTGATCCAAAGCCACAGGAGAATATGGAGAAGCAGAAAACTGCCACATCTCTTGATCCAAAGCCACAGGAGAATATGGAGCAGAAAACTGTCACATTCCTCAATCCAAAGCCACAGGAGACTATGGAGGAGCAGCTGTCAATCCAGTCGGAAAACAGTCTTAAAGCGGAACCAAAAGTAAAGACCGAGAATGAAGAATTGAACTGGCAGATGGTGCTGTTGACGGGAGAGGAGGACAAAGAGAAGATTCTCCTGTCAGAGTATACCTCAGTTCTAAAGAATTACAAGGATGTTAAGAAGAAACTAAGCGACATGGAGAAGAAAGAGAGGGATGGCCAATTTGAAGAGTCGACACAAATACAAGAACTTAAGAGTGCTATTGCAAAGAGAGATGGAGAAATTCAGCGTTTACATCACAAGTTGAATTCTCTGCAAGGAAGTTTGGGTGAAAATAAGGATGTAAAGGAAAGCTACTCACCAACATCTGATCCTTCGAAGGACCAAAGTATTAAACCTAAAGAAAGAACTGAAGATGCAGTACCTGAAGAAAATATTACTTCATTGACAAGAAATAAAGAAGATGAAGACATCAACTTGTTTTTGATTGATCACCCTGCAGCCATGTCACATGTTGAAGAAAAACTCCGGATGGATATTGATGCAATACTAGAGGAGAACCTGGATTTCTGGTTAAGATTTAGCACAGCATTTCATCAAATACAGAAATTCAAGTCAACGGTTGAAGATTTACAGCATGAGATATCAAAAATCAGAGAAAAGAAGAAGCAGGAGGACAGTGTCAGCAATGTGAAATCAGATGTTCGTCCAATATACAAGCACGTGAAAGAGAGAGAGACTGAACTGAAAGTGTGGTTGGAACAAAGTGTATCACTCAAAGATGAACTTGAGCGCAGGCTCTCATCTTTGAACAACATTCAAGAGAAAATCACAATAGCTTTGAGGGAGGGTGTTGAAGAAGAAGAAATCAAATTTAGCAGTCACCAAGCTGCAAAGTTCCAGGGTGAGGTTTTGAACATGAAACAAGAGAACAACAAGGTGAAAGAAGAACTGCAAGCAGGTGTTGATCATATAACTTCACTGCAAGTTGAAGTTGACAAAACCTTAAAAAAGCTGAATGAGGAGTTCGGGGTACCCGGGGACCAATCACAGATTCGGCATTCATCAAGTCGTACTAGTATCCCATTAAGGTCATTCATCTTTGGAACTAAACCAAAGAAGCAGAAGAGTTCAATCTTCTCCGTTATGCAGTCGAATAGAAAATACCAGGTTCTAAGGGCAGGGGTACCTCTGTAGATCTTTCGTTCTTGATCTCGTTTTTCTTTGTTTCTTCTTTTGCTCATTCTTTTGGCGGTGTTTCATTATATTCTCTGGATAGATAACAAACTTTTTCTTTTTTCTGTTTTCTCTCTTTAATGCAAATTATTTGTGTGATGTTAACTAAATTAACTTGTAAATTAGCAATAGTAAGAAAGGAATTTTTTTGCAGAATGCATTCTCCATTCCACATTTTGGATGTTTTCATCCATCAATTTGAAACACCGTGCTATTTATGCAGAAATATTATACATTCATTTGTAAATGTTTATCTTCTTCGTGGTAGAGTTGAGTTTATAAAGGGAGAACATGATCTCTACAAGTTAGTTGTCTTAGCGTTTGAAGGTATAATTCGGATGAGGGCTGTTAGTTCTACGGAAAGCGTTAGAAGCATTTGTAATCACAAGTGGTTGACAAAGAGTGTGTTTTGCTATATATGAACAGTAGAATAAGTCACAATTATGTAAGTCACACAACTTCACTGCTAGAGTTTGTGCACTCAGTTAAAAGACTAAGCCTACCTAAATCTGCAAATTATTCATATGATGGAGAATAAAAACTAACCCTCCAAAAGGCAAAAGGAGAAGGAATAGAATGAGGCATCTGTACACAAGCAACACCATCCGACAATATAAAATCTGAACCTCATATGTGTATCCAAGGAAGATTATTTCTCAGCTGGTGTACCAAATGAAATTTCTGAAACTATCTTCGCTCCTCTTCCTTTGGCCAAATAAAGACCTATGTGATGCATCAGTTCCTACAGAAGAAGACAGAAAATGGCGAGAAAGAATAAGTTTGCAAGAAACGAAAAGGATAAAATCACTGCATGGATGCTCTAGTGAAGTCTTTTCACAGCGGTCTAAGGGCATCTGCTATACAAATAACTATTACCAGATTCTCACAGCAAATGAAGATATGAAACAAAGGTGGGAAAATAAAGGGGAAATATGTTTATTGCCTCTTGAAATTGATTAAAAAGAGATCAGTTTTTCAACTAATGCCTGTACGTTTAACTGTGAGGAAGAAGTTGATCCCCTCACATAAAGATCCTGTGTGAAAGTAAATAATTTTGTGTAAAGTTAGTCGATCGATCTAAATTCTGAATGATATTGTAGTTTAGATACACATTCTAGCTCCCAAAGTTCATTTAGAAACAACTCCATCCAAACTAAATAATTCTTTTAGCATTCTTTATCAGTAGAGATCCTAATAATACAATTAAATCCACCCTACGGGAACCTACATCTGTTTCCTGCAAAGTATCTGATAAATATATTTAACAATCTCCCCACAAACAAAAGCTCTAAGAATGATAATGAGTCATTTCCTTATTCATAATGCAAATATGTGGCACACTTGATTATTGTACAAATCAGGAGCTGAAGTTTTGTTAGTGAGATAAAGACACCATAATTTCTATTTCAAGGATTGATTACTATGGACATGACTATATAAATCCCCACTTAAAAAGACTAAGCAGCAATCTTGCACCCAAAATCCACGCGAACAACAATAAGTAGCTGATTTCAAAGACAAAATCGTTTAAAATGGGAATAACAAGTGTTTCTGGTTAAATTCATGATAAACGACTAGATGCCCTCCTTTCTCCCCGCAAATTAAAACTAATAAAACACATTCAAATAAACAAGGATTTTGGGATAACCTAGTGGTGGGCTATCCCCTTGGTTTATGGGCGGCCAGGGTTCGAATCTAGGGGGTGGGGGGCAGTTGGGGGCAAGGGTAAAAAAAAGAAGAAAAAAATTACAGGGAAATGAGAAAAATCAGAAAAGTAGACAAGAAGAAACATAATAACAGTACGAATATATGGAAGCAAAGGAACTTAAAATAAATAAATATATAGAATTCTATATTCAAATATTCACCAGGCAACTTCACCAAGCATATAACTTAGTGAACCCACGGCAGCCAAGCATTCACAGCAAGCTGACCTTCCAAATTCCAATGATACATACAGAGCACAATCAAGCATAACAAAGAGAAACCTGCTTTCATTTTCTCGTTACACCAGTTTGGTGAATGCTCAAGGCATAAAAGAATGAGCCACAATGTTCTATTTTACATCTGTTGAAAGGATTGGAACAGCTGATCTAAAACACTAGGGGGACGCCAAACTAGGCTGAATAATTTACATCGCCAAGAAGAGCAGGCAAAAAGGTGATATTGGACAACAGAGGTATAAAAGTGGACCTTTTGGATTCTTGTTAGAAACCATAAAGCTAACAAGTGACTGGATGCAAAGAAATTACAGTTGACACGCAAGCATTAGATCAACGTAGTATATGGTTCCAGATAAGACCATGTGTTTCAATTTTCAAGAAAATTGGATGCTGGAAACTTACAATAGAGAACTGTGAATGAGATTTGATTAATGAAATAAGAGATGGTAGAAAATTAATTAAGAATGCTACAACAAAAAGCTTATGCTAGAGGATAATCTTAAAGAAATAACTAATCAAAGGGGAAAAGTAGAGGCACAAATGATAGTAAACTATGATGCAGTAAGAGATATTTGCAAGACTATCTATGCCAGATAATTCATCAACACCATTTTCAAGTGCATCAGTCCAATCATCCCAATCACCTTGCTGATTCAGAACAAGAAAAGTAAACGAATAATGGAAAAGTCTATCCAGTTCACATGAAAAGGCCAGTAAGAGATTATTTCATGCATTGACAGATGCCCAGGGACAGGGGCGACCATGCCCCTCACACCAAAGAGAAAGGAAAAATGAATTTCTTAGCCCCCTATAATTTTACAATGGTCAAATTGTATACACATAATCTCCATCATACAAATGGAAAGATATCTATATGTTCTAATTTTAAAATTAATACACCAGGACTGTCAGGAATGCTGCTATTTGTTACATGAAGATATCTGGTGAAGCCTTGACCACTAGATTCAAAAATAATATAAGTGAGTCGGGTTTAGTGAGATCAGTATACCTGCGGATGAGCTAGAGCCCCTTTGATGTTTTTGGCAACATGGAGAGGAAGATCATAAGTAGCACAGCCACGAGAATATACAACTACATCTTCCAGAGGGGTCAGAAACCCACGGTTTCTTGCAGAGAGAGCAGAACACACAAAGTCAAGCACACATATATCCGTGCATATCCCTACAACCAATACCTGAAAAAACAAATGCGTACCCAGAAAGATGATCAAATCATCATGAAGCACTAGTGAACATAAGAAAGTAGCCCTTTACCTAGAGTCTGGATTCTGGAAAGGGATAACGAGAAGGTTTCACTTAGATAATTATACTATATACTTACAGCTTTGATTTGGTTAGTTTTCACCCACTCTACAAAGACGTTGGTGCCATCTTTCTCAATGGAACCAAGAAATCCGTCAATGCAATCTTTGCACCTTAGTGTCACATTAGGCTCATTTTCCAACCACTGCAAAGCTATACATCATACGAAAACAGTACCAGGAGAGAAAAGTTAAAGACACAAAATCCATCTCAATGCTAAAATTGAAAATGGTTTGAAAAATAGAAGTACCAGGAACCAATTTTGATTCATCTGTTCCAGCTATACAGTGTGGAGGATATGGTGGCTCAGGAATATCTGGATGATGTGCATCAAGGAAGGCAAAAACTGGCCATTTCTTTTCACAAAATGCTCTGGCAAGCTTCACTGCCTCGTCAACCATTCCAGATATTTGTTTGTCGGGTACTTTTGGTGCCTGTAGGAAAGGCAGTTCAGTTGGGAACAATAGAAGTCAATGATTGAACAAACAATGCGACTGCAAATCGTTTAATCATAGAAGAATACCAGAATCAATAAATTACATAGGACAAAACCATTGTGGTTGTCGAAAGCTTAACAATACAAAGAAAATTTGCTTGAAGAACAATTTTATGTATGATTTTCTGAAAAGATAATTTCAAACAAATCTACAAGTAGATGGTAATTTAAACCAATCATGTTAGAGAAGAAAAAGAGGGCAGAATTAGTAAAAGAGAAATAACTAGAATTTCTTTTCTACTTCAGGATATCTAAATTTCATGCACATACACAAATCCATGCAAACACAAAACACACATAAACCAAAGACCAAAACACATATAAAAGACAAAAACGTGTCTAGATTGAGAAGCAAAGTTCACTGGATGTATTGTTAAATAATAAAAAAAACAGAAAAGACAAGATACTACATACAAAATTATTCTGTTTTCTTTTGGGTGAAGGGCAAAAGAAAACCTGTGGTTTGTGGAAAGTGCAAAGTACCCCGTGTTCTCCTTCTACCACATAATTCTACTATGGTTTCTGAAACAGCGCTTACCTCCCCCAAGCCCATATTCTCCAAGGGGTATTTAGCACAGTTTCAAAAACCACGGGAATTATGAGGGGTTTTCAAAATACAAGAAGTATTTTGCACTTTCGGCAATCATAAAGGAGTTTAGTATCGTTCATCCATTTTCTTTTTCCATTATTAGAAACAAACATACTATCAATTAGGTTCAAAATAATTAACCCGAGTTATTACACGGCGACACTAACTTATATACCATAAATCTTATCATCACGTAACCCACCAACGTAGACATCATAGTACTAATAGAGAAAACTAATACACAACATGATAGTAACAATTTTGATACATAACAATCAAATAACACCATTTTCTTCACAGAAAAAAGAAGTAATCATATTACTTGTTGAAAACTGCATAGTATGAGAAGATGGAGGTTACCAAATTGCCAGCACCCACAGTGCAGAAGCCATTGACGACATCAACAAGGACAAGACCAGTCTTGACATCACCAGAAATCACAAAAGACTCACCCTCCAATGGCAGCTCATTCTTCAGCAGATCAATCGTGTGTGACGCCATTTTTTTCGTTGTCTCTCCTCTTCTTACAGTGTTTGACTACTTTCTTGATTGTGAATATGAAACCAAAACGGTTTATGTGATATTAGAAAGCTTCGTTATCTCTTTTTAATGGTTAAATGCATTGAATAAGTATAAGCTTAGATAGTTAGATGATTATCTTCAAAGGGTGTATATTTCCTTTAGATTCAGTTGGTTGGTTGGTTGGTTGTTTGTTTGGTATGCTATGCCCCGGTCAAAACGTTGGAAAATGACAACCAAGCCCAAAAAAATCACCACTTTTTGACCACCAAAAAATAAAAAAATAAAAGACTTCGGTGTAATGGTAATATTACTCATTATATATGTGAGAGGTTATAAATTTAAATTTTATTGGTTTTATTGTATAACTTTAGGTTTCTAATGAATCAATAAAATAAAATAAAAGGAAACATGTTACCTCACCTCTTTTTTTTTTATGGGAATGACCTTTCAGCACGGGGAGGTGAAAGATTCTATACATCGTGTTATTATTATCGTGTATTTTTAATAAATAGTCGCTACCTTTGTGTGTCAATTTGGTGTACGGTGGTCAATTCATCGATTCAACAGTGGAAGAATGGGGGATGAATACTTTCACCTTTGATCTATGAACAATTGAAAGGACGTGGCACAACTTGTAGCTTGAACAAGGAGTAAAAAAGACATGGTTTGATAAACAGGGGGAGGATCGTCCTCCCAATTCGAAGTTTTAAAAAAAAAAAATTAATTTTATTGATTATATATAATACAATATTTTTTGTTTTTTTTTTTAATATAATAAAAGTCGAAGTTATTATTTCAATTATTAAAAGCTTACAGTATCAATGTAGTTTGGTTAGATTGTTGAATTTTCTTTTTATTTATTTATTTTAAAGTCTTTGATATTGAGATAAGTTTATATATAGACCTATATAATTAGATATTTCAATTCAATCGAAAATTGATTAGATTACTGGTCAAGCGTAATAAAACATAAATACTAGATATTTTGATTTAATTGAATGCTCTAGAAATGCCCAGAGCTGGATAATAAAAATACATGCTTGAAAACTGTTTTCCGTGAATTCTTCTTGGCTGCGGAATGTTCCTAACCACATTATGTCATTTTGTTTCAAGACCCCACGAGATGAGATTGGTTGATGTATTTTTTTTTTTGGGATGATAATAAAAATTCGATTGATGGAGTTTGATTATTAAATTATTTGATAAAATTCGATTTTAAGTGTAATGATGCGTCTTCACATATATAGTGAGAAGTGTCAAATCTACTATCTCATAAAAATAATTTTACTACCGCTGAATCATACTAGTTGATGTATTTGATTGTTGATGAAGAGTAATGTAATTTTTTTTTTGCTTTTTGGTCAAGTGAACTAGTAATATTTGGGAACGAAAACATAATTGAATAAGAGGATATACGACAAAATAAAATAAAAAAATCAGAGAATAAAAACCCAATAACTACATGAAATCTGAGTAGAATATTTTATATTTTATTTTATATTTTTTTATTCAAATGAGTGTCATAAAAATCCAAATTCTACTTTTAAGAAGACACCTAAGACTTTTCAAAGTTGGGAACAGGTAGGCATGATATCACCCAAAACAAGACAAAAAAAAATAAAAATAAAAATAAAAAAAGATATCACCCACCGTGGGTCAGCTGATTTTGATAAGAAGACTATCGTGCAAAAAGACCAAAACTAATGAAAATAAATATGATCGTGGCACAAAACGCACAGCCTTGTAAAATAGTTTAGGTATCTTTTAATTTTTTTTTAAAAAAAGAAAGAGAGGGTGGTTATGTTGACTCGTCGAGTCTCCATAAACTAAGATTCAATTGGCTTGTGTGAAAAAAGAATATGTGGAATAAAAAGTAGCAAGTTCCATTATTTATTGAAGAAATAAATTTATTTATAATGTTATGATGTTATGAGTAAATTTTTTTAATTATATATTCCTAATATAATTATAATAATATATTATGAATAAATTACAACTGTTAAATTTCTCTAATAATATTACGGTGTTATAAAAAAGTCCCTTACTCATCTAATACTTTGTGTTTCTTTCAATTAGGATTGGAAAAATTGGTTGGAACCCTTTTCCCAACCAACTTCCACCCCGCTTTACATGGGTTTTCTCTTTGTGCCTTTACATAGGTTTTTTTTTTTATAAAAAATAGAATTTTATTAAAATGAAACCTGAAAGATACAAAGTAATTAACTTATACCAGTAGGTTCAAAGTCATTTACAAAAATATCAATAAGAGTAAGGGGGTTAAAAGTCACCTAGTCAAAAGTTAACTTATCAGAAAGAGCTTGCTTTGTCACCTAGTCTGCAAAAATCTAACCTGGTCGATTTTAGTTACAATCAACTTGATATTATCAACAATAGCTTTGATAACTGAAGGAAATTCATTTAAAAATGAGTTGATGACATTTAGGACTACAAGTGTATCACTTTCAAAGATGATGTTACGTAGACCAAGCCTATGAACAAACAAACAGACTTGCTTTAAAGCTAAAGCTTCAACCTCCATCGCAGAATTACAAACCCCGCAGCTTGCAAAGCCGTAATGGAAGGACCCTCGAGAGTCACGACAAACCAAAGCAACGACGGCTTTAACTAGAGGTAAGAAGGCTACGTCCACATTGATTTTACATGGGTTGAGTCTATTCATTTATTAGGTTATCCTTAGCAGAGGTAGCAAAATAAAAAATATGCCAAATTTGAAAATTTTTAGAGACCCAAATATTAATTTTGATTTAAATATACATGGGACCCATCACTTTTTACAACTTTTGATGCAAAATGGGTCTCTAAATTACATTTGGGGCTCTAAATTTAGCACCCCAAATGTAATTTAGAGACCCATTTTGCATCAAAAGTTGTGAAAAGTGATGGATCCCATGTATATTTAAATCAAAAATAATGTTTGGGTCTCTAAAAATTTTCAAATTTGACATGTTTTTTATTTTGCTACCTCTGCTAAGGATAGCCTTAAGTTTACGAGGCACCAAATTAGCACCCATGTACATATTTTTATGGGTGATTAAGGTGAACCCGCTTAACCAATGAATTCATTTATTAAATTTATAATTATTTGGAAGTACTTGTCGTGTAAAATTTATTTTATTTATAAATAAATTTTATGAGATTTGAATTTACAAATAAAATCTCTTATTTAAAACTATAAAATAGTCTTAAATCAATTATGTGGTTTATAAATATATTTAGTATAAGTATTCATTTGGAGCTCTTCTTTTGAAACTTTGATATGAATATGTATTCCGTTATTCATCAATAGCATTAATTAAATTTAATTAATTAATATAGATGAATAGATAACACGAATAAATATTTTGTGATTTATATGGTTAAGTATATTAAAACTTCTTAAAAATAACGATGAATGAATAACAACTTAGTTGAGTTTATAATTTAAAGACAAAAAAGAAACTTGGATTAAGAAATATGGAAAAAAAAATTATCATGAAGAAACTCGCAAAAAGAATAAGAACTAATTGCATAGGAAATGAGAGCAAAAGAATAAGAGTAGTAAAAAAGGAAAGAAAACTTAGAGGGCAATTTAGTCCTTAAAAGATTAGCAATTAGTTTGGTAGCTTGGAATTACAAATTCTACCTCTTAAACAAGAATTTGGATAAAGTTTGAGTAAATCTATGATTTATAAATCTTAAGTTTTTAATTTTTTAAAAAGGCCTTCCGAACACAAAAAGTTAAATTTGCAAATGAATTTTATAAAATTTTATAAAATTCATTTGTTCCAAATAATATGTTACAAGTTGCATTGCTTCGAATCTCAGGTCCGTACGTCCTTCTTTGGGTTCAAACCTACTGAGGCCCAACTCGCCAGGCCTCTACTTTGATGGGCCAGATTATACTCGCTACAGCAAGTAACGGTGACATCTCACCAGAGTTTTTTTTTTTTTGTAACGCATCTCACCAGAGTTGGAAACTCTTGAAAGTGCCTGTTGTGGAATTTTTATTTTTATTTTTTTTGGTGAAAGCCTGTTGTGGAATTAAAAATTGCAATTTGCTCTCTTCAAGATACAGTAGAACAGAAGAAAAAAGAGAGATAAAGGGGTGGTTCAGAAGTCTAAATTGCAAAATTTGATTAATTCGCCAGCTCCAAAATAATCTTCTTTTTAAGCCAAAAAGAAAAAGATTGGATTATCTTGCTTAGTGATTACTCTCAAGTTGGCAAAACAGAATACATCAAGAGGAAGGGCAATGTCAATCGATGCATGGACTGCTAGTTCCAGGTATAACATAACGGAAAATTGTTCGTAATGGCAACTATTATTGTCACCTGTAGATATAATTATTTTATATATTGTTATTATTGTCACGTGTAAATGCTATTACTGTTTTGAAGCTAGCCCATATATAATTCTTGTGGTTTTGTATCGAAAAAATAACAGTACACCTACCAAGATTTAAAATGCACCACTGCTTGTTTATGCGATATGGCGTTAAATTATTATTTATATATGTTAGTTTGTATATATGATATTTAAATTTTTTAATAATAATAACAAGGCAGTGGAATAATATCACGTATCCGTTAATGGCTAGTTATGTGATTCATATAAAACGACAAATATTATATAATCTATTATATAAAAAATGTAGTTTTAGGATTATCTCAATGAAACAAATCCAATGTAGTGTCTGATGCAATTTCAGCTCTCTACTTGTAAAGCATCCGATAGTATCCATACGAGATCCTAGAGAGAAATTAGTAAACCCCCACTAGAATTTTTGGAGAAATTTAAACTATGAAAGACAAGATTTGTATTAACTGAATTGTCTGTCATAGTTTTCTATTTATAGGAAATCTATAATTTTCAGGGCTAGCTTTTGGGTCAATCCTCATATACGGATTTAGCCTGTAAAGCCAGTAGAACTAAAAATTCCGACAAGCCTAGTCTTAAATCCAATTAAATAATTCGGACAATTCAAAATATTTAATTTAATTTCTCTTACTGATTAATTTTAGATCTTTTTTGTGTGTGACTTCTTGGGTTCATAATTAATTGACAATGAAATAATATTAATCTAACTAATATATAAATTAGAACTACTCTAATTAATTCTCACAAGTCGTGAGTGACACCTAGCAGTATATCATGACTACCCAATTAATGATGACAAGGAATTGCACGAATCCTTTAAATATGTAACTAGTCTATAATTAATTCCTTCCGTCTCAATTGTGTCGATTAAGCGAGAGTTATGGATAGGGATGTCAACCTATCTATCTTAATCATATGACCAAATCTAACTAATTTAGTAACTTGTCAATGAAACGTGGAACAACTTCTACAATTCAATCTCGACCAAGGATTTTTACTTATTTAATTGACTAGATCGCATAGGACCTCTAAGTGACGGATTCCATATCACACACGCACATATTCCTACATAAGAATGAGCCACAACCACCGAGCACATATGTCAGTCCGTAATTGAAACCAGGTTTTAGTACTAGCAAATCGTGATATCCCATATACGAAATAACCATAGTGTCTTAGGTCTAAGGATTATTTATGCATTATATAAGATATATATATATATATATATATATATATATATATATATATATATATATATATATATATATATATATATATATATATATATATATCAAATTATTAACAATCCACGTAATTCGATATATATGATCAGTCATGTCTAATTACTAATTCTTAACATTCACTTATACAACTACTATTACAACCTAACACTCTATTGCCCCGATTAATATCTCATAATAACGGGCAGTAGATTGTATGCTAATTTATCTGGATAAATTAATGCCTGATTAGGGACTATTTCTAGAATATATTATTAATAGCAGATCTCATCACTCATATTCTTAATCTCTTAAAAATGAGATTTACAAATAAAATTCTAAGGACTTTATTTAAATCAATCAACACATTAATCAAAATAAATAAATTGCTCATTAATAAATATAATATAAAATTTGTGTCCTAATAAATTACAATTAATTTGACTTTTAGGGCACTAAATCTAACAATATCATCAATTTTATTTTTTGGTCAGAAAAGAAAAAAAATTCATTAAAAAAAATTCACTAAAATTAATGACTTGAGTTTAATATGACACTATTAATGACATCCTTGTCAGGTTTGACTAACAGGAGATTCTGCTGGGTCCTTAATCTATTTTATCTTTTATATAATTATTAAATTTCTTTGGGGTCAAAATATAATTATTAAACTTAATTATTACAAGATGAAAATCAAATACTGTAATTTGTTTCAACAATAATTGCACTAGACCTCGTGAGGAGAACAACTGATAGGACGTGACCAAAATGAGATGAGTAGATCACTAGGCGTTTGCTCTATATTTATATAGATCTCGCATGGTGTACGAAAGGTTTTGAAATTAATTTTTAATCGGTTAACATTTTTTATGTTGATGTAATATTGACTTGGATCTTTCTTTAAATAAAAAAAAAATGAGATGAATAAATTCTTTTTTCTTTCCTTCTATTCCTTCTCTTTTTGGTATAAATTGAACAATTAATAGAAGGAAGTTAAGAAGAAGACTGATTTAACAGTTACGGAACTCCAGTTATAAACTTGAACATCGTGACAATAAATGCCTTTGTCTAACTCCAAGGATCTTATGCTTTCGATTTTGTAAATGATAGGAATAAAATGAAGCTCAAACCTAGATTTTCTTTCTTTCTTTCTTTCTACTTTTTTTTGGAACTGAAGTTTTTTGAGCTCATATTAAAATATAAAATTCTAGAGCACATGACCGGGAGATGAGATCAATAACCAAAAGAAGAAAAACAATGAGTGATAGTCTAGATTAGTTAGCACAATATCAATCGAGATTCGCCCAAGAGAGATAAATGTTAGATATCATTTATTACCTCTTATGTGTATGATTAGTTGACATCAGTGGCGGAGTCAGGTATTGAGGATCAGGTGGACACTATAGTGGTGAAGTCAGTAACCAAGAGTTCGGGCACTTATTTATGCATAAATTTTTTATATAAATTATTTATAAAAAATTTGTTGCATTGATGCCTAAAATTATATATTTGTTGATTACAAATTACAACATGCTATAACTAAATCAATACTTAATTTAAGCATATCATACCACAAATAAAGTTTTTAAAGCATGACTCCCTCTCATATAATACACTTTATAACAATTATAAAAATATAAGCACTTAAGCATACGTAGAGTTTTCAAGACACGACTCCCATTAATATAGGTAATGACATAACATACCAAAAGAGATAAAAATATATAACTATAGTCATTATAAATAGAAAAAGTCCATTTCATTAGATGTAGAGGAAAATTGTTGTTCAGACATTGATTTTCTTTTTTTAAAAAAAAATTATTCATGTCTTATTCAACAAATAACAAATTGAAATCCAATTCAAATTGAGATCAAAAAATTTCCATGGCGCAACTTGGTAGCACGTTTGTTTTGGGTACAAAATGTCACGGATTCAAATTTTGTCATCCCTATCTATTACTGTTCAAAAATAGTAATGAGGGATCAATTGAGATTGATTCAATCATTTACATGAAGTAGAGAACGATCTTATAAAACTTTAAAATTGATTTGCATCGTCCTAATTGGAGAAGCCTATCATTGTTTTAAGCCTAAAAATAAAATAAAAAATGTATATATATATATATCCATGAAACTTCAGCTAGTCCAGTTCAAACGATAACTGGTAAAGAGATATCAAGTCCGTTGATGGGTGTGGCTTTCCCAAAAAGCCAAAGAAATATTATAAAATTATTATTTTTTATCTGTATTTTCTTTATCTATTGATCGGTGCACCGGTGTTCTAGGTCCAGGGTAGTGGAATGCAGTAAGACGCGGTGTAAGTCAACTCTACCTGGGATAGCCAGAACAGTAGTTAGGTAGAGTTAGTCCTGTTTGAAAAGCCTCTGGTGTTTGTACTAGGTCTATAGCGTCTCAAGGTACTGCGGTAAGTCGCCCACGGAGTAAGTCGTGTGTAAGTCAGTTCGCCATTCCTTAGCATAGTGCATTCGATTTCAGGATTAATTTTACCAGGCTATTGTAATGGCTTTTAGTAGTAGTTCTGCTTCAGTAGATACATGTAGTTCTAACACCATAGCTACAAGATAAGAAACATGGACAAAACAATAGTTAAACAATTGGACACCACCAAAGATGCAGATAAGAGAAGTTTACCAAAAAGGAGCATTTGACTTTAAATCTCTTAGAACCAATAGATCTAAAGAAGTGGTCATACCATTAGTAAGTGATAATCAGAGTTTACAGTTATTTTCACATAAATCACTAGAAAATGCTAAGAAGAATGGCTATAGATTTCTTCATATAGGACACGTTCAAGTTGCAATTAAACCATTAATTAAAGAAGGATTAAATACCGGTTTATATATTGCTTTACGTGATCGTAGGCTCTTAGATTACAATGATTATTTGCTTGGTTTAGTTGAAACCAATTTATGCAATGGACTAATTTATTTCAATTGTTTTTCCAATTTTACGGTATCTCTCACAGACACCCATGTTATGAAAACATTAACATTAGATATTAAAGCTAATAATTACAGAGTAGAAGAAGGAGTACAAGCATATGAGATAATTTATCGTCTCAATTGCAAGTTAATGAATACAGGTTTAAATCCCAGATTTGTTACCAGACGTAGACCAAAATGTGAAACCCTTTTATGGACCATGGACCGAACCAAATCGATAGTTAACATTCCCCAGACCATCCACTGGAAAGATATTTCCCTACTAGAACGTTGGGATATAGAGAATGTTACTAGACCTTTACAGCAAGAACAAAATATTAGAAATACCAGAATTGAACAGATTATCCAATATGAAGATGGATCTGTTAGTATCAAGATGGACAGAAGAGAACGAGATTCTCATATAACCAGATCTGTCTCCAGTATTTCTAGAGTCAGTATTTCTGACCCTACACCAGGATATGTTGATCTTCCATCAACATCTAGACACACTAGAACCCAGAGTCAGTCTATTCCTTATGGAATCAAGATTGAAGAACAGACTCCTAGACCAGTCTATTGCGAATTTGAACCAACAGATACATCATCTGTTGATTTCCACCCCACAAACTCTGACATGGGATTAAACACGTTAATAGAAGAGTTTGAGATAGATAAACAGGCTTTGAAAGAAGAATTTCTTTCTGAAAGACATACCAAGGCTAGAGATTTGTTTTTCCGTGCTACCACTAAAGAACAGAGAGACAAATATAAAGAACAATGGCATCAAGTCATGAAAGTCGTCAGACTCAATATACCATTTTTCCTTTGGTTTAAGGAAAGAAACAAACCTATGAATATCAATGTCTTAGCAGTCAGAACAAGATAGTGGAACTTACCCAATTCCGCTAAGATTTTAGATGTTGAGCATCCACCTTTCCAGGCAACCCAGATTCAGAACACTTTAGGAACCATTGACCTAAAGCCAGCTGTTGTTACCACAGCTACAATACCAGAAATGAAAGATATTGCTGAAAAAGGCAATTGGACCAATCTTTTATTAGTTACCCTTCATAAACAAGTAGAACATATTGAAATTATGTTAGATAAGAAAACCTTGCCCAGTACTAGCAAAACAGAAGAGAAACTTAAGGAATCAATAGAACTTTCCCTTACAAAGCAGATTTATGCCCCATCGGCAAAAACATTTGATTCTTTGAAACTGACCTCTTCCAGTACCAAAGTTAGTACCCCAGTAAGACCTCTACCATTTAAAGTATCCAGTATCATTCCCAAGGTTGAATCCCCAGATGAGAAGAATGCAAATTTATTGCAGGAACTCATTTCCAAAGTTAAGAAATTAGAACCCTCATCCAGTAGTCAACCAGCAATCCACGCTTTGGGACAAGCAGACAAAAGATCAACCTGTTCCGATAGTGAACCAGAGAAGACTGTTCACCAGACCCAATTTAATGTTAACAAGATCATAGGAACAGAAACTAGAAGTTTCTATCCCAGGCCAACACCCCCAGATCTCCTAATAGAAGAACCTCAGTCACAGAAAACCTATTCTGGCAGTAACATCTATGAATGGAACATAGATGGAAAGATAGAATACCAGATTTTAGACCTTACCAAACAAATGATCATTGTAGGAGATATCTATAAACAATCTGTCTCCGAAAGAGCAGCAACCAGAAATATCATCCTTGGCTTCACAGGCCAATTGAAGGGATGGTGGGATGACCATCTTAGTGAAACCACCAGGAATGACATCATAGACATGAAAAAGGCCAATGACCAGGGCATTCCCATTGTTAATAAACAGGGCTAGACAGAGTCTAGTACTCTTTCAGACTTAGTTTATTGTATTGTCTACCATTTTGTTGGTGACCCAAGTGTTTACCAAGAAAGAACATCTAAGATTCTCCAGAATCTAAGATGTAGAAAATTATAAGACTTCCGATGGTACAAGGACGTCTTTCTCAGTAAACTATACCAACAATCAGATAATAATGCTAGTTATTAGAAAGAAAGATTCATATATGGACTTCCAAAATTATTTGCCCAGTAGGTTAAAGAAGCTCTTACTCAGAGTGTCCCAGGCCTAGACTATGACAATATGACTTATGGTGATATCATAAGCCAGATCAACAAGACAGCCTTAAAGATCTGTATTGATCTTTGTTTCAAAGCCCAGTTAAAGAAACAAAATTTAACATCCAAAAATGAATTAGGAAATTGGTGTGAACAATATGACATGGAATGAATCCAAGCACCACATGCCCAAAAAACACATAAATCCAAAATTTCCTCCAGGAAATATAAGAATCATTACAAGTCCTTAGGACAAAGATATAAGAGACAGTATAGTGACAAACCATATGGAAACCTAGATACAATAAGGATAGTAAAAAACAGCAGAAAACATATGGTTGTTTCAAATGTGGCAAACTAGGTCACTTTGCAAAAGATCGCAAAATTAGAACCAGAATCCAACAATTAGAAATAGACGATGAAACCAAGAACCAGATTCTACAAATCATCAATTAGTATGAATCATCTTCCAGTTCTTTACCAGAATTTTCTGATGAAGATAACATCAATTAGATTGGAATAGACTACTCCCAGTAAAGGACCATGTTTCTGTAGTAAGAAACTCAATACTATCACAGATTCTTACAGTCTCATGCTCGACATGATTTGTAAGATCACAGATCCAAAAGAAAGGCAAGTCTATCTTCTTAAGCTAAATGAGCTTATCGACCAGAAAGAAGATAAACATGTTGCTACCATTCCCAGAGAAACTGGAACCACCAGTTATTCTGAAGTTCTTTCCTTTTTCCAAAAAAGAAAACATCAACCAGTTGGAATCTCTGATCTCCAGAGATAGATAAACCAGTTAAAACAAGAGATTCAAGATCTTAGGAAAGACCATAACCAGTTACAACAAGATGTTCTACTCCTGCAAATAGATAGTCAAATTGACTTACAAGAACATCATCAGAATAATGATCAATTAGATAAACAGACTCAGATTGCTTTAGGCAAAATAAAAGACAACCAACTAGGTTGTAGTTCGCCAAAAGAACAAGAAGATTATCTCAATCTTCTTACCAGAATTTCATATCAGAAATGGTATGTCAAATTGACCATAGTCATTGACGGCTATAAGTTTGATACCATAACACTTCTTGATTCAGGTGCTGACATGAATTGCATACAAGAAGGGATAATCCCTACCAGATTTTTTGAAAAAACCCAAGAGAAGCTTTCTACAGTTGACTCTACAAGATTACATATTAGATACAAGTTATCCCAAGCACATGTGTGCAACAAAGGAATTTGTTTTCCTACCAGCTTTGTTTTAATCAAACAATTAAATTCCCAAGTCATTTTAAGAAATCCATTTTTACAATCTATTTTCCCTTTTAGTGTTACAGAAAAAGGAATCGAGACACAAGTTTTACGGAAACCAGTTTTATTTGAGTTTTTCTATTCACCTAAGGAGCGAGATATTAACTCAATTCAAAAGAAAGAAAATCAAATTGCTTTTCTAAAACAAGATATCTAGACTATTCGCATAGACAAACAAATTTCAAAACAACGTAAAACAATTCAAGATTTTCAATCCAGACTTGAAAAAAAGGTATGTTCTGATCTTCCTACAGCCTTTTGGAATAGGAAAAAACATATTGTTTCTTTACCATATGAAAAAGACTTTCAAGAAAAGCTTATTCCTACAAAAGCTCGTCCCATTCAAATGAGTCAGGAATATTTAGATTTATGCAAAACAGAAATCCAGAGTTTATTAAATAAGAAACACATTCGACCCAGTAAAAGCCCATGGTCGTGTGCAGCGTTCTATGTCAATAAAATGCAGAAAAGGAACGACGAGTTCCTAGATTAGTTATCAATTATAAACCTTTAAACAAGGTTTTACAGTGGATTAGATATCCAATTCCCAACAAAAATGATCTCCTTAAGAGATTATATCAGGCCCATGTCTTCTCGAAATTTGACAGGAATTCGGGATTTTGGCAAATCCAAGTTTTAGAACAAGATAAGTACAAGACTGCATTCACAGTTCCATTTGGCCAATATGAGTGGAATGTCATGCCTTTTGGCTTAAAGAATGAACCTTCAGAATTTCAGAACATTATGAACTAGATTTTCAATCCTTACACTACTTTTATAATTGTTTACATTGATGATGTTTTAGTCTTTAGTAATGACATTCATCAACATTGGAAACATTTGCATTTGTTTTTCGAAGTCATCAAAGAAAATGGTCTTGTGATTTCTGCACCCAAGATTAAACTTTTCCAAACAAAGATAAGATTCCTTGGACATATGATTTTCTTCGGGAAAATCACCCTTATCCAAAGAACCTTAGATTTTGCAGAAAAATTTCTAGATGTTTTAACAGAAAAAACATAGTTACTAAGGTTTTTAGGATATCTTAACTATGTTACAGATTTCTACCCAGGCATTCGCCATATTTGCAAACCATTGTTTGAACGTCTCAAGAAGAACCTTCCAGCATGGTCTAAGGTTCACACTAGAGTTGTTCAAGAAATTAAAAAATAAGTTAAGATTTTACCAGTTTTGACATTATGTCAACCAGATGCCCCTAAGATAGTTCATACAGACGCCTTTGAATTGGGATTTGAAGGTATTTTAAAACAAGTTTTACAAGGAAAAGAACATATCGTTAGATTTCACTCAGGAACTTGGAATAAGGCTCAACAAAATTATTCCACTTTTAATAAAGATATCTTATCAATAGGTCTTTGCATTTCAAAATTCCAGGATGATCTACTCAACCAAAAATTTACAGTTAGAGTTGATTGTCAGTCAGCCAAAGATGTACTCACAAAGGATATTAAGAACATTGCTTCTAAACAAATCTTTGCGAGATGGCATGCCATATTATCAATTTTTGATTTTAATATTGAATACATGAAGGGTATTGACAATTCAATCCCTGATTTTCTTACCAGAGAATTTCTAACAGGTTAGGTGCCTATTACATAGGATTCCTTCAGGAATACCATTTTTTTTTTACAGGACTTTACCGGTGGCGGAATTCAAAGTTTTCATTTCAGTTCCACCGATTAATTAGATTGCATTCCAATTTGGAATCTAGAAGCAATTTTGATTTTGTTTTCAGATTCGCAGAACTCTTTTTAAAAAGATTCATCCCAGTAGCAGAGGACACACACACACACACCTCTGGTCATCATCATGTCTTCCCATTACAAGAAAGGAAATGGCAAAGTATCTGCAAAGAGCTTCGACATAAGTTCTTATGCCTAGAAAGCAGTCATACCGACATTACCAATCAAGACAGAATCTTCATCATCAACAACGAAGATCTAAGACAAACAGATAACCTATACACCAGAAACACAACAATCACCCCTAAGTAGAAACCTTACAGTTTTAGGGTCATTGACCCCACAGAAATCACTAACCAGTGTTCATGCAATTTTTGCAGGGAATTCGTCTTCACAAACTCCAGTAAGTAACAAATTTCAACCCCTTGTTACACAATATAAACTCCCAGACAAACAAAATACCCAGAAATCACCATACATTTACAAGAATGTCTTCGACCAGATTCTTGTAACTGAACCAGAACACTTTAAACAGAACCCACAAATGTCTGTAATTGAGTTTGCCCAGACATTCCTTCACCCTCAAAGTAACTACATACCAGACAACACCTTTAAAACCCAGAGTTACTATGAACCCATTCTCATAGCAACAAAATCAGTAGAATTTGTTCTAGACAATAGCGATAAGAAACCAGGGGAATACAACTATATCAAGGCCAAACTTGAAAAATTTATCTCCCTTGAGCAATGGGGTCAACCCCTACACAGAGTCAAACAATTACCAGTTGACGGACCATTGAAAGACTACACATATTATGATTACATTTTGGCATGGTACATATGTTTTTTTCGCCAGAATGATAAACATAATTTATCATGGTTTTTCATGTTTAAACCATCTTTCCCAGTCCAAGTCCCAAATTAGTTTATCCAATGGTGAGCATCCTATGGACCCATTCTAGAAATTCTCCCAGAACCTATTTTTCAGGGTTTTTAGTTTTTTTCAGAGAAATGACAAGCCCCAGATCATCTTGCTTACCTTCCTCCATTTTTCATTTTTTACTGATATTTTTTTGTAACTTGGATTTTTATGTCTGAGTTCGTTTTTCAACATACTTCTTTTGGAAGCCAACAAGTTGTTCCAACATTTGGAAGAACTCATAAAGTTAAGTGGTGGGACAAAATAAACAACAGTTCTTGTTCAACCCCCAAAGTCTAGTCATGACTCAATACCAACCAGCAACAACAGAAAGCCATTCCAACGGCTCAACAAGAATTTTTCTCCCTAAAAAACCAGCTCTAAACCAGACTTGCAGCAGCCACCAGTTATGATAAAATTGTTGCTATTACAACACAACTTCATGAGTTGGCTTCAGACAAGGCCTCAGAACATAGCCAACCAGATGATGTCAGTGAACCAGAAAACGAGGACAATTGCTACCGCATTCAAACTCAACCATAGAAGAATGCAAACCGGTTTCTCCATGCGTTCCTCCAAAAAATGTGTGCAAATGGGTTTCCACAGGTTCCCTCCAAAAAACGTGTGTGAGAGGTGCAACTTCCCTTTTGAAGTTGACAGTGGTTACTGAAGAATTCCATGAAACTTCAGCTAGTCCAGTTCAAACGGCAACTGGTAAAGACATATCAAGTCTGTTGATGGGTGTGGCTTTCCCAAAAAGCCAAAGAAATATTATAAAATTATTTTTTTATCTGTTGGCCGATACATCGGTGTTCTAGGTCCAGTGTAGTAGAATGCAGTAAGACGTATAGATGGCGTAAAACGTCGTGTAAGTCAACTCCACTTGGGATAGCTCACGTAGTCGACATGTTAAGTAGGATATAGAGAAAAATAGATAGTATTATAGTTTTCTTTGTATTTAGGGAATTTTATACCAGTCAATGTATTTGTATGTATTTAGTTGTATTGCTAACACATGTATTGAACCAAATGAAGATGATGGCATCTTCAATAACAAGACCAGTCAATCACCATGATCAAGACAAAAGACCTTTCGGTCACATGATCGACAAAATGATCACAAGAAGACAAATGATCTTTCGGCCACAGTAAAAGCAAGACATGATCATCACAAGATGACAAGAACAGTACCTGACAAGTCACTAGATACGAATCCTATTTAAGGCAGAGTCTGCCTCAGAACATAGGAGGAGGATTTTCTTCTTTTTCCATTCTTACCATTTAGAATTATAACCAGACTGTTTAGTCACCATTTTAGAATCACCATTGTAACCATATATCCAGAACTTCAATACAAGTAAGAGATTTTTCTCTGATTCCTTTCAGTTTACTTATTGTATTTATATATTTGTTTTCTTTTCCAGTCATTTAATTATTGTTTTTTCCATACATCTTCCATCATAGCTATGTATATATATATATATTTCCACAACTCAGGGGGTGCATGTGCACACCCTGAGCTAAGGCTAGGTCTGCCAATGGTTGGCATACCAACTTTATAGTTATGTTGTATTTCTCATTCTTCTTTTGGACAACTAAGCATAGACATATGAAATGATAAATGGTTAATAATAATGGGATAATATATAGCAATGACACCCAAAAATATTAGTTTTTTTAACTAATTTACCTTAAATATTACACCATTAAGCTAACTTTTTGGGGTTACAAATGTTGGTTTTGCTAAGCATAAATGTAGGTAAACTAGTGATAGAAAATAGGTGATATGATATCAAGTAATGTTCTTGAAAATTAGATTTTTTAATAAGTCAAACATGAAACGTGAACAAATTTCTTCCAAACATATTAAACACTCACTACTAAACTAACCTCTTAGAGTAACAAAAGTTGTTTTTGCTAATGGGGAACCCATAGAGAAACAAATCATACTTAAAATTGCTGCGCTAAAAAAAATCAGTCGGAGAATTGAACGGCTCCAAAAGCAGGCGATTTCAAAACTGTTGAAAATAATAAAAAAAATACAATAAATTCATTTTTAATAGCTTAAATTTTTAGTTGAAGTCGTCACTAACATGTTATTAGAGATTAGACATCAAAAGATTTTAGGTTCAAAATTCATCATCACACATTTAAAAATATTAAAATTATCTACGTGCAAGACTGGCATCAGGGGCGGATCCAGAAATTATTATCAGTGAGGGTTAAAATACATAATTTTTTAACTATATAAGTCTTTGATATCTTTTTTATTTTTTGATAAATACATAAAAAAATTTAACGTTTTTCTAGGCCAGTAGGATCTACACGCTTCACTGTCCCCCACATACATTCAACTCTGACTGGTGTGTTGTATATAATAAATAATATAATAAATTTTTCTTTAACAGTTTATATTTTTAGATGAAATGGTCACTTAATAAAAATACAATAAGAAAAATAAATAAAAGAAGAAAAGGGCATTTTTTATGTCTTTTTTTTTTTATTCAAATAAGGTTTAGGACCGTATAACACATATGTAATTAAAAAAAATTGATCTTTTAATTTTTCATAAATAAACGAATAACTTTACAATCAGATCAAAACTTTGGTGGCCATTTTTGATGTCTTGATCACATGAAGTGATGATGTTTGCCGTTTTGGCGTAGAACACTGGTCTTCCCATGGATGTTTGTGCCCTTTCAAGTTTGTTGTTATAAAACGGCAATAATTTGACATCAAATTCAACTAACGTGCTTAAATTAAACGCTAATGCACCACCGACACCAAGGAACAAGATGATCATAAACACTTTGACATAATGTAATGTAATCATGCTCGTTACCCATCAGTGGGCTTATTTACTCAACAATTAATTAAATACCTGGTTGGCCGGTTTAAGTGTGCCTCAACCCTAGTTAAAAAAGAAAGAAGAAGCACGATGTACAACCCTGCAAAGATTTTTTTTATTTTTTTCTTAATCGATATCAAGAATATCAAATGTCGGGATATATAACTCCATTCGAAGGAGGCATTTCAAGTTAAATAGGCATCAAAGCTTATTAGAACTAATCTAAATAAAATAGCTTATAAGTAATTCAAACTAGAAATGTGAACATACAATGCATTTTTCTGTAAAAATCCAACTTTAATGCAATGTATAAAACAACAGTGGGTATATTTATAAGGAAAATCCTTCAATCAAGCCTGATATCAGTCTCTCATAATTAGTAGACCTATATATGTACGTTCTGCCAATTATATGAGAGACTGATACATCAATTCAGATTGAGACAAGAATTTTTCTATTCACAATGTTTTTTTTTTTTTTTTTTTTGTCGTGCACAATGCTTACATATACATGATCTGACACTTTGGCAGTTTCTTTAGTTTGCTTAGTTTGGTAGGCAAAACAAATAATACCAAGTCACAAACCCTTTTGTTTTGTCATGCACCACTAGTGCAATCTTATCTTATTCTTCAAGTTCTTGAAACCTCATAATTTAATTTGATTAAAGGTGTCAAAAGACGAATTTATTATTAATCAATGTTCTTGCTTAAAGTCCAAAAAGGCAATTTAAGATGACACTTCTCATGTTTCTTTTCTTTATTGAATGTTTCCAGACTTTTCGAATCGCATTTTCCACTTCATTCTCAATTTTATTTTAATGACAAGGAAGTCAAAATCATGGATTTAATCTACAACTTGCCCAAAGGATATCGCAATCCTTTTATCTCTCTCGAACAAGTCCATCAACAGGGATGGAATCCACTCCACTGTTTGGTTACCCTAGCGGGTAAAGCAACCTAAAATTCGTTAGGCAATTCGTCCAATGATTTATCTCTTTATATACATGATTTATTTTAAAGGTCAAGTTTTTTAACGATCATTCTATCAGAAGCGCGTGAATCTCTGTGTCATGTGATACTCACTCGCCATAATACACTACCCGATTATTTTAAATGATTAAATTATTTGAAGCATATTCATTTATTTTAAACTCAGAATTACTTTGTAGAATCCTTTTACATTTCTTAATATGAGGTGGATTAATTACCAGCATATCTCGATTTGTTAAGGTAAGCGAATCCATCTCCTATAACTTTATGTTCATATAATTAATCTACTAATGTATGACCAAAAAGAGGGAAAGAAAAAAGCTACTAATAAGATCCTTTAACCAAAAAATAAAGGATGAAGTGCATCAGACCCTCCTGTGATTTAGCAAAAGTGTACAATACTCCCTTATATTTCAAAAATTCCATGAACTAATCCCTGTGTTTTTTAAAAGTACACAACACCCCCTGCTGTTAAAAAATCTGTCAGATTTAACGGATTTTGTAAAAAAAACTTAAATACCCTTAATCTTTTTTCATTTCTCTTTATTGTCCTTTTCTCTTTTGTTTAGACCAAAAAAATAAAAGAAAAAAAACACACACACACACACACATATATATATATGTGTGTGTGTGTATGTGTGTGTGTGTGTGTATATAACATTGCAAAAAGAATATGTATGTACAGAGGTCAGGGGTGGGGGATGGGGGATGAGGGGTGGGGGAGGTAGGGGTGACAGGGCTAGGGGGTTGGTGTGGGGATACGTGGGGGTGATGGGCTAGGGGGAAAGAGGATGTTGATGGGGCTAGGTGTAGGGGGTGGGTGATGGGTGATGGGTTGCGTAGGCGTAGGGGTAGGGGTGGGGGTGGGGATGGGTGACGGGCTGGGTAGGGGTAAGGATGGGGGGTGACAAGCTGGGTGGGGTCGGGGAGGTGGGGGTAGGGGGATGACGGGCTGGGGGGTGGGGTGGGATGGGTGGTGTTGGGGAAGATGACTATTTTTTATTTTATTTTATTAATTTTTTAAAAGGATAATTTGGTCAATTCATATAATTATTTAATAGATAAATTTATTAAAAATTAATAAAAATCTCACTTAACGCATGTAAAGTAAACTCTCCATTAAATTTAACGAATTTTTTAACGATAGAGGAGTGTTGTGCACTTTTAAAAAACTATCGGGACTAGTTCAGAGGGTTTTTAAACTATAAGAATGTATTGTGCATTTTTACTAAATTATAAAGAAGTATGGTACACTTCACCCAAAAATAAATAGAAAAACTAAACTAATAGGATTCATAATATCTTTCCAACCAGAAGACATCCTTATAAAACAAACCAACCTTTTCCAACATGCAAAATGCTCTTCAAACTGTATGAGATTCTATGAGTTTGAGGGTAAGGTTCCCAATCAACTAAGGCTCCGTTTGTTTGCCGTAAAATAACTTGCTTGTGTAAAATGTTTTCCGTGGAAAGTGTTTTCCTGAAAAATAAAATATTTTACATGGCTCCGTTTGTTTGCCGTAAAATAACTTATTGAGGGAAAATATTTTACTGGAAAATAGAATACTGAAAAATATTTTCTGGTGTTTGGATGTACGGTAAGTTCGGTAAAATGTTTTCTTATCCCAAAGGACATGAAAATATTTTACATAATTTTGTACTAGCCGCAATTGTTGACCGGAAAATATTTTACGGTTGACCAATTTTTCGGTGTTACCAAACACCGTAAAATTAAGAAAAAGCAGCCGCAATTTTTGACTGGAAAACATTTTACGGTTGACCAATTTTCCAGTGTTACCAAACACCGTAAAATCCGAAAAATGTTTTCCGGTAAAATATTTTACAGCAAACAAACGGAGCCTAAGGTACACGTGTACTTGTTCTAAGGGTATGATTTATCGGTAGTGGGATAAAATTATTTTTACAAGGTTACAAGTTCGACATTTTACTATTCTAGAATTTCACCGTTGGCTAACCTGATATGTGTGGGGGTGCACCATTGCACCCAAGATTTACTAATTGATGATTAGACTCTATTAAATAATCCGATTATCAAATTTCGCTAGTTAAGTTATCATGTTATCCAAAAACAAGATACACGTGCACTTTATCGTGCAAGTGCAGATTAATTTTTTTTATTTATTTATGAAAATACTACTTGAACTAACAGAGTATTCTATTTAAAACGTAAAATATCAAAAGATACAAAACAAAATATTGGACCAAGATGTCATTTTATAAAAAAAAGAAATTAAGAAACTATTAGAGATTTACGTTTACTTACAATATAGTCTCGAATTTTCTTACATTTTTAAGCACTCCCCGTAACAAATCCCGTTCGTCAAATTTTATACATAATAAAAATTTTGTACACCGAATTAACGTCTCCCGACAACTCCACCCTCAATCCTGAAATAATGCTTAAAAGGACAGTAAAGATAGTAGTCAAACAGTGAACCCATAATGAAATAGAGAAGAACAAACTTGAACCTAAAGGAAGTGTGATAGAGACATTGATTGAAAACCCTCCGACAATAGAAACCTCTCCATTCACTAGTCCAACGGCCACTGACAAGGGCCTTTTGGTAAATACATCACTACAAGGCTTTAACAAGTGATAGCAACTCATGGGCTGCAGTAGCATCCAAACCACTCCCCCACTATAAGCTGATAAGAAAATGCGGGTAAATTTCACATACAATACTTATAGTTTATATATTTTTTTAATATCGTTTTTAATATTTCAAAAAATTTATAATAACTCTAATATTTATAAAAATAATTTATATTATTTAAAATTAATTAATTTAGTCTTTATTATTTTTTAAAAAATTTAATTTAGTCTTCAAATTAGAATCCTTGCAGGAATTAAATTAAAATTTTTAAAAAATAATAAAAATTAAATTAAATTTTTTTGAGAACTAATAAAAATTAAATTAACTATTTTTGAACAATAAAAATTATTTAAAATTATTTTTATAAAAATTAGGAATTAATAATTTTTTAAAAATATTAAAGATTAATTAAAAAAAATATATAAATAATAAGCATTATACGCATAATTTATCCAAAAAATGATCTCAATTTTATTTAAAAATTGGATAAAATAGTCAGCAAGGCCAATCTTTATAATTACAATGTTTTGAGTTCGGACGCGACTTTGCATTTTAAAAAACAAAAATGTTTTCACTCTTCTTCAACACTAATATTTACGCTTAAAACCATTGACAAAAAGCAAAACAAACAAGAAGCTCTCTGCACAAAGCTGCCACCTAATAGTATCAGTTACATCACCATCCCACACCACCACCTCTTCATTCTTTTGCTGTCCTCAAAGCCTTTTTTATCTCTCTTCTTGTTGCAATATAGCAAGAAGGGGGAGCATATAGTAAAGCCTGCATTTTTATTGTGTTTTTTGCTCAAAAATCTGATACCCATTTGAGGAAAAGGTGAAATGGAAAGTGGGTCAAGCTTAGGACTGGGAGAGAAGGTGGAAAAGAAAAAGGGTTCAAAACTAGGTTCAATGTTACCAAACGTTGAGCCTTTTGTACCAAGAAAGAATTTTTATGACCCAAGAGAGTTGAGATCTTGGGCTAAGAAAACTGGTTTTGTTTCCACTGCATTTTCTGTTGATAGTGGTGAAGCAACTTCAAGTAGAAAGGATCAAACTGATAGGAATAGTAATAGTAATAGAAATGATAATGGGGTTGATTTGGAAAAGGGTGTGCAAAAAAATGAATCTTTATCACCTACAATTGAGATTGATCCAATTTTAGGGAGGACTAGGAGAGGAAAGGCTGAAATTGAGCCGGTTTCGCGGTCTAGGAAGGGAGGGGATGCTAATGAGAGGGATGGAACAGTGCGAGGTGAGAATGAGAGGAGGAGAGTTGGGTTTGAGCCTGCTTTGTTGGGTGCTAGGAATGAGGAGAGGATAGATGGTTTGGATGGAAATAGAAATGGAAGTTTAAATGGGAATGGCCATAGAGTTGAACCAACTAATGGAAATGGGAATGGTGTTCAGGCTGCTGTTGCAGTTACTGAGACGAAGAAAGAAGATGGAGATGCAGAGGGAGGAATAGGAACTGATTATTCTCCAGGTGGTGAGGATGGAGGTTTTGGAGGATGGGAGCTTTCTCCAAGAATGAAATGTGGGATGAGGGAAAATCCTGGATATGGTTAGTCTGGATTTTATGTTATACTCATGGATGCTTGATTGCTTTATATGAAGTTGCCTTGATTTCTTTTACTGTCTTCTTACGATTTTATGATAGATGGTTGCATGGAAAATTCATAAATATTACTATCTATTAGAGAACTTGAAGTAATTTGCAGTGTGCAACTTTGCAATGTTATAATATTTACAAAAGAGTTTGATTTTTGGATGGATTTAACATAAATAAGTGCAAGAAGTTTTGTTATGAACATTGAGTCATGGTAATAACAAATAAGGCTAATATATTTCATGTTTTCCTGGTGAACTTGTTAACAAATGAAATTTAGAACAGGATTCCATAGAGGCGGATAAAATTAAGAAATGATTTGCATGACACTTTAGAACATCATCCATTGCTTCTGAGTGTTCAGAAATTTGATACATGTACTTGATTGTTGTAGCTAATAACCCTTCATCAAGTAAAGGAAGATGAGAAACTAAAAGCTGTGTTCCATGTTAGCCATCTTTCTCAGAAGGCACAGCAGTTGCCTTCCCAGCTACAGTCATTAACTTTAATTAATGCACAGGATAAAAGGAAAGGATGAAGAAATTCAATTGGTTAAACCACATAGAAAGAGTTCTTCATATGCTAATTATTAAGAGCTTTGTTGATACAGCTTTCATCTCTAATATTCTGTTACTAGTTTATGTTGTATTGTCTTTTTCTTTTTATCCTTTCCTAAGTCAAGTTTCAATCATACATTTATGACAAACAAATATGATCAGCGACGTTTGTTCAAAACCTTTACAAGTGATAAGACATCATTCTTTAGATATTCTTAAATTTCACTCGAGTTTGAATGGACCTATGTTTGTCATTTGTTCAGTATTGACTTATGATGGTCTTTTTGAACTGCAGTACCACTTATTTTGTATGGGTTGCAGCACTACTTATCATTGGCTGGTTCACTCATTTTCATTCCTTTGATCATGGTTCCTATTATGGGTGGAACTGATGTAAGTGAATCTATTACTTCTTTTTGCTTCTGCAACTATAAGAAAGGGAGGAGTGGGTGCATAGTGCTTAATAATGTAATCGTGTGCCAATTTTTGTTTCTCACATGATGCAGAAGGATACCGCAACCGTGATTTCCACCATGCTGCTAGTGTCTGGTGTCACAACAATACTACATTCCCTATTTGGTACTCGGCTTCCATTGATTCAAGGGAGTTCTTTTGTTTATCTAGCACCTGCATTGGTTATCATGAATTCTCAAGAATATCGAAACCTTACTGAACATGTAAGTTCGTTTACTTGAGACGTGATGATTTTGTTACCTTTTCCTTCAAGTAACCTAGAAATATCCACCTATCTAAACCCTGCACTGATGTGTGCACAAGTGACAATAAACCCAACTACAGAAAAGGGATATGAAAAAGAAGGAAACACAAATTGGCTATATACAAAAGTTGCTTGTCATCTGATGAATGAAGAGAAAATATGTACAACTTGTAAGCCCTGCCTCCACAGGCAACAAGTATTAGTTGTTTAGATAACTGATTTCAACTATACATTGAGGATATGTTCCTTGAAAAATGATTCGCAAAGCAGTATTTTCTCGTAGCTTTATCACTTTTCATTCCATTTTAAAGCAGCATACTGAGACCTTGGTGTTGCTTTGCCACTAACTGAGTTGTTACAGAGTCTGAGATTGGAGATTTTAAAGCACTAATTACACCACATAGCTTAGTGGACAAAGTATCATTCTTTACTGAAAGAACAGGATTGCATCACAGAGATCTCCATAGTGACATGGATTTACAGTCAATATGTTATGTCACAAGTCTTGTCAAAATGTACAAACTCATTCTCTTTACTATTTGAGATTGACTTGCTAATACCAAGTTTAATTTTGAACTTCATTCCTATGTCTATCATTTCATAAAATCTGTTCTAGTGGGTATATCTGATGCACAATTTGTTGTTTTCAGAAATTCAGGCATATAATGAGGGAACTACAAGGGGCTATTATTGTTGGATCAATTTTCCAGAGTATCTTGGGCTTCAGTGGTTTGATGTCTCTCTTTCTGAGGTAAGTGCAAGCCATTATGTGCATGTCTATGCGACCTTAGCATGTAGAAGAGATTCTTTTCTATACTTAATCCTCTTCATTGTTATTTTTCATAGATTTTTACTTGGCTTCTATCCTGATGTTAGATCAATGCTTGAAATGTTCTTTGGAGCTTGATCATCTGTCTAACTGCAAGCACCAAAATATCAATTCCTGAAAGTTGCTTTGTTTCTGCAAATTAATCTGAGATTATCAGAGAGCAAACTATTGCAGGTTAATAAACCCTGTTGTCGTTGCCCCTACAATTGCTGCTCTGGGTTTAGCATTCTTCACCTACGGCTTTCCTCAGGCTGGTGATTGTGTGGAGATCAGCCTTCCCGAGATAATATTGGTTCTTATTTTTACTTTGGTAAGCATACCTTCTTAGCTGAGTGAATGAGTGTAATTTGCTTCTGTGAGTTGTCACTCTGCATGTACGTAGTATGTGTACATTTACCTTTTCTCTGCTGCTTATAAATGTTGATTAATGAATTTTCGCATGAAATCATCTTATTTTTATTCAATTCCTTTGCAGTACCTTCGAGGAGTATCTGTTTTTGGCCATAGAGTGTTTCGCATCTATGCGGTACATATCCTTCTTAAATATCCATATTCTCTGTAACTGTGATCATCCAGTCTTACTCCCCTCGTGAAAAAAAAAGAGAAATGACAGTATACTACAAAAAGCAGAAACCATTGACTTTAATTCCATTGTTTTTTTTTTTTTTTTTTGCTGTCTTCATCCCATTTAGAGAATTCTTTTTTCTCTTCTTTCTAGGAGACATAATGTTTCTCCTAATTTGTTTTGTTCCAAAATTTACTGTTGCAGGTGCCCTTGAGTGTTGTAATTATATGGACATATGCTTTCTTTCTGACAGCTGGTGGGGCTTATAATTATAAAGGCTGTAGCCCGAATATTCCAAGTTCCAATATCATCACTGATGCTTGCATAAGGCATGCTTATACAATGAAGCACTGCCGAACAGATGTTTCCAATGCAATGAGAACTGCTGCATGGATCCGGATCCCTTACCCTTTGCAATGGGGTATTCCTATCTTCCGACTAAGTACTTCGATCGTAATGACTATTGTTTCGCTCATTGCATCGGTGGATTCGGTCAGTAATCTGCTACCCCAGCTGGGTTCCCACTGTTGTATTGACAGACATTCACATAAAGGGTTCCTTGTCCACTTGGATTTATATCTCTCTCTTTGTTTACCCCCTCATTGTGATATTCTCACAATCTCCAGCCTTGCATCAGCAGAATTTGCAATACAATAGGGATGGATTCCATGATCTTATCACTGAAGCCTGTGCTTACACTGATTCACTGTGATGTTGGCTGATGGCACAAGATATTGTATCGAATTAGTATATAATATGACTTAGACAAACTGATAAGCACACTATTAAGAAGACAATGAATTTTCCCAAAAACAGGTAAAACAAGAAAAGGTAAAATTTGACAGCAGATATCTATATTTGGCACAGGCAACCACAAGAGGGAAAGTGGATATCTGCTTGATAAAATGCCATTGTGTATATGTTGATTTTGAATGATGCAACTCTTAATTTCAACATAAAATCCTATGGTAGTAGTTCAGTTGAGTATCTTTAGTAAGATTCCAGGTTGCTTCTATCTCTTACCACCCTGCACCAGTTACAAAAAAATGTAAGAAAGAAAGAAAGGAATTGTTAACCTACTTTTATGGATATGAGGGTTTCCTCATGGTGGTAGTCAGGGTTGACAACTGTGTTGTAGGTCGACATAGTAGATAGAATAGATACATTTTTAGCTAAAGTTAATTATTTCATCTATGGATTTAGTTTGTTTAGAGTAGGTAATTACTGTCTATAATGTAAAGTAATGCAAAAACCCTCTTTCTTAAGCAGATCGTGACATATCACTCTGCATCTGCGCAAATAAATTTGAAGCCTCCAACTCCTGCTATTGTCAGCAGAGGCATTGGTGTGGAAGGTTTTTGTAGTATCCTGGCTGGACTTTGGGGCTCAGGTACGGGATCAACAACATTAACAGAAAATGTGCACACTATTAAAGTAACGAAAGTTGCAAACCGAAGGGCTGTGGAAGTTGGAGCAGTTTTCTTGATCCTCTTCTCATTCATAGGTATAAAACTTGGATCATATGTATGTAGACAATTTTAGCATTGAAATTAAATTCATGAACTATATTTCTGTGCATAAGTTCTGAAATTGTTTAGCATTTTTCTCCTATTTGTGAGGTGATTGCAAACATGAAACTACGTTTGACAGGCAGAAAGTTCTTTTCATGAATTAGTTTTTGCAATGAATGGCTTCGATATGATTGATCTTTCAGGATTGAAATTCTCATACTCGTGTTGGTACTTCTACTTGATCCTATCAAATGTTAGGGAGATTATGGGTATTTGGAGAAACAGAAAACCCAGTTAGGAGACTTTGGTGGTTACCTAACCCCGCTCTGCCTGGATCGATAAAAGCAAGAGAGAAAGATGTAAGAGAGAAGAAATGGCATTATGGTTGTGGCAGATAAAACTCCGTTTGTGTAATTTGAGTCCTCTTGACATTTTTATCCTACGCGCTCCCCTTTTTTCTTTATTGTTTTTTTATTTGTCAAGATATGCTACTATTATCGTTCTTGAAAACCTCCATAACATTCCATAAGCAGGCCTAGCAGGCAATACATTTTTGTGTATAATATCTTATGATATCCTTGACTTGCATTTATAGGCAAAGTGGGTGCTATTCTTGCATCCATACCACAAGCGTTAGCAGCTGCTGTACTCTGCTTCATATGGGCCCTGATTGTAGCATTAGGGCTATCCACGCTGCAGCATACCCAAAGTGCAAGTTTACGGAACATAACTATAGTTGGTGTTTCATTGTTCCTTGGTTTGTCCATCCCAGCATATTTTCAACAGTATCAGCCGAAGTCCAGCTTGATTTTGCCCAGTTATCTTGTTCCATATGCAGCAGCATCTGATGGACCTGTCCACACAGGCAATACACAAGTGAGTTATAGTTCGCTTTCTTCCCTTTTCACCCTTGTTTCCCAAATTCTTCTCTGGATTCTTTGAGGGTACCTTTTCCCTAGAATATACTTTGTAGTTCCAAATTAAAATGCCCGTTACTCACCTCTGTGAGGTCAGAGACATGTCTACAGTTCATCCATGTGCTGGTGTATAGTGATGGACCCTCCATGGTGGTTTGAAGTATTTAAGTAGCTGAAAATAAATTAGATTTGTCAGTGTTATTAGTTGCTCTACGTTTTGGTGATCCCTCTACATTGAAATGAATTATTCTGAAATGGAAAATAAGCTATCATTTCAAGTTTGAAAATGTAGAAGAAAGACATGTTTGTACCAAGTTTATAAACACTGTGCTACTCTAAGGTACAACGTTCATTGTGGGAAAGAAATACATCATCTAATAATTATGGAACCTGTTCATTTCCTACTTGAAATATATAATTTATATGACATGAACAAAAAATAGCATATACATGTGATTTTGATGAGTTTTTGATACACAAATACATCTAGAATGGCACTAACACGCAGGAAAAAGTCTAGTTTTCTAAGCTGATTTGTCAAACATATCTAAAATAAGTTGTTTTACTACTTATTGCTGCAATTATAAGCAAAGCGTATTTACTTGCAAGTTCTCTCTGTTTTTCTTGTGAACCTTCAATTTTCTTCTATTTATACAATAGGCTCTCTGTCAATTACATTGAAATATGTAGTTTAATACCCGACTTTGTTTTCCATATATCTGACATCTTTACTCTTTTTTGGTTGCCATCAGCTCGATTTTGCAATAAATGCACTTATGTCCCTTAATATGGTGGTAGCACTCTTGGTGGCGATTGTTCTTGACAACACTGTCCCTGGTAGCAGACAAGAACGTGGTGTGTACACATGGTCTACTGGTGAAGATATAGCAGCAGATCCATCTTCCTTTTCAGATTATACCTTACCAAGTAAAGTTGCAAGGTTTCTTCGTTGTGCCAAGTGTTTGGGTGTATGAGGATGTACATATATATCTTGTTCATCAGTTATCAGGAGAAACATTTCATGACCATCATCTACATCGCCCACCAGTGTTGTCAGCAGCAGTACATATAAGATAGGTCATAGATACTTATACATTTCTATTATAAAATGTGAAAATCTGATAGGTGTAATGTACTTAATTCAAGTGAAAAACAGAAAATGGATAGTTAGGTACATGATATTCTGTTACATTAATATTCAACTTCAATTATTTTACAGAGAAACATATCGCCATCAAATATGTTTTATCCTTCTTGTTCTATTTGCTTTTAGATTTTCTTCCAAATATGTTGTATCCTTCGAGTTTCATTTTCTTTCTGTGCAAGTATTCTAAATTGCGGGCAACTCTAGGAAAGTATTCTTGATTTGCAAGTAGATTCATCAAGTTATTGCTTTAAGCATATTGGTAGAACTGCATATAGGGTTGCTGATTGGCTAGTTAGAATAACTCGATGTAATGTCTTTGCATTTCAGTGGAATCCTTTTCTCAGAAAAGCGTGCGAAGCTTTGCTATAAAAGTAATTCCATTCCCACTGAAAATGTACAGAATCCAAATCTAAAGAATGTGGAAGAGTCCTATTGTTATTTTATACACTGAAAACATTGAACACCACCTTCTTCAACCAAAAGGTATTGATCTTTTATCATTCCAGTTCTGTATTAGTTGACGGAGAGTTTGATTTGGGGTGAGGAGCTTGTGCTTGAGCTTTGAATTTGTCATTGGTGATGTATCATGGCCAGTTGCTAGCCATCCCTCCATAGCTTCTAGTTCATATGAAAATCCATCAGCTGCTATATGTGGATTCTTCATGACATCCTGCATAAACCCCATCAAATGTCTCAACCCCAGTCAATAGTGACAGCAAATCTTATCAACAGTTCGGTTTTGGAGATCAATAGTGGTGAAATAGTGAGGCGGTTATTTGATTTCCACACTCAATGGTCCGGATTATTTCATCATAATTGCCTCAATATTTTACCGCCATTGATATGCCTTCACAACGTTATATCATTATTAGGGGATTCAAATCCCAAGAATTTGAGACAGATGGTACCTGATATATGGGGCAGAAAAATGCACGAGGTAAATCGCCCGAGTCCTCTACACTTGTATCTTCTTCGATACCCACTGCAGATTCTCCTCTTCCTGCTAGCTCATCAGCGTCCTCCTTTACCTTGACAATGTCACTCATCAATACATTTAGGCTTAAATTAGTGGATAAACACCTTCCTGCTATGCTGCAAAGCTGTACTGCCAAATCAGGTGGCCATTCTCCAGCCATATCATCCAAGAAGCCAATAACGGCTGCAGCATCCATCCTTATAGCTTCTTCATCTATGACAGCCCAGTTCCTTCCAGTAAGAAGCTGCAGAATCAAATTCCCAAAAGCATGGATATCTGACGTGGTATTGGATTCATCGCTCCAAGATAGAGCATTGTAACCATGGATTTTCGCGACATTATGACGGTCAAGGAGAATCTTGGCGGAGTTGAGGCTGCCATGCACTATCGGCCTTGGCTGCAGCCGGTGGAGGAAGACCAGACCTGAGCAAATTTCAGCAGCAATGCGAATCCGAGCATGCCAACTGAGATCCCTGCCTTTCTTTCTGGAGCTTCTACGGGTTGAGAACAATGTGTCCCTTAAGCAGCCATGGTGCATGTACTCGAAAACAATGCAATTTAGCTCGGAGCAGAATCCTATCATGCCAAGTAAATGAGGATGCCTTATATTGCCGAGTAGCTTCATCTGCATTATCAAGGTAAAAATTCCAAGTCAATTACTTTGCAATGACTAGAAGAGTGGATGTCTCCAGCTCTAGAATCAATGACTGCATCAAAGTTTGATGCAGTATTAGTACATCTGAGAATTCTTAATTGGTTAGTTGTAAATAGCCCAGGGCTATGGAACAAAGGATTATCCTGCCCTTAAGTGGTATTATCACTTATCAGCCATTCTGGAGAAGTAGTTGATTTTCTTTACGTTTGTTCAATTACAATTCCTTCTTTTTCTCTTGATTTGATAGAAGAAATCTTGTAAAATATTCCCTATCGTGATGCTTTCTAATATTTACAGCCAATTTATTCTTTGTAACAAAAAGAAGGTATGGAAAAACAGCAGTCTTATCAGATTCTGTGTGATTACCTCAGTCTGGAAAGCTTCTTGAGACCATCCATTGTCTGCATTGTACAGTTTGATTGCAACTGTTATATGATCAATTCTCCCTTTATACACATTCGTCCATTCCCCCCCGGATTTCAACCTCGAGCTTTCAGAAAAATCGCGAGTAGCTGCTCTTATCTCTGAAGCAGTGAACTTTCGATAATCAAAGCTAATGTCACCAATCCTGGTAGCGTTTCCTATTGCATCTTTTTCTTTACAGAACTCAATTCTGCGTTGCAAAACATCTCTTTGCCGCCTTAACTCTTCAATCTCCAGAACCATCTCGGTTCTTGTTCTCACTGCTTTCTCTAGTTGAACTTCAGCGCGCGATTTTGCCAAAGACGATGTGTGGAGTTTGCTAGAGAGCTCATGTTGCAGTTCCAGAATAGACTTCAGCTTAGTCCTCTTCTCCTCAACTTCACTCTGACGTTCACTAAGCTCTTCTTTTCGCGAATCGAGCTCTTTCTGCAGATCAACTCTATTTGCAATCTCATTTTGCGTACAACCTTCAAGTTCCTCAGCCTATAGAATAGACATGATTTAATACCAACATTATTATTACTGATTGGTAAAATCGTTGACTTTGGAACCCTGAACAGACTGCCGATTACTAGTATATTCAACATGGTATCTGCAGAAATTTAAGGCAAGTGCTTACCCGGCTAGTAGACAAACTAATGGCCCATTCAGCTTTTCTCTGTTTCTCTATGTTGATCTTTGTTTCTTTTCTGTGCAATTGAATTGTCTCTTGAATGTTTCTAATTTTCGCTTTCAGAGTTTCAACATTTTCTGCTGCACCCTAACAAAAAAAAGAGTGTTCAACATGAACTCCATTGGTCCGAAACATGATGTTTGATTAATAAAATGGCAAAGGCATTTGTTGAGTGTCGCGTATGGAGCTTACAGAAGAGACACTCTCAACAAGAATGAACGATATTTTTAGATCCATATAACAAACCCAACTAGTAGACAAAGTTGGGTTTGGTTTAGCAAAGGCAAAGAATTGACTTTCCTACTTCAAAAGGAAAACTAGAAATAGAAAGCTAACAAATTAAATGTGTTCTAGCTTGTAAAATTTGCAGACTAACCATTTTTGCATACAAAGAATATTCTTGATCATGATTATGTCATCCTTTAGAGGAAAACATATTAAAGTAAGCACCCCATCACTGTGCTGAAGAAGTCAGAAGAAAGAGGCCGGGGGGGGGGGGGGGGGGGGGTGGTGTGGGGTGGGGTGTGTTTGGGGGGGGAGAGAATACATGGAGAAAATTCCATTGGTATAAGAAAGCTCAGTGGATTAGTTGAGAGAATATAAATGTTGAGTTGCTATAAAATAACTAAAAAAAATGAAATTAAACTAAGACTTATTCTTCATTTAAGATCAATTATATAAATCTGTTAAGTGATCATTCATCTAAAAGTTTAAACTGTTATAGAGGGGGGTGGGTTGGGGTGTGTTTGGTGGGGGAGAGAATACATGGAGAAAATTCCATTGGTATAAGAAAGCTCAGTGGATTAGTTGAGAGAATATAAATGTTGAGTTGCTATAAAATAACTAAAAAAAATGAAATTAAACTAAGACTTATTCTTCATTTAAGATCAATTATATAAATATGTTAAAATAGTAAATAATATAATAAATTCCTCTATAACAGTTTAAACTTTTAGATGAATGATCACTTAACAAACATAGTATCAGAGTCGAAGAACCAAAAACTCATCGATACAAAACTTACTGCCATCTATTTAAAAATATTAAAATTATTTAAGTGCAAGACTTAAAAACTAACTGCATTTACATTTGTGGGGGCGTGTTGAAGATAATAAATAATATAATAAACCCTGATGTGTTGAAGATAATAAATAATATAATAAACCTTTTTTTAACAGTTTAAACTTTTAGATGAAGTGGTCACTTAACAAAATCTGAAACGTTGCTCATTTCTGTCAAGATATCATTATTTAGTAATTAGGGTATACCTTATTTTCCGGCATATCTGGCTCAATGGGATTGTTCAACAAGATGTCATTTTCCACCTCATGATCTCCATCTTCTGCATTTGAAGACAACAATTGATTGAAATAATGTTCGATCTCTGCGTTGTATTTTCCCCATTGATTAGGTGAATCATTGCTTGCTGGTGATGAAGAAGGTGAGCGACAAGGACTCTTATCATTAGCAGCAGCTTTTTCAGACAACATTTTTCCAAGCCAACCTTTGAAACTATTCTTCTCTCTAAGCTTTGCAACCATGGCTCCTTGATCATCCTCTACAATCCCGTCATGTTCTCCTTCTCCTTTGAGGAAAACTAGCTTCCCACTACATATTATGAACAGCTCACAAAATTCTGGTTTGTGCCGGTGAATATAAAATGATGCACTTATTGCACTCCTAGATTTCCTGGAGAAGAAGAATCAAGAATTACGAAATTAAGTCAAAAAGTAGCTAAAATCTCCTTAAAGCAGTCGTTTGTGAGCACGCAGGTGAATTCAAGATTATTGTCTAATGGGAGTTAAAAATACACAATTTAGTACTTATAAAAAAAAAAGTATTCGTATATGTATAACTTTTGCAGCTAAACTGATTTTTCAGTTTGAAAATAACTTAAAATTACACATGTTTTCAAAAAATACAGACTCAGCTCACTTCTTGATAACTCTTTTTTTTGGATTAACGTAAGAACTCAGCTAACAGAGTCTAACCACCAACTTATAAACTCACAGATGCGAGTGTGCCCCAACACATGCCTAGACCACTCCTTGATGGCTTTACTGTTGGGGAGAGTGGGGATTACAACCCTGCTAACCCACAAATGGTGAGCACGGTTGGGTTGGGGGGAGGGGGGTGGAAGAGGAGAAGAAAAAAAGCAGGCAAATGCTTGTACCATGTTGAGGACCTCATGGAAGTAAACGCCATGACTAGTTTGGTTATCCGCTGGCTGGATATCAATTCTACTACAACTTCATGGAAAGGCTTATCATCTGTGTCGATTTTTCGTATTTCAGCTTTAACCTGTGACAAAACATGAAAATTTTCAAGAACATACACAGCTATATAATTTGCAAAATCTGTTCCAAAATCAATAGAAAACATATGTATATATGTACCATACCTTGCCACAAAAAGCTACATATTTAGATAATATTTTGTCAATCTTGGCTTGCTCAGACTTTTCAAGAACTTTCAGCTTCTCATCACTCACAGAACTTGCAGGAAGTTTCCCAACTAAAAACCATAACAAAGAAAAAGGCTCAGCACCACCTGATCAAATTGAGTTGAACCAAAAAACAAAAGAAGTGACACCCAAGAGTCGGGTGAAATGGTCGGATACCGAGGCTTTAGAAACAACAAAGTAAGTGGAATGTGAAATTCGTGACTTACATGGTGTGTAAACATAGTCTTTGCATATGTTGTTAGCTGCATGGAGGATCACTATAGTCATTAACTGTGAAGACCACTTCTTTAGTGCCCATTGTAATGCCTCAAAGCCATCAAGCAGATCTGTTCCAATGGCTACATACACCTTTTCTGGTTCAGCTTCCATGGCCTAGCAGCTAGTTTCTCTCACTTGTCCCTGTTTTATATGCTGAAAACAACACTTAACATGGTGTGTGAAACATCATCACATGTGAGTGACAAAATCTTGAACCATAACAAAGAGGGTTGACAAATGTGAAAAAACTTTAAGGAAAGAAACAAAAAAAAAAAGGTTGTTTCTGTGCCTTTTTGAATCGTACTCAAAAGGGATTTTGAAAATGGTTTTGTCTTTTGTTTTGTTTTTTTTAAAATTAAAATACGGCTGGCCATGTTTGAACTTTCCATATGCAAGCCGTAGCGGTTAAAGCAATGTTGAGGCCCTTGAAAATTTGTTTACTATAAATAATTTGTCTGAATTGGATTTTTGAAACGTTGTTGGTGTTTTTTCTTCCACACTTCATTGAACTTGCCTCTTGTTTAGCATTAAATGTGATTAGATTCCTAGACAGCTACGTGTACTAATGACATATTTAGGATTTTTATTTGTAGAGACTAAAAAATATATTATTTATCATTTATATATATATAATTATTTTTAGTGAGAGTTAAATTAATTTTTTAGTGTATAAATTTTTTAAAAATATACGCATTAAAAAAAACAAAAAAAGAATGGCCCCGCGCTTGAGGTAGACCCTGATGTTAACTGCATGGATATACTGGGATATTCTCTCTACATTTAAAGTACATAGTTATCTAAGTTCCGTTATTATAGACAATTAGTAAAATCTTTTCTTGATATTATGGATCGTATGAAGTCTTTGCTTAGAAAAATCTGTCCTGTGAAATGCTGACCTGATGAGAAATGACTCAATCACGCGTCTCATACTGTTTAGAAAATTGCCATTGATGGTGATGTCTCTTGGTTATTGCTACGAAGTTGTTTACTAAGTAGAGAAAAAATATCCTCGTCGGTTTGATTTTGTACCATGTGTATGTCGTGGCTTGAATAACTTACCACCTTACTTAAGTTCTTTTAATATTGGTGTTAGAAATCGTGGTTCGAATTTAAAATTTTAAATAAGCAATTGATAAGTTAAAGGGGGTGAAAAGCCTTTCTATTTGTGCCTCGATTTTCAAAGTACAAAACTAGAAGCATGGTGGGGATGGTGCAAGAATCTGGATCAACAAACTTCTCACTAGATGGAGAAAAGGGGAGCAGATTGATGCGTGAAAAGGGAAACGGATTGATGGGAAAGAAATGGTGAGTTATATTGGGTTAAAAAGATAGATACGCATGTTAAAATAGTGCAAACAATACAATATTTTTAATGTGATACGGTTCTTTTAAATTAAACTCAAGATCTCACTTCTTGAACAAATCACAATTTAGAATAACAATTATATAGTAAAAAACTTAGACCCTCCTCTCAAAGTTTTATGTACAGAAAAGGAAAAATCTCACATTTAGTCTCTATTGTTTACAAAAAATTTCAATTTAGTCCCTATTGTTTAAAATGTCTCAATTTAGTCCTTATTGTTTAAAATTTTTAATTTCGTCTTTATTGTTTCCCAAAAAGTTTCAATTTCGTCCCTATTATTTTCAAAAAGTTTCAATTTCTTCCCCATTGTTTTAAAAAAGTTTCAAATTCGTCCTTATTATTTTTCAAAAAATTCAATTTAATCATTGAATAACATGGACAAATTTGAAATTTTAAGAAAATAATAAAGACGAAATTGAAACTTTTTAAAAATAATAGGAATGAAATTAAAATTTTTTGCGAAACAATAAAGACTAAATTGAGACATTTTAAATAATAAGAATGAAATTAAAACTTTTTGTGAAACAATAGGGACTAAATATGAAAATTTTCCTACAGAAAAATTAAAACCTAATTCCCTCTCATATGTATAAAACTTTTTGGACCAAAAAAAAAAAAAAAAAAAGCTCTAGAAAGCCCAATCAGGCACACACCAAGCCTATGATGTTTGACTAGTAATTGCAAGCTAGAAAGAATCCTAGCTACCAAGATTATGGTTCATATCTTTACTTTCATTGGATATCAACTTATCTTTGATGTGAGGTTGAACTTGAACTGGAGCCATACCCAACAAGCTAAATGTCAATATTGATTCCAAGATGTTGAATCTGTGAAATTCCAGCAACACTTTCACCTATCAGCAGCTGTAGCAATAAGTAAAATAAGAGTTTAAGTACCCTAAAATATAGGAATTTTAGAGTTTGTTTAGTTTAATTTTTAGACATTTAAAAGTGAATTTTGTGATTTTAGAAGTTGAATCTAACTAGTTCGACCCATCTTTTAAAGAGTTTTTAACCTAAATTTTAGTCATTTAAAAGCACTTCTTGTGATTTTAAAAGTTAAAGTTAATATATTTGACTTATTTTTTTTAAAGAATTTTTTGATAGAGTTGAAGCTTGAAAAAAAAAAGTTAAAAAGTAAGAAACTCCAAATTGAAACTTTTCAAAAAAAACTTTTGTAAATATATTTTTACATAATGCGGTAAACTATTTTTAATTTTTTTTTTAAATATATCTCTCTATATTTTTAAATATTTCTCTCAAAATTTCTAAAAATCCAATATTATCCAATATACGACATACAATCAACAACTTATGTTCAATAACATTTCTAATTAAAATTTTACTACTGAAAACTCTACATCTCAAAAGTTAAAATTTTACAACTATGTCAAACAGAGCTTTAATCATAATATGATTAACATCAGTATCTTATAAATAGAATTTTATGACTTGTGTTTATTTGTCACACATCACAATATAAGTGTAACACCACTACACCAGAACCCCATGTCATACAGTGTGTAAAAATCATGACTGTAATCCTCTAAATAATAGAGAAAAATTAAGCGCTTTATAAATGTAGATTAAATTATGCTGAATTATGTTAAAATAATATTATTATGTCTTGCGTATCTATATACAAGATCCTTCCAACAAAATCACTTTGCATGCGCGCAGGTCCAATTCCCCACACCTACATGGCGCCGAAAGTCCGAGCTAGCCATTTGTGTCAAAGAGCTGGCCAATGGGCAATTGGCAGTGGGTGAAACGTTCGCGAATGTTTGACAGTCAATGGATTTATTGTAAAGCCCTTAAAATACGGTTTGCTACAATGCTTTTGAAAACGGATTTCACGAACTTGTTACTGATTAATAGTTTAGACAGATGCTTCTTGCACCAAATATTCACGGACCGATGGAGGAGAAATTTTCCAACAACTTAAACCCAACATGTTTTTTTCTTTATATAAAAAGGGGTGTTCTAAACTTTCTACTCTTGACCCTAAGACCAATTATAATCGTTTCTCTATTTTTTTCTTATAAAAGAGAGTTAACTAAGTGATTCTTTATTTTTAGGGATCTCTTATTTTAATTTCACACCAATAACACTTTGTATCGTTAGTCACTTTCTATTTTAAGAACTCTTTAGTCCTTACTTCTTACTTCACTTCAATTCCAACAGTACACTCTACTCGCACAAAAAATAAGAAGCCAGTTTATGATTTCTTATATTTGTTGAGTCCTACACAAAAAATAAAGCCTCATTTATTTAGAGAGATCCTAATAAAGGATCTATTACAGCTTGTTTTAAACATTCGGTTCCCTAAAATATTTAAGGAGTCTTTTTAGAGAGTTTGTCGGAATTAATCATAGTAAGTCGAACCTATGGATTAGAACTCAACAAGTGGGCTAGCTCCCTTCATCCAATCGCCTAATAACTTAGGAAATAAAGATAAATTATTGCGTAACAACTTAGTTTTTGAAGAATTTCATGAAGGATTTTTCTTTTTTGTCAATTCAGGAAGGATTATAGAGGTGTTTTTGGACAAATAAATGTACAACACAACAATGGAAACCGAGGTTTCGAACAAACTAATGCGCCCACCAACTCGAATTTAATGTTGTGTTAATAATTCACTAGCGACTGCATTGGCAAAACTACCCAAACATTTGGAGCAAGTAGACACGTCTTTCGTCTTCACGCTTTCTAAAAACAGCCCTAACCTTCTATGGAAGAAATTGCTCTATCATTTTTGTTTAGGTACAAATTTGATAGGTCCTCCGCTGGAAATTTGTGTTCTGAAAGACCTACAAAAAAGGTCCGCGGGGTTAAATCCGTTAGACCCCTCTAATACTTAAGTTAACAAGGGTCCAGAAATTAATTGTAATTTGTGTAAATAGTTGAGTTAGAAAGATTTCAATTGCCCTCATTGGAAAGTGTGTGTTACTATATATAGTAACGTTTGGTGTTATGAGGTTATGACACGTGTCTTTCTTCACTGCTGCGCCCTGGATATGAGGGTACTGTGGGACTCGGGGTGCATTGGCACTTGAGGCTCCCTAGAGCTCGAGGATCAGTCATTGCCAGGTGATAATAAGTCATGCCTTAGATCCATTGTAAAGGCTTTTGTCCCCACTTAATATTTTTAATTGAACCAAATGACCGGTTTACCCTCATGAGGTTCTTCACCCCTTATCAATTTCATTTAGTTTATTTCTTTATAGCTCAAGGCCCCAACATTCCAGGAAATAGTAGAATGTCGAATCCACAATCAAGATTGAGAATTTGGAGCTTCATGATTTATGTTTAGGAAGGTATTAGCAACTTGTAATATCCAAAAAACACAGAGGATCAGGCTACTTTGAGACACTGGCATTGTATTAGTCAAAGAAGCTCTGCACCTAAATTAGCAATGAAAGGGGTAGAAATGTATATAAGGCGCAAAAATAAGTAAGGGTTAGTTTTTAATGCAATCACTGGAGTGCTTAGTGTTCAATGCTACCACACAAGCAAACCGAAGTGCTAGGGAGATGATCGGAAATGGGTGAGTCACGATTTTAGTAGAAGTGTAGTGGTGAGTATACTTTTTGGTTGAGGGTAATTAAGGGGTCTATTTATAGTTATCTAGTAATTTGGTGTTCATGAATAATTAATTGATTATGTGGTATTTACCATCTCAACATGACTGTGACACAGTAGGTATGTCTAGAAGACATATCGGCAAGCATCACGTAATGATTATACCTGACTCAAGTGATATCCAAGTTAGTTGAATTAAATCAACTACAACAACATGGCCCATACAGAAAAGGCCACGAAACAAAAGAGTACATCTTCTTTGAATGCCACTTTAGTCGTCGAGTTTGGATGGCGTGTATGAAGGTAGCAAAAATCTCTAGGGATAAAGGTCATAACTAGTCTATTATCTTTGGTCTAATTGACACTTTTATCCATTATCTTTTCAAATGAACCTTTTAGTCCATTATGTTTAACATTATTGACGCCATTAGTCCAACTCTTCTTTTTCGTCTAATTTTTAATGTTAAAATCACGTGACACACACATGTATGCTCTTGAAGTTGCTGCTTTGACATATCTAACACATATGTATCATATGTTAAGATTATTAATACCAATTTTACCCTTTAAAAATTGAGATATTACGATACATGTGCGCGCCTCGTGATTTTAACGTTGAAAATTAGACGAAAAAGACGAGTTGGACTAACGACGTCAATAATGTTAAACACAATGAACTAAAAGGTTCATTTGAAAAGATAATGGATGAAAATATCAATTAGACCAAAGATAATGGACTATTTATGACCTTTACCTAAATCTCTATTATGGGGATTCAATGGGAGTATGTCCTTCTCGGCTGCAGCAGACTGGGAAGACAGAAAATAGTTCAAGCTAACCTAATCAAGCTTCTTTTTACTACATGCATTTATCATTTGTGGGCTGAGCGTAATACTCGCATATTCAGGAATGAATACGCGAATGAAGAACAGGTTTTTCAAAAGATCAAAAACCAAGTCAAGTGGAAGATGCTACCGAAAAAGATAACTAGTAACAATCGGAGAAAGAAAGAACTATACGAACAATGAAACCTGTGTTATTTCATAGTCGTTTCAAGGTTTTTGGTTTTGATTGTTTGAGACACAATTGTACACTAATGTAAATTTGTTTTGAGATAGTGAAATGAAATGGTTTTACTTGTCAACCCAGCAAAAAAATAAATAAATAAGAAGCACGCCACCATGTTGGGCCCAATATTCGAAGCAAACAATGACAGATAATTTGGTCAAGTCATTTATTTATCATTTTTATAATATTTATGTCCCAACATAGTGAAATAAAAGATCTGTCATAATCTTGCACACATTAAATCATTCATTTGACATATGACGGTTGGAGTTAAATAATAACAAATTTATGCAAATGGGCATATTTATATGCCGATTGGCGATGATAATCACGACTTGCATAAATTATTTATATTCAATATGGCCTTTGTACTTGACAAAGAGAAAAACAAATATTTTATACTTAGACAAGAAAAATGTGGCCCTAAAAGGACCTTCGTTTGAAAGAATTATCCAGACGTAGAGATATACTTAATTCTTTTTGCCTTACTATGATGTATGTCACCTAATTAAATTAAATCACTTAAGTTTATCTACGTGCTCTTACTTGATAAGTATTGCATATAAATATGACTCATTTATTTTCAAAAAATAATTAAATAATAGGACATTTATTACATAAGAGATGAAGAATAAGTAATACTAAGATGTTGCATATAACATCGCTATTTCTTTTCAAAGTTTAGGATTCCCATTCATTCCACCTATAGTTGGACAAAGAAGTAAGTTTTGAAATTTATATTTCTCATGATTATCATGAATATTTTAGAAAATCAAAACATCTATTACTAGAGTCACTACAAAAAAAACTAGGTTTTACGAGAGACGGTTCCCCTCACTGTGCCGTCGCCAATTTAGAGTTTGCGACGTGACGATGAGGGGACACGTCCGTTAGACACGAGGTGGTCGCCAAAATCGTACCCCTCACAAAGCCGTTACCAATTTGGCGACTGCTACCAAACTATCTCTAGTCCGTCTCCAAATCTTTCGTCACCAAGCCCTCGCCATCTTTTCCCGTCTCCAGGCTGTCACTACAGTTTGCCGTCACCGAGCCCTCACTAGCTTAACCCGTCCCTAATGTCACGCCCCAACTCAACCCCACCTACAATCAGTCAGGACGCAACGGAATTTCGGCAGTATAACGACAGTAATTAAGACACCGAGGCTCTAAACCAACCTCTTAGAACATCACACAACCAAACTCCTCAGTCATTCAACAATCAACTCCTCAATTAAGTTAACAACATATAACATAACTATATTATACAATAATCATTCCTTCAACAATCCATTCATAGTTATACGCCTCCGTTCCAACTTCATACATAAACTATACATATATATCAAAATAGATTATAAACTAACTTAGTAATCTAAACATGATCAAAAGAAAACTACTAAACCATTATACATAAGTCTTTAAGTTAAAGTAGGTTTATAATATATCAACTATAAACAATTTCATGGGAATGACTCATGTACATAAGACTCATCCACGAAAGACACATTTTCCCCTTCAAGAGGCACGTACCCGTAATCAGAATTAGTAACACCTGCATGCATGCAATAATAGAGAGTGAACTTATATAAAACAAGCTCAGTAAGGATCCAATAGATCTCTAACAATATTTACTATACTCCTTGGAAATAATCATTTGAAAAGTAAACACACAATAAAAAATTAATAACAATATAAACATATAACTATAATGACCAATCAATAAAAAATACTCTAGTTGGTGTACCTCCAAACGCCATCACGATATCAACCGTTCTTTATATAACTCTCCATTACTCACGCACCCGAGGTACCTCACTAGCCCCTCCCTCCATGACACCTCCGTCATGTGAGCTGAGGGTAGCCTCTGGTAGTCATGCCGTTATCAACCCGACAGCCTGACACTACCCGAGAGGTGGCACACACATACCAAGACTCAGTAATAATAATAAACATCACATCACAATAGGACAACATTTTCTGTTGACTATCTCCCGGTTCATCAATAATCAATCAATAATCATCTTTTCATCAATATAACATCAAATAATTAATTAAACCACAAACAACTAAGTTAGATGACAAAGTAGGCCATCCAACTTAATATGCATTAAACACATAATCAAACCCTAGTCTAAACATTAACAACTCATAATTCAATCACTCAAACACCACCCAATCAACTAAAGACATAATTCAATACTTTAAAGAAGGACAACCTAAACTTCAAATAACCATATCTTACATTCTACTAATCCAAACAACTCCAAATCAGTTTCTATCACTCACCCATTCAATCAACTACATTAACTCTCTCAGAAACCGACCAAGACACATCAAAATCAAGCCCAACAACCCTAAAACCTCAATGCACCTAGGCTAAAATTTTTGGATTTTTACACAAACATTGCAATCAAAAATTCGGCATTATAACAGTGCTACCACGTAATTAACAAACTTTTAGAAATCGACGGCAATCGATTCCAACCATTACAACTCAAAATATTCAACAATTGGCCAATCTATCAACTTTAAATACCCGAAAATAAAAATTTATGCTACAACGGTTCAAATCTTATAAGAATACATAAAATCGATCCTTAGCATGCACTGAGCAATAATATAACTTCAAATTAACATTCAAATGGTTCAAAATGCAATTATAAGCAAAAACATAAAAAAATGACTTTTGAGATCTAGAAATTTTCTCTCACCTTTGATCCGAAACAAGCCTAGATATGCGTGTTATGCATGCCCAACAAGCGGAATCCAACTCGGTTTGAAAAGCAATGGACAAAAATTAGGTTTTTCTATGAAATTTTGCTTTGAAAACCTTTGAAATTTCTTTCTCTTTTCTCCCTTGAAACTCTCAGCCATGTGTGTGAGGTTGAGTGTGTTTTTGTGCTTTGCAAGTATGTGTTGATGATATATCATGCAAAGGTCAACAATTAAAAATAGTCAAAGTTGAAACAAAGTCATTTTTTTAGTCTTTTCTTGTCTTTTAATTCATTTTATTGACTATTTCTTGCTCAACTATTAAATTAACACCTAAATTAATTCTAGACATTATATTTTAGGTGACAAAGAGTTTTACATTAAAATAGTTTCACCCGAGTCGGCTTAAAACTCGTTTTCTTATAAAAGAAAGTGTAAAAACCTTTAAAATTCTAAAACTGATTCCAAATCCATTTTAATCAAACACGGGTCTATTTATACCCGAGGACTAGGTTTTAAAACGTTTAAAATGCCCCAGTAAAAATTTTAGCGGACATGTGTTCAAAATACTATTTACTAAAATCGACGATAAAATTTCTGATTCTGTTTTTTATGAAAATTTCATGAATGAACACTTATCATGTATTAGGAGTATTAATCACATATTTAACACATTCTAAGTCATATAGTATATAAACAGGTCAATTCACATAAAACGAGGTAAAATACGCAAATCGAGATAAAGCAAAATATGGGGTCTCACACCCAAAATGTCACATATTTTCCTCGCCAAGCCCTCACCAACTTTTACCGTCACCCGGCCGTCACTAATGTTTGTCGTCACTGAGCACTCGCCAATTTAACCCCTCACCAAACCGTTACCAAAATTGTCGTCGCCAAGCCCTCACCAACCTTTCCCTTTGCCAATCCGTCACTAACATTTCCCATCACCAAGCCCTCACTAACTTAACCTTTCAATATAATTGAACCTGTCATAATAAATTCATAAATTTTTTTAAAAAATCCCAAACTAAACCTGTTTCATATGTCAAATTCATTTCAAAAAATGCCGAAAATATGATATGATTTGACATAATTAAAATCAAGGTTGTAATTTAAAACTGTTACAAATAGAAATATATCAACATGGAAGTGTATTTAACTTCAAACTACACAGTTAACATTATAACAAATTATTCGTCATTTTCATCACTAGGTGGAGATGACGAATGTTGCTCTTCAGGTTGAGTACAGATCTTTGCGTATAGGACATCCAACACCTGGCTCTTCTTCTGCAATTATTGCTGAAGTTGATTGATCAACTCGTTTTGACTTTGGATCTGTTGGCCCTGAGTTTGTAATTGGTCTTGCATTGTGGAAGTCGCTCTCGTGATGGCGTCATTCGGTTGTTGCTATGTGATTAGACACCTAGGCTGGGTACCGGTGTTTGCAACAGACTCAACTAAAACTTGTGATCCTACCCCGTATATGCGACCTTTGCATGGTGGGCTGACAACTTGTAAAAAGACTGCATTATAATCCACAGGCGTGGGGTTTGAGTTTGATTCAAATGCATGCATGGCCTGTTGGAGCAATTCTTTGTAACGAGCCTGTGAAAAAAGCATACTTATAAGTTAGTGTTACAAATCCAATTTATTGCACAAACATTCTTTTATGGTGTACACAAACATAAGTTCAAACACACAATATACAGGTCTTAAATCATTCTTTCATGCATCTTTTGGAGTCAATCAAAAAATGGACAGCATCTTGTTTGTATTTCAGAATTTTCCCAAAAAACCTGTTACAAGATAAAGCCAACAGAATACACAGTATCCAACCTGATATGAACCACATTTAACCTCAACATTGCAATCAACTACTATATCCCTCAAGAGATATTTTTAAACGTTGTACAACACATATGCTTCCAACAAGTAACCATGATCCATAAACATCCATGTTTGTTCACATCATAGGTTCCTTCATGCTCACACATAAATAAGTATATTTTTCCTCTGGAATATTAACCTTAACAATTATAAATACTTGGTGCAATCTTATACCTTTTATGCAAACATACTATGAATCCCAAATTATCTTCAACAAATACCCTATGCATTGCTGCATTTACTAGAAATTCCATGAATATTATATACCATAGTCTGTTCGGCTCGAGAGTCTGTGTACGGCCCATCAACCCCCTTGCAATGAGCGTTCTGGAAAACCTCTGCATAAATCACTGTCTTCCCTAATTCTTTTTCCTGCAATAACAATTCACCAAATCCAACAACATATAAATGTGTATTTTGAAAAAATTTGAGTCGTACACATAATATATAATTAACCGAGATTCTATTACTAAATCAATACCATTCTTCTAGTTGCTTCATGGGTTGGGATTGAATCTAAATGGTGAGTAGACGGATTTGCCTTTTGATTGTTTGAATTCCTCTTTGAGATGGCCTGCCATTGTGGGATTTTTCATAGCTCCAGCATTTGGTTCCATATTTCAAGTGGTATGAAGTTTGGCTTCTTCGTTCTAGTATGTCCTTTGTTTGTCCAATCTGTAATTCGGCCTCTTATAGTAGATTCAAACTTGCGCCAAATTTCAGCTTCATCAATTGGAAGCCCCTTGTACTCCCTCTGAAAATGTTAATATTATGTAACAATAATTCAACAATTACTATGATAATTATACAATAGTTTTCACAATATATATTGCGATAACATTTCATACCTTGAAATATTCGAACCAAAATTTCCTTGTATCACTTGGGACCTCTCTGTACGTCAACCAAGGCTCTACATACCTGGCATGTAGTGTTCTTGAAACCCCTTTGGTTGCGTTATATGGATCCCATCTATACAATATAACATAATCAAAATATGTAAATTAGAGACAAAAATGTAGAAGATTTAAAATTCATAATTTAAAGTAATACATATCCGTTTCCTACGACCTTCAAACAGCGTCGCTCGTCATTTTGCCATATCGTATAATTAGCTAGAGACTGGAATCCATAAAATTGCCAATCTTCGATGCATGTAGCCCGTCTATCAGTAGCGCTCGAAGACTCATGCATATTAGAAAATTGCGCACCACCGGGAGTTGAAGAGCCATCACTATCTACGCGTAAATCCTCTAATTCCTGTGGCAATCCAAATGATGAACAATGTTGTGCATTATGACATATTAACGGGTCCTGTACATATGACTGCTCTTGTGGGGGATGCTCATCGTCTGAGATCCGATGCTGCATTCCCACTGACGAAGTTGATGAACCACGCCCAATGACCAGAGGGACATCGCCAGATCCACACCCAATAGTTGCATGTGTACTTGTGGATCCTCGACCACTCGTATATTGCGTTTCTATAGATCTACGACCACCCAATGGCATAGCGTCATTGTAGTCGGCCGAAGAGAATCATTGACTATCCGACACCGTGTTCAGTGTATGAGTAGAATTTCTCTTTTTCCTTAATAAGCTGGGAAGGTGAGGGTGGAGGGTTATGTGAAAACGAAATAACAGAGGGCAGTACCTGCTACCCTCTGTTATTTGAATTTGGGCGACGGCCTGGTGTGAACCAGGACCGTCACCCAAATAAAAGAGGCCCACCAAGTGGGCCTCTTGGTGGAGAAGGACTGTGCCCATCTTCATTAGAGACGGGCACTATTTCTCGTCTCCATTAGAGACGGGCACTGTTTTCGGTCTCCAAATTGGAGATGGGACAACAGCCTGTCTCCACTAGAGGCCCACTTTAATGGGCCTCATTGTGGAGACGGGCACTGTTTCCCGTCTCCAAATTGGAGACGGGCATATGCCCCGTCTCCAAATTTGAGATGGGCATTGTTTTCCATCTCCAAGTTGAGGACGGGCTATTGGCCGGTCTCCACAAAAGGCCCTTTAACGCAATATGCTCATCACCATTGGAGACGGACACAGGCCCCGTCTCCAACTTTGGAGACGGGATTGATCCCCTGTCTCCATTAGAGATAGGCTAGGCCCCCGTTTCCAATACGCAGACCTTACAAAATTATTAATTCTTATTTTTAAAAAATAAAAAATTACAAAATATAATTATAAAATTTAATAAATTTAATCTTAGTAAAAAAAAAGTTATTAATAAAAGTACATATTAAATATAATGTTTTATTTTATTTAAAAATAGAAGACATACAATTGTTGAACAATTATAAATTTATAATTTACAAAAATATATGAAGTGGAAGAAGATTTAATTTCCTATATTACATTAATTAGATGAAAATATAATTTAATGAAATTGTATGTCGTGATTGGACAACTCGATAGCTCTTTAGAAATAAATTCTTCGTGCGTTTTTCGAGTCGTCATGATTTGACAACTCGATGTGGTGATCGTTGTCAAACTCATGCACATATAGACAAATTGATGGTCGTAAAGTTAAATGTCAGTAAAAACATAAATAATTTGGTGAAAATAATTCCAATATGTCACCATACACGAGCTAAACGTACAATTTGTTGTATTGTGCTTAAAAAGTCATCATGATTTGACACATCGCTGAGGTGATCGTATGAAGAGTCACGCGTATACGGAGTAATTAATTTGGTGACGACCCAGCAGGATCCGTCGCCAAATTTGTGCCACTTTCACTTCTATATAAAGAAAGCACCAATCCGCTTGTTGTCTTCCATCTTTATATAAGCTTAACCTCATTGCATCCACATTGCATCAACAATGAGTAAGGAGGTTCAAGGTCAGTGGATTACCATTTAAAAGAAGGAACACACAACAAAAGGTGAAACATCCAAGGCCAGCAGCAACAGAGTTGAACCTCATTTTGATCTGAACAAACCACCGAATGAAGAGGGTTACATTTCTAGAGCTCAACACAAGCAAATGGTTGAGGATCAAATGTATCGCATACTTATGCCGAAGTTGTTCGAGTGAAAATTATGTTCGAAAATGGTAGTTAAGGTTAATAATATGTAATGTATTATCTAATTATGTGTGTGTATTTTGTTATGTACTTTTTTATGGTGATGCCTCAACTTAACCATATGTTAATGTAATCCTTAGTTATTGTATGATAATGAAATAAAATCTTGTCATTTGCATATTATATTAGAAAATTCGTCCCATATTGTAGTTAATATGTAACATAACATAATATTTTATTACTACCTCACAACGTTTGTTAGTACTTCGCGTTAACAATACATGTTTGAACTGGTACTGTTAATTCGAAATTTGATATGATTCGTTGTTGCTTGGGAAAGATTGAAGGCCTTGTTCTTTCAAAAAAACATAGGAAATTGAGCCATCACCCTTTATAGTGACGACATGGTGAGGGAATCTGTCACCATACCATCGCCGCGTTGTCTCCACATCTCCGAATCGGTACAAATTATCGTCGAGCCGTTACCAATTTCGTGACGGTATAGCTTGGCCATCACTGTTGGTGACAGCTTGGTGATGATTTTTTTTATTTGACACTATGCCGTCACTGTCCCGTCACAAAACTGGTGTCAACATTTCCTTTCACCAACCTGTCCTTATATTAGTGACGATATGGCGACGGTCCGTCGCAGAATCTAATTTTTTTTGTAGTGAGTACAACCTCTTTAAATTAATAGTGTTAGGATCGCTATTCTCTATTAATTTAGTGAGATATAAATTTATCAATAAATTAATAATTATTAATTTATAAAGATAGACATGCAATTAATGAATTGAGGGTTGTAATCAATGAGTTGGAGTACAGTTAAAAAATAGATGTCAACCACATCTTGAATTTCTTTGGTGAAAATGACACAAATACAGAAGTTTTGAGCGTAGATAAGATCATTGAGAACATGACACAACATTCACAAATTGAAGCTAAATTTGAAGTTGATGATGATACACAACATTTGAAACTAGTATCACGAAAGGAAGCATTTAAAGTATCAATGACACTCAAAAATTTGTTGTTGCAATACAAGAAAGCAACCCCAGGACTTTTAGGCGCACTGCATGCAATTAAAGATGAGATTTAGCTAGATTTGAAATTCAATAAAAAACAAGATACTTATTCATATTTTGAAAAACCCTCGTAGTCAATTTATTATGTACTTTGTAGCTAATTATTAATTTATATATAAAATATTTAGGCCTATAAAATATAAAGAAAATATTTTAGATATAGGGTAAATAGCATATCGGCCCCCTGTGGTTTACCATAAGTACAAGTCGAGTCCCTATGATTTCATAATTGGCTTATAACCCCCTGTGCTTTTGAAAATTGAAGCACACGTGCCCCTTTAGTCCAAGTCCGTTTAAAATTTTAACGGTAATATCAAAATGACACAAATGCCTTCGAGGTAATGTCAGCGTATCAAATATTTTTAAAAACACAAGGGGCCATTGCTCATCATCATTAAAAACACAGGGGGTCATTGCGCACCATCATTAAAAACACAGAGGGCTATTGCGCACCATCGTTAAAACACAAGGGGCCATTGCGCACCATCATTAAAACACAAGGGTCATTGCGCACCTCATACATATTGGTCAATCGTGTAAAAAACACAAATAGTTGCGTTACTAACACGTGCATAACAAATTCTATTAAAATTGACAGATTGTTTGACGGAGGGGGCATGCATGCTTCAATTTTGAAAAGCACAGGGGGTTATAAGCTAATTATAGAACCACAGGGACCCGACTTACACTTATGGTAAACCACAAGGGGCCGAGACACTATTTACCCTTAGATATATTATCTTATAATTTTATTGAGATTATTAATTTTTTAAGTCGGGAGTAAATAATTTTATTATTTAAAAAATTATTAATTTATTAAATATTAATTTAAAAAGGTCTTACTGTATCTATATATTTCTAATAAGTGTAGAATTTTTATTAAACACATGTACATGAGGCAAAATTCTTCATCTTTTTATAAGTGATAAATCTTAGAATAATTGCACTTGATGTGTATTGTAACATTTGTAGAATTTTCAATTTATGAAAATGACTATGCCAATCAATGCTCGTGTAAATGAGGAAAAAAGTATACCTTCTGAAAGTGGTTATAATATTTTTAAACTATCATAAATTTATCAAATTATCATAATATACCCGCCAAATCTAAATAAAATAAAATAAATCAGAGCAGGTTTTTGTATTCCTCGAAAACCTAGCCTAGAGTCACTCCAAATTCGGTAATATTTTCTTCATTAATAACTCCATAACTATTACGATATCACCTTTTTCATAATGGTAGTTACATTATACCCGAATACACTTAGATTTTAAAAAAAAAAAAAAATTGTTGTAGCTATCCCATTTGTGGTCCACGTAAATGAGACAAACAATCACCATTCTAAAAGTGATACATTATCGGTTGGCATAAATTTTTTAGAAAGGGGACGGTCTAAAAAATAGACACGCTGTTATTAACGTGTGAACCTCACACACAAATAAAATTTACGCACGCGTATTTGTGATGTTCAAACCTCTTAGATGTTTTAAAGAAATTTCACTTAGAAAGTCAAGGTAGTAATAATATTCATTCTTGTATATGTTAATGTAGTTATTTTGGCAATAGGCATGTCGAATGAGACGCATGCGGCATGTTGATGAAGAACAAACTTAATCACTTTCTTTTATTTTTCTCTCAAACTTAACTACTTTCTAGAAGTATAGTTTATGCACAATCCCCATAAATGCAGGGGAGGTATTAGGGGGCGCTGGTGGGGTCCCGTCCTTCCAATATTTTTTAATTTTTAAAAAATATTTATGTAGTATCGTAAAAAAAAATTATTGGTCCATTTTATTTTTAAAAAGTTATATGTAATATTATTAAAAAAATATTTTAACCCCACAATGTTAAAATTTTAGTTCCGCCTCTACATAAATATCTTCAAATTAAATTACAATCGATGTCGGGGAAAGTCTTTTTCTTTTTTTGTTTTCTCCTTATTTTGTACTTTGTTAGACCTCATAAATGCCAATAACAAAGCTTCAATTTCACTTTGTGTGTTTATCTGTGTGTTTATCTTTGTATCATATGAATCAGGATGATCAAACTTCTCGAAGAATTTTTGTATCAGTTTAGATTGATTAAATAATTTTTTCAAACTTCTCACTAAATAGAAGAAAGGGGAAACAGATTGATACGAAAGAAATAGTGGAAATAAGGACATACACACGTTAAATTAAGCAGAGGAAGCAATACAATAGTTTTAATGCGATTCAGTCTATCTGGCCTCCATATCCACAATCTCACCTGTGGAAAAATGCACTATTGAGAATAACAATTACATAGATGACTTCATGTACGAAGAAAGCCTAAATCTCATTCTCACGATTTTATTCACAGAAAAACCTAAAACAAAATCCTCCTCTCAAAATTTTATGCACCAAAAATCTTAAGCTTCTTCATATGGTTGCAACTTTTCGAACATATAAGAAATTGTCGGAAACCCTCTTAGAGTTTAAATATACATGGGGTTCACCATTTTTGTCAACTTTTTATACCAAAATAGAGACTCAATCACTTTTTGAGTCTCTAAATTTAGAACCAAAAAAATAAATTGGGTCTCTATTTTAATATAAATCTCTAAAAAGAAGTGGGTCTCATGTATATTTAAATCATTAAACATGATTTTTAGAGACCCGAGTCTTTAAAAATTGTCAAAAATAATAAGTTTTTGTAAATAGTGTTAATCATTAGAGTTACCCTTAGGCTTGCACCTACCATATGGTGTGAAGCCACTAAATTCAAAGTAGAAAGTTTTATTTATAGAAAACTCATGCCAACCCTACTAAAATTAGATTTTAAATTTCTAAACTAACTGAACTTATACTTGTCTGCAACATGATTTTGGATTTGGAACTTGAGCCACTACACAGGAAGAAGCTAAATGTGAACTAAATCCAAAATACTAAACCTTTGAAATTCCAGCAACAAGCGGGTGTAGCCCGTATTGTATAGTTTTCGCTTCGCGTGTTACAGGCACGGAGGCTGATTCTCCGCACCATCATTGCGCCGAAAAGCTCTACAAGCCGGTCAATGGATCAATTGTCAATGTTGACGCTTCGGGGCGTGGCCTATCTCGGGTCATCTTTGAAATTGATTGCAGAGAGTTTTACCTTGCGGTTTCTCAATCACACCATTTCGCCAGATGGAGTTCTGCTTGCCCACTACAAAATATTCAGAATTTGGTCCAGCAGAATTTAAATTTTTGATTTCGACTCGTAATTAGACTGGCTAATGAAGTAACAGATTGGGTGACTAAACAAACTTTTGTAAATATGTTGGCAGTGTCTTGGCAGGGGTGTCTCCCTCCTCGATTACGTCAACTACTAGTGAGGGATCTTGTAACTAAAACTTTTAAATCAACCGGTGTTAGTTGATTTTGTATTGATAATACTATCAATATGGTTTCCAAAAAAAAAAAAAAATTTGACGCTTCATTTGATAGACAAGGGAAAATATCAACGACGTTCATTGGATATGATAGTTTCGAACACTTAATTTCCGCACATGCTACTTCTTCTTTTTTTGGTCATTCAGCGGTTGAAGCTGAAGTACTTGTCATTCGCCTTGTTGTTTGTTTATCAGATACTGACAGAATTCAAGCATCGTAATTGAGAGTGATGCAAACCTTGTCCTTAAAGCAATCAATTCTCCAGGAATTGCTATTAATTGGAAAGCAAATACCATTGTAGAAGATATTAAGAAGATTGTAGTTAAAAACTTAATAATGCGATTCCAAAGCATTAGAAGAATGACCAACCAACCGTGAGTCCGTGTGACTCAATGGCTAAATGTAAACTTAAAAAAATATTGTCTCTTCATTGAGTATTTTGTATACCCTCACGTCTATTGTATCTACTGTCGTATGATATCCACCCTTCTAGGGTTGAGTAAACTTTGTACCTTTTTCATTTGAAATGCATTTTATTTGATCCAAAAAAAAGAAAGAGGGGGGCCGTTGGAAGTGTGTGAAACGTTGGCGAATTTTGAAGTCGACGGATGGGTAACCAAAGCCCAAAAAATAAGTTAGGCAACATAATGTTTTTGGAAATGGATTCGGCTAACTTGTACTAGTAATGGTATCCGCAGATGCTTTCTTGCACGAAAGACAAATGTTTTAACGTACATTTATGGACCCATCAACGACAAATTCTTGCTATTTTTTGTCCAATCAAGGATGAATTCTACAACAAAGTTTGAAATTCATCCCGTACCAACTTTTTCCTTAGTTTGTTTGACCCATTAATTTGTGAGAAAAATTAGGGGCAAAATTAAAAATTTTCAGTGAGAACTATAGCACTTACTTTTTTAACAATATAAATATAATTTTTTATTTATAAAGACTAATTATATTAATTTTTGACTTTAAAATACAAGAATAATTTAAAGAATAAAGGATTTCTATGACCACTAAACTATCTCTCCAGTCCTATTTTGGTCATTTAATATTTTTCGTTTTATTTTGGTCATTCAATTATCAATTATGTCTCACATTGATCATTCCGTTAATTTTTCTGTTAAAATAAACTAACTGTTAAAGGTAAAATAGTAAAATTAATTATAATTTTACCACTAAATAAAGCTTATTTACAAATCTATTCCAAATTAAATTATGGGTATGTTCCATTTTAGATTTGTGCACTAAACTACCCTATGAAAACATTCACCCATTTCCAAAACCATTTTGTCCCAAAATTATTTATATGTCCATTCTTAAACCCTTTTCGGGAGATACAAGGATGCAACAAGTAAGGCAAAATAAAACGATATGGACACGTGTTTATTCAATTAGGGAGATACAAGACCATTTATCTCGATGTTGAGATAAATTGGCAATTCAAAATCTACGATTGAATTTATGTTCTTTTGTTATTCATTGGTCTAAATATATAAATTATTTTTGGATTCAAGGGACATCTAAATCATTTTATATAACTTAGAATGTTATACACATAAATTAATTTCGAGATTTTTCGCACCTAAAGTCAGAATTATTCCACTAAATTAAAAAGCCAGTCAAATATATAAATTATTTACCTATATAAAGAATATTTCTCTATGGAGTCTTGAGTTTCTCCAAAGTGAAACCCTATAACTAGGACTAGGCTTCTAGCTTTGACATCCCAAACTCTACCTAAGGAAAGCTGGAGTAGTATTTGACTTGTGGCTACATATATGAAGCTACCTTAGTTCTTATTTGCAGCTTGAGGCTTTTAGGTAGGGATTAATCAACACGAAGTTACCTCAGTTAAGGGCGGAACTTTAGAGTAGTGAGAAGTATTAAATTTGTGACCTCACAGGAGTTATTTCACCCTCATTATCACTGGACTATGTCCTTGGGGGCAGCCACTATTATATACATGCATCACCAAATTATGTTCTATGTTTTGATTTCGGCTCGACAAGGATGCCGCGTATAAGGCTCCGTTTGTTTGCTGTAAAATATTTTCCTGTAAAATATTTTTCACATTTTACAGTGTTTGGTAGGACATAAAATATAGTCAATAGTAAAATGTTTTTAGTCAACAGAAAACTTGTAGTGCAAATGGCTGTAAAGAAGAAAACATTTTACATCTTTTTACCTAACGTTTTCTCTCTCATCTCACAAAAAGGTGTTGCTGCTAATGCTTTTGCTTTCAACGTCTCTCTCTTCTCTCTCTCACCTTCACTTTTTACATAACGTTTTTTATTATTATTATTTTTATAATAATAAAATTCTTTTTTTTTTTTGTAAAAATTTCTCTAAGAATAAAATTTATTCTTTTTGTAAAAAAGAATTCACTATAAAGTATTTTTTAATAACAACTAAAGGCCGTAAAATATTTTTCAGTGTCACAACCAAACATCAGAAAATATTTTTCAGTGTCACAACCAAACACCAGAAAATATTTTTTAAGAAAATATTTTCCAAAAAAATATTCTCCAGAAAAATATTTTCCCTTAACAAGTTATTTTACGGCAAACAAACGGAGCCTAATTCTCCTTGCCAGTGATTAGCCAATACATAAACTAACTAGATAAGTTTTACAATATGAACCCTAGATAGAATCTCTTGAAGTAAACTAAATGAAGTTGGGCATGTCTCTTTGATTCCTATAATTTGAGACCAATCTGCATCTACAAATTGCTCCCACAAGATCTCTGACAGAAGAGCTTAAACCATTGATAGAAATTGGACTTGCCATCATTGTCCACGAAGAATATTATTCCATATTTGGGCCTTATTTCTCACTCATTTCTCCTCCATTTCTTTTTATTTTTTTACTTGCACCATTCTTAATCTAAATAGATTATCGATTATAAATTTGAACTACTACTAGTATTAACAATGTAGTTATCGTGCTCATTGTAAACGCTAGATTTAATAGTGATACTACTATATACTTATCACTATAGAAATGATAGTTAACATTAACATTTAAGCTTTAATGGCCGAAATTAAAGGGACAAATGCTATATAAACAAATTCCTATAGACTGTGTAGAGCCCAATATATATTTAACAGGCCAGACTCAGCTAAAAAAAAAAAGATGACTTTGCCATATGTCTTCACTATGATCCAGACGACATTGGATACATATTGGGCTTCTGGTTAACAGTTGCACAGGCTGCATTTTTTGCAACTGTAAATGTTTCTAATTTTTTATTTTTTATTTTTGTAAATTAAAAATGTTGCTAAATTTACCTTCACTCAATTTTTCTTCAGATTCTGATGTTCTTGTCAACAATTTTTCCTTCACTATGATTTTAGATGTGTTATATAAAATGTCTCGGATTGGTTCGAGAAGTGAGTCGTTGATTAGTGAGTATTGCGAGTTCAAATATAACAATTTAACTTAATTATTTTAGGTTAATTGATTTCGAGAAGACCCAAATCACTCACTTTTACAGGACTAGATGTTCTCCTTTAAGGACAATCGTATGCTAACGTTTAATAGAAGAATCTGAATTAATAAGAAATGAAAAGTTGTGAGGCATATTGTAGGATACATAATAAGAGAGTAATATGTAAGTTTGTTCGATGGCTTAAGTGATAAATTAGGTTTATCATTGTGGGTTGTAGTTACAATTTGCCCTAGTACAGTTATTTTTAAACTTATAATATGAGTTTCGTCTATGAGTTTAAAGTTTTAAGTCTAATATGTGATAAAATAGTATCAGAGCGCGTATAATTTGAATGTACAGGAACTATGTTGTGCAACACAAATTGCTAGATGTATTGACTTGTGGATTGTGTTCGTTCTGCTGACAATTATGCCAGATTCTTAGTTAAAGGTGATTGTGATGCTTTACATTAATGAGAGACATGATGAAAGTATAGTTTATAAATTAGTCTTGTAAACTTAAATAGTCACTTTGATTAACCATTTTAGATTACTAAAATTGGGCTTAGAACAATTTTCGTCAGGCCTATGATAAGGTTTTGCTTGTCGGTCTAAAGTATATTGGGCCTGGAGTGGAGTAAATTTTGCCATAAAGATCTAACTTTATTATTATTATTATTATTATTATTATTATTTTGTGGGAGTCATAAAGATTTAATTAATGTAAAAGAAAGAAAAAGAAAACAAGGCTGGACAAGTCATCCTCCCGACCATTTAGATTATAGATCTGCTCGGTTTAACTTTTAAACACTTTTAATCTATTTACTATATTTTGTAAATAATTTTTAGATAAAGTCAAAGTTAAAAATACTAAAAATTAAGAAGTTCTAAGTTAGAGCTTTCGAAAAAGGCTTTCGTGAAATTGTATTTTTTTTTCCCCTAAAAAGTACGCCTTTATAGTTTTGGAAGCACAACATTACTATCAAAATTTTTGAGAATCCACACATGTTTGGCTTCAAGGAATGTACCAATAGTGTTTATGACATGATAATATCAAACAATTAACGGTTTCTATTTTACAATACTTCTAACTAAAATTTTACTGCTACAAACTCAAAAGCCCAATAACTGAAATTTCACAATTACACGAAACATAGCTAAAACTATATATGCCTTGCTTAAAATGGGTCTATGGAACCAAAAACTCGAAGTTGGATTTGATATGAAAAAGATCGACTAAAACAATGGCCCATAGCCTTGCCTGTCGTCCTATACCATTCTTTTGTCTGTTTGTGATGATTTTTTTTTTAATTATTATTCAAAGGATGTCTAATTTATTTTATATTATTTAAAATGTTACAAATAAAATTTAATTTCTAGATCTTTTCACATCAAAAGAAAAAATATATATAAAAGAATACAATTAGAATAAGTTTATCAAAATTTTTTTCAATAAGTATAAATTAATGTTAGTCTTTCACGTATTAATAAAATTTATATATATAAATTTTATAATTCATGTGATAGATTGACTCATAAATATGAACTGATACAATTAATAATACTCTTACTATGTAAAAGGTTGTGGGACCACTACTATGATGAACCCTAATCCTGTCTCCTGCAAAGATTTAAAAATAAAATAAAAGAAGTTAGCAGAGCAGTGTGATGAGCGTGAGAGAATCTTAATTTAATACAAAGCTCTCAAATGCTAACAAAGTTTGGAGTATTATGGTAACAATTATTAATGCCCAGAGACAGAAAGCGCACGTGCGTGTTCCCGGAATTATCGAGATATTTGAGGAGTCAAAAGATGCTGGGCACGTGACTTTCCAGTCAAAGGTCAAAAGGGGTTGTGGTGTGATTGCTTTGCACGAGTTGATGGGCCGTAAAGATTTTTCTACTAATTATTAATTATTAAAGAAAAAGCAATTTTAGGCCTTAGCAGCTAGGATAAGAACGATGATAAGGAGGGGATTTTTTTTTTGTTTTTATTTTTTTGTTTTTGCTGGCGACGAGAATTCTTCTCGGATAGTTTTTTAAATTCATATTAAATATGTTAAATTTTAAGATACATGATATCACTTGAAGGAAGTATAACTCTAAGTTAGTCAAATATAAGACGTAAGAGGATTGGAAGGTACAGATTAATTCATAACGTTATTATATTATAGACGATATTCAACGGTTGTAAACTAATAAAGAAATTATGATGAGATATTGACAGTTTACAACTATAGATTGCGCTCATAAACTAATAATGTTATGAACGGTTCTTACTCTACTAAGACTAACCAAAATAAAATTAGCTAATTTATTATCTGATTTGAATTCAAAATTTAAACAAATCTTCTACCCACGAGTCAAACGCTCTACTATCAAAGTTTGCTTTGAGGTTAAGGTGGGGATATTTTGAACTCACTTTTTTTTTTTTTTTTTTAATTTGGTATAGTTAGGCCGATGGGAATGATAAATATTAATCATGGTTTGCATGTTACTGATAATTTTTTCTTTCCTATGTTGATACATTTCTTCCACATGGAGTACTATAAATGGCCATGGCTAAAGTTGCAACTAGATATGATCTTTTAGCTTCTAGGTTGCGTTCAGACATTCTTAGATTTGTTTAATGGAATTTGGATTTTGCATAATATGGCCATATGGGGCTTAATTAATTTGGAAATTTTGCGAGGAAAACAGTGATAGAATCGTTGGTGAGTCTATCCCTGCACCAATAATTGAACTTTTTTTTTTATTTAAAGAAATTTTAAAGTATTTTACATCATATAAGATATTTACACACAAGAACAGACTCAAGACCGCTTATATTTAAAGTAAAAATTATATTACTAGATTAAATGGCCAATAGTAATAATTAAACTTTTGCTTATTTTGTAACATATGCCTTGATATTGTTATGAAAAATGACAAGCAATAGCAACAGAAAACGGAAAGAAAATAAGAAACACACAGATTTAACGTGAAAAATCCTTGACCGAAAAATAAATTTTCACCAAACGGGGAGCACCACGAGCTTTTTGGGTTGGGCCAAAAAAGAATTCGGGTCACCAACTCTAACATAACTCCAAGCGTAATTTCGTTAAAAATTAGATGGAATAAGAGTTAAGGATTAACGTGGTCTCACTAACTAGTATAATTTTAATAATTAAGATGATTATTTTAAAAGATAAGATACGAATTTATCATCTTAGTAATATAGTTCGAGAATAAACCAAAAGGTGGATCTACCCCAATCTTTAATTCAATGAGTAACTTATTTTTTTAATTTTCGTTAGTACATATTTTTAACTTGGAAATGCAATTCAATTATTTAAACCATAAAATTCTTCGTCAAATCAAATTATGTAGTACTTATTCTGTATCTTTTCAAAAACATTAATAGTAAACTACTTAAAAAATTTGATTATAGTACATCAAAGTTGTTGAATACTAAAATAAGTACTCTTACATCAAGAAGGCCGAAATTTTTGAAAAATGAGAAGATCATTGTTCGCAACTTCATCAATGTAGACATGCATGATACATTTGACCCAAAAGGTGAAAAGAAATAAAAAGGAAATTAAAAAAAGGAATGAACGCATGCATGTAGTTACGTGTTATGAAGGTATGTATTTCTTTAATTCAACCGCTCTTGCTTTTTTTCTTCTTTTTTGTTAAAGTAGAACAAAAGTGAAAATCGTACACTACTACTTTTTTTTTTTATCTATTGCAATATTGAAAAATATTTAAAATTATTACAAAATATTAAAAATATTTACAAATAACTTTAATCGTTGTTCCTTGCAAATTCTCTAACTATTACAACCGTCTTTTTAAATAATAAGCAATATTTTAAAACTATTTTCAGAAAGTCATTTTATAAGAATTATTTGCAAAAATTTAATAGAAAAATTTTAGTTTATCACAATAAGACTAGGGATGGCAATGGGGACATGGATTGCGAGTACCCGTCCCACCCCAGCCCCAAATGGGGCGGGGATTAAGGCGAGAAATGGATAATAGGGTGGGGGATGGAGATCAACTTTTAATCCCCGCGCGGGGGCGGGGCGAGGTGCGGGAATAAGTATTTCCCGCCCCGCATATATAGATAGTTATTTTTATTATTTTAGTATTATATATGTATTAAAATTATACATATAAAAGTATAAAAAATAACATTAAGCAAAGTATTATAAAATGGAGAAGAAAAATTAGATTATTTGAAAGGATTTTATAATTATTCTTAAAATCATTGTATGCCGTAACTTGAAATTGGCTATCATTTGACATAAATACCTCAATTTTATTATTGTTCATAGTGAATTAAGAGATTTGTTAATTATTTCAGTTGCACTTCAAAAAGTTTCAAATAATATAACTAAATATGAATTTTAAAGAATTGCAACTAATATTATATGTGACATGTGATAAGAAAAAAAATTATAATAATCAATGCAATTTCACTAGCACAAAGAAATGTTCTTTTTCAATTAGAGTTCTCATACGCAATAGTTAAGTCAAAATTTATTTTAAATATTTGGGACTCAATTACTATAATATTAGTTTTACTATTTAATTGCAAGAATAATTAATATTAGACTTTATTTAAGATCTATATTTATATTTATCATTAGTATAACTTTAATTTATATTTTGAAGTTGCATGATTTAAATTAATTATAATTCTTAAGGTTTAAAAAGAATAATAAAAACTCCGCGGGTAATTCCCATTCCCCACGGGGATTCGGGGGCGGGGGATGAGGGAGCTTTTTGAGTGGCTGGGCGGGGCATGGGGATAGCTCCCCCTGCCTCTACCCCGCCCCTACCCCGCCCCATTGCCATTCCTAAATAAGACACCTATTTTGCAACGGTTTTTATTTTATTTTTTTTATGATTTTTTTTTAATTTTTCAATTAAAATGTTATAAAAATATAAACAATGATAGTCTAAACATATTATTTTCGATCATTTCACTCGAGTATTGGATGTAATTGCTCTTGCTTTATTTATAGTATTTCACACACCTTTACTCTAGTACACCACGTGTGATGTCACATGCCGTTTAACAAGGGCATTGAAGCATGCAAGGGTAGGCTAGCTAGTCAGCAAAAGATATATATAGCAACTTGGTTCAATGCGCAGATGAACGCAAAAGTTGCAACTTGGTCCGGCATGGTCGGCTTTGATTTTCCAAAACCGAGAAGTCTAGAGGGCATGAATAGTTATTTATTTATTTATTTATTTTTACATATAGTGAAATCTTTCCTCGAATGAGGTCCCTGCTCCTGCAAATTAGGTTAACTTTGGTTAAATTTTTATTATCATCTATTGCGTGTGTTCACAACCATGATGGTAATAAGATAATAATTGCCATTGTTTAGTACAGCTAGCTTACCAACTGTTCATTTAACATTAAACTCATTACATTGAATAATGACTTAAGGAGGATTCAGTTTCACATGCCCTTACGGGTTAGAGTATTTGGTAGCGTCTCGTTGTAATCAAAAGTTTCGAGTTAAGACTTATATCATTTTATCATAAATATATTCTGGCATTTCACTAACTTAAAATATGCATAAAAATATGTTGTTATATTATCAAGAGATTTATAGTCGTAAGTTCTATATGATATAGTCCTAACTGTGAATTCCTAATCATAAAAATGAAAAAAGATTTAGTTTTGCATGAATTTTTTTTTTTTTTGTTAAATGTCCAAGTAAACCCTAATACTTGAGAATGGAACCTAATATATCTATAAATTTAATTCATTAATGAGATGTGATATTAACTATAATTTTCTTATTGTTTTGTAAAAATAACTATTGTATTTAATCCTCTCACTGTATTAGTACATTTGATAACCTCTCTCAGTGTCTGAATACACTTGGTGACCATTGGATACTTACTCCACCCATGATCACCACCCAACAAAGACTACATTGGCTAATCACTAAATCTAGCAAAGAGAAGCCAGTTTGGTGGTTGCCAGAGAATAGAATATAATAGTCAACACAGACAACAATATTAGAATTTAAAAAATTCAGATTTTTTTCTTTATGCTAAGTTAGAAGTTCACTTTAAATAGAATAATATTAAATTTATCCGAAGAATATTAAACGAGCTCTTTGTACAGGGATACACCCTAACACATGAATTTTGATTATTTTAGTTTATCAGCAACATGGTAATTAACCTTCTAGCATCCATAAGGCTGTAAAATAATTACGGTCACCGAATTACAACTAAGCTTGGCTAGTTTAATTAACTGTTATAAAACCGTAATTAAATATCATTTAACACGTTTAGAGCTTTAATTATGTTCTCATAAACGACAGCCAACAAGTATGATAGATATATCACGTGAATGAACTACATATCTAAGTTGTTCCAATTTGACTTATGATCAACTCAATTAGATTTCTATTATTACTCATCCAGATAATTAATATTATATTCATGAATATATATATGGATTTTAACTTGCTTCAACATCTCATTCTCTATTGATCTTATTCCAAGTCTTGAGGAGAAAAACTAAATTTTGTTACTCATTATGTCACATTTTGAGCTTAGTTCTTTTCATTTACGATAATATGAACGTAAATTCCGCGCTTTTTTTTTTTTTGCTAAGTAAGCGTAAGTTTTGCTTTGTTAAAGCAAATAATTCATTTTCTTTTGTCCAAATTGATACCGTACTTGAACAAGAGCACCTAGCCCCTTTCAATTCAAATTAACAACAAACAAAACCATGCTAACTTGACTATGTTAAAGAATTTCGAACCTTGGCAAAACAACATATATTGGAAAATCAAATTTTAATTAAGCCATAACCTTGTTTTAATACTATCCGATTCCTAAACCTATTTTAATTTCGATTACATTAATTTGTCAAATTAAATAAAATTAATTTGTTAAGCTTTGCGGGTCAAAATTTTGTCACTTAATTCGTCACTAACAAAAAGTGTAAATTGCAAAAAATACTAGTCACAAGCCCAACAAAATTAAATTACTTGCTTTTACGTACCCTTTTTCATCAGAAAATTCAAACACATGATTCCTTGAGACCATGTTTAATCTTTGGACTCATTAAGCATCTTGTTAAAAAAAAAATACTCAGGTTCCTATGTAGTCAATTACTCAATTTAAATGTTAATTAATGCAAGAGTTTAAAACATGAATTGGTTTCAGAAAAGTAAGACTTTTAATGGATCATATATCTTGAAATATTTCAAACGACAATTAGTAGCAAGATATTTAGTTAGAAAATGATACATATGTAATTGGAATATTAGGAAGCAGTCCTTATTCGACTTCCAACTACGAGTATTGAAGAGGAATCCAAAAATAAATTTGACTTGATAGATAGCTTGAATAGTGTGAACCACATGCGGAGAGACTTGTATGTACGATCTTTTAAATTATCGATCTAGTATTAAATATTATTTTTTTCTGTTGGGCAAAATGCCTAATATTCACGATTTTTTTCTCTTTGAAAAAGTGATTTAATTTGTCTAAAAAGAAATATTTTACAAGATGCCTAAGAATTCCCTCTTATACAAAAGGAGATGGAAATTTTTATCATGAGAAATAGTAGAAAATGAGAATGCAAAATTCAAAAACAGTCAAAGAAGGTCTTTAAAGTATAGGAGAGAAAGATTGGAAAGGATTTGGTCAGTCTGAAAAACACAACGAGAGGCCACGTCCGTTTGCGAAATCAAGTGGGTCCCACACCCCCCCCCCCCCCCCAACCCCACCCCACCCTATCATACAAACAAATAACACCGCAGTTCCAACAAATTAACAATGCCTACGTGCACATTCACACCCCTCCCACCCACATGCCTTGACCCTTCCTTTGCGTCCAAAACTTTCATTCTCCTACGGATGACGACAACCCAAAGGGCAAAGAGTCATTTTCGACATCCATTACTTTGTTAACGATTAGTCTAGCGGTGAAATATTTGAGATAAAAATTAAAAAAAATTATTAGCATTTTGAATGCGAAGCAATTAAAAATTCAATTTTTTGGGGTATATTTTTATCTAATTAACTTAAATTAGGCCTCTTTTAACGTGATCATTGGAATGGCAAAATTTGGTCTCGCCCTAGGCCACATATTTTCTAAGAGTGAACTCAATTTGAACTAACTTGAATCTGTTCAATAATAGGTCCAATTTATACTACAAGTTACGATACTCTTATAAATAATCAAGTTAAGAAAAATCTAAGACGATATGACCTTCACCCTCTCCACCCCTTAAAACATCATCACTTTTATTTTCTTCACGGTCTCCACCGTAATAGAAATTGCGCCATCAATGGTCTCCACCTTTTTTGAGCCCTCCAACCCCGGATATGTACAATTTTTTAATAATCCATCAAAAAATAAAGAGATCTCAAAATTTCAGACCCAAATTTCTAATTATAGATTGTAAAGATTTATAATCATATACCTTAAAATTTAATAAATTTAAAAAACTTCTCAAAGAGAATTTCACATCACGGAAAAAAATCCAATTTTGGTTATTGTTTTAGAACATGCATGCTTTAGATAAAGTATGTGTTGCATGATTTGTTAACGCTCAATAGATTGCTCAAAAGATACCTAGATTGGGAATTGAATCAAAACTGACATTATGTGATTTGTTTGAGATTTTTTTTTTTTTTTTTGTCATAATTTGTCTGAGATTCAAAGACTAGAATATTAGAATCCTAATATTATTATCACCACATGAATGGCTTTGCGTCATCTACTGCAAAAGATGATCAACCTATGCATTTAGATAAAGTTAAGATTTCGACCGAAATACAAAGAAAAAGGGATGAAGATAACCTTTCATGACCACTTGTTTAAGTTAGCACGTCTTCATTCTCGTTTGATGCACTATGTGGAGGGCAGGCTAATGAATAATTTTTTTTAGAATATGTGTTTCTTTTTTTCTTTTTTTTTTTACGTTTCATTAATATCAAAAATATTTAAATCAAAATTATTGTCAAAAAACACAACAGATCCTCCTATCCAAAAATACTATTATCCATATCCCAAGCTCTACAAATGAATCTGTTGATATAACTATTTTTAAATTTCTTACATGTATAAACACAGAGATTTATATTATTTTACCAGTGACCGTTAATTTAAAATTATTTCCCATATTTTTTGTGATTTTTACTTTTATAATTTTAATTGAAACAAAAATTTAATTCTCCCATTTCCCTTCCTTTATAATTAAATTCTCTTTTTTCTTTTATTATTGTTGGAGAATTCAATTGTCCCGCATAAATAAATTAAGACATTCAATGTCACATGTAAAGGGGCGTGTTGAGAATCCAATTGTTCTACATAGATAAATCAAAAATTTCTTATAAAATTCTAGGCTACTCCACTTAATACAAATTGCTTTTAGATGGAACTTACTGATTCTTAACATGATATCAAAGTTGGATCTCTGATCCAATCTTATTCATCTTCGCTTGTGTCATTGTCTTCCACGCATATTCAATCTTCTACATGTGTTACCCATCTCAAATCAGGTCACACATGATTTCATTCTGGGCTACTCCACTTCATATCAATTGATTTTAGGATGAAACCTTAGTTATTTTAACATGGTCTCAGAGTTGGGTCTTGGTCCTTTGTTATCCATCTACGTCCGACTCATTCTTGTTTCAGGCTTTGCGCATTAATTTACCACATCATTCATTAATTGCGTCTTCACCCTTCAACAATTGACTTTGTGCAGCGTCTTCAACCTTCAACAATTGACTTTATGTAGCTCTCAAATCAGGTCACACATGATTTCATCCCAGGCTCCAGTTAACATCAACGCAACATTCTTTATTTTAATATTGTATCAGAGCTAGGTCTTGGTCCTTTGTTATCCATCCACGTCCAACACATTCCTGCTTCCAACTTTGTGCGTCGACTTACCACATCATTCATTAATTGCGCCTTCAGCCTTCAACAATTGACTTTGTGCAGCATCTTCAGCCTTCAACAATTGACTTTATGCAGCTCTTCCAAATTCGTTGATTCTTCGACCACGTCAATTAGTTAATCATGTGCACATGTGAAATCAGGACATTCAATGTCACACGTGAAGAGAGTGTTGGAGAATCCAATTGTTCTACGTAGATAAATCAAAACATTCAAAACTGGTATATAAAATATTGAATTACTCTACTTGACACTAAATAATTTTAAGTTAAACTCAATTATCTTAACAATTATCTTTACCCTAGTGCCTCAAAACAAGCCCCAAGTGATTTTTACAGACTAAAAAAAGGAAAACCTTCCATCCACCCACTTCAAATATAACTTAAATGTGTTTATAAAATATAAAGTCACCAAATTTGATTGTTGTTAGCTAACATATTGAGTATATATATGATGAAATTTCATTATCCATGATTGCATTCTACTATTTGATTGTAGCAATTTTAGTAGTTAAATCAGAATTGAACATGAGAGTTTTTTTTTCTTCATCCGACTCCCATCCAATTAAAAAAGACTTTTTGATGGTCTGCATTTTACTATTTGAGTATAGCAATTTTAGTAGTTAAAGAAAATATATCCTAAAATTGTGGTATGATGGAGTGATCCCTAATGTTCCCTAATTGTAAAACAAACTTACTCATAAAAAGGGGAGGACTTGTTGGCACTTTCATGAAATCTACACAAACTCATATATGTTTCGAGCCAATAAGAAACAGCTTTGAATCGTGTAAATAGTGCCCATTTCCTTTTCTCTCTGAAAGTAAAACAGATGCCTTCCTATACCATGCAAGGTCCAACTCTTTTGTTATGGTCAGTGGAAGCATTTGCAGCCCGAAAGCAGCAGACATGTACGATTCAGTACTTAAAAAGTAGAAACAAATGCATGATACGTATGTATGTATATAGGTATGTTTCGGAGTTTCGTGTATCTAACGACTCATATTATACGTATATTATTATGTATATATATACATGTTTTTACTTTTGATTTGATTGGGTGGCCAACGTAGAGAAGATATAAAATAATAAGTAGAAGGTGCGTAGGTGGTAGTAGTCTCGATGTGGCAACATAGGAGGGATACATGTATGTAGGGATTCTCGCAGGTTAGTGCACATTTGCCATTGCTCCCCTTAAAAGCTGGGAGACCTCAATTTTACCAAAAAATGGAACAACTCCTCATCATCGGGGTTACTGTTTTCCTGTTTCTCGGTTATTGGTCTGCCTCTCAATATTGGATTTATCTTACAAATGTTCGTAATCTCACTTTCTCACTGTCCATGTGTTGTGGTAGAGGTTCACGGTTTGTGTCTCGAACCTAACATTTTGAAAACTTTTCACTCGATATCTTGTGACCGATTACATTTCTCTGCAGCTTTGTTATTTACTCAGCTATTGTAGGGAAAAAATTTTGGTCCGGTTAATTGTCCTTTTTTATGACTAGGACTTCTCTTTAGGTAGCATCACATTTGATTTATCTAAAATTACAAATTTTTTGATGTAACGGCGCATCTCATCGCATCCTTCAAATTAATTAAAGGCCACATAATATTTGTGATAAGAAAGAATAAGCTCGAACTTGTGATTTTTTGTCACGATAAATTCTTAGCCGACCATTTCATCTAATTCTTAAAGACAGGTTAATTAATAATTGTTTATTATATTAGTAGTTTAATAAGCGAATTACGAGCTGGTCCTATGTTGCTTTTTTATGAGTGAGTCACTCTTTAATCTTTATAAGGTCAGGGCACGGTATAATTACCATGGAAGACATGATCAAACCAAGTGCCACTTTATTTAGTATAGTTACTTGAAGGGTATATACATATATATATATATATATATATATATATATATATATATATGACAAAATTCATCGTAGCCATCCCTGTGGTAAATCTAATAAACTAATTAATTATGCTCCGTGTGTTGTAATAATCTTACAATGTATGCGTACTTTTTAAAATATTGCATATAACCCCTTGCTGTAAATTAATCCTTCTAAATTAAATTTATTGTGTGTGCGTTATACACACTAACTTTTTGACTTTGGATTGTCGTATATATGACCATGACAACAAAGAGTTATGTGCAACAATTGAGAATAGGTGGATTTGATGAGATCATTTCAATAAGGCAGAAAGAGGTAATTAACTTATGATGATAAATGTGTATTTTAAATTAGTGACAAGATTTTATGGGATCATCTTGGTATGACATGTCGTATCTAGTTTATTAGGTAAAGAACAATGAGTTCTGCATACTAAATGAAACGGCATTATCGTAATTTCATCTTTTCCATTTACGGAGTTAATTTTGGGAAAGAGTATATAACATTTCAAAAAATACAAGTTATAAAATTATTATGAAACCACGGTGGGGTAACTAACTTATTTAACAAACTATTAGAGCTATTGTGTATTTTACCCTATAGAACGTACATATTTTTCATATCTATCATTGATTCTGTTCTAATAATTACAAGGAAAATATGTTTTAGAACGGTGTCTTCAATGTCACTCACTGTTGACTTCAAGAACTTTTGGAGTTCCTTCGGATTTGAAGATCATTCTTTATTTTATTTTCTAAGATCAAGGGAAGAATTAAACGTAGTGAAATTGTAATGGACTAAAGTCAAAACGAAGAAGAGTTTTATGGGGGGGGGAAAAAAGGTAGTACAATTTTTTTTTATTTTTTTCCCAACTTGACTTAATATCAACTATCAAGACTTACTATTTCTCCAACTCTCTGAGTTTATCTTTGACATTACCATCTAAATAAATTATATAGTTAGAGTTCTTCAAAAAGTAATTTAATTTTGGGTAACTGAATGGACCCTAACTTTTGCTATTTAGAAAAGAAATTTCTAATTTCTCCCTATTTTTCAGGTATAAAGAATACAATGTGAAACGATTTTTAAAGCGTCACTAGGACTTTGGTCTAATCGTATGTTACTCGTTGTATATGAAAGAGTTTGTAAGTTCGAGTCTCGCTAGTTATATCTTTAATATGTGTTGTACGACCTAAGGTCTCCCTTGAAAAAAAAAACAAAAAACAATTTTTAAAGCCCCAAATTTAATTTCTCTACCTTTAATGACTTTAGGAAATGCATTGTGAAAATTAGATTAAATGATGCAGAATGTTCTTAAAATCGTCTCGGAAAATGCTAAACATTTACTTTTATTGATAATTGTAAATGCATGATAAGGTCTAATATTCCACATATCAATTAACAGTATTTATTTTATTTTCAAATTGCTGGGGATTTTCATTTACATTCTATTTCTTTTACCTAAAATTATTGTGCTAATTGCTGTCTGTTTCATAACTTATATATATATATATATATATATACATATATTCATATATATCTTTCAGTAGTATTGATTTTTTTTTTTGGGTCAAAAGTAGTACTTAATAGAATTTTGTATCTGTGAATGGTCGATTTGGATAACCGCAAAAAATGACAAAATCATAACCAAAACCGTTTAGCAAACCAATAATCATAACTGTAACCAAAACCTAACAGTTTTCGAAACCAGTAAGCATAACCGTAACCGTTAAGAATTCAAAAAATCACGGTTAACCATAATTATATCCGTTTAACTAAAAAATAATTATTTGAAATAAAAAAAACCTAAAAAAATGTAACAAAAATTAGTTTAAATGTAAAGAAACCAAAAATAAAAGAATCAAAGCCAATGATAAAATTTGAAATAAATTACATAATAATTTTATGAGCAAAAATCAAAATTAAGAAGTTATACAAAAAGAAATAATTTCCAAGCACCGAGCGAGAAACATCTATTCTTTTGTTTCGACAAGTAAAGTTGATAATTCTAAAGAGTATAAGTATTGGTCTAATAGGGTTAACTCATCTCTTTTAATTGAGCTTAGTTTACTTTTTTTAAAATTGAGTTTAGTTCAAATTTTTATCATTTTAATTAGCAATTTTAGTTAGTCTTTTATTATTTTAAATGAATATATATGTTAGATTTTTTAATTAAATTAATAATCGGGTTTGGGGTTTCGATATTTTTTAACGTTAAAAATAAAAACATTCTTGTTTACCTATCAGTTTCCTTTTATAAAACCCAAACCTTAATAGATTCCCCATCAATTTTTGTTATCAGGTTTTTATTGCTCGGTTACCCGTCAGTTTCGAATAAAGTGGGTACCTTATTGCCATCCCTAACTCCATTTCACTAATGATTATAGTTGATTTAAGAGATTTGTGAGTCATTTCTAGTTGTACTTCAAAATACCAAAAACATTATAGTAATCATTGCCATTCCAGTAACACAAAAAAGTAATATTTTTATACATATAGTTCTTATACATAATGATTTTAGTCAGAATTTATTTTAAATGCTTAAAACTCAATTACTGTAATATCGTTTTTCCTATTTAACTGCAAGACTAACACTCAATATATAATTAAAATTTGACCTTTAATTAAGACATATATTTATATTTATCATTATTAGAATTTTAATATAAATTTTGAAGTTACATGGTTTAAATTAAATTTAATATTGTAAAATTTAAAAGAATAATAAAAATTCCTCAGATAATCTCCATTCTCTTTGGAAATTCATTGGACAAGGTAAGGGCAGAGGATAGGAATATAGAATGTAAGAGTACTTTTTAAGTGGAGGGACGGGCCATGAGGATAGGTCGCTTGCACCATTTTCATTCCTAAATTAAATTGCCCAACGTTGTTTATGGATCTATTGCACTTAAAGGAGAGGATGGAAAAGTTAAAAGTAATCAATCACTTATATTGGCCGGTTATGAAGTCAATAGAAGCAGCATTTAAAGGCTATGTTAAGATTAGTCTCTAATAAGATGCTTTTCTTGTGAGCAGTTTCAGAACAGCTCGTAAGTGTCAAATGTAGTTCTTAACATACGGAAACTATTGCATTAGTTCGTATAATTAATTCAAACTGATGCAATAATTTTATTTAACATAGATAGAGGTCAGACGAAAAATCTAAAACCATTTATCTACATTAGCAAAATTACGTAATTATGTTATCTACATTTTGACACTAAAGGTATCTTGCTAGAAAGAGATAGAACTTAGATAATTTTAGTACAAACTAATTTGACAATTAAATGAGAGAAAGAAGACTGGATTTGTTCCCATTTTATTCATAGGATGCACCTAGAGATAAACTTGTTTAGCAAATGCAAAATTTGAATCTTCTTGATATTCGTATTTCTCCATATAAGTCAACAAAAAATAAAATAAAATAAAACAAATTAGCTTAGTAGCATTTTGAACTTGAGGTCGAGTCTTGCTCATTTTTCAATTCAAATTAATTAGGAATCAAATCATATTAAATTTATTTTATGTTTGATTAACTTAAATTATGCTTCTTTTGAACAGGATTACGAGTATTGAACTTTAACATGGTTATGGTTTCGTCAAATGAAAAAAAAAAAAAAAAAGAGAGAGAGAGAGAAAACTTTTGTTGTGAAAGCCGAAGACAAAACTCCCGAAAGCAAGTTGGATTTGGACTTGGGCATGGCAGACAAGTGTGAGAATAAGACTGAAACCGCAAGGTCACTAACGTCAAGAAAACAAAAGAATGTAGCATCACTGCCAAAAAGCTCATTCATTAGCTTAGCTTAACCCCATTTTTTTTCTCATAATTAATAATTTATTTTAAATAAAATTATATTAACTCTATTTTAAAATTATAAATTACATAACTCAGCAGAGCTGCCCAAGTCTAAGAATTTTTTTTTTCCAAAATATAATAAAAATTAAAATTATGTTTTAATTATAATAAATTATTATTTAACGATTCTACAAAGAAAAAACGGTGTTGTTGGCCAGCCCGGATCTTTCGCGACCCTGTTGCAGACAAATTTTCTTCTGCGCAGAGCCAAAAGTCACTGCTCACACCCTATTTCCCTATTTTAATATTATCACCATTATTTAACAAGACATTTCACATTTATTTTTCACTTTTTTATACTTTTAATATATCTTAAAAATTACACTTTTCTTTAAATATCCCTTTCTCCACAAGAATTATAGAAAAAAAAAAAAACTGGTATTGTCCCTCTGGTTTTACGCCGAATGGCAGACGAAACCGCCCTTTGCTTCCCATTATATTCCTCCACCTGCCTCCTGTTTCCTCTCTTCTTTTCTCTCTTCCCTTTTCTCATCTTCTTCTTCTTCTTCTTCAACTCCATTATCACCATTGCTTATTATTATTAGCCTTATGTTTTCTTCAAATCTTTTACTATTTTTCCTTGCATGTGAAGAAGCTCTTTAATTATTTATATCACATCATTACCATTTTAGTGTAGCTAGCTACAAAGCTTTGATCTTTTTATTTTTATTTATTTTACCTCCATGCAAATTTGAAAATGGTTCCCATCGCATTTTTACTTGTACCCGGAAAGGATCGATTGAAACCCTCTAATTGTCTCTGTTAATGGAACGTATTTTGTATTTCTTTCGAGAACAAAAAAATTAAGTTGTAGTTGAAAAGACTAGCAATAGAGAAGAGAAAGAGTAGAAATGGCACCAGAGAGCAACTGGCTATCATTTTCGCTATCTTCCATGGAAATGTTGAACAACACTTCTTCTTCTTCACAGCCTGAGATGCTTCACTCAACCTTGAAACTTGCTCACTTTGATCACTCTTCCTCTGCTGATTCTCAACATTACTACTTCCCAGATAACTTCTATGCTAATGGTAAATTATTTTCTTTACTTTTTTCACGCATTTGTTGTTATTATTATTGTTATTGTTATTTTGTTTTTTTCTAGAGCTTTTATGGCTTCTTGAAAATAAGTGATCTCACTTTGACGAATCTTTGTAACAAACTTTGAACCTTTTCCTTACAAATCTATCCATAAATCCCTCTTAGGTTTCTGTTTGGCTGCTCAAAAAACACACAGAGACACGTATATTATACATATATATATGTATGTATATATGAACCTATTTGTTTATCTATTTTTATTTCTTTATTTTGGCAGGTTGGGCTAATACGAGCCAAGTTAGCAGAACAGTTGCACCACAAGCCATGAATGCTAATGACACTGCCAGCAACATGTTCAACCCATATATAGTGGACCCACAAATCCACCACCACCAGCCACCACCGAAGCTGGAAGACTTCCTAGGTGGCGACACGGCGGCAGCAGCCTCACTTGTTCGTTACTCGGACAGTCAAACGGAGACCAACGACTCGTCCTTGACTCACATCTATGACCAGGGCGGTTCAGGTGGCTCGGCCACGGCAGCGGCAGCAGCAGCAGCAGCAGCCTACTTTAACGAGCATCAAGATCTCAAGACCATTGCTGGGTTTCAAGCCTTTTCCGCTAACTCGGGCTCGGAAGTTGATGACTCGGCCTCAGTCGCGAGGACTCAGGTTATGCGTGGTGAGTTTGCTGGGCAGTCCATTGAGTCAGGCACCGAGTTGGCGGCCGCGGCCTACTCACAGTGTCCACCTACTGGTGGTTTGTCACTTGGGGTCAATACTACTGTCACCACCACCCAGTGCACAGACAAGGCCATTGTTTCTGTTGATTCTGAGAGCTGTAAGAAAATCACTGATACTTTTGGTCAAAGAACTTCCATTTATCGTGGCGTTACAAGGTAATTTTTCCTTTTATTTTTAGCGTTTTTGTTAATTTTTAAGCCCATTTTTTTATGTATATATATAGATAGTGTTATATGCATTGCATGTAAAATGATTTCTAGCATTTTTTTTTTGCTCGGTATGATTTCTAGCATTTTTTGGATATAGTTCTTATTGTTTTCTGAATTTGATGTAAAATGAACCTATTTGTTTTTATCTTCACTCAATTATTAGCCTTTTTCAGCTGTTCTATCGTCTCTCTTTTAACTTGAGTCATTAATCGGTTTATCATTCTTGATAAAATTACGTAATTATTTTGATCGAAGACAGTCGAATTTTTTGATATAAATAATAAAACTTTGGTGCTTGTTGATGCAGGCATAGATGGACAGGAAGATATGAAGCGCATCTTTGGGATAACAGCTGTAGAAGGGAAGGCCAAGCAAGAAAAGGGCGTCAAGGTACTAAAAATCATTTCAATTTGAACCTGACGTTGACCAGTAATGTTGTTTTGGAACTGTTTTGTACTAAAATAATTATTTTTTCATAATATCATAACGTACTACGATACTCAAACCATTCTGAAATTGAGTGATAATTTGAAAAGAAAGCTTTGCATGGGTATTGAAATTTGAAAGGGCATTAATGGGGGTTTCTGAGAGCCCAGGTGGGTTGAAATGACTCTGAGGAGTATTTTCTTTTCTTTCTTTCAAATCAGGCTTTTATGATGATTGATTGAGTGATGGTATATATCTGTGTACAATTGTACTTCTTTTCTGCTAAATTTTTTTTTCTTTTCTTTCACTGCTGATTTGATCAGATGGGCCGCCATTTTGTTCATGTTTTAAGGCATTTTTCTGATCTTTCTGCATCTTCTATTGTGCAAATTCTTTGTACCATGGTAATACTCCTCTTTCGACCTAGTGGGCATAGATTGAAATTTTGTCCTCATCTTATTCAAGGGAGATTAAATGGTGGTTAATTGTTGTTAATTATGATCAATTACAAGGGGTCTTAAACCTGATGATATTCGACCCCTTTGGCCCTTATCTTTTTTTCTCATATCAATAATGGTGGATTACTATTAGTTAGCGGAACGGAAGAATCTAAATCGAATCTAAATCCGACATTCAAAACCTTTGGCACTTATATTTTTTTCACTTTGCTGGTTACAGAGCGTATTGTATGTGGTGAGCATGTCAGGCCACCAGGTGTACATACCTCAGCTAGTCTAAGCACTAGTGCCTGGAACTCTGAAGTGTTTTATCAGCTAGCTTTTAACTTTTACTTTTTTCTTTCTTGGGCCAGTCACTCTCATTAGGTTTGACCAAAGTCCTTGTCACCTCACCCCCACATGGAATTTAAATGCACTGCCCTCCATTTTTTCTGGATTCACAGCCCTACATGATTTTTTATAATTTCAATATTTAAACTAATCTATTGGAAATTCATTTTTATATTTTGTTTAAATAAATAAAAAGGCATAATCCAATCAAAATATTCTTGTGTTCGGTCTTGATCTATTTTGCCGTGACATAAAAGAAGTGGGATCCTCTTGTGTATTAGTGTATTAGTGGACCTAACGACTGTTGGCCAAACAGTAGATTGACCCAATACCATATTCATCTAACCACCATATGGAAATCTTCCCTTTGTTTATGATATTGTACTAATGTGGTTAAAGGGTATTTTTCAAAATGGGAAATTCAGAAGTTGGAAAATGTTCATACCAAGCCTTTTAATTAAGTGGTCTTAATCTAATTCCTGAGCTAGATTGATTTGATGAAGTACTTCACCTAATTTAACTACTGAATTTTACTTGAATAATTTGCATTTTTAAAAAATATAATATATATATATATATATATTTAAATATATATATATGAATGATTCGGTAGAATACAGAAATATGGGTCCTTGTTGGTAAAAGATAACAAACAAAAGGGAAAAGCCAGAAATTAATGGTACATTTTGTCTTATGTACATCAAGTTCAAAATCTATGTTAAGTTTCTAGTACGCATATGTGGACACAGTAAACAAAAGCTTCCATGCGCATGCACTGACTTTCTTTTTTCTGCTTTGCTTTTTCTTATCTTTATGTTTCAAGACCAAGAAATTTGACTACCCTCTGAGCTGATATCCAATTTTTCTTATTGCTTTTGCATGAATTGCGCTTGCTGTTCGTGGCTGTTTCTTAAATGTGAAACGCTTGATGCAGTGTACTTGGGTAAGCTTTCTTTTCCTTCTTTGGCATCCTTTGTTTCACCTCCTATACGTTCAAGTTTTGAAGAAAGTCGCTCCTAGGGACATGGTCCAGCAGTAGTGGGGGATGAAATTATTCTTGCAAGATTGCGTATTTGACATTTCTCACTATTCTGTAATTCCGCTCTTGATTGACCCGATGCATGTATGGGGGCGCATCGTTGCACCTGGGTGTTTTTCCAGTTGGTGGTCGGGTTCCGCCACCTAAATTCTCACATTATCCAAAACGTTTTCAAGAAAGTGTCTCTTCAGGTCAATGGCTGTCGGTCCCCTCACACATAGGATAGGGGCTCTCCTAATTTTGTCATGGCCAGATTGGTTGTTGGGCTGATGGGAGAATTTTTCTCAAGTTTTTAAATAAAAAAGGTAATATAAAGTATTACTCGATTTTAAGTTCTCGGAAATTTACGGAGGAATCTATTAAATATGCAGGTGGATATGACAAGGAAGAAAAGGCAGCAAGGGCTTATGATCTGGCAGCTCTAAAATACTGGGGTCCCACCGCTACCACCAACTTTCCTGTAATATACCATAACTTTTTATTTCTCACTGGTGTTTGATTTGATAGTATTTATCTCTGCATGGAAAGTTATACGCAACGCGGATATACGTCTAAGATGAACTTTTTCTGTTCTTTAGATCTCCAGTTATACAAAGGAGCTGGAAGAAATGAAGCATATGACTAAGCAAGAATTTATTGCCTCGCTGAGAAGGTTTACCTTGTTAATCCCTTTCTCATCTTTGTATACAAATTGCTCGATGTAGCTGATGTAATTGGCCAAGCAAAACTTTTCATGCTGTTGTATTTAATCATTTTAGGAAGAGTAGCGGCTTCTCGAGGGGGGCATCGATATATCGGGGTGTCACAAGGTATGCAATTATCATCAATTGTAGTGTTACTTATCACTATGATTGCGAGTATACGAGTTTTTTTTTGTTTTGGGATGATGGCCCAGAGTGGAAGCAAATGTGTTATAGCCCTTTTGTCTAACCGGTGATGAATTTTTATAGGCATCATCAACAAGGTCGATGGCAGGCAAGGATTGGTCGTGTTGCCGGAAATAAGGACCTGTATCTCGGGACTTTTGGTAAATTTCATTCTCCCGTGTAATGATCATTCAGGAATAGATTTAACAAGTTTTTCATTACCGTATGCTTCTTATTCCCAGAGGAGAGAAATGTTGTATGTAACCACTTTACTTTTTGCATGGTGGTCAGCTACTGAAGAGGAAGCAGCAGAGGCATACGACATTGCCGCGATAAAGTTCAGGGGAGTGAATGCTGTGACAAATTTTGAGATGAACCGATACGATGTGGAAGCAATTATGAAGAGTGCACTTCCCATTGGCGGGGCAGCCAAAAAGTTGAAGCTCTCTCTTGAAGCAGAACAGAAACCATCAGTGACCACTCTTCAGGCAACACAATACAGCAACAACAACAGCACCAGCATCAGTTTCTCTGGTATTCATCAGCCAATTTCAGCCATTCCATGCGGAGTGCCATTCGATACAACTCCATTTTATCACCACAACCTTTTCCAACATCTTCACTCCAGCAACGGTGGCACATCTGATACCTCCGGCGCTGTCTCCTCCATGGTAACCCCAATGCCGCTGCTCACATCACCAGCTGAGTTCTTCATTTGGCCTCATCAGTCCTATTAACATGATATGACAAGCTTTTAACTACTTCGGAAAGACTTCATTCCGTTGATCTCTTAACAGCCCGGAGCTGCCTTTCGATGCTGACCCTCGTCTGACTGACCCGTGCTAAGCTTTTAGAATAGATTCGGCCATGGCAGGGTCGGAGCATAACATTTTTATCAACTAAAGAACGAAGTTTTTAGATTCTAGGGTAGGAGTTGGAATCTTGTAAGTAAGCTTCTCTTTCAACAAGCTTTTGGGTAGATCAAATGTGTGTTGTTGGAACAGGTAAAAAGGAGCTTCTCATGTGGAAAAATTTTGATTTTCCCAGTTTTCCATTCTTTGGAGTGGCTCCTTTTATCATTGCAATTTTGCTAAACTTTGTTGCTCAACTAACATTGCAAAATTAATATAAGATGGCGGAATTTTTTTTTTTTTTTTTGTGTCAGTGTTAATCTAAGAACATCCAATTGCAAGAGCATGGTTTAACTGTAGTAAGAATGAAATTGTTCTTTGTAGTCGTGGATTCGACATTTCTTTATGTTTTGTGTTATCCAAGACGACAAACAATAGCAACAGAAAACGAAAAGAAAAATAAGAGACACACAGATTTTACGTAAAAAACCCTTGACGGGAAAAACTACGGGCAGAGGAGGAGCAAATTCACTATATCAAAAATTGGTACAAGAGGTGAGCAAATAGAGTTGGCTACCAAAATCTACTTGACAAACCTAAAATACATTACTATATATAGGCTCATACAAATAAAACCCTTAAGCCAAAAGGTCCATACGGCGGGGGCGGAGCCCCAGCCCCCCCAATGGGGTCAGTGGTGGGCTTCAGTCTCGGCCCTATCGGCCCTCGACCTTCGCTACCACCACAGACCCCTAATTTTTTCTCCAAAAATAAGTTTTCACCAAATGGGTCGCACCGCGAACTTTTCAGGTTGGGCCAAAAAGAATTCGGGTCACCAACTCTAACATTTTGGAATTCTGTTTTTGATTGATTTAATGCATATGTAAGACAAATTGTTATATTCGGGTTCTATCAGATAATTTAGTGATTGAGTTCCGTCAGTTAGATTGTTATTTCATCCAAAAAAATTTGTAAGAGGGTAATGAATACAATTTTAGTTCTTAATTGATTTAGATTATGCGTTTGAGTGTTTTGTTGCACTTGAAGTATCACTTATGATGTGTATTTTTGCGTATGAAGTAAAAAATGTTAATTCCAATGAAATATTGGCTTATAAACTATTTCTTCAGTTTTAAATTAACTATTAAAAGAAAATTAGTTTTTTTTTTTTTTTTAGGATTCAAAGATGGCATAAGTTGTACAATAGAAATTGATTTTCTAATTTTTCGCTCACAACGAAGGGCATACCAATAACCTAATGCCTCTTGGTAAAGAAAATTAGTTTAAAAACACCTATTGTATACAAACGACATTGATGTCCCCTTCCATTAGCTAATGTCAAGAAAACTCAACATGGAAAAAGGAGAAAAAAGCTAAAACGAAAATTGGAAAAAGTGGGGAGAAAAGGAGGAAGAAGAGGAAAATGAAAAGGAAAAGAAAAAGAGAAAAACAAATTAAGTTGAGTTTCTTGATTTTGAGGAATTATATTTTAAAGTAAATAAATTAAGTTGAGTTTCTTGATTTTCAGGAATATTATATTTCAGCCCTTATTTATTAAGGTTTATTGACGTTATCTTTCACGACAGTCATGCAATTTTTAGTATTTAATGCGGAATGAAAATTATTCAATCACGTATCCACTGGCTAAAGAAATATACAAAACAATGAAATTTTTTTGAAACAATGTGTTGTTTGTAACACCCGGTAATATGAGTGATGCGTGTCAGCATCACTTGCTATTATTCAATCACGTGGATACTAGCTAAAGAAATATAGAAAACAAGGACAAAATTCTGAAACAATGTATGGTTTGTAACCCCGGTAATATGAGTGATACGTGTCACGATCACTTTGCTATTACTTTTAGGTCAATAATTGGTCCGGCAAAAGCAAACGCAACGGGCTGGGTCTCACTCAAGTTCAAGAGGGTCAATTGAATTGGGCTTTATCTTCTTAAACTCGATCCTGAAACACTTGGGCTGAGTTTGAGCACGTAAACATAGCATCACATAATCTAGCGGAAATGTTTCACAATGTAAATCCAAATTCCAAAGAGGCCTTAAATCCAAATTCCAAAGAGGCCTTAACCTTGTCGAAAATCAGCATTATATTCTCAGAAATCTTGATATGATAATAAAATCATTTTGTGACATTCAATGACTGGAGATCACAGGTTTAACTTGTAGAAATAATTTCTTACAAAATATTATGTAAGGCTATTAAGTGACTATTTCATCTAAAAGTTTAAAGTATTAGAGATGAGTCTGTTGTATTATTTATTGTATTTAACACGCCCCTCAAGTGTAAGTGATGTAGGAGAAGTTAATTTTTGAACCTTATGCTTATAGTTTTAATATTTTAAAATGGGTATCAGTGAGACTTAAACCCATAACATTTTGGTACCTAAACTTTGATATCATATTAAATGATCAACTCATCTAAAAGTTTAAACTGTTAGAGACAAATTTGTTGTATTATTTATTGAATTCAACAAAGGTGATATGTAATAAACCCCAAAATGGATTCGATTTTCTTTAAACCTTGATACAGAATTTTGTGTACCGACCTATCATTTTTAACAACCTTAGTACGACAAATTTTCATATTTTACAACTTCCATTTTCCCTCTAGAAACTGAGAACCAAAATGAGGGGAAGGGTAAGGGTTAATTTTTGAACCCTAAAGACTGTTTTTCTCCTTTTTTTTTTTTTTCCTTTAAGAATTCACAAACACTCAGTAAAATTGTTCGCAACATTAATTTGATTCCTAAAATAATTTAGTCGCCCTTCTTCTACTCTCCTTGTCTGTTGTCTTAGTCTCTTTTGGTTCCTACTAAAACCTAATAACTTAATAACGCACTGTATCATCAATTCACTAACGTTGATCTCTCTCATAATGTTTATAATACAATCTTGTCGTGAGAGGATCCAAATCCAATAATAAAGGCCATTTACCATTTCTGACGTTCAATTACAGGAATAGCAAAATGGGACTAGAAACTTAGTAAAATAGGTTGAACATAATCTTCCTTTTACATTGAAAAAGCAGAACAACCACTTCTATTCTACTTGATCATTCAATGCATCCATAAACTTCATTAAAACATCTTGACAAGAGACTCAGAGAACATGCAGAAAGCTCCAGCTTTTGATGCTTCTGCATTAAAATACACGCGATCTGGTGATCTTCATACTCGGGATTGTAGCAGTGATGTGTTTTATATACAATGTAGACCGCAAAATCCACAATCAAGATCTCGGACACCAGGATTTTGTGGTCTACATACAAAGCAATGTAAAACGGTAGCAGCAGTACGCGAAACAATGGCAAACACATTGCAGATTACTCCATAACCAGTTGCATGTGACGATTAAGGTCATTTAGATAAGTTGTACATGTATAGTCCTCCATGTCACAAGCATCCACAAGTAGTGCTCTCCCTCCCATAGACTTTAGTTTCACATCGAGTGGCTCATTCTCACCTTTTAAAAGTTGAACAACCTACAAACTCGCGAATGCAACTTCCTCACTGATCTGGATTGAAAAAAATTTCAGATTCAGAACAAAGCGATGTATAAATACCTTCGTCATGTTGGGACGCATGTTAGGTAGGTGATGAAGGCATGCTGAAGCTGTAAATGTGGCACATTTCATTTCAATAACGTCATAGTTATCTCCTAGACGCGGATCTGCTAGTTCTTTGAAGTTATTCTTCTCCAGCAATGGTTTTGCCTACATATTAACGTGTTAGTACTTAATTATGTCTTGCATAAACAGATATCATGAAGAAGAAATGCTACATCCTCTAACAACTGGTGCAATTTTATGAAATTGTGCCATGTAAAAAATTGAATTACTCAAGAGTATGATATTGACAGACAGACAATATAAAGATAAAATGATCAGCGCTAACATTAAAGATCATGTCAATTTCTAAAATTGCAGCATAATACTGATTGTTGACCTGCTACAATTGTGATGAAACTCTGTGAAAAAGAATGTCATTATTCGATCATTGGGACAATTGAATTAAATTTCCAGTTTTGCAGTATGTAATAACATCTATGCAAAGAGATTCAAGATTGAAGAACATGAATTCCAAACATTTCATCTTGTCTCAGAAGCCACTGAAAATGATTTTCAAGAATCAATTGCAATTATTTGCGGGGCAATGAAAAAGAGGAAGAGGAAATCGTCTGGGAGTATTCAAGGAAATGTAGCTTCAGGTCAAGTTACATTATACCCATGTCACAAGGCTTTGCCTACATGAATCAACTGCACGACGACCAGTTATGAGCTCCAGTAGTAGCACACCAAAGGCGAAAACATCAGTCTTCTCATGGACAATCCCGTGCATGAAATATTCTGGTGCCATATATCTGAACCAATTTGACATATGTAAGTGTGAAATTTTACAAAAGTTGAAAAATAATATGACATAATGCATGAAGCTATTTTTACCCAAAAGTGCCTTCAATTGGAGAAATTACAAGGTGCAACCATTTTTGCGGAAGCCACTTTGCTAGTCCAAAGTCAGATATCTGCACAAGACTCAAGATACGCGACCCTTCATTTGACTCTCACCAAGAACAATATTCATATGAACAGAGATAAAATAATGATATCTCATCTTCGTTTTCACCAGAACAAAATGGTAAATACCTGAGGTTCATAATCTTCAGTCAGTAATACATTTGAGGCAGTGACATCTCTGTGGATTACGCGCCTCTGGCAGTCACAATGGAGATACTGTAATCCTTCAGCTATCCCAACGGCCACCTTATACCTTATTTTCCATTCCAAAGTGTCTCCTGAACCTGAAACACGGAATTTCTATTCGTCAGTTAACATATTTTGGATATCATGGTCTAATGCTCTAATTTCCTATGGAGAGTATAAATTCTTGGACCACCAGCCAAACTGGAGGCTCCTAGCGCTCGAGTACATGATCTAACCAGATCCTTGGTAGCCAATGTCAATCAATTTGTAAGATAACTTAGTAGAATACAGAAATGTCCAGGCATCTATGCTTCAAAAACTGGGGGCTTAAGTTTGAGCATGGTTAATTAGCACAGTGCAGTGTAATACAAACCAATTCCAACAAATTATAGAATCATTAAGGAAATGGCAGAAGCAAATTCAAATGGTTAATATGCAAATTACTGAATAAAACAGCACCGTGTAGTACAGTAGCCAGGCTGCCGCGAGGTAAATATTGGAGGACAAGATGCAAACCGCTGTCAGTGCTGAATCCAATCAATTTAGCAGCATTTGGGTGGTTAATGTGAGCAATGATTCCGAGCTCGGACAAGAACTCAGCAACTCTATCCTCGTCATTTTTCTGTGTCTTTGTAATCTTCTTCACTGCAACGACTTGTCCATCAGACAAGCATCCTTTGTACACTTCTGCGTGTCCCCCTTTCCCGATCAACTTATCTATCAAATTAAAGCAAAAGATTTCAATAATTGAGTAGAAGAACCTGGGAAGAATGGAAAACTTTTATGAATTCATCCCACTACAAAATGAAGAGATCACTCGTTCACATTGTTACAGTTATGATAATTAATAAATCGCATTAACTTAGTAATGAGATTGATCCAAGATTGTCATAATACTGCTCGATTCCTGATCTAATCTCATATTTATGCACTATACAGATGATGACGGCTTGTATTGGGAGTTTCCGTGGGTTTGGTAAGGCGAATGGGCTGTGTTCCCCTCTCAACTTTGGATCTCGCACCTGAAAAGTCTGTTTGTACAATTGATTCACAAACCGCACCATATTTCTATCCACACCATGATCTGCTGCCACAAGGAATCTTTGCTGCCTCACTATCATTTTGCGGCTTTAAATCCGGTAATACCAGAAGTGGTTTTGATATACAAAACATTTCGACCATTTCCAAGATTTTCATATTACAGCCTTTGTGTAAGGATGTCAAATCTCGTGCCTGATCAAGACTAAGTACATAAGAATTAGCTTCCTGCCCAAATCTACACTTTCAGTTTTAGTACTATCCTTCGAAAAATAAATAATTTGTTATTGTTAAGAGGCTCATAGCATAAGTTTTAGGCTTTTATCTGGTCGATCTGTAACTAGAAAAAAAAAAAAAAAAAAAAAAAAAAAAAACTACTAGGGTAAACAACATCAATTGTCCCTTATCTTGACTGTTTCTTACAACCTCTTCCTTCTTCCTTGATCCTCAAAACACAAAATTTTTGACCTTAATTTTTTAATTTTGTGATATCGTTAGTCTTTTAACTTATTTCCGTAAAAAATAGACGAATTACAAAAGTTAAACGTGAAGTTGAAAATTCCGTCCATTTTTTTTAATGAAAACCACTTAAAGAAATAATGGTATCACTAAATAAAAAAGATAAAAGACATACATATTACTTTTAGAAAATTAAAGATGAAATTTCAAAACCAATTAAGATGGGAGATGATAAGTAGTATTTACTCGTACTACTAACTATAATCTTGTCTCTTAACAATAATTGAGAAAAATAAAAACGAAGAAAATATCTTGTCCTTACATCATATCAACATGGCCGATTTAATAAATTCAGGTCAATAGGTTATGTTATGAAAATGAAGATCTTGAGCTTGTCTCCATTAGTCAAAAAGTCAGAACATCTTGTCCCACCACTAGTTTCTCGTGCATCATCTAACCCACAAACACATTCTCATTCCCAAAACACCCAGAATTTTACTTGGTCAAAAAGGCCTGCTTGGTACTTGGGTGGGGTTGTTGATATCGAAAACAGACACAAGACACGGCATGCCACCACTTACAAATGACTATAAATTAGTCAGGTGAAATCTTTTTTATGAGATCGAGAGTTTTATATTTTTTATTATTTTAAAATTTTGTTATTGATTAAACTTATGTATATATAGAAAAGTACTGTTATACTCAAAAATTTATTAATTAATAATTAAATTTCACTAGATAATCTAATAATTAGACTCTAACAGTTAAGTTTTCACGTTATAAAAAAAACAATGACTATAAACTAGACAGCCGTTGTCGTTTTATTGTATAGGGACTTTTAAGTCTCTGTGTGCGGGAGTGACCCAAGAATTAAAACGGTGCCAAAGGCTGCTGCTTTCACTTGTTAAATATGTTTATTTATTTAATCTCAAAATATTCTTAAGTCCGGTGTGACCCAAGAATCAAAACTGCGGGTGTGACACGTGTTCGAATGGGTGGGATCGAGGTGAAAGAGAAATGAGATGTATGAGTGGAGTTAATGTGAGAGAAAAAGATAATTGAAAATATAGAATTAGACTGACGTGAAAGAAAGTAAGAGATGTAGGTAAATCCAACCAACGAACAATCGAACATTTCCCTTCTTCAACACCAGTTAGTTCAAACTCAGATACCTACTGAACCAAGACAAACGAAAACTAGAATGCGACTGCACAACGACCCTTGCAACCTGAAAGACTGTGTGATGAAAAATCCACTCCCCCACAAACCATCAATAATAAGGTTTAATAAACCAAGAAGAGATCAGTCTTCAAGGGTATTTACTTAAACCTTTGAAGACAATAGATAATCGTAATTTAAATTTTTAAATGAGAATGTCATTTGTCACTTAATATGTTACGAAATCTATGTACCAAAAAGATTTAAATTTTATTTTTATTGTCATTTATTTAAAAATATTAAAATTATTTAAATACAAGATTTAAAAATAAATTATGCCTACACGTGTTGAGCTTATTAAAGATAATAAAAAATATAAAAAAAAAACTCTTTATCTAATAACTTAAATTTTTAAATAAAGATAGATAATTCTATTCACAAAAAAATATCAAAACGATATAGTTTTGTTTTCTTAGAATTTGCTTTATGTTGGAAGATTATCCTAATAATTTCATCACAAACGGCAAAAAATGAATGAACAGAATTCAAACATAAAATTAAATTTTGATTCTTAAAAAACAGGGCAGTATGCAGAGAATAAGAAGAAAAGAAAAAAAGCTCAAATTTTAATATCTCAGTTATTTATTTATTTAGTTATTTTATTTCTTACCTGGACTGAAATTATCAGTAGCTTCAACAAGCTCCTGATAGCTAAAATTCCTCCATGATGCCTTCGGCACCACAAAATCATCACCGCCATTAATGGTGTCCTCTGCACTATGGCTTCTTCCCAACCTTCTCTTCAAATTCTTCTTTGAAAACTCATACCCACCCAAGAATGGTATGGTTGGGAACTTCTTCACAGACCTCTTCTTAATCTGATCAAACAAGCTTTTCCAAACCAACCCATGATTCTCACCTTTACGATGAGTGGCTGATTTTTCACTCGAAGAAGATGAAGAGCCAAAACTGCTGCTTCTTTCGCTCCCTGCGCCGCCGCCGCCGCCGCTGCTGCTGCTGTGATCAGAGTCTGAGCTTGTTATGGGGATCTCCAACACGCCCCTTGGTGTTGAATGCTCATCATCATCATCATCAACATCTTTTGGCTCTTGGCTTTGCTCTCCCTTGTTTTTCTCATCTTCTAACACCTTTGTTTCTGTGTTTTCTTGGCTTTCTGCAACATGTTCTCCTAACAAAATTATAATTTTGCAAATTTTCAATCATAAAATGGTTCAAAAACTGAAAAAAAAAAAATCTATGTTGTCAATAATGAAATATGTAAGCGTGCACTCAAAAATTAGCTAGGTGAAATCGTCAAATTGTGACCTATTGTAATTAAAATTTCTATATTCGAGCCTCGACTTCAACCTCCATCGTATTCAAATTAAAAGTAAATGAAATGTAAGCATACCTTCAATGGTCATGGTTCTGAGAGCTTCTAAATTGTTGTTTACAATTTCAAGAAGTGTATATTATGTGCATGAAAGGTTTGAGGATTTTTACATTTGAGCTTCATTAGTTCTCTCCATGCCTGTGTGCCCACAGAGAGAGAGAGAGATGGAAATGGTATATCTTCTCGAGGTTGTTATTCTTTTGAAGGGAGCAGAACGAGAGGGAAAGGCAGCTTTGTGGTGATTGATTGGAATATATGCTTATATTTATACACACCATCTTAATTCTTAAAACATGTAATATAAGAATCATACAATGAAAAACTTTTTAATTAGTGTAGATTAATATCAGTCTGTGAGAGTTGTGAAATAAAAAGTGAATTTTACATGTATGTAAGATTAGATATTGGTGAATAGGCTGATGTCAGTCTAGACTAACTGAATAGCAACCCTCATCACCCCTTATTTGTAAAAAATATCAAAATTATTTACGTACAAGACTAAAAAATAAATCTCACTTAAATGTTAAAAATAACAAATAAATATAATAATTAATTTTTGACGATTTAAATTTTTAAGTGTAGTAGTCATTTAATAAATATTTATCACTTTTTATGTGTAGGAGATGTCAAGACAGTAAACTTATTTATTTTTCTCACTTCATTTGACATATTAACGAAATATTTACATATCAAATCATAAACAAGTGATAAAAATAAAACGATAAATGATCAAAATAGTCTCTTATTTTTGAGCTTTGTGACATTTTCATCATTTATTTACCAATTGTGATAAATCGGTCTCTTATCTTTAAATTTGTGGCGTCGTTAGTCCTTTTAATAAATTTCGTCAATTTTTTTAACACGAATTGCACTTGTCCAGTACCTGACCAACTTAAGTAAGATTTTGAAGTGATAAATGACTAATTGGTCAAGTGTTGAGTGTATGTAATCTACGTTAAAAAATGAACGAAATTTATTAAAAATACTAAAGGCATCATAAATTTAAAGATAAAAGACTAATTTATCATATTTAATAAATAAATAATAAAATATAAAAAATTCTAAAAATAAAGGACCATTTGGATCATTTAGTATTTAGTAGTTTTCATGATATTTTTGGTTTGATATGCACTTTGAGTCCCCACAAGATGGTGAAATCTTGGCCGCTGGATCATTAGGTTCTTAATTGTTGGCGCAACTACCGCTTGTAATTGACACAAAAAGTGGTCATTTTGGGTATTTGTAATATAAATGTATATATTCTTTTGATGTTCCATGCTTCATCGATTTTAGGTTCCATGGAAAATTAAAACATGGAAGTGAATCAAAGTTATATCCCGATGTGTTGTTAAGTGGACAGCATCGTTTGGTTCCAAGAAATCATTCTATGTCGGGAGATAACATTTATGGACAACAATATGATATGAGCAAAAGCCATTGTCTCCTTATCTAATTGCAGAAGGGGTGGGAGAATCACAAAATGCTAGTTTACTATTTGGATTCTTAAAATGTTTACGATAATTTTATTGATATATCGAGTTTGAATTAGTTAAAAAATAAATTTTTTAAGATCAATTTTAACAGGTTTTGTGTTTAAAGCTCCGTTTCTTTGTCGTAAAATATTTTATCAGAAAATATTTTTTTACTTTTTTAGTATTTGGTAACACCGGAAAATTGGTCAATTGTAAAATATTTTTTAGTCAACAATTGCGACTACTTTTGTTTAATTTTTCGGTGTTTAGTAATACTGAAAAATATTTTATAGTTAACAATTGCAGCTAGTATAAAATTTAGAAAAATATTTTATGGAACTCACTGTACATTCAAACACCAAAAAATAATTTTCTGTATTCTATTTTCAAAAAAAATATTTTCTCCCAACAAGTTATTTTACGGCAAATAAATAGAACCCAGGAAAATATTTTATTTTTCAATAAAATATTTTTCACAAATAAATTATTTTACGGCAAACAAACGGAGCCTAGATAACATAGATTATGTCTTTTCTAAATATAATTACGTGTCTCAGAATTCAAAGGGCTTTACAAAAACTATTTGTAACAATTTATTGAGATTTGATCAAATAAAACTTAACGGCTCATAATACACTTTATCTAGAAAATGAGAAAATTAGTAGAGGAGGGGATTCAAATCCCTCTTTTTTAACCCCCTTCACTTTTTAACCTTTCTTTTATATTATAAGAATTCAATTATTGAATATCAAATTTATCATGTGCATAATAAAAATTTTATTATATAGAAAAGAATAAGAAGACAAAGGGTTTTATATAACAATGGTGGCTTCGGTTTTACATGAAAACTTCAAAAAAAAAATTAGTTGATTGTTCATTTCTCTCTAAATATTAGGTTGGGACTGTCACTAACTTTAAAGGAAAGAAAAAAAGAAAAGAATAGGACTGTGCCGAAATTATAAAGGTTGAAAATTGGAGAAAATATCACATTATCTCATGTGTTATAGAAAATTATCACGCTGCGCCTTATATTCTAAAAACTATCAGAAATCCTCCTGTTTTTTTTAAAACTCACCACACTGCCTCCCTCAGTTTATTTTAAACTAACATCATTAATATGTTTTGTAAGAGAGAGAAAATATATATATATTCTTTTTTTTTTCCTTCATCTCCGCCCATTTTTACAAAATTAAAAAAAATAAAAAAAAAATCATCTTCCTCAACCCCCCAACCCCACCCCTTACCCGTCAGCCTCCACCCCTCCCCCCCCCCCCCCCCCCCCCCCCACTCCTATCCCCATATATACACGTATATATACACATATACACACACACACACACACATATATATATATATTCTGATTTATGTGTATATATAAATATTTATTTCTTTATATATATATATATTTCAAGTTTAAAGACTTTTTGGTCAATTTATAAAGTTCAAAAACTCGCCAAATTACCTTTTACGCGCGTGTATTATACATTTAACGACAAAACTAACGGACTGCAAATGAAGGAGGGTGGAGTGATGAGTTTTAAAAAATATAAGAAGATTTTTGATAGTTTTGAAAATATAAAAGGATAACGTGATAATTTTACATATCACAGAAAAGTAATATAATACTTTTTTTGAAAATTGTGTGGTCGTAATTTTGCTTTGACCTGACCATGATTAACAATGCCCCATCACTTTTTTTTTTTTAATTTACAAAAAGTCTAAATTAGTATTATATCATATATAAGAAATATCATATTTATCAATAATCAATTTTAATATCTATGTATACAAAGCGAGAACCATAATAGCGCTAAAGCTAAGATTTAGGAGCAAAATTAGTCAACATTCACTACCTAAATTCTTTCTGGTTTGCTGCGTATACTCTTCTCTTTTATGGGTCACTTTGCTGCTCAATAAATTTTTCTTCCAAATTAGCAGGCAGCATTGAATCCTTTTTGACTTTCAGTTAACAAGTCTTTTGGCGGTTTTTGTGAAAATCAAGGCGCTAATGGAGCATTTACGCTATGTCATCATAGTGCAAATCATTTACCTCTTTTTGCAACTCAATTTGGTATTGAGAATTAGCACATAACTTTTTAATGATAGTGAAATCTCCAAAAATCCTTTAAAAAAAAAACTCTCAAAAAATCTTTCGTTTTCACATTAAGTATTAAATTTCAAAATATATGATTCAGGTTCTATTTAGCCTAACTTTTAGACACTTAAAAGCATTTCATGTGAGTTTAGAAGTTGAAATAACTTGTTTGACCTATTTTTAAAAATATTTTTAGGTAAAAGTTGAAGTGAAAAAAACTAAAAACTAATAAGCTTTAAATTGGAGTTTTTCAAAAAAAAAGCTTTTGTGAAGCTGTTTTACATAATGTAGGAAACTATTTTTCTTTTTTTTTTTCTCAAATTTACCCCTCTATATTTTTAAAGTCCGATATTATCTTCAAAATTTTTAAAAGCTCTACGTTGTCTAACACATGTCAAACAGTCAACGACTTTTGTTTAACAACACTTCTTGCAAAAGTTATACTTTAAAAGCTCTACAGTTCAAAAACTGAAATTTTACAATTAGACCAAACAGAGTTTCAGTCCGTATAAGATATAGTTTAATTTAGTTAAATATAAAATTTATCAAGATAGGCGTCAATAAATTAATCAAATTTTTTTTTATATTAAATTAGAACTCGAGAATTAGAATGTATGCATCTTTTCACCCTCCTAGCTAAAGATCTAGACATCCAACAATGTCAATAGCAATAACAGATGAATCACTATTTTTTTTTTTCAAAAAATAAAATTTCATTAATCATGAACAGCACATCAATCATCCTACACCACTAGGGATAACATCATAAATCAAAATGGACAACAACTGGGGGAGGCCGGGAGCGGGAGGGGGAGGGGGAGGGGGAGGGGTATTACTTATCCAGTTTATAGGCAAACAATTTTTCTAAATTCTAAAAGTAATCGATTCTCTTAAATACGCTAGTTTATCACTATTTCACTAGTAAAACCTGGCTACACATTGATCAAAAAGAAATCTGGCTCCACGCATTGGCACACCCTCAAGACTCGAGGCAATATGATAGCTTCTGCATGCGTTGCATCACACACTGTGATGAGCCCACTGACATAGCAAAAGTAGCTCCTAGTGGGTGAGAACTATTTAGGTTTTGATTTGTTAATTAAAGATTTTTGACTTTTGAATCTTCTTTTAATTAAATTAATATATGCATTGAAACGTATTTTGTCATCACAAAATGTGTAATTTCAAGGTAGATTTTATGTAATCCCGTTTAGAAAAATTTCTTGTTATATAAAAAATAAACAAACAAAAAAAAGGCGGGAACACAGAGAAATTTTAGATTTGAAAAACGCTCTAGTTGTTTTAAAAAAAAAAGAAGTTAGCGTAAGAGTTTATATTGTTAAATGACCCAAATTTAATCTCGCAAAACAATTTAGATGTTTGTCCAATTATTTAATACTTCGTCATAAAATTTTGCTTGTTAAAACAAATTGTAAATTGAATATGATCATTCTCTAAATCTTGTGTATAACGAGAATTTCGTTAACTAAACTGTTTTTTATAACTGAAGATAACATGTTGAATTCATCATACTAAAAATTAAAAATGGCGAGGATGAAAAACTGAATTAGTTATCATCCTTGAACAAAACTTTTATGAGGCGTAAATAACATCAAAGATGAGGTAGATCGTTTAGTGGGTGAACTAAACCTGCAGCTAATGCATATTCTTTAAAATTACATATTAAATGCGCTTGTGCTGCCAAATTTCATCACCCACCAACCTCATTAATGTCAATTTCATTTAGAGAAGTACGTGTAACAGAATTTTATGAAGCCTTCAAAGAGATCCTTCAAGTCAAAAGCAAAATTTAATCTATAAACTATTGCAAAACAGTTAAAGGTCCACTAACAACTTTGTTCTTCAGATCGAATCAGTTAGGAATATTTTTTTTTTTTTTGAGCCAGTTTCGATAGGTTTTTTATTTGATTCAACCGAAGAATTCCTTTTTCAAGTAAAGTCATAATAATTCTTTTGAGTTTAGAGCTTAAGATGAGTTCGAAGTACTTCTCAAGGATATTCTAGCTTGATTATCAAAAATAAAAATAGTTTGTTCACTTCTTTGAGTTTAAACCCTAATATGAGTTCGAAGAACTTTTGAAGGATGTTCTTGATTATCAAAAATAAAAAAAACTGGTTTGTTTCTTCGAGTTCAAATTCTAATATAAGTTCGAAGGGCTTTTCAAAGATATTATTGATTGTCAAAAATAAAAATAGCTGGTTTATTTCTTCGAGTTTAAACCTTAATATAAATTTGAATAACTTTTCAAGAATGTTCTCAATTGTTCCAAAAAAAAAAAAAAAGTTCATTTTCTACCCTATCTTTACTGATCAACTGCTTGGTGCAAACGTTGGACTATTTTTTAAGGGGGGCATCGCTATCTCTTCAAAGTGGACTAGCTAGTTAAAGTCATCTAAACACAATAAGATGATGTAATCCTGAGTTCAACTTCAGTTTCAACTCCCTGGTAGGATTTGGTTATCCAAATTCAAGGGTGGGGCACCAACCTAAGATCCACAAATAGATTTATACAATGCTAAAAATATTGGGTTGGTTAAGGTTGTCCAAAGTGGTCAGTGGTTCAGTTGTTTCACCTGATGATCACCCACGAGCGGAGGACACTAAACAAATGGCGTTTGAAAAGGAATAAGTTGGCCCAATAATACCAGTTAGCGACACGTGAAATCAGCTGCATTTGTATTCAACGCATGGTCCAATAATAGTAAGGGTGAAATCGTTCTTACGAGATCACGGATTTGATACTTCTCATTACTTTAGAGTTTTGTTTTTAACTGACTTTGTGCATGTGTGAAGACGATATCGTTGCACCTAGGGATTTACCAGTTAGTGGTCAGACTCTTCTGAATAATTCAGTGGTCGAACTCCACTAGTTGAATTCTCATGTCATCCACAAAAAAAAAAAAAATCAATTGCATTACTAGCATGATGCAGTTCAAGTCTTGAATTTGAATCAATCGAGAGATTAACTTTTTTGTCATCAGTCTCGGTAATCTTGTGCTTAATTGATTTGAATTATGCCTCTTTTAAATGAGATTATGTATTTTGAGATTTGACACCCTAATACGAATCAAAAAGACTTTCCAAGAGAAGTTTTTTTTTTTGGTAACCCTATAAATATCTTCACATCAGCCAGTTTACGGAACATTAATCAACATTAGACACCACCGCATTAGGACTTTAGGTCCCTTGATGGGTCATGTCTGATTTACCCCTACCTGGCTTAACGGATAAATATGAACTAAAATCCAAAAATACAGCAACCCAACCCAAATCATGTGCCGATTCAATTAAGAACTTAATATCTAGAGCGTCAAGAGAATCGAACTTGAAACCTCCCCTTTCTTATCATTGAAAAAGAATATGCATTCGTCATAACTGGAGACATAGGCCAATGTGACGATTGATGGCACTATTGCATAGTGATTTGGAAAAACTTTACATATTCAATATGGTGACGTGTCTGATGAGCGGTAGAACAAATCCACTATGAGATGATGAGTATCTTAATCCATCACCAGAGGGAAAAGAAGGAACAAGCATGACGAAGCCGATAAATCAAAGGAAGCACATAAAGCGCATGATTGAATATCAAGAGCATACCACCTATGGATTCGCTTACTTTCAACGTCATAGCACTTACCATTTGATGAAATCTCATGTAATGTCCTGTTAGCGAGAGAAGTGATCAGCGAGTGGATTATAATTGACTTTGAGTTAGTAAATTTGAGATTTAAGTAATTAATTTTCAACTTATTATATCAAATTTATTTAACAGCTTGCGATTCTACATGTCGGGCATGACATAATTGTATTCAAAGCAAAGTACCAACGAGATGTGAGAGCTAAGTGTTGTGCGACATAAAGTGCTACATCGTACAAATATGGTGGGAGATACCTTTTGAATTTGTACGAGCTACTTCTAAAATTCTATACCACCTGGTTGATCTTGAGTGATTGTGCATCTGAAGATGATGTTAGATCCTCAACCAGGGAAAAAGATTAATTGTAATGTCTCATTTTAGTAGAAGAAGTGATAAATGAATGATTTATGGGTGAATGTTGTAAGTTTAAGTATTAACTTGAGTTAACCATGCATCTTGGCCCAATGGATTAACGACCCAAATCGTTATCCTTGAGCCTACTAGATTAGTCTCGCTAGTGGACCTAAAATTCCTATTCTCAGGCATAACATCTCAAGACACAGATCTTTTGCAGTTTATTCTTCTATCTATTGGCGAATTCAATTGTTTCACATGGATAAATAATAAATTTTAAGATTAGTATATAAAATTGTAGATACTTCATCTAATACTAATTGATTTTGTGATGAAATATTTTGTTCTTAATATGATATCAGGTTGCCCTTGATCACATCTTGTTGGCGCGCGTTTATTCCAAACAAATTTAAGTTGTTTCTTTCACTACATCAATTTGTCTTCACCAATCAATTATGGGTTACACGTGAAGGGAATCTAAAGATTTCAATTGTTTCATATAGATAAATAATAAATTCTTAATATATAAGATTTTAAACTACTTCATCTAATACCAATTGATTTTAAAATAAAACCCTATAGATTTTAACACTATGAGCAATGTAGTTTTTAGCTTTCTTCCATTAATGGCCACATTCTATTAGTTTTATAGAGAGCATGATGCAATTATTTAGGAACACAAAATCAACAAAATAAGACCGTATATTGAGTGATTCTGCAAAAAAAAGTCTGTATATTGAGTGGTGGCCTTCGTGACGTTGATGTTTTTGTTGGATTTTTTTTTTTTAATTCAAAGGAGGTTTAAGCCGCACATCTCTCAAACGCGATAATCGAAGCTTCGATCTGCTGTTATTTTGTTGGACGAGAAGATCCGTCAGAGGGGTTGCAGGTTATCAATCTGGCCTAATCTGTTGGGCTTCGGCCCTGTTTATTTATGTCTTGTTTTGACCCATCTGTTTGGGATTATAAGCTATGTTGTAATGAGATAGTTTGTGATATTGAAGTCTAGATTTTCGTTATGCTCCAATTGGTAATTCTTATGACAAAAAAAAAATGATGAAATGGCAGTTGGATTGTAAAAACAGAATCTCCATCCGAAAGTAGAGTCTATGATCACAAAAAATCAGACCATCTGAGAAAATTATGATTGATCGGGCATAAGACTAAGAATTTGACTAGAAAACACAAGACATAAAGACTAACTTAAGAGCAGTTGTATTAACTTTGTCCTTAACATGCCTTGAATTTCTCGACTACAATTCTACAAATAGATGGAAACATATAAACATTTGCTTTTCTACTTTAGGTATCATCTCAATCACTATAATCTAAAATTTCTCTTGCTAAAAAAAGACCTATTACTACATTAACTTAGCAAAAAAAAAAAATGGCCAAGTACATTAAGAAGAATAATTATCTTTTGCCTCATTACATGTTTGACTCTCTCTCTTGATCGAAAAAGCTTATGCAGAGAAGATAGCAGCAACAATGGTGTGAGCAATGGAGTTGGAACTACAAAATGCAACAGCTCTTTCATGGAGAATTTTGAACCACCAACATCAAGTGAGCATCTCGCGACATGTGTAAATGGACAGTGCAGCAATAAAAGCCAGCCACCAAGACAATGTCGAGTCTACCAACAAGGACGACAGATCGTGTGTATAAAGTATGAACTTCACACACTTTTAATAGAGTAATTATTCATAATTCAAAATGACTTGATCGTTCAAAATAATCAAATTATATGTATATGACATGTAAATCTTACATAACGCATAATAGCGTAATCGTTTACAAGGCTTATCTCTTCCTTCAGCAAGAAAAGTTCCTTTACATGCATGTTGCCCTTGTTCCTAGGTTGTGATTAGTTTCTTTTAGGGAAAATGGCACCAGTAGTCCCCATTGTTTCACATTGGTTCAAATTAGTCCTCATTGTTTAAAATAGTTCAGATAGTTCCCCATTGTTTTAAAATGGTGTCAAAATAGTCCTCAATGTTACATCGATAGTGTCATTATGGTCCCCAACGTTAATAAGCATGTTAACTCTAACCAAAAAAGAACGAAAAGACAATATTACCCCGTCCTCTTCAAAACTTCATCATTAACATCATTTTCATCCTTATCATTCTTTCACCCAAATTAAACCCAATTTTGAACCCTAATCATAAACCCTATCTAGTTCCTAATTTAACACATGTATAATCCCAAAATCAAAAACCCAACATATTTTGCTGAAAATTTGAGTGTACATTTTTGAGCCGCTGATGAATTTACACCCCGCGATGGCGACTGTAGGCGATGGCTACCATTGAGTCGACGACGAGCTGCTTGCGGTAGATCAGGCAATTTGCATCGTACCCGAGTCGATTGTTTCATATATTTTGCTCACAATGGCTTATTTTTGAAGGATTAATGTGAATGAAGCACCTAGCTACGGTATGTTATGATTTCGTTATTAATACTATAATGGCTTAGCAGATTTCAATAATAGCTTCTTCTTTTTTGGGTTTGCATTGCTTTTCTTATTTTTTAGTTTTTCATTTCTTCTATTTGAAAACCCCAAATCAATTTAGGTTTCAATGTTGGAAACCCTAATTCGATTTAGGGATAGTAAATTAGGGTATGATAGTAGAATATGTGTGTGCCTGTGAGTTAACCATGTGTGTGTAAATATTTCTAGAGCATCGTAACTGGTTATACGTATGTTTGTGTGATGGTGTCTTCGGCTTGCAAGGGTGCCGTGATGGATGGGGAAAAAACATTCAACATGATGATAGTAGGATAAAGAAAGAATTAAACACAAAAGATAATAGAACAAAAATAAAGCTTGCATGTGATAGTTTAGATGAACTACATGTTCTGGACATGGTTGACAATGCTTAAATAGTTAACAATATAATATATGCATGTAAAGTTTAGCCAACCACATGCAACAAGTTATGTTACAGTTTTAACTTGATGAGTTTACAAGGAATTATGAGTAAGTATAATGCATGTTGAGTTATCACTCATTACCTATTATGTTACAGTTTTATCTTGTAGTATCAAATTAGCGTAACTAATCTTTTTTTCTAACTTTATGACTTTATATTTTTTTCTGAATTATCCCAACCCTATTCTTCATGCATTTGTAACATTAGATTTAATACTAATTTCTAGTGTACATTATTAGACATCCAGTCAGATGCTGCAGTCTATAGTATTAAAATGTATCATGGTGGGGCTTTACTGAAAAGACCTATTAGAAATTATGTTGGTGGCAGGGTTGACTTCTTTGATTTCGTGGATGGGAATTCAATAGGGATAAAAGACATACTTATAATGGCAGAATCATGTGGCTACAAAAAAGAAATGGTAAGGGTATGGCACAAGTATGGGCATGATCTTGAGGGAGGCAGTAGGTATATAAAGACCGATGATGGTGTTAAGGGATTTCTTAAGTTCATTGCTGCTAAAAAAAATTGTTCATATCTATCTTGAACACGTGGATCTAGACAATGTAGTTCTAAACCAGGAGGGTAGAGTAAATGATGGCAATCTGGTGGAATTTAGGCTTGATAATACTACTCAGGTGCAGTTTAACTTTGGTATTGAGGAAGAAGAAATTGAAAAATCTGGGGATGTTAATTCAATTGATGCAAATCTTGATGGGGGTGCATCTAGTTATGGACAAAATGATATATTGATAGATAGTGGTGAATCGGATTTGTTGGGTTTAGATGACATAACTACTTTCAATGGTTTAAGTAGTGATGATGAGTGTCCTATATATAATCCTAGAATTGATATGAAGGATCTCGAATTGCATGTAGGAATGATTTTTTGTTCTAAGGAAGAAGTTAGGGATGCATTAACCACCTACAGTGTGAAAATGGGAAAAAGGTTTCGATATGAGAAGAATGATTCGCTTCGAATCAGGGCTGAATGTACAGAAAAGGGATGCAACTGGTTGATTTATGCAAGGAAAATGAATGGTGAAAGCAGTTTCCAAATCAAAACTTTTAGTCCTGAACACTCATGCTATTGGGCCTTTTTTTTGAAGAAGTGTTAACTCACAATAGTTGGCAAAGAATTTTGTCCAGAAGTTTAAACATAATCCTACCTTGAGGGTGAAGGAGTTCAGAGATGAGTTAACAATGGGCCTTAAGGCACACATCTCTAAGAGTATCGCTTATAGAGCTAGGGCATCTGCAATAAATCATATTCATGGTGATCGTGAGCAGCAATTCAAGAAGTTGTGGTCTTATTGTGAAGAACTTTTAAGGACTAACCCTAACAGTACAGTTATTGTAAAGATGGTAGACCAACATGATCCTTTGGAACAACCTAGATTCATGAGGATGTACATATGCTTTGATGCATGTAAGAGAGGGTTCCAAGTAGGTTGTAGGCCAATTATAGGGGTTGATGGTTGTCATATCAAAGCAGTACAAGGGGGGCAACTTCTAGCAGCGATTGGGGTAGATGCCAACAATAATATGTACCCACTTGCATGGGCTATTGTTGAAAATGAGAATACAAGCAGTTGGACTTGGTTCTTGACATTGTTTAAAGAAGACTTTAAGATTGATAACAATGACAGATTGTGGATATTTATGAGTGACAAACAAACGGGTTTGATTGAGGCGTTTGAGCATACATTACCTCATGTTCACCATAGATTTTGTGTGAGGCATTTGCATGCGAATTTCACGCGGGCTAGGTATAGAGGTCAACCATTAAAAGATACATTATGGTCAGCTGCCTCATCAACAACTATTCCATGGTTTGAGGCTGCAATGAAGAAGATGTCAGTGTTGAATGTTAATGTTGTGAATTGGTTAGCAGATAAACATCATTCACATTGGTCTAAATCTTATTTTGACACATCTGTAAAGTGTGATATGCTATTGAACAACCTTTGTGAAAGTTTCAACTACTTCATTATGGATGCAAGGGACAAACCAATAATATCCTTGCTGGAAACAATTAGAGTTTTGGTATTGACAATAAATCAATTGAATAGAGAGAAGGCAGAGAAATGATATGGAGTTTTGTGTCCTAGAATACAAGAAAGACTTGCAAAGCTTTCTGAAGCTGGTTGTGAATTCATTCCTTTGAAGTCTGATGAAAACCACTTTGAGGTTGTTGGTAGTTATCAAGACAGGTATGCTGTGGACCTAGTCAATCATACATGCAGTTGTAGGCAATGGGAGTTGACTGGCATCCCTTGTAAGCATGCATGTTCAATATTGGCAATGAAAGGGAGCAATCTAGAAGACTATGTACATAATTGTTATAAAGTAGAGACTTTCAAGAAGGCCTATGAATATGCTATAATGCCTTTAAATGGCCCTGATTTATGGCCCAAGACTGATAGGGTTTCACCATTGCCTCCAAAATATGATAAGAAGGCAGGAAGACCAAAGAAAGTCAGAAGGAGGGACCCACTTTTTGAGCAACTTGAGGACCTTATAGTGCATAGACCCTCCAAGAGAGCTAATCATTGCAGAAGGTGTTGGCAAAGAGGCCATAACTCGAGAAGTTGTCTAGTATACAAAGAAGTAAGTATCTCTAATTGTTAATGTATGTTTTATCAATTTTAGTAAAACTAACACATGTACTATTTTTAGGTTGGTGATGGCAGTGGTATGCAACCAGAAAATTCAAGGGTAGATGCTGTAGATACAGGAATAAATATGCAGTCAGAACAATTTAAAGCAAGTGGTTTAGGTGAGGATAATGAGCTGCAGCATGAAAATGCAGGTACAACTACTTTTGGTGAGGTAAGAAGCAACCAAGGTAACGGGAACAACAGAATTAGGAGTAGCAGCCAAGGTAGGGGTAAAACTTAAGTAGGGAAATCTCTCCAGTGATGGGGAAATTTGTGGGGAACAACTAGGGCATGGGGGTTATTCTTCAAAGAGGAAGTAGCCAAGGAATAGGAAATTCAAAAGGAAAGGAACCAGTCCATGACATTAGCAGCAGCAACACTATTAGAGGTTTTGGAAGGCATGGTTTGAGAAAAAGATGTGGCAGTTTGGGGAGTAATATGGGGCCTACTAGTTTGGGAATGGGGAGCAGCAAATGTACAAGGGGGCATGACTTGGGTAGTGGCGAAAGCAACAGCCAAGGTATGGTTTCCAAAAATTTGGAAAGAGGGCAAAACTTGGGTAGAAAGAGCAACAATCAAGGGATGGTGAACATGAACTTTGGTAGGGGCAACATTCAGGGGAGGCCCATCACTTTCAAACCACCAAGAAGGCAGAATAACCAGGTTTACAACTTATTGGCCTTTGTTCCATCTTGTAGTAGACCAATTAATTATTACATTATTAACATTTTTCATATTCCAGGCTGCAAAGGTTGTAAATGATGGCGTTTCAAGTCAAGAACCTCCTATTCAAGATGTTCCAAGTCAAGCTAATGAGGCACCAATACCTTCTGCACCAATTCCAAATGATTTTACAGCTGTTATTGATGATGCAACAACTCCAAATAGTCAAATTTCAGTTGTTGCTGATTATGCAAAAGGGTCACAAATAACCACAGCAACATCGGCTTTATGGTGATCATTTAGTCAAAGAAGCTAACTTGGAGCTTATATCCACATTTTTTTACTTTTAGCCAATGATTGATAGCTTATCACAACTGGATGATAAGATAATTTTTTGAACTATTTATGATGTATGATGTAAATGGGGTACATCAATGGTTTTGCCTTTTTGTACGTAACTTGTAAATGGGAACTGTTACAAGTCAAGTTGTGCGGGTTATGATTTTAATGGTTTTTGTATATTGAATTGATACAAGTCCAGTTGTGATAGGTTATGATTCTAATGGTTTTTGTATATGGTTTGTGGATATCCAACATGTGAGAATGGTTAAGTATATAATGACAAGTACTGTCTATTTCTTTAGTTGGTTTACATTTGTGATTGTGTTGAAAGCATTGTTAGTTTTCTTAGTATTAGCACTGTTAGATTTTAAATGTTGATTATGTGGTGAAACATTGTTAGTTTTTAGCATAAAAGTAGCATGGTTTCTTTCTCATTTAAATTATTGGTATAAATAACTTTGACAAGTTTCATTGCTCAAATCAAAGGACTAAAATAAGTAATTGTTGTGAACAAAATTCTCCAAAAACTCACGTACCAAAAAAAATTTGGCAGGCACAAATTATTTCGTTAAAATCAGTTTGACATTGGGGACTCAAAACGCTTTTTTTTATTACAACATTAAGTACTATATTAATTTTTTTTTCAAACATTGGGGACTATATTGAACTTTTTTACAAACAATGGGGACTACTTTGAATTTAATTCTAAACATTAAGGACTAAATTGAATTCTTTTACAAATATTAGGGACTATTTTGAACTATATAATTGAATTTACAAATTTACCCTTCAAACAGTGACCACGTTATTTCCATGTGAGCACTGTTCTGTTAAATTTGACAGAGTTTTGGATGTTGGGGACAATTTTGACTCCATTTTAAAACAATGGGGACTAATTTGAACCAATGTGAAACAATAGGGACTACTGGTGCCATTTTCCTTTTCTTTTACTTACTAATTTTGTCATCTGTTGTAAATTGTTTATAAAATGTAGATGTAACTTGAAGTGATATCTAGAGTAAGAAATATTTTAGGGTAAATAGCATATTACCTTTATGTATTTTGTTAAAAATGCACAATATTCTCTTATGTTTTAAAAATTAGTTAATTATCCCCATTTGATTTGTTAAAAGTAGCTGATTACTTCCTTATATTTTAAAAATTAGCTGATTACCCCCTTGTATTTTATAAAAGTAGCTAATTACTCCCATGTGCTTCTTAAAAATTAGCGCTTTTGTTAAAAAATATAAGGGGATAATAAGCTACTTTTATACAACACAAATGGGTAATCAGCTACTTTTAACAAATTACAAGGGGTAATCAGCTAATTTTTAAAACACAGGGGATATTGTGCACTTTTAGTAAAATACAGGTGAGTAATTAATTAATTTTTAAAATATATGGGGTATTGTACATTTTAACAAAACACAGAAAGTTAATACACTATTTATCCAATATTTTATCAAAAACATGTTTGTAAAAACCTGATTGTTCACATTGTACAACTATAAGATATATAAATGAAGTGAGACATACACCACTTTAAAATATCGACTAGCTGTATTTAATTGTGAAGTGAGATGAAAAGAGAGAAAAAAAAAAATTCTTATGAATGTCATCCAAGTATTTATCTTTCTTAAGGCCACAATAAATTACAAAATTTTGGTGATCACTAAACTTCTAAAAAGTCATTTTCTTCACAAATTTTTTTTTTTCCTGAAATTTAACTAGAGAACTTTTCAAAAAGGGATCAAAACATCCCTTCTCTTAGCTAGTTTTTATAAATGTACTAAGAAAGATCATGTCATGGGTTTGTTGGTGTATTTGAAGGATTAATTATTATTTTTCCATTCATGTGAAAACTACAATTATAATTTTTTAAAGATTAAAGGCCACCATAATATTGTTCAATATTTAAACAAGGGAATAATATGTAGGGAGACTAAATATTATGGAGAAGTAGCAGAAAAGAGTTCAATATTTCTTTATTCAAATAATAAAGTTTAGTTAAGGGGCAAATGATCCCTTTTGAGGAAGTTCAATGATCAAATAATCAATTTTTCCTTCATTAATCTAAAAAATTTGACTATAATCTTCAAAAAATTGATTAGCTATTTAAAATTAAGCATCTTGTTAGACATTTGAGAGCTCGTCTTTCTTTTTTTCTCTTTGTAGAATTACTTTTATTACCTTGTTATACTTGTCAGAACATTTATTTAGAGTTACTGTGCTATAAAATATTTTTTTTATTCACGTAAAACATAAATTATTTTATATTATTTAAAATATTAAATACAAAAATAAATATTGAGATATTATAATCCTTGACGACTGACACAAAATAGTCTCACTTCTCGACTATTTTTCTCACTTTTCCAATGTGAAAACTTCAGTGTCAGAACCTGCAATTTCCATGGCAACTCAACGTGTGCTCTGCAAAAATCTCGTTCTCAGAACACTAACAACTTCAGCTTCTCAAAATCTACCTCCAAAACACACACCTGACGACACCTTCTTAGTTGAGAAGATTTTGTGGGCACTAAAGCAAGGTAAGGGTAAGCCAAATTACACTCACAGCTCATCTCTATTCCATCAACTAAACCCATTACTATTCACTCAAGTTCTTTACAAATGTCGCGATAATTTGCATTTGGGTCTCGAATTTATCGATTTAGTGGCCGTAAATTGCCCCAATTTCAAGCATTCTATGCTTTCTTTAAGTGCTGCTATACATATTCTTGTTAGGTCTAAGAGGGTATCTGATGCACAGGCTTTAATTCTTAGAATGGTTCGAAAAAGCGGCGTTTCGAGGGCTGAAGTTGTTGACTCGTTGGTATCATGTTATAATGATTGTGGGTCGAATTTTCGGGTTTTTGATTTGTTCGTTAGGACTTATGTGCAAGCTAGGAAGTTGAGGGAGGCCGTGGAGGCGTTGAGAGTGGTTAAGAGTAGAGGGTTTAGTGTCTCGGTTAATGCCTGTAATAGTGTTCTTGGTGGGCTTGTGAAGATTGGGTGGGTCGAGTTGGCGTGGGAGGTGTATAGGGAGATGGTTATGAGTGGAGTAGAGGTTAATGTGTACACGATGAACATTATGGTTAATGCGTTGTGTAAAGATGGAAAGGTTGAGAATGCGAGGTTGTTTATGTTGGAAATGGAGGAGAAAGGGATTTTTGCTGATATTGTAACGTATAACACGTTAGTTGGTGCATATAGTCGTGAAGGGCTTGTAGATGAAGCATTCGAATTGATTAACTCAATGTCGGTTAAGGGATTGAAACCGTATCTTTTGACTTATAATTGCATTATAAATGGTTTGTGTAAGAAGGGATGGTACGAGAGAGCAAAGGAAGTATTGGATGAGATATTGCGGATTGGATTGAGCCCAGATACTGCCACTTATAACACATTGCTTGGTGAGTGTTGTAGAAAAGAAAAGGTCATGGAAGCGGAATTGCTTTTTAGTAAAATGTTAGGTCAAGGTGTTGTACCTGATCTGGTTAGTTACAGTTCTCTTATTGGGTTGTTTTCGAAAATTGGCCATCTTGATCGTGCATTAGAATATTACCGGGACCTGAAAGAGAAGGGCTTGATACCAGACAATGTGATATATACTATCCTTATTGGTGGGTATTGCAGAAGTGGTGCTATATCAGAAGCCATGAAGATGCAAAATGAAATGCAGGAACAAGGTTGCATTATGGATGTGGTAACTTACAATACTATTTTGCATGGTTTATGCAAGGAAAGGATGGTCTCCGAGGCAGATAAGCTTTTTAATGAGATGAAGGAAAGGCTTATATACCCTGATTTTTACACTTTCACCACACTTATAGATGGACACTGTAAGGATGGGAATATGAACAAAGCACTAAACTTGTTCGAAGCCATGCTTCAGATGAATATCAAACCAGATGTTGTAACATACAATAGCTTGGTAGATGGATTTTGTAAGGCAGGTGAAATGGAAATAGCCTTTAAGATGAGGGATGATATGATCTCTAAGAAGATATATCCCAATTACATAACGTACAGCATTTTAATCAATGGGTTCTGTAACAAGGGTTCTATGTCTGATGCCATTCAGTTATGGGACGAGATGATTGCGAAAGGTATTCAGCCCACTGTTGTAACTTGCAACTCTTTTATAAAGGGCTATTGCAAGTACGGTAATATGGCAAAGGCAGAAGAGTTTCTGGACAAGATGAACGCTAAAGGTGTTCTTCCTGATAGCATTACCTATAACACTCTTATACATGGATTTATAAAAAAAGAGAATTTGGACAAAGCTTTTAATACGGTTAAGAAAATGGAAAATCAAGGGCTATCACCTGATGTAATAACATATAATGTGATTCTGGATGGGTTCTGTAGGCTAGGTAGAATGCAAGAAGCCAATATCGTATACAAGAAGATGATTGAGAGAGGTATAGATCCTGATAGATCGACATATACATCATTAATAAATGGATATGTCTCACAGGAAAACTTGAAGGAGGCATTTCAGTTCCATGACATAATGCTACAAAAGGGTTTTGTACCTGATGATAAATTTTAATCAATCTTTGCTGTTTGAACCCGTTGAAGAATCATAGTCTCTCCACTATTACAGCCATCATCTTCAGGGTTTCTCATGCTTTTAGACTACGTGGCCATTGACATTAAAGGTGCGCATATATATATCAAATATCCTCTTGAATTTTACCTTTTGTTGTTAACTAACCTAAAGTGCTGGCAGGAGTCGTTGTAAATTGCTATTTGCACAATTTACGAGATGCATACTGCTGGATTACTTTGTTTTCCCTATAGAGATCTTTCATTTAAAATTTTATTTTCTTTCATAATGTCATCACTTGGTGAGGCATGAACTTGTCAGTTTGACGTTCTTGCTTCAGGGGCACTTGGGAGCTAGGATATATGAACTTGGCTTGTGCGAAGATACTACTGCACTCATTATGCATAACCTCTCTTGTGCTCTTCATGATTCAAACAGCGGAAACATGATAATCGAGTGATGACCAGGAAAATTAAAGTGGTTGATATATACCTATATTGTTTGGTACTTCCCTGTACTTTCAGCAATAAAATATATCTTGGTACTTCTCAAAAATATATCTTGGTATTTCCTTTTCCTTCTAAGGTTCATAATTTCTGTGTTTTATTGCAGAGCTCTGAGGGGAGCCGAACCCTGTGCCACATACTCTATTTAATTAAAATGTGCATTTTCCTAGCAAAATATCCAGCTATCTGTATGAGAAGCTATGTACTATTCTTCACTGAACCACTGGTATACTAAAGAAGAAAGAAGAAAAGCTTCTGACCTTCCAAATGTGGTTCTCCATGCCTTCAGATGCTTTTTAATTCCAAATGCTCTTGAAAAGAAGGGGGACCACCAATCTTCCTGCTCCCAAATTGTCATTCCTTACATGTCTCATCTTCAGATGATATCAACTCTTAACCTAGCAGGTATGTTTATATCAAATAACAAGACAGCCAGAGCCACATTTAATGCCACACGTGATGTGCATGCAAGTGATCCAGATGTATTTATACATCAAGCCGCAGGTGTAATCTACGTCTTCTGTCCTTAAAAGGGTTATCAGCAGTTCGATAGCCTACAAAGTACCATCGAAATTGTAGGCATGGTGGCACCTTACTCTTCTTGTCTTGGAGTGTGCTGCTATCAGAATATACTGCAACCATCTCTGGGGTTCTGAAGGTCCAAATTGGTTTCCAGGGTTTCTCCTGCTACATCATTCATCCAAGTTAGAAGTAATTTTGCAATGAATGCATTGCCATCTTTACCTCCAGGCAGTGCATTTCTTTCTACCTTCTGCCAAAATATTCACAAAAATTTTATTGTCCGGAGCTATACATAGAGGATGCTGCAGAAGGAGCCTAGGTGGAAAAAGGTGATTTATATAGCATAGCTCTAATAACTTATTTTTCAGGAACTCTATTGAGATTATTTCTTCATTGCTTTATCTACCACATAACTGATTAACTCGTTTTTGTATGGTGAAATGGTTGCAATTAGTTTATGTGATGGATTTGTTTTAATTGTATGTTGAATATTAATATCATGGTTTGGTTATATGTTGTAATAAATAAGTTTTACTGCATTTTAGTGGCTGCCAGATTGTTATACTAGTGTTTTCTCCTGCAAAATCCATGCCAATCATTGCAATGTAGGATTAGTCTGAGGTGAATTGGTGTTTTGAGTGAAGTTTTACTGTGAATGGCTTTCTCTTGTTTCTTAGAAATCAATACCAAATGTCAGATAGATGTTAATATAGACGATTCTGTTGCAACAAGTAGATTGAACAGTGTCATTCAGATTTGTGGAAGAATGTAGTCACCAATATCTCATCTTTGGCACATTTGTGCATTAGAACCTAATATGCAATAAGATGGCGTCATCAATGTTTTCATTTTTATCGGGTAGTTTAATAAATATATGCCAAATGTACGTTTATGCAAAATTTGAAGTCACAACATTATGCAAAATTTGAAGTCACAACATTACAATTTGATCAATAATCAACAGGTTCTTTTATCTAAATATAGCGGATGCTCAAGAGTGAACCTATATATAGTTGACCCTTTTTTGGTCATAATATCTTGTTGACTAATGTAATCTTATTCACTAGAAGCCTTGACCTGTTTTGCTGCTTAAACAGGTTGAACTTGCAATGAGTTGGAAATGTCCATGGGAGGGGGGAAATAAAACTATAGAAAACAAAATGTGAAGATTTAGTGATTGATTTGTGTGGGTGACCATCCCAGCTTCAGCTACAAAAGGAAGCTAAGGTAGCAGAAGATGGCATAGTTGGTTTAATTTTAGAAAATGTTTGCTTTTCTTTCTTCTTATCATGTTGGAATGGCGGCTGGCATGAATCAGTTAATGAGGCTATCTTCAATCCATTATCTTCTTTTGTTTTGTCCGTTACAAAATAATAAGTGCTGAAATGGTAAAAAGATAAAAGTAACCAAAATGACAAAAAAACAAAAGGAGAAACCAAAAATAACAATAATAATGACCAAAGACAACTGCAATTTTGATGCTGGTAAGAAGTGATTAAGAACCAAGTTTTCAGTACTTCTGTTTCAATCATGATTGTAACACTGTGGCTTTAGATATTCACGATAACTTAAAATCTTTTCTTATAGAAGTCACATTCAAATTTATCTTTCTTCTATATTGGTTAAGAAAGGTCTCACAGTGTCTAACTTTATAATGCCAGAATGTTTGTGAGGGAGGTTATTTGCAATGGTAAAAAGGATGGAACTATGACTTTCTTAGCTAGTAGAATTTGCAAGCCAATTGACATGTTCAAGTTAGTGTTCATTTGGGTCTATATAAGACTTTCCAGTCCATTATACAATGTTTGCATTTTCTCAATCCAGATCCCTCAGGAAACTCCTTTATAGGGGATGATGAGAAACGTGGAAGGAATCATTTTGTATTTGGTTGAGTCTAAACAGTACCTGAATCCATTAAATAAAACTTATGCTGGTCTTCAGGCTAATCTGTTTGGCTTGCATGAAGGATGAGAAGGGATTATCGTAGGAGTAGACTCTGTTTTCCTATTTGTTCAGTAAATTCGAAGAACTTAAAGAATGTGAACTTAATTGAAGGCCATTCTCTCGAAAACTGAAGAGCTGTTTAGCTTCACATAAATGAAATCCCTTGGGAGTTCAATTAGAAGCTGCCATTTTGTGCAAAATGATTGCAAGGTTAGCTATCCTCAGTGTGCCATCCCTGAATCTTTACACAGTTAGGATCTAAATGATAATGCAATGTTTCACTCTTTGAACTAGTTTTTTCTGTAATAGCCAATAATTTACAGGGCCTTATTGACATCGTTAAAATTTGCATTATTTAATTGTGATTGTAAAGTTTGGAATGGAAATATACCTGCAGCCTTATTTGTGACCATTATACATGGTATATATGTATAGAAGATTAATCTGTAGTAATGCAATGGATTCTATTCTGCCCACAACACTGGCTGTTTTCATGTTGGTTCTGCTTGTCACATTGATGTTGCATTGAAATTTAAACTCTCAATTCCAATGTTTTACAAACTGTTATTATCCAATTTTTTTCAGATTTGTCTTTTGAGGTACAAGATATGACCGGCTGTTGAGGAACACGAGATGCAATAGAGGAGTGAAACCGTTTGTCAGATCTGGAAATGACTCGAGGATGAGCCCTGACCAGAAGGCTCTTTGCTTGAACTCTAAGAGAAAAGCAGGTAGTGCCTGATTCGAGTTGGAGACCGCAAAAAAGGTTCTCCTTCCAACTCCACTTCCCGGCAAGCTCACTTTATTCTTCCAGCTTTGACATAGTAAAGAAAGTTACCTAGAAGAACTTCAAGTTGGAGCATGGATCATTTGCTGTAATTCAGTTCATGGACCCCACACGCTAGAGAGAGTGCTTCAAAACATTTAGAAGCACTAGCCCTGGTTTTCATGTTGGTTCTGCATATTACCTTGCTATTTTTAGGAGATGACCTGGTTTACAACCTGGTCAGATGGGACTGCCTTCATTTAGCTGGAATAACTGTGGCTGAGGGATAGCAGCTGGGAGATGCATTCATGAGTTATGATGTCACTAGGACAAGGTAAAAGTTCATGTAAAACAATATTCAGGTCATTGTATTTGCTGGTTGTTGGGATGGGGACACACACATCGAAGCCCTAGAAATACATAATATTTTAATTATCCATTTATGTCCACGATTCTACCTCTATAATATGGATTTGAATTTTGAACCAAAATCCCAACAGGTGAAGTGAAAAATTCATAATCTGCGTGACGTTCCTGTTGGAGGACTCATTCAAACTAGTCACACTTTGAGAAAAACAAGATATCATGACAATCAATTTTGTCTAATTAAGCTTATGAACTCAATCATAGTACCTTTTTTTTTGGGTGCTGTAAAATCAATAATTGTTGTAGTCCAGGATTAAGATTATAGATGATCAAACCAGCAAGATAATCTATATTATTAGATGCTGCAATTTCAGAGTGTTGATTGAGATTGCTCTTTTTTTTTTTTATAAGGAAAATTTAAGTCGTATAATATATATTAAGAATGCTATTCACGAGAATTGATCTTACAGTTTTCATACTCATAGCGAGAAATATACCACTAGATCGAAAGTTGGAGAGATTGCTTCTTTTTTAATTCTAGTAAGTTTTCAACTCGCTCACGTAGTAAATTTGACAATGTAAATACTTCCAAAAATATTGTACCTGGTCAATTCTTCTTTCCAGACCTGATCTATGTCGCGTAGTTATAATTAATTAACTGCTAGATGGAAATATGTGCCATAATATGTCAGGTTTTGAACGACAAATGTGTCCGTTGTTTACCTAGTGCTTTCTATATTCTAAAATAAAAGGAAATTACATGCCATCTGAAGCAAGAAAAGAAAGAGAAGGGAAAAATAATTGAAGCTCAAAGTAATGTAAATATGGCTCTTGAATACTGTTTTGGCTTTGGGTAAATGATAGTTATGTTATGCTTAAAAGATAGGGTTGAAACACATTCCACTCTCCCAGTTATTAGTATTATCCTAAACAGGTATCCCAACTTTGTCAAATTACTTTGATTAGTCCCCTTAGTTGACAGAAATTATTATTATTATTATTTAACATGGCCTGTACTGCTTAATATGTTATGAGCTGTCCATTCCCCTATGGTCCACATGACGTTAGCAGATTCAGTAGTTGTGAATTGTTAATATAATTATGGTGAAATGATATTGGTAATTTATACCTGTAAAATCTCGCTCATAGCATTGTTATGTTTTGATAAGATCCACACTTTAGATGACATTAAGATGAGTTTCCACAGAAAAACCAACCCCCTCCTGTCTTCTATTTTCTTACATGACACACACATAGACACATACCATTATATTCTTTTAGGTCATCTCCAATAGACTCTCATTTTCTATCACCCAAACAAGAGGCTCTTGATTTTTAGGTATTCTTTTTTCAGTTTCACTCTAACAACCTATTTACTTTTAATCTATTATGATTCCAGGGGCTACTTATTTAAATTTCACTCCAACAACTTCCCTATTTTAAGAACTTTTTATTTTGTTTTAATCCAATTATTTCTATTTTAATTATACACATAATTTGATTTTTATTTTTATTTATTTTTTTATTTGTTAATAATGATATTCTATTTTAATTTTTATTATATTTTTCAATAATATTATTTTTTATTTTATTTTTGTCTCAATCGAAAAAAAGGAAATCGACTCAATCAAAAGTTGTTATAAAAACTTGGAGTTTCGTAAAAATTATAACAATCTCCAATTATCGAAAGTTAATTGTTGGAGAGATTTTGCTTACATAGAGAGTCATTTTTGACTCTCTACATCTAAAGAGCCAAGCAAAAAAAAAAAAAAAAGCTCACAATTTAAGGAGCCTCATGTAAGAAGTCCCTTGGAGTCTTTTTTTTTTTTGAACATTTGCCTCCTTAAAATGGCTACACTGTTGGACTCGGCATAAGGAGACCGTTATTTTTTCAAGTACTTGCCTCTCTAAAATAACTAAGGAACTATTTTAAGAAGGCCGGCGGATATGGCCTTAAACCTTAACACCATCACCATTGACAAAGCTTTCCGCCATTGCATAACTAGAAAGTTCATCAAGACATCCATAAACAAAGCTGTTGCTGTCAAAAGCTACATAACTGCTAAACATCTTAGGGTTTGGTTACGATTTATTGCGATCAAGTTTAAGAAAATAATATTGTTTGTGACATTGTTGGCGATGTGTGACTTTATTTTGGATTCAATATTTGCATGTATTATTTCATTGTTAGCTCTGAAGGTTTGTTTTTTTTTCTTTTTTTTTTGTTATTTTATTTCAAATAAAATAAAATCGTTTGTTGGAAAAACTTCAGAGACTTTGGGTACTCAGCTGAATTTCAGTACAGAGTGTCATCCACAGACCGATGGTCAGTCTGCGAGGACTATTCAGATTCTGGAAGATATGCTCAAGGCTTGTGTTCTGGACTTCGGGAAGAATTGGGAGAAACATCTACCACTTGCCAAGTTTGCCTATAACAATAGTTATCAAGCTACTATTGGGATGACACCTTTTGCAGCTCTTTATGGTTGTAAGTGTCGTTCACCTTTGTATTGGGATGAAGTAGGGGAGATGAAGATTGTTGATCCGACTATTATGCCAGAGCTTCTAGAGAAGATTGAGAATGTTCAGTTGATCAGGCAGAGAATGCTTATATCACAGAGCAGATTCAAGAGTTATGCTGATAAGCGTCGTAGGGACTTGGAGTTTGCAGTAGGAGATTGGGTTTTCTTGAGATTGTCTCATCGAAAGGGGTTTGCTCGTTATGGTAAAGGTGGTAAGCTGAGTCCGAGGTTTGTAGGGCCGTTTGAGATTACTGGCAGAGTGGGCAAGTTGGCATATCGGTTGGCTTTACCGAAGAATTTCTCTAATGTCCACGATGTATTTCACGTGTCTAATTATCGAGGATCTCGATCTGAGACAATACTAGATGGAATCCCGTGAAGTCTAACAATCTGATCTAAATAAAGATCTGTCAACTTTGCAACTTCATCTCCCATCCGCATCGAAATAAAGTGAGCTGTCTTCGTCAAACGATCCACGACAACCCAAACTGCATCATTACCTCTCGGTGTTCTAGGCAAACCAGTGACGAAGTCCATCGTAATATGCTCCCATTTTCACTGTGGTATAGCCAACGACTAAAGCAAACCTGCACCTGTGGCTGAATTGAATCCTTCGCTTTATTATGATATAGAGTGCTTTGAAATTGAGTGACATTTGGACCCATAGATAGAGTTGAAGACCCCTGGTTCTGGTTTCTCTTAATTATGATATTCACATGGCATCTTTCCTCTCAAAGTAGCATATTCTTTTTTTAAGTTTGCTCAAATAGATGAGGATGATGATGATGTCCTAGACATAGCTTTTTTTTGACTACTTCAATAGAAGCATACCTAACAAATGTTGCTTGAATGTGCTATTACATGCATGACTTTGAGTGTTATTATGGGATGTTATATGAGCTATATATGGTGTCTAATGTCGTCTAAAAGAGTAAGTTTTTTTTTTTTTTTTTTTTTTTTTATAGTAAAAGAGAAATTTGCATTAAGATGAACCAATACAATTAGCCAATCCCTTGGAAATGGAAGACTGAGTACAAGAGCTGCTGAAGATGAAGAGGAATATTACAGACTCAATTAAAACTCAAATTTTTACTAACACAATATTTAGCAATCCAGTCTATGACACAAATTGTAGTTCTCTTAGAACACTGAAAATAAATTAGACTGAATCCAGTGGCTATTTTTTTTATGTCATCAATAATTGATATAATTTTCCAACTTGTCAAACCTGCTGATGTAATTGTTTGAGAGACCGCGATTGCATCATTTGCAATAATTATTTTATCCAAAGCTTTAGTCTTTGCAAACTAGCAGGTGATGCAAGTTAAATGGTGGAGAAAATGGAAACCAAAACTATCAAATTATATTGCTAGCTGGAAATGGTTGGAACGTAGTTTGAAAAGGCCAAAAATGACCAAAGTAGCCGTCTCTCTCCTTTTTCTACCATTTACTCCAAATGAACAGGGACATAAATGTCATTTTCACAAGTCAAGGCATTATATATTATTTTTTGGTGAACGTATTTGGGGTAATGCCAATAACTCAAGGACTAGGATGTCTCTTCTGCCGAAAGATATCTTCCGACCTTTTCAACTTATTTTTCACTTGGTTGAACAAATTTTTTATTTTTTATTTATAATAGAGATCAACAATAGTTTTTTATCTATTCTCTAAGTGATTTGAACTCGAGACCATTTAAATTTTAAGTGGAGGCTGCTCCTACTAAACTTAACCCTCTTGTCACTTCATTGAACAAATAGAGTATTAGATTTTGGCTCAAAATTGAAGCCCAAGCCTGTGAAGATAAGTAAAAGTCTAATCCTAATGAGAGTAAGTTTAAAAAGAATTTTTCATAAGTAGTACTTTCTAACTTGTAGTTATTTGTTATAAAGTTAGAAAAAATCGATTTGAAAAAGTTTTAGACTTTTGCTTGCATAAAACCATGTGAGAAGGGTTTTTATGATTTTATCTGTGCAAAACCTGAAACCGTTATTGAGTGATAGTAAACTAATTCAACAAAACAAAAAACTAAACCATGTTAAAATATATATTATGTTAATTTTCGTTACTTATGTGCATGTGTCTTTGTTGTCCAATAGAACTTTTTTTTGGGGTCCATAATAATATTAAAAGAACTTTCAAACTAGTGATCAATTTGGTTCAGGATGTGGAACCATAATGACTAAAATCACCCAATACCACAACTATGGTCTTGCATCTTGGGTTTCAAATACATCCATTTCGAATCCTTTAAGTCCACCATGAAAGTGAAACTCCTAGAAAGGTCGGTTGCTGAAGTTGCATCCTTCCAAGAGCCGACGACTTGCCGCCCCTTTTTTTTCTAAGTTTGACTTTGTAAAGATGCAAGACCATAGTTGTGGTATTGGGAGATTTGGTCTAATAGTACTAATATGGGCATAAAACCGGTCGATTTGAAGCAGGTGTAAACTGATTCGAATCCGACTTATATATTCTTTCGACCTCATATTAATGGCGGATGAGACATGAAGATATTGTTCAGTGGAAAATAACTTTGTCCAAAGTCACCTAATTGTCTCTTTCTTCTTATTAAGTTAAACTTTCAAAGAAGAGTTTGTCATATTATTTATTTTTTTCACCACAGCCTCCCACGTGAATAATTTTGATATTTTTAAATGAGTGGCGGCGAGACTTGAACCCATGAAACTCTGATATCATATTAAATTATTACATTATTTTAAAATTTAAACTTTTAAAGAAAAATTTATTATATTATTTATTGGTTTCAATACTTCTTAATACTGCATATTGTTAATATCCATCTAAAAATGAATTGTAGAGCTCCCAAACTCATATTCCCAAACCTAGATTCAGGCATCTACAGACAACCCTTTGATTGTCATCCCAACTGTATATATAATAACACTACCGATATGTATATATTACCTACATTTCTATCATTCCAAATTTAACCTATTAATTAGCATCTTATGACTAATGTCACATGTTAAATTTATTTGTTTGAAAAAATTAAATGTTGTAACATCAACCATACATAAGATAAGAAGTGAACAATGTTTTGTGACGCGCAATTTAAATATATAAGATTGTAACTCTCACTCAACTTAATTTTTTTTTGAAAAATTGTATATTTTTAAGATATTTTTAGATTAAAAATTAATTCAATCCCTAAAGAATTTTTTATTTTTATTTTTATATATGAGTAATATCCCACTAAACATAAATCCTAAATCTGCTCTTATATGTGATGACATATAATAGAGCTCATATAACAAAGTTGAACAATAAAACATTTTATTTTTGTTTTTATTAATGTGGGAACCCAACTGGTAAAACCCAACTATCAACTGATAATTTCATGAGTGCAGCCCCAACACATGTTCCAAGTGAACAATTACTCAACACCAAGAAAACAGAAGAACAGAGTTCATGGATTAGGAGTCAATACAGAAAAGCAGATCATGGAGAAAATTCTTCTGGACGTTCGACATATGATTACTCTTCAAAGTAAATATGTAGATAGCACAATGAATATGCATCTTTGTACAAAATGAAATATTACTGATAGGCTTATGTAGAAATATTTTTGCTTTACTTTTGATTGATGTATTATGTATACTTACGTTTTTTTTTAAATTGAATAAAATGATTACTTATCGAGAAAAAAAAAAACATACCCGTGAAAACCACATGTTTCATGAATGCTTTTGTGCCTTCGAATTTTCTAAACAAAATTCACATCATGCAAAGCATTTAAAGCCTTTCTAGAATGAGCCAAATCTAACTCGTATTAGTTTGGGAACATTCCACGCAGTTCAAATCTAAGTATTCGATAACTTACCTTCTATTTTTAATCACCCTTCCTTTACGTCGAATGATTATCTATAGCTTACCATATAAATCATGGGCCAAAGCATTACTAACAAAGATTAAAATAATAAAATTTTTATTATATATACAAATAATACATAAATTTTTATCATATAAATTAAAAGTCAAAGCATTATTAAAATTATTTATGTATTATAAATATAACTAACGAAATTTAAACTCATAATTTCTTACAACTACTACGAGTAACTTACACTGAACAAAGCCCGAGTGGTCCACTCTATTTATTTGTTATCAATATATTTTCTTCTACGAACTCTACACAGGGAATTAATGAAGAGATTGAACACGTCGGCAAAACGAGGAACATGAAAAAGAAGGGAAGAAGGCATCAAATTAAGTACGTAGCCTATGTAATAGCCTCAACTTGGAAGAGAGATTAGCAGCCGGCATAGCTGACCATGACTCTTTAAAAAGCCTAAATTTATCAACTTCCTACTTTCTCAAAGTCAATCCCCTTCTTCTTCTTCTTCTTTTATTTTTATTTTTATTGTACGACAAGATCGAAGAGGTATTTTAAATTCAAAAACTCTTATATGTTCATTAATTGACAATTCCACCCAACAATCAGCTTTCTATATAATACCTTTTGTTTTGTTTCTTCCCTTGCCCAAAAGTTAACAGAATCAATATATAACTTTCAACACAACTGTTCTTTTTCCGTCCCTCTTTGCGAGATGGGCAACACAATCTCTCCTGGCTGTCTACCAATTTCAGGCTCATTAATGGTGATCAAACTATTCTTCTATGATGGAACCACAAGGATACTTCACAGCAGACGACTAGCTGCAGAGATCATGTTTGAGTTTCCTGATTGTATGATCTGCCATGCAGACTCATTCTTCATCGGTCAACCCATCCCTGCACTTACCTTCGATGCTCAGCTCACTAATGGCGAAACCTACTTTGTTCTCCCCCTTGACTGCTTCCCATGTAGCATCCTCTCGGCTTCGTCTTTGGCTGCTTTCGGCTCTTGTCCGAAACGAGCTCCGATTAATTTCGCGGAGCATCGTCCTTTTGAGTACGTGAAGGGTTCAGACGGCAAGCTTTTGATCAAGGTGACACCAGAATTCATGATCAAGCTTATGACAAGGGGGAAGGAAAGTGGTGAAAGTGTTGGTCCTCCTCATGGTGGTCTATGCAGCACGCCGGAGTTGAAGAAGCACTATGATCGTTTGGTTGGGTCCAAAGAGCAAGTATGGTCACCTAAGCTTGAGACCATTTCTGAGCGCAAAGCTAGATATTCACCATGGCAATGTATAGGGTTGGAGCGGGGACACAGAGAAGGGGACAGATGAACCCCGTTTCAATTTCTTTGTGTTTTTCTTCCTTCTTTTATCTTCCTTCGTAGTTCTTTTGGACCTACTTGTGGTTCTTTTTCTATAGGCATGAAAAGGCATATTAGAGATAGAAGGGTTAATACTTTAATTAATCCATTCTTTATGGGTTAATATTATTTTTGATCTCTTATCTTTGATCTCATTGACATGTGGTCTTTTATCTTCAAAAGTGATACATTTCAGTCTTTATCTTTTTAAGTTAAGACACCGTTAATCCTTTTGTATGAATCTGTTAAACTTTTAACGACAATTTTTTTTTTTCACAAAGACACACGTGCTGGACAAGTACATTAAATTGTATAATCCGTGTAAATAGGGCACAAGTTGCACAAAAAACAGGTGCTTTTATCTTCTTTCCTCAAGACAGGCATACTTAAATTACTCAAATGATGCACTTTAATTAATAGATCTTACCAAATTAGAGATACAGATGTGCTAAGTACTAACCTGCGAGTAGTAACAAAAGATTAGGGATGTGATCAACTGACATAAATATTTGGGTAACAAAAAATAAGGTAATATTTAGTATTTTTTGAAATAAATTTTTGTAGTACTTGCCTCACCCTATTTCAAAAGAGAAACTATTGGAGTGACGAAGGGGTTATAGGGTGTGAAGCGGATCCATTTTTACTTCTCAAGAGATGGCCAAGGGAAAATTACTTTTATATCCTTTAAGTGTTTACATAGTGACTAAAACCCTAATGATGCTTATAATTTCTTTAACTTTAATCACCAAATGACATTTTTCTTTTTTGGAATATAACCCTATTAAAAGCTAGGAAAAGTAGCTAGATTCGTAAGTGATTCTAAGGAGCTCGACCACATGACTTTGGAATCATGACCAAAAGGATGGTTTAAATTGGCTGTCTCATTGGGACTACTTACGGAGAAGTCGCAAATCGCCCCCAAGAGTGAGACCACCAAAAACAAGAACGCTACTCTTCAGTAAAAGGGTTGTCACTAATGCAAAGGTGTGTTTCTAGGTTTATTTTCATAGTAGAAGTGTGGTTTTAGGACGTAGATCTTTGTCACACTTCCCACAACCACAAACGATGCCAATTAATGATGCAGATTTAAACCTGCTAAGGTGGCTTAAGAAATTCACTTATCCGACCTGAGCTCGTTACCTGTAAAAAAACATTTTCTTTCGACGATCAAGTCAGTTATCGGTAGCGAGCACTGAAGTAAGAATAGTACGTAATTAAGTGTATAGCCATTTTAGGTAAAGAAACAAGTTACTCTTTTTATCATTGTTCATACGTTATTTATACTATATATTAGGTAGGGGATCTTTAGAGATATGTAATAGTCCCCACAAATTTGGATGAACCTCTTAATTAGACACGTCATCATAAGTTAGTTAAAATAGGTCGGGGCACACATATTGGTCCCGAGGAGGCTATGGCTCGAGCTCAAGATGATGCGTGTGCAAGACAAAGGAAATAAGTTGGCACTGGGTCTTCTCAAGAAGAAGTTTCGATATTTTAGTTAGATCAGAAGGTGAAGTAGCTTGGTAAGCTAATACAATATAGAGAACATAGAAGCCTTTTGTGGGTTTTCTTTTTTAGTCCACCTTGTTTCAAAAGACTCAATCTAGATGTTGCCACATACTGAATGTAAGAGAGGATGTTCATCCACTTTCTTAGAACATTAAATTGTATGCCAAAGATGTAAAGGCAATAAGGAATTTTTGGGTGGCTTCTATCATCCCACCATCTTCTCAGAAGTTAATGCTATGTTTGGGGTTAATTTTTCCTTCATTAATTAGATTCAGAAGTGTTCTTCTAATCTTCTTTGTTCAAGATCGGGAGACTAAACTTAATCCAGTCCTTTGTTAGATTTTACCAAAATATTTTAAAAATTGTAGGTCTACAATTTTTAAAATATAATAGTCAGACCCCTTCTGTTAACATTTTTGTTAAAATGCGGGTGAAATAATAGATAATAAAATGATAGAAGAAAAGATATTACTATTGGTAACTTTGACTAACATCCCTTCCACTTTTAAAAGAATTAAATAAAAATCTCAAACTTTAAGAAATATGAAGAAAAAACGATTTCTATTAATGATCTCTCACTTTTTTTCTATTAATCAGAAATAAAGGAAAAACACAAATTTTTAACTACATATGCCCCAAGCGTATCTACAACTCCATCATACTTTAACCTTTGTCTCTTTTTCACTTTTCTTTTCCCTGATCCATTATTTTAATCGTCTGTGTATATATCCTGTGGCCAAACATAATCAGCGACCAATAACTACAAATTCATCATAAATTTTTCCTCTACACTTTTTGGCTTTTCATCTTCATTATAAAAAATTGAAAAGTTCATACCCAAACCTATTATGACCAACATCGTCATTGGAGATTCAACTATACAAAGTATGTGAAATGATGTGTAAACAAGAAAAAACTCTAATTAATTATTAGACAAGGAAATATCACAGAGTCAACGACCCCTCTTTTTTTAAAAATAAAAAAAAACACTGTAGTTTTTTTTTAAAGAAATAATTACTCAATACATTTTTTTATTTTTGTATTATATTACATACTTTATGTTGTCAATTATTTAATAGTGATATTGGTGATAATGAGTTCTGGTGAATTGAGAAATATTTGAATAACAAATTAAAATTTTAAGAATTTTAATTACATTGAAAATGAAAAGCAAATAAATTTATTCAAAACACTTATGGTGGATCTCTGATGTTTGCAGTAGGTCATGCTTAGCCATAAAATACACTATGAGAAGAAGAAATGGAAAAATATATGAAAGAAAAAGAAACAAAATAAGGTGAGATAAGATTACAAACATTGTGACGTAATTCTTTAGCATTGATAATTCATATTTTCGCTTATTTTTGACCCAAAAAAAAGGGAAGAATCCTGAATTCAAATTAAAATATCTCATATTGATTAGAGTGTGAGAGTTTATCTCTTTTTGTTAAAAGTGCAAGGGGCCTGTGTCAAAATTACGTAATATATAATGGTCTCTTTTCTTTTACTTGTTATTTATTGAATTTTGTGGATTCTATCTCTACCCAAAAAAAAAAAATCTCTACCTGGACCTCCGATAGGTGCAATTGATGAGGAGAAAGGGTAATAAGCCAAAAGGTAAGGATCATTTTTTTACTTTTGGTCCCTAGCACCGGAAAAGGAAGAAGAAGACAAATGAAAGGCGTCTCACGATAGGTATTCCGTGTCTCGTATACATATTAAACCTTTCATATCCTTAATTCTGTACATACAACTAAAACCCCAAGGATACCTATGCTTTGATTTGAATTATCAGATGGCATTTTTCGTTTTCATTTATACTATTCATGCTTAATGATAATATTTTTACTTTCTGTTTAGAAAGTATATGCCAACTCAATTTTTTAACTATATTTGGCCACTTTTTAGTATCCTTATCTGTTTTCTTCATTTACTACATTTTTATGCATTGAAATTATGTATTGCATGCTAATCACAATACTGCCAAAGTGTTAAAATAGTCTCGCAGGTAGTGTCAGTCCCTTACGGGAATTCATGACGAGACAAAGACGGAAGATAGGCAAAAGAGCTGTGAGACTACCAACCTTTGGTTTAATAGTGACGAGGGGTTCTCGAGCTGAGCTAAATTAGCCGACCTGATCAGAGATGGGCCAATCCGTGCTCCATCAGCAGCTCGCTCAGCCCAATGATCAACCCCAGATGACTGACCCGACCCCATTAACCCCGACCTCAGCTCCAGCTGTTCCGATGGGACATAAAGCACTGATGGGACATAAAGCTGCGTCGCATTAAATGTTGTCAGACCCAAACTCAGTATAAATAGAGCTCAACCCTCCTCACTTACGCTCTCTCGTTATTAATTGCTCTCAACTACTTTGCCAGCTCGGACATATTAATCATTCGCACGCATGAGGGGAAAATTCGGGTCGTCACCCCGCCTTTTCCTTGCCTTCTTGTGCAGGATCTGCAGCCGATCAGGAAAGTTTAGCTCGGAGTCGGATCAAAGGAGTCCAGCTCGGCCAAAGTAGCTCCCGAATCTAACTGTGAGATTTTCAACCTCGACAGTTTGGCGCCGTCTGTGGGGAAACGACGAGTTCTATTGTAGCTCTCTTTGCCACTCATTGAGAAACCATCATGGTACAAACAAGAAGCCACAACATACCAGCGGAGGATTCGCCCAACCTAGAAGGGGACTCCGAAGCCGTGCAGGCGCCCAGCCAGAACCTGACCCAAGCCGACGTTGGAACGAGCCAACGTATACACTTAGCCACTCAAACTAACCCCGGAGCGGAAGGAGACCCTAACTCCAGCCTATCACCGGAGACAACGATGATGCTGAGGATGTTCGAAGGACTCAAAGAACAGGTGGCGCGGCTGGCTGAGGGCCCCCTGGCACCGCAAGAGGCCGCGCCGCGGCCATCGCGCCCCCAGTTCCACATCCCGGAGTCTAGACGAAAACGGACGCAGGAAGAGGAGGGCTTCTACGAGCCAACACCAAGGTCCGACCCGGAGAGAGGCAAAAGGGCGGTTCTAGCCGACCCCGAGCAAGCAAAGACCGCGGCTGCCATAGCTAAAGTCATCAACCAACTCGGTGTAAGCCCACTCTCTCCAGAGGTGTTAGCCACGCCCCTACCCACTGGCAACCGAATGCCCAACCTGGCCATCTATAATGGAGACGGAGACCCTGCCAGCCACCTGCTCAATTTTGATCACCACATGACTCTGCACGACATGCCAGATCTCATGAAGGCGAAGACATTCCCGACCACCCTGGTTGGCAATGCTTTGGACTGGTTCCAAAAACTTCGTCCTGGATCAATTGCAAGCTTCCACCAGCTGGCGGAGGCCTTCCTATCCCGCTTCGCAGGAAGCCGCCGTGCCACCCGCCATACTTCTACATTGCTGTTGGTAAAGCAGCATAGAGGGAAAACTTTGAGGGCCTACACGGCTAGGTTCAATGAAGAGTCCCTCCGAATTCCAAACTTAGAGGACTCCATGGCTCTGATGGCCTACCAGAGCGGGCTCAGGTCGGGCCCCCTCACATCTTCATTGGCGATCGACCCGGTGGATACCGTGTCTGAGTTAATGGTGCGAGCAGAAGGGTACATACACTCGGAGGAGATCCATCAGGCAAAAAGGGACGACGACAAGGAGAAAGAGGCTGGGAGGAAAGGAGAGGGTTCCCGAGCCCAACCCGCGGGCAAAGCTCAGAACGACCGAGGCAAACAGCCCCAGCAGCCGAAGCCGAACCCCCGGTTCACGATGTTCACTCCCCTCAACACCTCGAGGGAGCAGATCCTGATGGAGATCCAGCACCAAAACCACCTGCCTCCGGCACCGAGAATGAAAGGCCGGCCTGATAAGCGCAATAAGACCAAATATTGCCGCTACCACATGGACTATGGCCATACCACCGAAGAGTGTAAAGACTTGAAGCAGGAGATCGAGGCACTGATTGCCCGAGGTCACCTTCGGAGGTATGTAGATCAACAGCCGACCCGAAATACGGAACAAAGGGATAGGGAGAGAAGTCCGACCAGGCGCCAGGTTGGGGGCGGATGTCTGGCTGTGATTGAAACCATAGCGGGAGGGTTAGCGTCAGGAGGCGAGACCTCGGCAGGCAGAAAGGGTTATGTTCGTGCAGGGAGGGAATATGGACCAATGAAGGGACCGGCCCCGGGGATGCAAGGGATCACCTTCTCTTCAGAAGACTTGGAGGGGGTCATATTGCCTCACGACGACCCCCTGGTGATCAGCGCAGAGATAGCCAACTTCACCGTCAAAAGGCTGATGGTGGACACTGGGAGCTCGGCAGAAGTCTTGTTCCTCAGTGCTTTTGAGCAAATGGGGCTGGACAGGAGCCGACTCAGGCCATTGCGTGGTACTTTAGCAGGTTTCACCGGGCAGTCCCACCGAGCCGAAGGAGTCATCAACCTCCCGCTGAAGTTGGAGGCTGGGGATAAGTGGGTGTCGATGCAGGCCAACTTCATTGTAATGAATTGTAACTCCACCTACAACGGGATCTTAGGTCGGGTGGCGCTTAATCATTTCAGGGCCGTCCCCTCAACGTACCACCAGGCCCTGAAATTCCCGACCCCGTCTGGGGTAGCCACCATTCGCGGAGCCCAGCTCTCAGCTCGGGAGTGTTATGAAAACTCACTCCGACCCAAATATCAAATCGGCTGGGGACCGGATCTGCCCGAAGAAAAGAGAGACGCTAAGAGAGGAAGCCCGGCTGAGAACCTTCAGGAGGTGGAGCTCTCTGACGAAACAAAGAGAGCAAAGATTGGGTGTGAACTATCTGCCAATCTCAAGAAAGGTATAAGCCAATTTCTTTTAAAGAATGAGCATGTATTTGCCTGGTCTGCTTCTGACATGACAGGAATTGACCCGAGTGTGATCGAGCATCACCTGAATGCCGACCCAAATCACTATCCAGTAAAACAAAAGTGTCGGCACTTTCATTATGATAAGCAACAAATCATAGCGGAAGAAGTGGACAAGTTGGTGGACGCCGGCCACATAAAGGAAATACAGTACCCAACTTGGCTGTCCAATGTGGTGCTGGTGACGAAGTCTTCTGGTGGATGGAGACTATGTATTGATTTCACCGACCTCAACAAAGCTTGCCCCAAGGATTGCTTCCCCCTGCCACGGATTGACCAAATGGTGGACGCCACCTCCGGGTTCGAGCTGCTCTCCTTCATGGATGCCTTCAAAGGTTATAATCAAATCAAGATGGCTCCCGGGGACAAAGAAAAGACCGCCTTCACCACCGATAAAGGACTCTACTACTATGAGGTCATGCCTTTTGGCCTCAAGAATGCTGGAGCCACATACACTCGGATGGTGAACAAGGTCTTCAAGAACCAGATTGGCCGGAATATGGAGATCTATGTAGATGACATGTTGGTCAAGAGCAGGAGGGCGGAAGACCATGTAACTGACCTGGCTGAGGCCTTCGCCGTAATGGAGCACTTTGGGATAAAATTGAACCCGGAAAAGTGCGCATTCGGCGCCGACGCAGGCAAGTTCCTGGGCTTCATGGTAACAGCCCGCGGAATAGAAACCAACCCGGAGAAAGTCCAGGCGATCCTAGACCTAGTGCCCCCGACCTGCGTGAAGGACGTCCAGGTGTTGGCAGGAAAAGTCGCGGCGCTGAGCAAATTCATGTCCAGGTTGGCTGACAAGTGCGCTCCCCTATTCAAAATATTGAGGAACCCTAAGAACTTTGAATGGACTGAGGAATGCCAAAACGCCTTCCAGGAGCTGAAAAGGTACTTAGCCTCGCCACCTCTATTATCCCGACCTGAGGTGGGGGAGGAGCTGGTAGTATACTTGGCATGCTCGGGAACAGCGGTGGCGGCGGCGCTAGTCCGAGAAGAAGGCAAGGAGCAGAAGCCGGTCTACTACGTTAGTAAAACCTTGCAGGGAGCCGAGGTGAGATACTCCTCCTTGGAAAAACTCGCCCTCGCGCTCATCACGGCGGCTAGAAAGTTGAAACCGTACTTCGATGCTCATCCGATTAAAGTCATGACTGATGCCCCGCTCAAATCCATCATGCACAAGCCAGAGGCGTCAGGCAGGCTACTGAAATGGGCAGTTGAGTTGAGTCAATTCGACATCACCTACCAGCCCAGGACAGCCATCAAAGCCCAGGCCATTGCTGACTTTGTCGTAGAGTGCACTGGCCGAGCAGAGTACGACCCGGAGGACGTGTGGAAGGTCCATGTGGATGGGGCCTCAGGGAAGTCTGGGAGCGGAGCTGGGGTGGTCATCCTCGACCCAACCCGGCATGAGCACCAGTACTCCCTCAAGTTCGCTTTCTCGGCGTCCAACAATGAAGCAGAGTATGAAGCGGTGATTGCAGGGCTAAAAATTGCTGCTCAGCTCGGGGCACAGACAATCGACCTAAGCACCGACTCTCAATTGGTTTCTAGTCAGATATCAGGGGAGTTCGAAGCCAAGGACAGTGCTATGCTAGCCTACCTCAACAGAGTCAAGGATTTGACCTCAACGCTCAGAAGGTTTACGATACAGCAGATTCCCAGGGAAGAGAACATGAAGGCTGACGCCCTATCCAGGCTAGCCTTGGGCGAGAGCCGACCTACCCTTGTCCACGTGGAAGAAGTATCTGAACCTAGTATCCAGTTGGGGATGCGAGCGGTAGCCGAGCTCAACTTAAATCCAGATTGGACCAAACCAATCATGGACTATTTGGAAGGGGGTATGACCCCGGAGGATGAAAAAGCTGCTCGGAAACTCATGAAGCAGGCCTCAAGGTTTGTTATAATTGCCGGGCAACTCTACAAAAGAGCCTACACCTGGCCTCTTTTGAAATGCGTTGCACCCGAGGAAGGAAACTATGTACTCCGGGAGATTCATGAAGGGGTGTGTGGAAACCACTTGGGGGGTAAAGCTCTGGCTCGGAAGGCGTTAAGGTACGGCTATTTTTGGCCAACCTTAGAGCAAGATGCCAAAGAGTATGTAAAAAAGTGCGACACCTGCCAGAGGTTCGCCAACGTGCAGCGGAAGCCTGCTGTAGACCTCACAGTGATGATAAGCCCTTGGCCATTCTATCAGTGGGGTCTAGACATCATCGGCCCCTTGCCGGCCAGTCTCGGCCAAAAGAAACACGCCTTCGTGGCCGTAGACTACTTCACCAAATGGCCCGAGGGTGAAGGTGTTGCTAGAATAACAGAAAAGGCAGCTTGGGATTTCGTATGGAAAAACATCATATGCCGATTTGGGGTACCAAAGGTCATTGTCACCGACCACGGCAAGCAATTCGACAGTGCATACTTTCGAGGCAAATGTGCTGAGATTGGGATCGACCTCAGATTCTCGTCTGTTGCTCACCCTCAAAGTAATGGCCAAGTTGAAAGAACTAACCAAATCATTTTGCAGGGTCTGAAAACCAAGCTGGAGCAAGCAGGGGGCCAATGGGCATCAATTCTCCCAGAAGTGATGTGGGCTCAACGGACCAATATCAGCTCGGCGACGGGAGAATCGCCCTTCGAACTGACCTTCGGCACTCAAGCCGTGCTGCCAGTGGAGATCGGGTCTCCAACCAGTAGAACCCTCCACCATGACCCAGAAATAAACGGAGCACGAATCCGTGAAGAGCTCGACCTCGCTGAAGAGCTCCGAGCTAAAGCTCAAATCAGAATGCTGGCCAGCAAAGCTGCAATGAAAAGAGCCTTTTCCAAGCAGGTCAAGCCTAAGCCTATTAAGGTCGGCGATCTCGTACTCAGGAAGGCCATCTTTTTGCCGCGCTCCACTAGCAAGCTTTCCCCGACCTGGGAGGGACCCTACGAGGTCATGAAAGAAGTCCGACCCGGGACCTTCTACCTTCGAGACAAGAACGGAAAACTGTTAAAAAATGCATGGCATTCAGAACATTTGGAGCGGTATTTTGTCTAAAAACGGCCCCGAGCCGGAATATTCTGTCAACGGCCCCGAGCCGTAATATTTTGTAAAGGCCCCGAGCCGAAACATTACTTGTACAAATTCAATACAATGCGATTTTGTAAACTAGTGCAATTCCCGACTTGGGAACAAGTACACAAACCAGTGCAATGCCCGTCCCGGGTGCAAATGCTACAACTACAAAATTACTCGAACTCGGATTAACGCGGTGGCCACGCTTAATCACGAGCAAATGATAAGTAAACCAGCTCGGACTAAGCTCCAGCTCGGGCATAATCGATAACAATTTGATTAGTTTTGCCAGTTCGGATTAAGTTCCAACTCGGTGCATTCCGGTCTCAGGTCGGTATATTAGCTTGGGTCAAAACTCGAGCTCAATACTTGTCAACATTAGTTTGACCAATTTTATAACGGACTGACGAGTTCGAATCGGTAACCACTATGAGTTGCCCCTATTATACCAGCTCGGATTAGGATGTTAAAACATCAGTCGCGTCCAGCTCGGGTTATTACTCCTAAGTTTGTATGGTCCATTAAAATTGGTCCGACCCCACTAACTTAGAAAAATTTGCGGAGAGAAAAGTACGCGTGTACGAACTCAATTGAAACGCAAATACAGCCAAAATAAATATTCCGTTAAAAACCGTAAAATGATTACAAAGGCCCAGCTCGGACAAAAATTACAATAGCCCTATCAGGGAAACATTGCTAAATCTACTTTGGCGCGGCAGCGGAGGTGGTGGCCTCAGCTTCATCCCCAACTTGGTCCAGGCCCTTCTGGACAAACTCACAAACCTCCTTGTCCTGCTATATCAGGTCCGGGGGAAGGTCGGGGATCGCCCAGAATTCTGGCGGCGGGACCTCCAAGATCTCGATGTAGTCGTTCTTGGAGGATGGAAAGAAAGTCTTCGCTCTCTCCCGAGCCGCAACTTGACCCCGGAAGTAGAACTCCATTTCCGCGTATTTTGCCATGGCCCCGCCTTCCGTGGCCAACCAGTCCACCGCCGCGTCGCTGGTTTTGAAGGCCTCCACCGCCTTCTCCCCGTGGACACCGACCCGCTCCGCCAGCTCCTTGAACTTTGCCTCTGCCTCCCGCTTCTCTCGCTTGTAGCGATCGACGTCCTTGGCCGCGGCTTCACGTCGGCCCTTCTCTAGGTCCAGCTCCTTCCTTAAGCGCTCGACCTCCGCCGCATCAGCCCTCTGCCTCTGAGCGGCTTCCTCTCTCACTGTCTCAAGTTCGGCTCGGGAATCCACGTACCGTTGCTCGAGCTCAACGCAGTGAGTTTGGGCCTTGATTAAGAAGCTGGGGGCAGAGAGGATGTGGGACTCGGCCTGTTCAGCAGAAGATAAAGCAATTAGCCGAGCTAAGAATGCGATCCCTATGTAAAATGGATAGGGACTTACCGTAACAATGGCCGTCCTCAAGTCCAGCGAGAGTTGCTCGGCTGGGACCGTCGCCAGTTTGGGGTCGCGATCCACCTTGGACGCTTCCATGAGGTGCTGGTCGGGAGGACTGAACTCCGACTCCTTGCCCTTTCCGGAGTGCCCGGGCCGAGGCCGTTTTCTGTTCTCGGTTCGGGGGGAGGAGCGCTCCGGGATCGTTAGGCCCGACCCAGATTTCTTCGGCAATGGGGACCCCGAAGCCCCTTTTGAGGAGACCTCGGGACCGACCTCACGCCCTTGGCCGCTGTGGCGTTGCCTCTGGCCCTGTCCAGTGCCGCCCGGTCCTGACCGCACCTGGGCGTACGCGAGCTTCCTCATATCCGCCATATCTGCAAAGGTAAAGAGCAAAGGGAATCAAAAGTGAGTCGAAGACCCAGCTAAAGCGAAGTTAATAAAACGGGACGGGAGGTCGGACGCCAATCCTGCAAACTGACCCTCTTCCGAGCCGGCCCCGTCATCTCCTTCCGGGTCGGGAATCAGGTGGGGATGATCCTTTGAGAGGTCGGGCTCCCGACCAAATAACTTTGAATCCCAGATTCGCTCCCATTTCAGCACACTGTCAATGTTTATCAGCATCCCGTGCGCGGGCCTGAGCACTGCAACTTCTCCACGCTCCTCCTTTGAGAGTTTAAGATCATCATTGACGGTTTTCCTCAGGCTCGGGAGCCAGTCTAACCTACATCCAGGATTCACAGACGACTCCACCCAATAGTAATCATTATGCCAGCCCTTGTTAGATGAGTGCCACTTGGTGAATATGGAGTGGCCGACCCGAGCTGCGAAGTGGAACCACCCCGGTTGCTTCGGATTGGGCTTACATACGAAGAAATGCCTGAATCGACGCAAGGTCGGCTCCACTCCCTTCTCCAAACAGAACACGTAGAAAGCCACCATTATAGCCCAACCGTTCGGTGACATCTGACCCGGGCTGAGCTCGAAATGGTTCAGGATTCCAACGATGAAGCCAGGGAGGGGGAGTTGGATGACGTCGAAGGCCATATCATATATGGTGTAGTGGTTGGCTGGGGGGTAACACGCCGATTCTTGCCGACCTGGAACCTTCAACTTGTGATGCCGATCAACCGACCAGTTCCTCAGTCTTGCGTTCGCCATCTGCACGGTGGAATGGCACTCTCGCTTGCAGCAGGCAAACAACTGCTCGATCCTCTTCCCCCGAATTGAAGAAGCGCTAGCTGAAGCCGAGCTCCGGGGTCGAACAGCACTGACTGGAACAGCCTCGATCGGCTCGGTGGCAGCCACCCCGGCTAAGAACTCTTGCGGTATCTCGATGCCCTCCAGTCGGTTCAGCGGCTCCTCATCCTCCCCGGCATCGAATTCTCCCAGGTCGGCCATAGGGTCCTCTTCTGCCTCTTCTCGCACCAGTCTAACCCCAATAACTTGGCAGTCGTCGTCACTCTCCTCGCGGTTGGATTTCCGAGCCGGCCCCGAGGACGAGCTGGTGCTCTCTCCGCCACGGATCCTGTTCGAGGTAGATGCCGAGCTCGGCGGACTTTCATATCCGCCGTAAGACCTTACATCCATTGCCTGAGAATCTTCTGATTCCGACCTCCCCATCCTGTCTACAGCAAATACAAATGTACAGGAATGACTAAAGGGAGTCGGGACGTACCTAATGCTCCCAACTGCGGAGTGTGGCCGACTCTTCTGGTCCAAGCTGCAGAATCCCGAGAATATTCTTTCCGAGCTAGTTGTGTCCGACCACTCTTGCGTCCGACCTAAATTCCTTGAGAAATAGAAAGTGAAGTATGCAGTGAAATCTCGGAGGAGGTGGCCCTATTTATAGGCGCCCGTGAAATTCGCCTCGGGAAGGCCAAACGTCGCGTCTCGTCAGAACCGCCAGGTGACGTGGCAGCCATCCGTTGGGCATGCACTGCTGACGTGGCCATCCCTACTCTATCGGGGTCGGGCACCTGCAGCTCGGGATTAGCTTCTACCTCTAGATCTCGCCCACTCGATCTCGACTGGGGGGGGGGGATTGACGAGGGGTTCCCGAGCTGAGCTAAATTAGCCGACCTGATCAGAGATGGGCCAATCCGCGCTCCATCAGTAGCTCGCTCAGCCCAATGATCAACCCCAGATGACTGACCCGACCCCATTAACCCCGACCTCAGTTCCAGCTGTTCCGATGGGACATAAAGCACTGATGGGACATAAAGCTGCGTCGCATTAAATGTTGTCAGACCCAAACTCAGTATAAATAGAGCTCAACCCTCCTCACTTACTCTCTCTCTCGTTATTAATTGCTCTCAACTACTTTGCCAGCTCGGACATATTAATCATTCGCACGCCTGAGAGGAAAATTCGGGTCGTCACCCCGCCTTTTCCTTGCCTTCTTGTGCAGGATCTGCAGCCGACCAGGAAAGTTTAGCTCGGAGTCGGATCAAAGGAGTCCAGCTCAGCCAAAGTAGCTCCCGAATCTAACTGTGAGATTTTCAACCTCGACAAATAGTATACCCCTCTTTGTGAGTGTCCGAAATAAATCGGAAATAAATCTTTCTAAACTCGCCTCATTATTACTATTCTTAAAGAGAAAAAAGCAATGCGTCCTTCCAAAGTGAAAGATCAACGGGAAACATAACTCTGTTGTTTGGGTCTACAAAGATGCACCTCACTTTTTTGAGACAAATGGAAATTATAACACTGGAAGTGAAATTCTATTTGGCCCTGCTACTCATTTTTTCACGAGTCACACACGACCAACCAATCTGAAATGACCTATCTGTAAAGCATATATATCTTTCGATAAATGTCATTAGTGGTCACTTATCAAGTTATAACACTTTGATTGTCTATCTTTTAAAATAAATATTTTGATCTTAAATGTATTACAAATTTGACACTATTAACTTAACTTATTTATTTTGTTAGTTTGTTAAGGTTTTTTGCACACGATTGATACAAAATCTAATTACTTTCTTTTCTTTTTTAACCTAACCCACCATAAGTGTATATAAAAATTATCCAATTTAATCGTAAAAAATAAGTGTCATAAAAAATACGTGTCAATCATATACAAAAAACATTAACAAACTAATGAAATAAGCAAGTTGGGTCAACAATATTAAATTTACAATACATTTAGAATTAAAAAGTTCATTTTAAAAGATACAAAACCAAAGTATCACAACTTGTATGTGAAGATATCACACCAAGAAACTAGAAAATTGAGAAACAAGGGAGACCAGAGCATTTTTATTTTTCTAATAACAAGAAACTCACCCTTGCAATACTACATCAAAATTGTCCAAGTTACAAACTCCATAATGTAACGTTACGCCCCGAACCCCATGATGTAGCACTACGCCCAAAAACCCATGATGTAGCGCTACGCCCCGATACACACACCAAGTCAAACAAAGAGAAGACTCAAACTCATAATCTTTAATTCACGAGCCAACACCTTTTCCGTTTAGTATTACCCTTGAGGGCAAGCAATACATGGTTAAGGAAACCACTACAGGACTCGTGGATTCAAAATGCATCAACTCAAGCTTGACTAGACCATGAAACTATTGTACATCAGTCCTTGATATAAATGGCTCCAATCAGCTTTATATCAAGGATTGAAATTGTACATATACCAACCTGATACTCTTCTCTCCTTTCACATTGCATTCCAAGGAACACAGAAAATAATTAAGAACATACAAGTCCACACAAAGAAAAATAGTAACCCAGTGACAAGATTCATACTCAAATCTCACTGTCTGAAACACATACTGTCTTCTGCCTTAATAGTAAGGTAGAACATGAAAATCACTTTTATGGTACTTGGAATTATACAGTAAAAAAAAATCAAAATTGTTGAAATTAAATCGCTTAGCAATATATATCACATAATCTTCAAAGATGAGCAACTGACACTCAATAAATCAAAATCACTTGAAGGGAACTCACAGCTTGCTTCTGGTGAAGTGATGAAGCGGTTGTAGTGTAGTTCTCAACCAAACAGTGAATCATTTTACTAGTCAATAAAATGATCATCCTGGAAGAATAGCATGTACCATTCAAAATTGTTCAATTTATTACTATGTCACAATAAAGGAACAGTTTCAGACTCTGTTTTCCGCTTCGATGATGATCTATATCATTTCTCACTAGCAACAGTGTAAAGCGCTAAAACTTGATGATACGAGAAATCATGAACCTTGTGAGGGCAGTTAGCTGCTTAGCTAATATTACTAAAGGCTATTCACACTCTCCTTATTTTCTTTAAACACATCAAATTCATATCGAATCAACGATAATTTATTTAATACAATCTGTCCAGGAAACAGAAAATACCTAGTAACCTCAACGCGGGAAAATACACATTCTATTCACTCTCCTTGTTTTCATTAAACACATCAAATTCATATCTAATCAACCATAGTTTCTTTAATACAAACTCAAATAACTAGTAAGTTCAACACATTCTCACATTCTCCTTATTTTCATTCAACAATCATATCCATATTAAATCAACCCAATTTCTTCAATACAAGATGCACAAAAAACATAAAATAAGCATCAAACTCCATTTGCCTCTCACAACAAACAGGGTAATACACATTCATTAACAAATGGACACACACACACACAAGCACAAGCTTTTCAAACAACAAAGAAAGAGTAACAATTCCAGATATAAATTTGCAAAATAAGCTCAGATTCCAATTCATATATAACGCAAAATTCTTCTCCTATAGATCCAAAATTTCCATCTAGAATTACACTCATATCATAATGTATTTCTCTTAATTCTCTTTCAACAACACACCCTACGTTTCGAATAAGAATAATTTAATCAAAACCTCTCTGCCAATCTGGCACTAACAGCTCTAAGTTTGGAATAAACCTTGCCAGCAGGCGACCCCAAAATCAAACTACAAAGCGAATCCCTTGCAATCTTAATATTCGCGAAAGAACCCAGTATATGAATCTTCGTATCTGCAATCACAATCCTCGTTTTTGTCGCATTTTCGATTGCAAACTTCGTCTTCCCTCCCTTCCCAGACAACCTCCCTATCGCCCGCGACAAGTGCTCTCCTCGCAGAGTCTTGACATCCTTAATCTCGAAAGATTCAACATATAATTCGTCGAGTCTGAGTAAGGCCATGGCGTCGATAACGTCGAAGCCGAGCATGAAGGCATGGACGAAGTCGGCGCATTTTTGGAGGTTGCTGATGTCGGGGGTGTCGGGCCGGGTCTTGAGCTCGACTTTTCGGGCTTTGAGGTTCATGCGGATGTCGATTTTCATGTGTTCGTAGATGGGCGTGTAGATTTCCATCCAGACTTTCTTCAAGGGCGTGTAGCGGTGTGGTGGGACTGAGACTTTCCGGAACTGGACTTGGCCGTCGGATATTTCGTGGGCTTTTAGTGGTTTGAAGTTTGGTTTTGACGGCAGAGCTGGTGGGGCTGCGGTGGATGCGACGGCGGAGTTATCGATTTCCATAGCTGTGTGATGGTGGTGCTGATGGCGGCGAGAGAATCTGTCGCCGCAAAGAGAGAGAGGGAGAGAGAGGGTTTTTAGGTTTTTGGGGGCGAAGATGATATTTGTAAGCTGCTATTTATATGTAATGGGCAAGGTTTGATCTGTAGGCCCATACAAAGATGGACAACGGTTTGGGCTTTGGAAAAAAGACCATGGACCAATCTAGTTCATTGAGAGCTCAACTAAAATTATACATATTACCATTATTTTTTCTTTTTCTTGGACAAGTTGAGGGTGTATAAAAGGAATCATGGAATTAATCACTTTTGTCATAATTACTTTTTTATTTCTGGAAAATAACCAGAAAAAAATAGCTAGTTATTAAGTGTCAACCAGAAAGTTTCTAAACCAAGCTTAATGTGTCCTTTTGAGGTGTTAGTGTATGACACAAGAGTGAGGAATAAATCACTTATAATGTTATCGGTTTTGAATTATTAATACAATTATAATGAAATAATGTACACTAAAGACAGTTTACAATAATAAAATTATACTTATAATATCATAATATTATAAGATGTTTTTTACTCCAAGATTTGTAAGTGTTCTCTAGCCTCATTCTTAAGTCATAAATTGTTAGATAAGGAAAGTTACAACATCTAATTATTCATTTGTAACAGTATACTGAATCAAATACTAGTGGTTATTTTTTGTTATAAGTGAATTGGTGATTAATGATCATCGAGGCTAAATCCTTCTTCCCTCAAACCAACATACAAAAGCATAGGTAATCGATCTAAGAAAATATAATTACCTCAATCATATGCATTAACACACAATCAAAGATATTGAAACGGCATTTTTGTATTCAATTATTTTGTATTTCTTTGTGACTGTCAGTCTCTTTCTTTTTTCTCTTTGTATCTCTGTAAAGTAACATGTGCTACATGTTCTTTTCAAATCTTTCACTGATCAGTAAACAAAACTTGAGGGAAGGGTCACATTTGGAAATTCATAGTCTTTTGTAGTAGTCATCAATCCTATTTTAACCATGGAAAAACAATTATAAAAGTAAAAAACACCTTTACCTCCATGTTACAAATATCGGATGCAAGAGAAGTTTGTGTAATATTTTGAAAGGGATAATAGCATGAATAGTCCCTATTGTTTCTAAAAAAATCAGTTTAGTTCCCATTGTTTTAAAATATTAAAAAAGGTCCCTAATGTTTTTTAAAAGATTCAGTTTAGTTCTTATTGTTTCAAAATGTTCAAAAAGGTCCCCAATATTTTTCAAAAGATTTGGTTAGTCCCCATTGTTTCAAAAGGTTCAAAAAGATCCACAATGCTTCTCAAAAGACTCAAACTGGTTCTCACCGTCAAAATAACCATTAACTTTGACATACTCTTTTTCATAATACAGTCTAACACGTGGCATAATTTAATTGGTTTGCTACGAATATGCAAAATAACGTTGTATGAGTTATTTTCTTTCTCATGCCATGCGAAAAAAAATTACAAATTATGCATAATTTTTAAAAAATCATAACTACTTCAATTTTGTCCAAATTTTATAAAATTTGGTCTGTTAGAATCAAAATTTTAAGGAGAATTCATAATTTGTAATGCTCACATGATTTAAATTTCAAAAAAAAAATATTTCTTTTACCGAAATTGTCCTTCAAAGACTGGTCAACTATTTTATCAAAGTTAATAGTTGTTTTGACAGTGAGGACCAGTTTGAATTTTTAAAAAAATATTGGGGACCTTTTTAAACATTTTGGGAAACATTGGGGACTAAACTTAATTTTTTTGAAAACATTGAAGACCTTTTTGAATCTTTTGAAATAATGAGGACTAAACTAAATCTTTTTTAAATATTGGGGACTGATTTGAACTTTTATGAAAACAATGAGGATTGATTTAAACTTTTATGAAACAATGAGGACTAATTTGAATCCTTTTAAACAATGAGGACTATTTTTAACAAAAAATGAAACAATGAGGGCCATTGCTATCATTTTCCCTATTTTGAAACCTAGTGGAGGTCACAATAATTTCATTAGAGTGTTGCTATATATATATTTTTTTTCTCATCACTCATTTATCACTTTCTATATATATATATATATATATATACATAGTTAACATATAAAACTTAATAAACCATTTTATATTTCTTTTCTTTTTATTAATTTTCAAGAAACCTTTATGTATTTCTCTCTCTTAATAAGTTATAGGAAAAAGGGTAAATTTTTGGGTTCAATATGGGATTAAAGGTGTGCACTTCAAAACCTTTAATAAAAGTCTCAAGGCCTCAAACTTTTGAAGAGGTTCTGAACTTCATAACTTTAATAAAAGGCTCAAACCTCACACTTTTGAAAATGAAGTATTTTATACACTCATTAACTACCAAATATTGGGTTAATATCACTTCACCCTCTTTTATTAAAGGTTTTGAAGTTCAAATCTTAATTCTATATTAGACCAAGTTCAACTCTAAACTATCTTTTTTTTTAATATACCAATTAAACATACATATTAAAAATAATAAATAAGTGATATTTAATAATTCTCTTCTGATCGATAGAAGATATGTAATTCCCCCATATTCTAAATCCCACATTAAATCAGCCAATCCAAAAACAAAACTAACACTCAAGAGCTGGGTGCAATTCACCCATATTTAAAATCTTAAAAATTTGTTGTATACAAAAATTTTGAGTTCGAATCGGATAACACAGTAATAGAAAATAGAAAAGAAAAAAAAATTAAAAAAAACTAACCCAAATAACCCGCCCCAATCCAAATTTAACCCAAACCGCCCTCTCAACTCCTTCTCTCTTTGTCCGTACACAATCTCAGTCCAAAACCAGAATGGCTTTACTACTTGGCGACGACGGCCGAGGTTACGAGCTGGCTCGGAAGCTAGAGAGCCACGGCGTATGGCGGTCGTGGCTCGGCGACTCATACTACTCGGCTTTCCTACACTTCCTCTCCTCATCCACCTCATGGGAAGCCTTCATGCGAGCCGACGACAACAAGACTAGGGCTCAGCTCCACCTCCAGCTCCGGGCCCGCGCTCTCCTCTTCGACAAAGCTTCCATCTCTCTTTTCCTCCGATCCAATCAATCTTCATCTTCATCTTCAACTTCATCAATTTCTTCCATTTCCATCACTAAATTGAACCCTAATTGTACGTAGCTCAATTTTCAGTTTTAGGTTAAATTCACTTTTTTTTAATGTCTAAAATTAATTTATTGAAATGAATTAATTTTAGATTTGCAGTTGCACGGTGATGACGTGTACTTCACTTTGGATAATTCCTCGCAAGATGCGGCTCAATCTGTTCCTGCAAATTCATCATCATCGTCAAAGGTTTGGTAGCGTCAGCTTATGCATTTTGAAACTATTGTGAAAATTATTTAGTAACTTGTTCAAATTAATCAAAAATATTGAGTAATTCCTTTTTTTTTTTTTTTTTTTTTTAAAGTTTGGAATTGGATTTATGTTAACGTTGTTTCCTTTGGCAAAATATAATAAATATAATGAGAAATAGAACCTACATTGGTGTGCATAAGCGGGCATGGGACGCTCTTTATACGTAAAAATGGGTTAATGCATGTGAGATATGCTTCTTTGCAGTATAGAAGTTGAAATTAAGTCCATCTAAATGAGGTTCAGTATTTCAACACCATAGTCAGTGAATCACAAAATGGAATGTATGGAATGGGTTTACTATGAATGCGATTATGGTTATAATCGACAAGTAGAATCCATAAGAGATTTAGATTGTCATCGTAATAAGGTCGTCTAAATATAGGGGATCTTTTCATGAGTGAATGTCCGACTAGATTTTGTCATGTATCTACCTGTTTTCTTTGCATGTATGTTTGTATAAATTCTGCAGTGACTTACCCTAATATTTTATTACTTTCTGTGGCACTTTAGAATGATGCATGTGTTGAACCTTTGCTCTCCAAATCTCTCTGTTGGATTTTAACTTCATTAATGTTTATCTTCACATGCCTGAAAGGCTATTATTTTCATATTAGACTCCATCTCCCATGCCCTCTCTGGTTTCTTATTCACAAACAAACCCAGACTCACACACACACATTTATATATTTGTGGCTTGACAGACATTATTCATGTGTTTTGCTGTTCCAGTCTAAATCAGCTTTTGGGGCAAGATACGGTGAATCAGAAAGTGATCCCATGTCACTGAGGTTCAAGCTTGACGAGTTGCCTGAAACATGGTATGCTCAATTCTTTGAGAAGTATAAAGCAAGTAAATCATATCGTGTTTCTTTCGGGGATCAAGAAACAGAGAAACGAACACCTGAACAGATGTCTATTTATCTTAGAGTTCTTGAGAAGCACAAGCGAAGGAGAGTAGCTTTTAGAGAAGATCAACATATGGGGTTTGGTAATTCAGCATTAGAAAATGGGCCAAATATTCGGTCTAATTTTGGGGATGAAAGTAATGCAGCTGATGATGAACCATTTTTCCCTGAGACGATGTTTAGCATGAATTGTGTTCCTGATAGAGCTGTACTGCGGACAACTTATGTGGGTGACAATCCAAAAGTGAAGTTCAATGGGGTTCTAGATACATTACCCCAGGTCATGACCAAAAGTCCTGTTATCAGCCCTATTATGATCGAGAGGCTTGGTATTAGACCTGAATACCTTAGCATGGATCAGGGAGGGAGTCAAAGTCGTGGGATGAATGTATCAGGAGGAAGCAAGAAACTTCTCAGTGAAGAGCAAGCATCACAAATGTCACAAAAGGTGATAGCACGTTTTCTATCAAACATGAGTTTTGAGGCTTCCTCAGAAGTTCCATTGGAAGTTTTCGCTCAGTTGTTCAGTTGTCATATCCGCAAATTAGGCCGCACGTTGAAACTTCTTGCTGATAGTTATAGAAAGCAATGTTCAGCCATTGAGCTACTAAAGATGTTCTTTCACACGGCACGACACAGGTAAATGGTGAAATTTTCAGTTCAGATTTTTGTTACTATTTTGATGTTTTTCTACTAACATTTGTTTAATTTATTTTGTGGTCATTAAACTTTCAATGACACATAATTTTAGGTGGTGTTTAGATTACAAATGATAACATTTCTGAATTATGTACTTTTTTGAGCTGGTGTTTTTATCAGACATAAGCAATGACATCTAAATGGTGCTTTACGTGCCTTAGATGTGAAGATATTGCTATCAGGAACATCAATGTATATTAACCTTATAATGTATAATGTAGAAAATGTTTAATGACTTCTAGCTTCTTATTTCTTTGTTAGGGAAATGTTTCTCTTTCCTCAGGCATTTTGCATATTGACTGACTAACTTACCTCAGTGATGAAGTTGCTGTTGTGTTATCTAACTTTTTCTGGGGTTACTGTGTTTCTCTCCATTCTTGTATAAGATTTTCTTGCTTTGCAACTTAAGGATATATGAACTTACAAATTTGAAATTGCATGTTTGTCTTGTGCGGTGACCTACAAAGGTTCTTCATTTTAAACCTTTTTTCAGTCACCATTACCTCGGAATAGTTACTGTTAGGTCATTTCCTTCTATTTTCTTTATTCTTTTTGGGGGGGTGGAGGAAGAGTCGTACTGTCAGTTGCAATTTTACTGTTTTCAGTCTTAACCCATTGTATTTCTTTGCCAGTAATCTTGCAGCATTATCTGAGCTTGTGAAGGATAATACAAGGAGCAGTGTACAACAAGCTCAGCAGCAAATTCAGGGAATCCAGTCACAGTTGCAATTGCAGCAACAGGCTTCCATTCGGCAATCTCAGGTATAGATTCTTTCTTTTTCTGGCCATTTTCATTTGAACTTTTGGTGTAGACTCTTTCAATATCATGGAGTTTGTTTGAGTGTTTGCAGATTACATATTGAGACTGATAAGCATTGTAGGTTACAGCACAATCTTTAGAGATTCATTATTTAAGGAACTTGTTCAGCATTTCATTAGACTTTCAGCCGAAAATTGTGTTTCTGGCCTTCTTTTCTTGGTTGAATGATATTACAACCTGGCTGTTTGAGGCTTCTTCCATGTTATTCTCTAAGTATTAGAACAGACTATAGACCTGAAAACATCATCTGATGATTGTGCAGATTGCAAGACAGATTCATCCTCAGATGCAGCAGATGATTAATTCCCAAAATGTAGCTTTTCAACAACAACAACAATTGGAGAGAATGCGAAGACGCCAACAGGCTACACCTCGTCCTGGTATGAGTATGAATATGAACATGAACATGGGCATGAATACAAATATGAATATGAATACGGACCAGGAGCGACCAATGGTGCAAGTCAAGATTGAAAATCCATCTGATTTTCCAATTGACAACAATGCCTTCAATGCATTGAATTCCAGACAAGCCCAACTGCAACAGTTTCGTCAGCAACAACTTGCTGCAATGTCATCTCTCCACGCTCAACCTAACAATCAGTTTAGGCCAGTTGGTTCTCCACAAATTCCTCAAATGCACTCACCGTAAGGAACTTCATATTTCGTATAATTGTTTTGAGGTAGTGACAATTGATAAAGCAGTAACTTTCAAGAACTCTCAGAAAACTCTTTGTTGCAGGAATACGGGAATGGTTAGGGCTCCACCAGTTAAGGTTGAAGGCTTTCAGGAATTAATGGGTGGGGATGCTACATTAAAGCACGATTCAGAGGAAAATAAGCTAACTTCTCCGTCAAAGTAAGATCCAGGAACTATTTCATCATCGGCTGTCTTTCTAGGGTGATATAGGTACATGAATACATGTTTGCATGTTCTAGGTTGTAAAATTAATTTCTTCATTGTAGATCTAATTCAATTAAGCATATTTAGTATGCTGACTGCAAAAAGGTAATTATGTGCACCAGTATTGCTCTGCAAATCTTTGTTTGTCTATTGGACTTCACATACCCCGATATTTTTTTTCCCTGTTTTTAATGGATATTCACAAATAACAAACATGCATTGTGGGTTGTTCTGTTATATGTTGCACTAGCATTTTAAGAGTCTGTAGAACAGCTAGGGAAATTGATGACATAGTAGTCTCAATTAAGAAACAATCTGTCCAATGTTTTACTAATGATTGTGTAATATCCTATACTCTTCTGTGGCAGATCATTTCTATTTTGTTTCTCCAATCATTTACTCCTTGTTTCTGTTAGTTCCTGAAATTGCAAATTGAAACCTATGTAAAGAAGTTGAGGGTATTATAGTTGGGCTTCTTTTCCTATTCTTCTCGTAGTATTCTCTTTCCCCCCTGGGACAACTCATAGTTTTCTCATAGTAATCTGTCAATTAAATTGGAAAATCATACATGCAGATGAAGTTACATGGCCCTTGTTTCACCAAAAAGCCAAAGACTTCTTGAGCTCATACGTGGTAACATAAAAGTGTAAGGGAACCAAGCAGAGTGAAACTTTGGTATATCAAAAGTGGTATCAGAATTATTAGCTAGTATTGCGAGCTGAAAGACATTCACTGTGGTATTAGGTGATTGAGCAAAAACAAATTTGTAAACCTGCTACGACTTGAAGCATTCTCTGTAACATGATAACAGTGCAGATAAACTATGCATCTTTTCAAGTGCCTCTAATCTTTCTCTCGTGTTGCAAGCAGTCGCGCATATGTTGAGCGACAAACTAGGAATGTTTACGAAGTTGCAAACATTTTGGTAACACTAGGGATAAAGTTTAGCTTAATAATGGAAAATGAAATCTGACACGAGGATGAGAGCTTTTCTATCTTTTCTCTCGAGAAGGCTCTTTCTTTAGAAAAGCTCTTCTTCAAACCCCTCAACTCATTCAGTAGGGTTTCTCTTTGCTTCGTGGTGTTCCCGTAACACTAGCTCTCTCCCTTGCTCTTTCTCGTTTTTCTCTTTAGCTCTCCTTTTCTTTTATGTAGGGCCTTCTTCGTGGTCTTGTTCTTTTCCTTTTCCTTTTCCTATCTAGCCCGTTCCCATCTCCTCTGGATGTAGTTGGTTTTGTTGCAGATGTAGCTTCATCGAATTTATTTTGGTGGAGACTTGAGTCTCTATTGGCTTAGCTTCTATCTCTTGGTTGTACTATGGCCCTGGATAATGTGTTCTCATTGCTGGTACGCCTCCCCTTGTCATGTTGCCGACCTTTGCAACGGTTTTCTCCCCCATCCCTTCCTTTCTTGACCACCCATGTTTTGGTGTTGTTTTGGTTTTTGGCCCTTCTCCTCTTCCCAATGTGCCTGGGGACTTTACGCCCATTTGTTTTTCTATTTTTTTTTCTCTTTTATTTGAAGGGAGGTCTAAATCGATATTACATCGTATACAAAGGATGTTACTTGTGGAGAATTGATCTCAAGATGTCTCGCTCACAATGCGAGAACCATATCACTAAAGCAAATGCCTTGTTGATAGGGTGAGAATGGTAAAGGGGCAGGTTCGTGGTGATCTCCATTTCAAGTGTCATCACCTAAAAAGGTCGCTCAAACTCCCATCTTGTTCCCATATCTTTCCTGCCTATCCCTCTCCCGTGCTTTCCATCCTATCTCACCTCGTCCCTTAATGTTAACCCTGGAGTTTTCTCATTTTCTAAATCTTGTGAAATTGAGATTAATCTAAAGTACTTAATTTCAAATATACAATCCTAAAATTATAATAAAATTTCAAATATACAATGCTAAAATTATAATAAATGATGCACATAAAATAAAAAAAGTGGTCAAATGTGGATTGCAAATTGGGTTTTATGCTCCAATTAGACAGCAACAATATTCACGTAATAACCAAGTTTCAAGCACACAAAAGTTCTAACTAGAGTCATTGAATATAGAAATTATATGTGAAAATAGAAAAATTGTTGCTCGCAAATTTTAGTCACGAGTATAAAACTTGTTTCAATTGATATCATTTTCTTTTTCATTAGCTTCACAAAAAGTCATGTAAAGTAGGTAGTTAGCATCTTGGGGGTTACGTATGTAGAGTATATTTATTAAAATATGTAGAGACTAAGAGAATAAAAATAAATATACGTATATGGCTTGGTGGGTGGCTACAAAATTCGTCCTCATCACTATGTGGGACCCACGATATAAAGCCGACGCGATTGAATCATTCAAATTTTTATTCATTACTTGTAATAACATCACAGCTTTTTTTATTTTGGCCAAACATTATTGATGCAGAAATTGAAATCAAGAATTTAAAAGAAATAAATTAAAGAAAATAACTTGAGTGTTCAGCTGGCCCAGAATCCATCCCCAGGGAAAGACTACTAGGATGAATATCTTAGATTCTCCATGAACTGAATAGCATTGTCCATGTACTGCTGGTTGTGTAGCTTTGTGTCTCCAAATAGTACACTCATTTCTTTTGCTTTCTCCTTAATTCTCTTCCCACCATCTTCAACCATGACTCTTCTGACTGTTTCGGCCACCGAAACCCTAGTGTATGTTCCATCCTCCTCGTTCCTCGGAATTTCTATTCCTAACTGCTTGTCCTCAAAAACTCTAGCATTCAATCCTTGATCTACCAGAAATGGCAGCATGATAAGGGGTTGGTTGGACATGATCCCCTCTATGACTGAACTCCAACCACAGTGAGTAAGGAAGCCGCCCACAGAGTCATGATTCAGTATCTTCAACTGTGGTGCCCAACTTTTCCAAACAAGTCCTCGATTCTTGACTCTATCCTCGAACCCTTCAGGTAGCTCCATTGAATTAGACTGACTTGATCCGGATGGTTTCCTTAATGCCCAGAAAAACGGCACGCCGGATAACTCCAAGCCGAGGGCTAACTCTGTGAGTTGTTCCTGGCTCAGTGTCACTTCACTCCCTAATCCTACGTACACTACACAGCCTTTATTTTGGCTATCAAGCCATGAATTGATTGCCTTCCATGTCTCATTTTTCTCATCATCTCTATCATTGACGGCAGGTGGCATTAACCCCAATGGAATAACTGGCTTGCCGTGAAGCTCCTGGAGAAGATTTAGAAATTCACCTTCAAATTCTGGGCATTGTCTTACAATGATGGCATCCGACCCTGCAATCACATTACCTGTGCGGTATGTATCTCTAACGCCTGAAACATTTTCTTGAGTCGAGCCAATCATCCACTTGGTTTCATAGAGTCGAAAAGCCACCTTAGTGTCGAATGGTATCCACTTCGGTGGGACGGTGAAATCCTCCGGTTTAGTCCGGTAATCTGTGCCATTGATCATGACATCCGTTGGTCCACCCATACAAACCAACCACGCGTTGATTATAGAGAAGAAGGCGCGAGATATCCCAAGCTTAGCTGCTGCTGGGGGTAGCCAATGAGGGCAAAAGTCATAGATAATCCAGTCTGGAAGTGACTTCTCCATGAAACGAGTCAACTCGGGTTCCAGACCATCGAAAGCTTTCTTGAGATATGGCATGTCCTCGTTGCGAATATCTGCCGTGGCCTCTGCATTTTCTGGGAGCTCTTCCAGTCTTGGGAATGGAATCTTTACGAAAGTCATGGAGGAAGAAAAACTTGGAGGGAGCTTCGGGAGGCGATCGATGTTTCTAGGGGTGGAAATGAAGGTTACTTTGTGACCCTTTTGAGCTATGAACTTGGAGAGCTCTAAGAATGGGATCATATGACCAAAGGCTAGCCATGGAAACATTGCGAAATGTAACTTGGCATCGTTGGCCATTGAATCCAAAGCTCCTGAAGCCATAGACATGGTTATTTTGTTGGAAAATACAAACTATAAACTAGTAGTGGAATTATTTGGTTACTAGCTAGCTACTTTGAAAGTTCGATGCTTGCTCTTATATAAATACAAAAGATCAACTATTTGCTACTCACATGCTTGAAACTCACTGCATCACCAAGATACACGTTGCAGCATTCATAATCCTCAAGCAATTATATTATATGTGGTTGTTTTTGTGATTGGTCAAAGATCATTAGCTTGCATGATGTGTATACTGTATATACTGATGTATTTGCTATTTCTTACTTCACACGAATTTGAATTTTGTTACATAAAAAGAATTTAAAATTTGTCAATTCTTTGTCATTATTCATACCAATAATTTGATTTTTATACGAAATCAGTACTTACTAAACATGGGATGTTTACTTCCGGGAAAGGATACAAAACTTCTCCATATGATGTTTACGCACCAAACGAAGTCTTTTTTCATTAAGTGAGATTGGTGATATATATAAATCTACATCGTATCACTTATTTTTATTAAGAGCGGTCTACTTCGTTAGCGTAGTGTTATTTTCGATAAATAGAATTACAATGACATTATATGGTACCATGTATATTTTATTCTATGTTCTGATATAAATTATTTTTTTACATGGATTTGACGAATCTATGAGGTGGTTGGGAGGATGAGCAATCAAGGGGCTTGCGAAATCTGTTTCTCAGATTTGAGATGAAGTCCATTGAATAGAGCAGTCGATTATATTATTGGAGTAGCTGGTACCATCTCTACCAAAAATAAAATAAAAAATAAAAAATAAAAAATTGTAGCTGGTACCATATAACGACAATCAACCTTACATGCACTTCACGCTGAATCAACAGACACATACATAATTTATATCTATCGTCTATCTACATATATCTATCTGTAATGTCTGCAATGTCTTATATATTGGGATATATGATTAGAATATGATTTATACGTGAATGTTATGAGTTTAAGTAATAATTTAAATTAATTATTTTAGATTGGTAAATTTGAGATTTAAATAGGTATTTTTTTAAGCCTATAACATATCTTACTTGCGATCTTTATTTTCTGGGTTTGAGAACGATCCCATCTATCTATATATGTGGTATATGTGCATATATTTGTTTAAGTTTCTCTTTGGTGAACTACCTCAGGTTTCACTCCACGATATAATTTCCTCAATTCTAAATATTCTTTATAAAAAAAATTATCTCAGACTAACACAAAAAAATATGTCTATATACTGAAAAATTTGAAAAAAAAAGGTCTAGATACCAAAAAAAGAATATGTTATGAAAATAAAAAACAGAGGATGTAGATCTCCCATGAACCTATAATTAGGATTAAGTCTTCGGATTAAAAACCTCCCCAATCCTTTTTTGTTTTATTTAGAGAGGATGATTACTCCCGTTTAGTGGGTATCCCTTAGAGATATTAATTATTTTATTATCAGCGTAGTTGCGTTGAACCAAGTGAACAGGACTGCAGATTGTTGTGGGTAACGTAGAGTCACAGTCAGCAGTCAGCACGTGAGTCTACCATCGAAGAATCCCATTGGTTGATTAGGGCAACTACCATTCTTTTGCGCATCATTCTATCCCACGCGCGTTAGAGCATTTAATACCTCCATCCTTTTGTTTTGTTAAAGCCTTCATGATGGGAATGATATCAGTTCAAATAACCGTAAAAAATGACAAAATCATAACTAAAATTATTTAATAAATTTATAACCATAACTGTAACTAAAATCTAGCGATTTTTAAAATCGATAATCATAATCATAGCCGTTAAGAATTCAAAAAACCGCAGTTAACCGTAACTATTTAACTAAACAAATTTAGTTTAAATAAAAAAATTTGTAAGAAAAATTAGTTTAAATGTAAAAAAACTAAAAATAAAAAAATCATAACCAATGATGAAACTTGAAATGGATTACATAATAATTTTATGAGCAAAAATCAAAATAAAAAAGTTATGCAAAAAAAAAAACATTCTCAAGCGCCGAGCGAGAAACGTCTCTTATTTCGTTTCGGTAAGTAAAGCTGACAATTTTTAAAAGTATAACCATTAGTCTAATAAGTTTAGCTTATCTCTTTTAATTGAGCTTAGTTCACTTTTTTTTTTTTAATTGAGTTTAGTTCAAATTTTTATCATTTTACTTGTCAATTTTAGTTAGTCTTCTATTATTTTAAATGTGTGTGTGTATATATATACACGTTAGATTTTTTTATTTAATTAATAATCGAGTTTCAGGTTTTGATTTTTTTAACGTAAAAAACCAAACCCTATAGGTTTATTTATCGATTTTTCTTTATAAAATTCAAATCCTAATATATTTTATATTAGTTTATTTTATCAAGTTTTTATCAAATAGTTATTCGTCAATTTCAAATAAATCGGGTATTCATTATCATCCATATGAGACATTCACTTCCCTTCGAACTTGCAAGATTGCTCCCTGTTCGTTAGATCTTTACTTGGGCGACATGGATGTTTGGGCTGAAAATGGTTAGGCCATGATGACCTCTTTTGGTAGTCGAGCCCAAGATGCCTGCTACACCTGCTAATGTTGTCTTGCAGTTAACATTAGACGTGTGGTTTCGACTTTCGAGGTGCTTACATCAACAATCATTACCGCTTTCTGTTTCACAGCCAAGTTGCTTTGAGAATGGGCTTCTCTTGCTCGGGCTTAAGGCTTCTTGGGCCGTCGTTATGTACTCGGATCGTGTTGGGCCAAACCCCTTTTGGTCTTCTTAGGCTACGACTATTTTTTGAAATTACAAAGGATGAGTGCAATAGAAAGTAAATAAAGACAATATAATAGAGACAAAAATAGTGCGTTTCGAACATATTTATAGCTAAGTCGTGTTACAATCTAACACAATTATATATGAAAGTTGGTTAACCATGAACTAGATGCCCCCCCCCCCCCCCCCCCCCCCCCCCCCTTGAATTTATAAAAAATATTCCTCATTAGAATCTTACTAGGATTAGGTCCGATATGACAACAATTCTAGTGAAGTAAAAAACAATTCAATTAATATTCATGTTATACTTTTGTCAAACTGGCTCATTAAAACCATTGTTAGAAAAATCTAATAGGACAAAACCTAGATGAGAGAAAAAAGAAGACAATGCATATTTTTCATTGGGTCGATGCACGGCAATCTAGTGTACTATCTTGTTAAACTGTGTTGCATACAATGCTTTTATGGATTACTCCACTAAATTGCCGCTTGAACGAACTTGATGAACATCTATTTCACCTTTTGAATTCATGCGTGAATAGACTTGAGTAAAATATGCTTAATTCCATTACGTACCTTTAATATATTCTTCTTTTTCTTTAGCAACACATGTAGTACTATCCTCATGTTAGTTGTTGAAAGATCAATTTTTTCTTCCATATGTTGAACCAAAGATCTCAAACATTTATATATTCTCGATTTAACTCATGGAATGCAAGTTTCTTGATATGATGTGAGCAAATTTGCTTTATAGAATGCCAAGATTTAGCAATACCACCATTTGTGAAGTCATGGTAGTAGATCGAGTGCCAAGAACACTAGCCTATGGCTTGAAAAACTCATATGGTTCAAAATCAAGAACCTCTAAATATGAATAAATATTCAATTTATGATCACCCTATTTATATAGGGGCTATACAAATACTCAACTTCTATCTTAATAAATTTAATAATGAGTGCCTTGAATATAACAATAACTTAGTTTAACTATCCCACAAAGATAATAAAGTAAAATTTTAAGACCTCCAATACTTTTTTGTAAATGTAGAAGTATGATAATAATGTCTAAACATATCTTAGTTTAGCATATGGTACTAGTAACCATGTAAAAGGAATGAAAGGTATCGACTGTATTTTTGAAGGTGTGAGCTGCCAAATTCTGCTGATCACTATTTCGACTTTTAAAAGCTTTTCATTAATTAGATGCACAAAAAGGTAGACAACTTGAGTAACCTGCAAGGCGACACAAAGTAAGCTTGTTTGATAGAAGAAAGTTTTTCATATGGAAATATACATGGTTTACTAGATTTGCTCTTGGCAATAGAGTATTGTTATATATCAATCGGATAATTACCTGGATGATATAGATGATTATATAAAACATTACTCTAGAGATAAGGATAAGAAGTCATCAAATATTAAAGATTAGTCCGACATGCAGTGACGGATTTATGTAACTCTTGCTGGCTTAGAAGAGGGTTAAAAAATTTATGTGTTTAAAAAAAAAAAAAAAAAAAATCTATGTATGTGTTTTTACTCCTATTGAAAAAAAATTCTTGAATTCGCGCTACCGACATGATAGACTTTATGACCGAGCCATTTAAGCCAAGACCATCCTTTTATTATTAAAAGCGTATCAAAGCTCAAACCATGTTGGCAGTCCACATTCCGTGTTAGCCTACTAATTCAAACTGTGATGGAGTTATATATGTGATGCAATTTGAGACGGGAAAATAATACATTTAGTCTCTATTATTTTTAAAATTTTTCAATTTAGTTTTTATTGTTTAAAATTTATCAATTTAGTTTCTATTGTTTCCCTAAAAGAGGAGTTTGTCGTGTTTATTTATTGTTTTAAACATTAGTTTCCATCGAACTCACTATTTTTTCAATTTCTTATGTCCTTTTGCTCATAACTTATTTCAATTGCTTCTTCTTATTCCATCGTCCAAATAAAAATAAGATAGTATTTAACATTTCTTTTAATATGCATTACTATATACCAACTTTACATTTGCTATGACTCAAAAAAAAAAAAAAAGAACTTTACGTTGTATTATTTTGTTGTGTTGGCTTGATCGACTGCAAGAGATGCAATTTTTTTTTTAGTATTCTTATTTATTTTTTTAGATGACATGCATTTAGCTAAAGACTTCTTTCTACTTCTTCATAATATTAATAATGTTTGCGAGCAGATTTTGACAGGATCGACTCACACCCGATGCTTTTATATATACGGAAGCGCTTCGTTTTGAGAAGAAATAGATGGACGAGGGTGTTCGTATGATTCGATTCGCAGTTGTCGTGATACATCTTTGTAATGATAATAAAGTTGAACCATAAGTTGTCTTTCAATCAGTTGACAATATTATGTCTTCATAATGAAAATAGAGTACAATTACAGTTGCATTTTGATCGATATATAGTTAAGGAGGTCAATCATGAACCCTACATGTATGAGATGATTAGAAGATGACAATAATGTCTTCCTTATTATTTTTATTTTTATTATTATTTTTTTTACAATAGCGGCTTTGTTGTTTCTGATATAGTAGATTTGGCCTAAGTGGTCTGATTATGTGAAACATGGATTGTTTTTTTGGGTGCAAATAAGATAAAATTCGAGCCTTTTATAATACACTTTTATTTTTGGGTGGTTGGAGTTGAATTGAAGCAGCTATTCAGTGCTAACCAATATCCAATTATATAGGTAGGTTTTTAACTAAAGCAACCTTGGAAAATCTTTTCGAGCGTGCGCAATGCCCTAAATAATTATGAGAATAACTCAGAGAAAATTTATTGGAAAAGAAAAAATACCAAGAGGTAGATTGTCATCCAGTAGTGGGTATTACCCCATCATTCATGATGAGTGGGCCCACTTTTCATGAATGTGCCATGTCATACGACAATATCAAGTACGATAATTTTCCTTCAGTATGGATAAAACAAACATGCACGGAGCTAACAGCTCACAATGCATACAGCATAAAACTTAAAAATTTACATAAACAAAGAGCTAATAGCCCTCTTTTTATTTAAACACACTACCTTACTGCATCGAGTGATGGCAGTAGTGTATTTGCTGCTATAAACTTTTAATTTGGCAGCATTTATTCTTAACATTGAAGTACACATAACATAAGGTCATCACAAGATGTAATGCAAGCGCTTGTGATTGATTTAGCATTTGTAGTAGCAAATGCAAGCATATTTCCAACCTTTACCCCAGGCTTGTTTGTTGCATACACCATACTCGGCTCCCATAGGCTTGCAGTGGTTGGTACATTTGGAGTTTTGAAGGCAAGGCCCAGACCATTTTTGGCTTTTCTTCCCACAGTATTTAGCTTCTGCAACTCTCATCTCTGCATGAAATTGGAAAAAGTTATAAAGTCAAATATGATATTAATTTCCATGTTTTGTTTTCATTTTTTCATTTCAGAAACTACAGACCAAGCCCGTAGCTTTAACTTAGGGTTTTGTTCGATCACCTGGATTTTCATCATCTTGTAGACTATTCTAATATGGAGATAGTACCTCATAAATGGCGTAGAGAAGTACTTAAGTTGAGTTGAATAGAGATATTTAGCCAAGATGAGTTGGATGGGGCCAAAATATTTTTTTTATGATAATATATAGATTTTTTTTTTTTTTAAATATAAGGGGTTCAGTAACTTTTTAGTTATACTATATAGATATTTTTTTAAAAATTAAAATCTTTGGGGGCGGGGTTGGTAACTTTTTAATGATATTATATAGATATTTTTTTAAAATATAAAAACCTTGGGGGGATCGGGCCCCCGTAGCCCCCTTTGGTGCCGCCTCAGTAACGGAGGTGACATGACTCTCGATAAAAATGAAAGATATCTTTTGATCCATATAGCTAACCTCACTCAATGAATAATATTTGGTTTGATTTGGTCTCGATTTGTAAACTACCTCTAGTAATGAGAAAATTACTAATAGTCCCCCTTTTTTCATCATCACTAATATAGAAGAATGTAAATGGTAACCGGCTATTGCATGAGTTCATAATCGTCACAAGTTAACAATTTAGGCCAAGTAACTAAGAGTTAGATGAAATAGTCAAATAGCGATTTAATGTAACTGAAAGTTCTGAGTTTTATTCACGGTTTCAAACTTTTATTATAAAAAAAAAAAATTAAGCCAAGTAACTGACTTTTCAAAAATGAAGGGGTTAGTAGAAAATCTCCATAAAACACAAAATTAAGCAGCAAAACAATTGAGAACAAAAGCGTGTATAACGATCTACACCCCTAAATTAATTGCATATATTATAGTTGGCTCTAACTGATAGCTATCTACACAGTTCTTTTTTTTTCTGTTCGAGTTCAATGGAAGCTATATCCGTGGTTTGAACTCACAACCTCTGATATAGTTAGGCTAACTCCAGCAGCATATGTAAAAAGTTAAAATCTCTAAATGTAGATATGCTTTTAGAGACTTTTGTCTCTAACAGCATCTTTACAGATTCTCTACAATGTAGAGAATTTGTAGAGGATCTCTACAATTGGAATCAGCATCTCCAAATGTGGAGATGCTGAATCCATTCTCTAAAACTTTAAAAAAAACAATTAAAGCCTGAAAAAAAAATATAAGTCTCCAAAATGTCTGATTGATATCATTGATAATACAAGACATAAAAAAATAGAAAATAGTCATAAAAAATAAACAAATATAAATAAAAAGTTTAAAAATAAAAAATAAAAATTATTAGAATTAAAATAAAAATTATTATTAGCAATGAACAAATATTAAAAAACGGTAATAATAAAGTTTGAATTAAAATAATATATTTAATTAAAATAAGAAAAGATTTTGGAGTAAAACAAAAATAGAGAATTTGTAAAATAGAGAAGCGGCTGGAGTGAAACTAAAATAGAGAATCTTTAAATGTAGAGAAATGATTCAAAATCTCTACATATAAAAAAATAAAATAAAGAAACTGTTGGAATTGGCCTTACTAACGAGAACTATTAGCAAGATATAAAACTAGCTTCCACTCACCTGATGCTGCAACGATGAGGAAGAGTATGAAAAGAGCAAGAAGGGATGTGTTTTTAACTAAAGACTTAGCCATATCTATTCGTTGTGTAATGCTTGTGAGAAACCAATTTCACTAGCAGACTATTTATAGCATAACAAAACTTACTGTTCATAACTTAATTAAATGTTTCGTTTTGATTAGTTCAAAGATAGGGTGGATAAACAAATGAACAGTGCTTGAGTAGAATTGAAGAAGTCACAAGAAGTAGTTAAGGATGGGATAATGTAAAACAATTTTGGAGTAATGTAATTTACTTGATCCACTTTTGTCATTATTAAGAACTTTAGTCGCCAGCTTAAATAAAGTCAAAGATTTGAATTTTCTCATATCACAATAACGTTATGAAAAAGATTTAGCAGTGATAACATATCTATTTAGGGATCCAATAATAAATTACTATATGCACATTTATTTATCATAAAATAATTTAAGCATACAATCTCCATTAAATTTATCTTATAATATGGTATAAGAGGATCCAAATCCGTAAGGCAACTGTATTATTTTTATATGGATAGACGCGGACTATAAATTTAAATATTACGAGATCAAGTGCCTGGACCGCTTACTTCAAGAAGTCATTCTTTACTATTTCCTTGAAAGATTCTCCGCGAATGTGAAGAATAAACTATGAATCAATACTCACTATTAGGCACAGCAAATTGGCAATTTGAGGGTTAAATAATCATGGTAAAATTACACTACAGGTTCCCATTGTTTTCCTTTTTTTTAAATTAGTTTTTATTATTTCAAATGGTTCAAATCAGTCCTTAATATTTCTAAAAAGTGTCAATTTAGTTATTAATATTTTCAAAAAGTGTCAATTGAGTCCCAATTTTTGGAAATATTAGAATTAATTTGAACCATTTGAAATAATGGGGACTAATTTGTGTAAAAATAAAACAAAAGGTACTATATGTGCTATTTTTCCTTAAATCAAGATCTTATTGAAGAAAGAGCCATAGATGGGCATTCACCATTTTTTTAAAAAATTTACAATGAAGATTGAAGTTGTTGTTCTAACTCAAAACTTGTAATTACAATAGTTCCCTATCTGACCATTCTACACAATTTTTAGGTTTAACATGATTCACCAATTTCTATTCTTAATTAGTTATCAATTGTCGACCAAATACTATAAATTGTTACACACTTACAAGCTAAACTAAACCAAATCAAATCAATTCTTATCATTAGATAGGATCAGCTATATAAAAATGATGATACCACTCATTCTTGGAGAGAGCGGTCTTCTAAAACTTAAAATTCAATTAATGTACAAGCCTGCAGTGTTATACATTAGTCTTTCCCTTCTCCCAATTCACTATTTTTGTACTTCTTTCCTTTCCAGTTTGTTTGGATTAAAGGAAATGGGGAAAAGGGAGGTAAGGAGAGAGATTAGAAAATTATCTCTCTTGTTTGTTTTGAAAGTTTTTTAAGAAGAAAGGAACTGGAGGGGTCAAAGCAACCCCTCCTACACTCACTTTTTATTTCCCCCCAATTTGGGTAAAACGGAGGGCATGGAGACTCTAACCCCTCCATAATAGTCATTTTACATATGAAATTTATCCCGCACTTCCATTTTCTTTCTATTCCAAAAAAAAACAATCCACCATAATCCTTTATGAATCTCTCATTTCTTCAAATTATTTAATCCAAACATAATTTAATTCTCTCATCTCCTCTCCTTTATAATTATCTATTTTTCTCTCATTTATTAAACTTTCCCCCTCAATTCAAACACACTGTTCATGTCTTTTTGTTGTACTATATACGGACAAATATCTAAACATTTAAGGATCACCAAGAGTCACTAAAACATGCCTTCTGTTGATACCTACTCAATCGCGCGTCTTTGAAAATCTCAACTTGCCCAATTAAATGACAATATCAAAAGCCAACAAGGCTTCAAATTTTATCTTCCAGGACACTTATTTATGTTTCTTCCCATATGTGGCCCACTTTTCTTTCCTCTAAACTATATATTTCACCTTAGTTCAATTTGTTTGTTACTAAAGGGTCTCCATATAAAGGTTAATTTAGAAAAATGTTACATATAACCTTGTTTTCATAAGTTATTTTTCACATCTCCTGTATATATCTAGTTTGCGTACCAATTTAACAAGTTTTTTGTATTTAATTTTTATCGTATACATAAGAAGTGATAAATAAATAATAAAAATATGATAATATCTAGTAATATTTGTTAATTAATTTAATATTTGTAATAAATGGATTGATGTTAGAAGTACTTTTTCTTTTTCTCGACATGCCCTTTCCTTCCCAAGTGTTACATTCAACTCCCTATATGGCTAGGATCACTTAAAAGATGATGCAAGACGAGATAAATATATATTTTGTGAATATTGGTTGTATATAATTTGTTCATCTAATTTTCACTTTTTTGGTTGTCTTATTTTCATATTATAAAGAGACTTTAAGTTATTGTAATACAATTAATGTTGTAAGGCATTACCACAAGGTTTTTATGGGAGGAAATATGATACTATTTCATAATAATAGTCACTTAACTATGTATCGACTAGCGATTATAATAGACAGTATACAGAGTGCCCTCAACATTTCTTACTATGAAATAAAAATACCAAATGCACAGGCTCATGATACATGTATACTCGGTTGTGTGTTGGTGAAAGTATCTAAACATGACACTAGGTATTTGATCAGGTGGTATGATTCTCACTTTAAAGAAGAGAGATCTCGAGTATCTAAAAGTGCACGCATTAAATTGGATCCTATAAACACGTACAATAGACACAATTATTGGATAAAGCACGTGCATGCATCCATAGGTGCAGTTTGCTTTCTTTGGAATGGAGATGGGACAAGATGTCAGCTAGTTCCTACCATGCAAGGGAAATACAAGATTGAACTAACTTGATACTAAGGGAAATGGTTTCAACATTTTGAACGTCTCTCTCCATTGATGTGGATCTCACCAAAGCACGAGACCAAACACTCGAATTAAACAAACATATGGGATCCATTGACTTTTAAAGACTTATCCCATCCTAATTAGTTATTGCTAATATCATGTTTATGTTGAGTTAGATCTCTTTTTTTCTTTTTCCTTTTTTTTTTTTTTTATTGAAGTAGGGAACTTTTAAGTAACAAATAAAAAGATTACCAAATCCTGGGGAACTGTTGTGGTAAGTCCTGAGAATTTGAGAAGAAATAGGTTTTAATATACATGTGTAGAACTCAACTATTGATCCAAAAGATTAAATTATTGGGCCTTGAGCCTACACATATTTACTAATCTTTTCTCTTAATCGTTTCATGTGAGAGAAATCATTCTCTTTTCTTTTTAGTTCACCATGTGAAACTCATAACAAATCTTCCCATTTTCATGTGTAAACTCTCCACATTGGGCCTCAATTCCCCTTGATCCATATTCACCATAACCTAATATAAGTTTGAGAGTGTAGCCCAAGAATTATGCTTATCATGAACTTACTTCTTAATCTGAGCCCAACTGCGTAGCTCCACTGAGAGTTCATCACGATAGTGACCACCATAATTCTTCAAGTGTCCAAGCCAAGATCTTCAATTAAACCATCGGCTCTGATACCAATTTATTGTGGTGAACCCTAAAATCTGAGAAGAAATGAGCCTTAACACACATGTGTAAAACTCAACTATTGACCCAAAAGCTTAAGTTATTGGGTTTTGAGCCTACACATATTTATTAATAGTTCATTTTTCTCTTAATCTTTTCATGTGGAAGAAATTATTATTTTTACTATTTAGTTCACCATGTGAAACTCGTAACATGAACTTTCAAATAGCAAATAAAAACATTAACAAATCATTACAATGATGGCCTACCTCTATGCATGTACTTATTGATTTAAGGAAATTTCTTTGACTTAAACATGTATATAGTATCAAAATCTTGAGCTTGCAGAGCTTAGTACAAGAAAGATAAAATTAAAGAAAAAAATGGTTATATATGATTTCCCAATTAGTGGAGTACTACATAAATATATATATTCAATCGAGTAGACGAGTTGAAAAATGAATATAATATTTTTCTCCATTCTTTCATCTACCTAATTTATAAGGCTATCTCTAACAGATTGTCCATCCCTCTTTTTCCTCACATGTAGGGAAGCTGTTGGTTTCAACAGTTTCATTAAAAATTCTCTACTTTGTAGAAAATCTCTACATTTAATTTCAGCATCTCTACTGTGGAGATACTGAAACAATCCTCTAAACCAACCCCACAATCAATCTAAAATAAGTGATTGATTAAATGTAGCAAAACTATTGAAGTGAAACTGAAATAAGATTTTTTTGAAATAAGGGATTGTTTAAATATCGGGAAATTGAAATAGAGAATCTATAGATAGAGAGAAATATATAGTCTAAATTCTCTACAAGTAAGAAAAAAAAAATTATTAGAGTTGGCCTAAGTTCTTTTCATCAAATTCAGGGTCTCACATTTCCCCAAAGAAGAAAAAGCCAAAAAAAGAAATAAAATATGAGTTTGAGTATTATTACTACCAAAACAAACATTATACTAATTAAAGTAACAATGTAAAAGGGGTGAAAAACATCGAATGTTTTGTCGAAGGTGGGAAAAGGCTGAAAAGACAATCAGTTGAATCATTAGGCTGATTAAAAAGTGAACCATACTTGCTCATAGAGCCCACTTCACATTCATCAGTAGAGGTGGCATTGGGGTTGGGTTGACACATGCCCAACTTAGTTCAGCACACGAAAATTTTGGCCCAATCTAGTTCTGTTGGAAGTAGGCTCGACTTGGCACACCCCATTACATATAGGTGGGTGGAGTTACATCATATAATTTTTGACTCAGCCCATTTGAGCTTAGGCCTATCTTGACACAGAACCAGCCCAGCCCCCAGCTCAGCTCGGAGCCCAACCTAGCTCAAGCCCAACTCGAGCCCAGATAAGGCCCAACACAAATTAAGCACAATTGAAGCTTACTTATTAAAAAAAATTGAAATATCATGCTTTATGCATGCAATGTAAGTCGTAGTAACTAATAAGTAGTAGTCATTTTTTTTTTCTAACAAACTAATAATAACAAGTAGCAAATTTATTTTTTAACTTGATATTAAATGACTTGTTATCAAATCTTTTTTATGATATCTCAAGTTTGCAACTTGCAACTTTAATTAAAAAAAGTAAAAAAATAACAAAGATATAAAGTCAAATTCAATTCTTAACAGCTAACTATTATAAAAAGTGCAGACTTAAAGTCTTAATTTTAAAGTTTAAAGTTAAAAGAAAAAAAAAGCCTTTAATGTTTTATTTTTACGTTTATATCACTAATATATATGTGTCTCATCAACTTGTAATTTGTTATGTAGTATTATATTATTTATGTTAATTGTTAATATTATCAATCAACTCGTGTGTTGTCTCGTTATTCGTTAAATTAACTTTTCTTTAAAAAAAAATTAATTTAAACTTAATTTTTTTAATTATTGATCCAACTATCCAAGTAACATATATAATATATTGGTGTTTGTATATGTATATGTGTTTGTATATTAGTATATATATATATATATATATATATATATGATACACTAATCACAAAAAAATGGGTTAGCTCAACCCAACTTAGCTCAACTTGTGACTCATGGTAGCGGGCTTGTGTGCCGAGGTGGGTCCTATATTCTAATAAATGAGTCTAGCCCAGTCCAACCCAACCCACTAAACATTTGTGACGAACCGGGTTCAATTTTCTCAACCCATTATTCGTTCGAACCGTACTAAACTGAACCATATGCCAGCTCTACTCATTAGTAATCGTTTTTTAGCAATTTCCCATTGGAAGTCTGAGCTGCCAAATTATGCCCACTATTAGATTCCACTTTTAAAAGCTTTTCATTAATTAGATGCATAAAAGTTAGACAACCTGAGTAACCTGCAAGGTAATAAAGTAGACTGTTTGGTTGACAAATTAGTTACAAGGTATATTCAAGGACAGTCGTTAAGATTAGCTTTTGGCAATAGAGCATCCTTATATATCAATCGAATAATCACTCGAATAATATAAAACATTGCTCTTGGAGTGAGGATTAGAAGTCGTCAAATATTAATACAACATGATAAAATTTATGACCTAGCCATTAAAGCCCACGCCATCCTATTATTATTAAAAGCGTACAGTCAAAGCTCAAAGCCTCGAAGTATATATTCGGATCCAGAAAATTCTTCAGTGGCCGGGTTGTAATGAATAATTTGCAAGTCAAAATTATAAGGATAATTTTTAATAAATAATATATAGTAATTAAATAATGTATCATAAAAATTTCAAAAATAATTATATATAGATATCGTAATTCTCTTCAAAAATTATTTTTTCAATTGGGGCCACTTTATTTTTTGACCCAAAATTACAAGTGCATATAAAAAAATTCACGGGATAAGTGGAGACTGTAGTCTATGGTGGGCCATGGAGCAGCCGCTTCTGGATTCCGTGTTAGCCTACTAGCCCTTATATATGTGTGTGTGATGGAATTATATTTGATGCAATTTGAGATGAACATCACATCCATCTGTACTAGTTTAAAAGTACTGTGTGCAACAGAATTAGGGTACCTTAGGATCCTTTTGTTCTCGTGGCATAGAAGAAAGTTTAGACGAAGGTGGATACATGAGAAGAGTACATTCGAGTGACGAAGATGGCCGACGATTCGTTGCCGATCCTGGAATTGACAGGAAAGCCTCATCCTACATAATTAATTTCCATGAAATGCAGGCTTCGGCTCTTTGACAATGCTTTCGAACATTGGTCATCAAATACCTATCTCATCTAAAAGTATAAACTGTTATAAATGATTTATTGTATTTATTTATTGTTTTTGAGTTGACTTTCATTGAACTCGCTATTATTTGCCATTTTTTTTTGTCTTTTTTGTCTTAATTTGTTTCAATTGCTTCTTCCTAGCCATTGAATATAATGTCCTGATGTACATTTCCTTTTATCGTTCTCTGGATCCTTTGATGTTCACCTTGTACATTTGATTTGTTATCAATGATATCTCTTGCTTACCGAGAAAAAAAATTATATTTTTTCTCAATAACTGGAATAATACATTAGTGATTTTGGTTGACTGTGAGTGAGATGCATGCATCCTAAACCAATTGGGAAGATGATGTACATACTTCTTGAAGTAGAATCGTATGTTAGATAATCACCTTTAGGAAAGTAGTGCAGAAAAGTTCCCATTATACTTAATTTAGAACAATGATAATATCTATGGGCTTGTTTTCTAGGGACTTTGCTCCTCTATATACAATTCTATTCCCTACAATTTTATACAATACTCTTTCCGATTAATGCTACCATATGTGTGAGAATCTTTGGAAAATGGAAATGGAAATATTTTATTGTGGGAATCTTAAAAGTTTGTGAATGGAAATATTTAATATTGTGTAAGTGTGGTGCAAAATTTCCAACAATATGTCACCAAATCTCACCTATGGGCAACATTAATCTTGCTAAAATAACTTTTCAACCATGGTTAGAAAGTATTAAATACTAAATCTAAACTACAATATTTAATTAGCAAACAAAGATGGAAGTATATGATTTTAAAAAACAAACCAAAAAAAAAAAACACATTCCTGTTCCAAAACAACAATTCCAAAAAATCGAAAGAAAAAAACAGAAAATTTTTTATGAATCACAAATAAAGCTTCTTGTGAAAAAATATATAATTGATATTAAGAGAGATTACAACTGAACATAAACTAAAATCTAAAACTAAAATAATCAAATCACCAAAGAATCAAAGCAGCTCTAAAATCTAAAATTACATTAACATTCAGTTAAACAATTTAGCACAAAAGCCATGTATGGTGGCAATGGCGAAAGTCTCATTGATGCAAAAATAAGGTTTTTAATACTACAAATAGTCCCTCTTCTTTACAAAATAACATTTTGGTCAGTGATGTTTTCTATACCATTTAGTCTTTCAATCTTTAGATAAGAAACTTCTTTAATCCAACAAAGTTTTGTTTTAAAAAATAAGATAATATACAAGTATTTTGTATTGAAATTTACACAAATATCTTAATGTATATCCTATAATCTTTCTTTAATTGAATATTCTCTAGCCCATATGCTGATAATTAATTAAGTTTTTCTCCAAAATTTATTGTTCAATTATAATAGATGAAACTTTTGAACCTTCCAACTTGTTCTTGCGTTTTTTTTTCTTTTGAACCTTCCAAGCATAGTAAACTTGTTCTCGAGTTTTTTTCTTTTATTTTTTGGATTCGTTGTTCTTGGGGCATGAATATATATGTTAATTTCGTTTTTTTATATTTTATTTTTACAGTCATATGCTTCTATATTTGTTTGCAAACTATATATGTCAGTTTAGATTTAGTATTTAATACTTTCTAACTATGATTAAAAAATTAAATTAGTTTAGCAAAAGTAATGTGGTCCATAGATTAGATTTGGTGACATATGACATTAATCGTAAAGAGCATTGTATGGAACTGTAGCAAATGAAATTGTAGAGGAGCCAAGTCCATTTTCGGCAACTTTTCTTGTCCCAAGCTTATTGTATATATCTTTGAAAGTTATCTTTTGTTGTTTACTACAACATATGGAATATGTTTTCATCTCAAATAAATTGAAAAAACTAAATTGGTGCATGTATTAGGAAATACTATTACATTACTGGTTTTGTAGCTCTAGGCTGGATTCAAAGATTGCTATCTATATGGGATTCTTGTTAGCAAAAATAAAATAAAAACAAATAAAAATGTTACAAAACTATTAAAATGGTTGCGAAAATGGTCTTTTGATCCTCCTATGTGCATTTTCATTGTTCAATGATACATATTGCTCTCTGAACTAGCCAAGAAAAAGGTTGCGAAAATGCTAAAAATAATCACAAATGACTTTGACCATTGTATATTATATTATCTCATTGTAAATTTTCTATTGCAATAATTTTTTGTGAATACTAAGTTGCTTTAAAAAACCTTTGCAATTAAACTATAAATTTAAATCTGTTGTGAAAAAATAATCTCATGAGAATTATTAACAAAAATTGAAAAAAAAAATTCTAAATGTTGCAATTAAATAAAACCGTCGCAAAAGTTATAATTTATAACATCATACAACGGTTTTTAACCTTTGTCATAAGACACCTATTCCTATGGTTTTTCATTATCCAATTAGAGTGTTACCAAAAAATTAAAAATGTTGTAGTGTAATTCAGTGCGACATGAAACAAAGAAAGCCTATGCACCGTAGCCCGTGACTGGTGCCGTATATGGTGTGGATCTCAGACTCTTTTTTTTGGAAGTAGGAATTTTCAACTTAAAAATAAAAATATTAGAAAACTATTACAGGGAGGTCAACCTCTCTGTACAACTCATTGCTTGTATTAAATGACCATTTTATCTAAACAGTTAAACAAGGGTTTATTATATTTATTCAAAGTTTTCAACATACCCTCTCATTTGCAGTGATTTGACTTGGAACCTTACATGTGAACAACTTTTTTATTTTTAAATGGGTAATAGACTTAAACCCAAAATCATGGGTAACCTAATTCTAATACCATATCAAATAACCACATTATCTGAAAGTTTAAACTTTTAAATAAAAGTTTATAATATTTATTTACTATCCTCAACACGCTCTCTCATGTGCAAGGGATATTCATTTTGAGCCTTGCATGTAGATAGATTGTTTGTTTTAATTTATTTATTTTTATATTTTTGCATAGGTGATGGCGAAAGTTGAACTTTTGACCTTTGATAATTGCCTGAATGATATAGATGATTATATAAAACATTACTCTAAAGATAAGGATAAGAAGTCATCAAATATTAAAGATTAGTCCGACATGCAGTGGCGGATTTATGTAACTCTCGCTGGCTTAGAAGAGGGTTAAAAAATTTGTGTTTTTTTTTTAAAAATAAAATAAATATCTAAGTATGTGTTTTTACTTCTATTGAAAAAAAATTACTGAATTCGCGCTACCGACATGATAGACTTTATGACCGAGCCATTTAAGCCAAGACCATCCTTTTATTATTAAAAGCGTATCAAAGCTCAAACCATGTTGGCAGTCCACATTCCGTGTTAGCCTACTAATTCAAACTGTGATGGAGTTATATGTGATGCAATTTGAGACGGGAAAATAATACATTTAGTCTCTATTATTTTTAAAATTTTTCAATTTAGTTTTTATTGTTTAAAATTTATCAATTTAGTTTCTATTTTTTCCCTAAAAGAGGAGTTTGTCGTGTTTATTTATTGTTTTCAACATTAGTTTCCATCGTACACACTATTTTTTTAATTTCTTATGTCCTTTTGCTCATAACTTATTTCAATTGCTTCTTCCTATTCCATCGTCCAAATAAATATAAGATAGTATTTAACATTTCTTTTAATGAGCATTACTATATATATACCAATTTTACATTTGCTCTGACTCAAAAAATAAAATAAAAAAAGAACTTTACTTTTGTATTATTTTGTTGTGTTGGCTTGATCGACTGCAAGAGATAACATGCAATTTTTTTTTTAGTATTCTTATTTATTTTTTTAGATGACATGCATTTAGCTAAAGACTTCTTTCTACTTCTTAATAATATTAATATTGTTTGCGAGCAGATTTTGACAATTCCAGTATAAGGAAGTCAGGATCGACTCGCACCCGATGCTTTTATATGTACGGAAGCACTTCGTTTTGAGAAGAAATAGATGGACGAGGGTGTTCGTATGATTCAATTCGAAGTTGATGTGATACATCTTTGTAATGAAAATAAAGTTGAACCATAAGTTGTCTTTCAATCAGTTGACAATATTATATGTATTCATAATGAAAATAAAGTACAATTATAGTTGCATTTTGATCGATACATAGTTAAGGAGGTCAATCATAAACGCTACAGATATGGGATGATTAGAAGATGACAATAATGTCTTCCTTTTTATTTTTATTTTTATTTTTATTATTATTATTTTTTACAATAGCGGCTTTGCTGTTTCTGATATAGTAGATTTGGCCTAAGTGGTCTGATTATGTGAAACATGGATTTTTTTTTTGGGTGCAAATGAGATAAAATTCGAGCCTTTTATAATACACATTTATTTTTGGGTGGTTGGAGTTGAATTGAAGCAGCTATTCATTGCTTAATTCTTTGCCTTCTATAATACACTTTTATTTATTTATTTTGGAATAACCAATATCCAATTATATAGCTAGGTTTTTAACCAAAGCAACCTTGGAAAATCTTTTTGAGCGTGCGCAATGCCCTAAATAATTATGAGAATAACTCGAGAAAATTTATTGGAAAAGAAAAAATACCAAGAGGTAGATTGTCACCCAATAGTGGGTATTACCCCCATCATTCATGATGAGTGGGCCCACTTTTCATTAATGTACCACGTCATACGACAATATCAAGTACGATAATTTTCCTTAACTATGGATAAAACAAACATGCACGGAGCTGGCAGCTCACAATGCATACAGCATAAAACATAAAATTTTACAAAACAAAAGAGCTAATAGCCCTCTTTTTATTTAAACACACTACATTACTGCATCGAGTGATGGAAGTACTGTATTTGCTGCTATAAACTTTTAATTTGGCAGCATTTATTCTTAACATTGAAGTACACATAACATAAGGTCATCACAAGATGTAATGCAAGCACTTGTGATTGATTTAGCATTTGTAGTAGCAAATGCAAGCATATTTCCAACCTTTACCCCAGGCTTGTTTGTTGCATACACCATACTCGGCTCCCATAGGCTTGCAGTGGTTGGTACATTTGGAGTTTTGAAGGCAAGGCCCAGACCATTTTTGGCTTTGCTTCCCACAGTATTTAGCTTCTGCAACTCTCATCTCTGCATGAAATTGGAAATTGTTATAAAGTCAAATATGATATTAATTTCCATGTTTTGTTTTCATTTTTTCATTTCAGAAACTACAGCCAAGCCCGTAGCTTTAACTTAGGGTTTTGTTCGATCACCTGGATTTTCATCATTTTGTACACTATTCTAATATGGAGATAGTATCTCGTAAATGGCGTAGAGAAGTACCTAAATTGAGTTGAATGGAGACATTTAGCCAATGGGGGCCAAAATATTTTTTTTATAATAATATATAATTTTTTTTTTTTGAATAGGGGGTTCGGTAACTTTTTAATTATTTTATGTAGATATTTTTTTTAAAATTAAAATCTTTGGGGGCGGGGTTGGTAACTTTTTAACGATATTATATAGATATTTTTTTAAAATATAAAAACTTGGGGGGATGGGGCCCCCACAGCCCGCTTTGGTGCCGCCCCATTAATGGAGGTGACGTGACTCTCGCTAAAAATAAAAGATATCTTTTGATCCATATAGCCAACCTCACCCAATGAAAAATATTTGGTTTGATTTGGTCTCGATTTGTAAACTACCTCTAGTAATGAGAAAATTACTAATAATCCCCCTTTTCTCATCATCACTAATATAGAAGAATGTAAATGGTAATCCGCTATTGCATGAGTTCATAATCGTCACAAGTTAACAATTTAGGCCAAGTAACCAAGAGTTGGATGAAATAGTCAAATAGCGATTTAATGTAACTGATGGTTCTGAGTTTTATTCACGGTTTTGAACTTTTATTATTAAAAAAAAAAAAAATTAAGCCAAGTAACTGACTTTTCAAAAATTAAGGGGTTAGTAGAAAATCTCCATAAAACACAAAATTAAGCAGCAAAATAATTGAGAACAAAAGCGTGTATAACGATCTACACCCCTAAATTAATTGCATTATAGTTGGCTCTAACTGATAGCTATCTACACAGTTCTTTTTTTTTCTTTTTTTTTTTCTTTTTTTTCTGTTCGAGTTCAATGGAAGTTATAGTCGTGGTTTGAACTCACAACCTCTGACATAGTTAGTAATAAGAACTATTAAAACTACATGCTAACATGCAAGATATAAAACTAGCTTCCACTCACCTGATGCTGCAACAATGAGGAAGAGTATGAAAAGAGCAAGAAGGGATGTGTTTTTAACTAGAGACTTAGCCATATCTATTCGTTGTGTAATACTTGTGAGAAACCAATTTCACTAGCAGACTATTTATAGCATAACAAAACTTACTGTTCATAACTTAATTAAATGTTTCGTTTGATTAGTTCAAAGATAGGGTGGATAAACAAATGAACAGTGCTTAAGTAGAATTGAAGAAGTCACAAGAAGTTGTTAAGGATGGGATAATGTAAAACAATTTTGGAGTAATGTAATTTACTTGATCCAATTTTGTCATTATTAAGAACTTTACTCGCCAGCTTAAATAAAGTAAAAGATTTGAATTTTCTCATATCACAATAACGTTATGAAAAAGATTTTAACGGTGATGACATATTTATTTAGGGATCCAATAATGAATTACTATATGCACATTTATTTATCATAAAATAATTTAAACATACAATCTCTATTGAATTTATCTTATAATATGGTATAAGAGGATCCAAATCCGTAAAGCAACTGTATTATTTTTATATGGTTAGACGCGGACTATAAATTTAAATATTACGAGATCAAGTGCCTGGACCGCTTACTTCAAGAAGTCATTCTTTACTATTTCCTTGAAAGATTCTCCACGAATGTGAAGTATAACTATGAATCAATACTCACTATTAGGCACAGCAAATTGGCAATTTGAGGGTTAAATAATCATGGTAAAATTACACTACAGGTTCCCATTGTTTCATATTTTTTAAAATTAGTTTTCATTATTTCAAATGGTTTAAATCAATCCCTAATATTTTTAAAAAGTGTCAATTTAGTTATCAATATTTTCAAAAGTGTCAATTGAGTCCCCAATTTTTGGAAATATTAGGATTAATTTGAACCATTTGAAATAATGGAAACTAATTTGAGTAAAAATAAAACAAAAGGTACTATATGTGCTATTTTCCCTTAAATCAAGATCGTATTGAAGAAAGAGCCATAGATGGGCATTCACTATTTTTAAAAAAAAATTTACAATGAAGATTGAAGTTGTTGTGTTAACTTAAAACCTGTAATTACAATAGTTTATTATCTGACCATTCTACATAATTTTTATGTTTAACATGATTCACCAATTTCTATTCTTAATTAGTTATCAATTGTCGACCAAATACTATAAATTGTTACACACTTACAAGCTAAATTAAACCAAATCAAATCAATTCTTATCACTAGATAGGATCAGCTATATATAGTTGACGATACCACTCATTCTTGGAAAAGGAAGGTAAGGAGAGAAATTAGAAAATTATCTCCCTTATTTGTTTTGAAAGTTTTTTAAGGGGAAAGGAACTGGAGGGGACAAAGCAACCCCTCTTACACTCACTTTTTATTTCCCCCCAATTTCGGTAAAGCGGAGGGCATGGAGACTCTAAGACCTCTATAATAGTCATTTTACACATAAAATTTATCCAGCACTTCCATTTTCTTTCTATTCCAAAAAAAAAATAAAATAACCATAATCCTTTATGAATCTCTCATTTCTTCAAATTATTCAATCCAAACATAATTTATTTCTCTCACCTCCTCTCCTTTATAATTATCTATTTTTTTCTCATTTATTAAACTTTCCCCCTCAATTCAAACACACTGTTCATGTCTTTTTGTTGTACTTGTTAATTGTACCATATACGGACAAATATCTAAACATTTGAGGATCCCCAAGAGTCACTAAAACATGCCTTCTGTTGATACCTACTCAATCGTCTTTGAAAATCTCAACTTTCCCAATTAAATGACAATATCAAAAGCCAACACGGCTTCAAATTTTATCTTCCAGGACACTTATTTATGTTTCTTCCCATGTGTGGCCCCCTTTTCTTTCCTCTAAACTATATATTTCACCTTAGTTCAATTTGTTTGTTACTAAAGGGTCTTCATATAAAGGTTAATTTAGAAAAATGTTACATATAACCTTGTTTTCATAAGTTATTTTTCACATCTCCTATATATGTCTGGTTCGTGTACCAATTTAACAACTTTTTTGTATTTATTTTTCATCGTATACATAAGAGGTGATAAATAAATAATGAAAATATGATAATATCTAGTAATATTCATTAATTAATTTAATATTTGTAATAAATGGATTGATGTTAGAAGCACTTTTTTTTTTTCTCGACATGCCCTTTCCTTCCCAAGTGTTGCATTCAACTCCCTATATGCCTAGGATCACTTAAAAGATGATGCAAGACGAGATAAGTATATATTTTGTGAATATTGGTTGTATATAATTTGTTCATCTAATTTTCACTTTTTTGGTTGTCTTATTTTCATATTATAAAGAGACTTTAAGTTATTGTAATGCAATTAATGTTGTAAGGCATTACCACAAGGTTTTCATGGGAGGAAATATGATACTATTTCATAATATTAGTCACTTAACTATATATCGACTAGCAATTATAATAGACAGTATAAAGAGTGCCATCAACATTCCTTACTATGAAATAAAAATACCAAATGCACCGGCTTATGATACATGTATACTCGGTTGTTTGTTGGTGAAAGTATCTAAACATGACACTAGGTATTTGATCTAGTGGTATGATTCTCACTTTAAGGATGAGAGGTCTCGAGTATCTAAAAGTGCACGCATTAAATTGGATCCTATAAACACGTACAATAGACACAATTATTGGATAAAGCACGTGCATGCATCCATAGGTGCAGTTTGCTTTCTTTGGAATGGAGATGGGACAAGATGTCAGCTAGTTCCTACCATGCAAGGGAAAGACGAGATTGAACTAACTTGATACTAGGGGAAATGGTTTCAATATTTTGAACGTCTCTCTCCATTGATGTGGACCTCACCAAAGCACGAGACCAAACTCTCAAATTAAACAAACATATGGGATCCATTGACTTTTTAAGACTTATCCCATCCTAATTAGTTATTGCTAATATCATGTTTATACTGAGTTAGATCTTTTTTTTTTGTTTTGATTTTATTTATTTATTTATTGAAGTGGGGAACTTTCAAATAACAAATAAAAACATTACCAAATCCTGGGAACTGTTGTGGTGAGCCCTGAGAGTCTAAGAAGACATATGCCTTAATATATATGTGTATAACTCAACTTTTGACCCAAAAGATTAAATTATTAGGTTTTGAGCCTACACATATTTATTAATCTTTTCTCTTAATTTTTTTATGTGAGATAAATTCTTCTCTTTTCTATTTTGTTCACTATGTGAAACTTCTAACAAATCTTCTCATTTTCACATGTGATCAACTCTCCACGTTGGGCCTCAACTCCCCTTGATCCATATTTACCGTAACCTAATACAACTTTGAGAGTATAAACCAAGAATTATGCTTGTTGGGAACTTACTTCATAATCTGAGCCCGACTGCGTAGCTCCACCGAGAATTCATCACGATAGTGAGCACCATAATTCTTCAAGAGTCCAGGCCAAGATCTTCAATTAAACCAACGGCTCTAATACCAATTTATTATGGTGAACCCTAAAAATCTGAGAAGAAATGAGCCTTAACACATATGTGTAGAATTCAACTATTGACCCAAAAGTTTAAGTTATTGGGTCTTGAACGTACACATATTTATTAATAACTCAATTTTCTCCTAATCTTTTCATGTAAGAGAAATTATTATTTTTACTATTTAGTTCACCATGTGAACCTCGTAACATGAACTTTCAAATAGCAAATAAAAACATTAACAAATCATTACAATGATGGCCTACCTCTATGCATGTACTTATTGATTTAAGGATATTTCTTTGACTTAAACATGTATATAAGTATCAAAATCTTGAGCTGGCAGAGCTTAGTACAAGAAAGATAAAATTAAAGAAAAAAATGGTTATATATGATTTCCCAATCAGTGGAGTACTACCTAAATATATATCTTCAATTGAGTAGACGAGTTGAAAAATGAATATAATATTTTTCTCCATTCTTTAATCTACCTAATTTATAAGGCTATCTCTAACAGGTTATCCATCCCTCTTTTTCCCTACATGTATAGAAGACCTTTCCAATAGCTTCATTAAAAATTCTCTACTTTGTAGAAAATCTCTACATTTAATTTCAGCATCTCTACTGTGGAGATACTGAAACAATCTTCTAAACCAACCCCACAATCAATATGAAATAAGTGATTGATTAAATGTAGCAAAACTATTGAAGTGAAACTGAAATAAGATTTTCTTGAAATAAGGGATTGATTAAATATAGGGAAATTGAAATAGAGAATCCATAGATAGAGAGAAATAGTGTAAATTCTCTACATGTGAGAAAAAAATAAAAAATTATTAGAGTTGACCTAAGTTCTTTTCATCAAATTTAGTGTCTCACATTTCCCCAAAGAAGAAAAAGAGAAAAAAATAAATAAAATATGAGTTTCAGTATTATTACTACCAAAACAAACATTATACTAATTAAAGTAACAATGTAAAAGGGGCGAAAAACATCGAATGTTTTGTCGAAGGTGGGAAAAGGCTGAAAAGACAATCAGTTGAATCATCAGGCTGAGTAAAAAGTGAACCATACTTGCTCATAGAGCCCACTTCACATTCATCAGTAAAGGTGGCATTTCGGTTGGGTTGACACAGGCCCAACTTAGTCTAGCACATGAAAATTTAGGTACAGTCTAGTTCGATTGGAAGTGGGCTCGACTTGGCCTAACCTATCACATATAGGTAGGTGGAGTTGGGTCATATAATTTTTGACTCAGCCCATCACATATAGGTGGGTGGAGTTAATTTATTTTTTAACTTGATATTAAATGACTTTTTATCAAATCTTTTCTATGATATCTCAAGTTTGCAACTTGCAACTTTAATTTAAAAAAGTAAAAAATAACAAAGATATAAAGTCAAATTCAATTCTTAATAACTAACAATTATTAAAAGTGTAGACTTAAAGTCTTAAATTTAAAGTTTAAAGTTAAAAGAAAAAAAAAAGCCTTTAATGTTTTATTTTTATGTTTATATCACTAATGTACTCGTATCTCATTAACTTGTAATTTGTTATGTAGTATTTTATTAGTTATGTTAATTGTTAATATTATCAATCAACTTGTGTGTTGTCTCGTAATTAGTTAAATTAACTTTTCTTTAAAAAAATTAATTTAAAATTAATTTTTTTAATTATTGATCCAACTATCCAAGTAACATATATAATATATTGGTGTTTGTATATGTCTATGTGTTTGTATATTAGTATATATATATATATTATTATATGATACACTAATCACAAAAAAATGGATTATCTCAACCCAACCCAGCTTAACTCGCGACTCGTGGTGGCGGGCTAGTGGGTCGAGCTGAGTCCTATATTATAAGAAATGAGTCCAGCCCAGTCCAGCCCAACCCAATAAACATTTGTGCCGAACCAGATTCAATTTTCCCAATCAACAATTCGGTCGAACCATACTGAACTGGACCATACGCCAGCTCTACTGATTAGTAATCGTTTTTTAGCAATTTCCCGTTGGAGGTCTGAGCTGCCAAATTATGCCCACTATTAGATTCCAACTTTTAAAAGCTTTTCATTAATTAGATGCACAAAAGCTAGACAACCTGAGTAACCTGCAAGGTAATAAAGTATGTTGTTTGGTTGACAAATTATTCGTTGGCGGTACCCGCCAATGCCTTCGACGAAAGTTCATATGGAAATATACAAGGTATATTCAAGAAGAACAGTCGTTAAGATTAGCTTTTGGCAATAGAGCATCCTTATATATCAATTGAATAATCACTCGAATAATATAAAACATTGCTCTTGGAGTGTGGATTAGAAGTCATCAAATATTAGTACGACATGATAAAATTTATGATCAAGCCATTCAAGCCCACGCCATCCTATTATTATTAAAAGCGTACAGTCAAAGCTCAAAGCCTCAAAGTATATATTCGGATCCAGAAATGTCTTCAGTGGCTGGGCTGTAACGAATAATTTGCAAGTCAAAATTATAAGGATAATTTTTAATAAATAATATATAGTAATTAAATAATGTATCATAAAAATTTCAAAAATAATTATATATAGATATCATAATTCTCTTCAAAAATTATTTTTTCAATTGGGGCCACTTTATTTTTTGACCCAAAATTACAAGTGCATATAAAAAAATTCACGGGATAAGTGGAGACTGTAGTCTATGGTGGGCCATGGAGCAGCCGCTTCTGGATTCCGTGTTAGCCTACTAGCCCTTATATATGTGTGTGTGATGGAATTATATTTGATGCAATTTGAGATGAACATCACATCCATCTGTACTAGTTCAAAAGTACTCTGTGCAACAGAATTAGGGTACCTTAGGATCCTTTTGTTCTCGTGGCATAGAAGAAAGTTCAGACAAAGGTAGATACATAAGAAGAGTACATTTGAGTGACGAAGATGGCCGACGATTCGTTGCCGATCCTGGAATTGACAGGAAAGCCTCATCCTACATAATTAATTTCCATGAAATGCAGGCTTCGGCTCTTTGACAATGCTTTCTAACATTGGTCATCAAATACCTATCTCATCTAAAAGTATAAACTCTTATAAATGATTTATTGTATTTATTTATTATTTTTGAGTTGACTTTCATTGAACTCACTATTATTTGCCATTGCTTTTGTATTTTTTCTCTTAATTTGTTTCAATTGCTTCTTCCTAGCCATTGAATATAATGTCCTGATGTAAATTTCCTTTGATCGTTCTCTGGATCCTTTGATGTTCACCTTGTACATTTGATTTCTTATCAATGATATCTCTTGCTTACCGAGAAAAAAAAATCATATTTTTTCTCTATAACTGGAATAATACATTAGTGATTTTGGTTGACTGTGAGTGAGATGCATGCATCCTAAACCAATTGGGAAGATGATGTACATACTTCTTGAAGTAGAATCGTATGTTAGATAATCACCTTTAGGAAAGTAGTGCAGAAAAGTTCCCATTATACTTAATTTAGAACAATGATAATATCTATGGGCTTGTTTTCTAGGGACTTTGCTCCTCTATATATAATTTTATTCCCTACAATTTCATACAATGCTCCTTCCGATTAATGCTACTATATGTCACCAAATCTCACCTACGGGCAACATTAATCTTGCTAAACTAACTTTTCAACCATGGTTAGAAAGTATTAAATACTAAATCTAAACTTCAATATTTAATTAGCAAACAAATATGGAAGTATATGATTCTAAAAAACAAACCAAAAAAAAAATCACATTCCTGTTCCAAAAACAACAATTCCAAAAAATCGAAAGAAAAAAACGGAAGAAATTTTATGAATCACAAATAAAGCTTCTTGTGAAAAAAGATATAATTGATATTAAGAGAGATTACAACTGAACATAAACTAAAATCTAAAACTAAAAGAATCAAATCACCAAAGAATCAAAGCAGCTCTAAAATCTAAAATTACATTAACATTCAGTTAAACAATTTAGCACAAAAGCCATGTATGGTGGCAATGGCGAAAGTCATTGACGCAAAAATAAGGTTTTTAATACTACATATAGTCCCTCTTCTTTACAAAATAACATTTTGGTCAGTGATGTTTTCTATACCATTTAGTCTTTCAAGCTTTAAATAAGAAACTTCGTTAATCCAACAAAGTTTTGTTTTAAAAAATAAGATAATATACAAGTATTTTGTACTGGAATTTACACAAATATCTTAATGCATATCCTATAATCTTTCTTTAATTGATTATTCTCTAGCCCATATGCTGATAATTAATTAAGTTCTTCACTAGTTGAGCTTGACTTACTAGAAATCGACCACGTATTCTCTAGCCCATATGCTGACAATTAATTAAGTTTTTCTCCAAAATTTATTGTTCAATTATAATAGGTGAAACTTTTGAACCTTCCAACTTGTTCTTGCGTTTTTTTTTTCTTTTGAACGTTCCAAGCATAGTAAACTTGTTCTCGAGTTTTTTTCTTTTATTTTTTGGATTCGTTGTTCTTGGAGCATGAATATATATGTTAATTTCATTTTTTTTTTTTATAGTCATATGCTTCTATATTTGTTTGCAAACTATATATGTCAGTTTAGATTTGGTATTTAGTGTTTTCTAACCATGATTGGAAAATTAAATTAGTTTAGCAAAAGTAATGTGGTATGTAGATTAGATTTGGTGACATATGACATTAATCGTAAGAAGCATTGTATGGAACTGTAGCAAATAAAATTGTAGAGTAGCCAAGTCCGTTTTCTACAACTTTTCTTGTCCCAAGCTTATTGTATATATCTTTGAAAGTTGTCTTTTGTTGTTTACTACAGCCTATGGAATATGTTTTCATCTCAAATAAACTGAAAAAGCTAAATTGGTGCATATATTAGGACATACTGTTACACTACTGGTTTTGTAGCTCTAGGCTGGATCCAAAGATTGCTATCTATATGGGATTCTTGTTAGCAAAAATAAAATAAAAACAAATAAAGATGTTACAAAACTATTAAAATGGTTGCGAAAATGGTCTTTTGATCCTCCTATGTGCATTTTCATTGTTCAATGATACATATTGCTCTCTGAACTAGCCAAGAAAAAGGTTGTGAAAATGCTAAAAACAATCGCAAATGACTTTGACCATTGCATAATATATTGTCTCATTGTAAATTTTCTATTGCAATAATTTTTTGTGAATACTAAGTTGCTTTAAAAAACCTTTGCAATTAAACTATAAATTTAAAACTATTGTGAAAAAATAATCTCATGAGAATTATTAACAAAAATAAATTCTAAATGTTGCAATTAAATAAAACCGTCGCAAAAAGTTGTAATTTATAACATTATACAACGGTTTTTTAACCTTTGCCATAAGACACCTATTCCTATGGTTTTTCATTATCCAATTAGAGTGTTACCAAAAAATTAAAAATGTTGTAGTGTAATTCAGTGTGACATGAAACAAAGAAAGCCTATGCACCGTAGCCCGTGACTGGTGCCGTATATGGTGTGGATCTCAGACTCTTTTTTTTGGAAGTAGGAATTTTCAACTTAAAAATAAAAATATTAGAAAACTATTACAAGGAGGTCAACCTCTCTGTACAACTCATTGCTTGTATTAAATGACCATTTCATCTAAATAGTTAAACAATGGTTTATTATATTTATTCAAAGTTTTCAACATACCCTCTCATTTGCAGTGATTTGACTTGGAACCTTTCATGTGAACAACTTTTTTATTTTTAAATGGGTAATAGACTTAAACCCAAAATCATTGGTAACATAATTCTAATACCAAATCAAGTAACCACATTATCTGAAAGTTTAAACTTTTAGAGAAAAGTTTATAATATTTATTTAGTATCCTCAACACGCTCTCTCATGTGCAAGTGTTATTCATTTTGAGCCTTGCATGTGGATAGTTTGTTTGTTTTAATTTATTTATTTTTATATTTTTGCATAGGTGATGGCGAAAGTTGAACTTTTGACGTTTGATAATTGCCTGAATGATATAGATGATTATATAAAACATTACTCTAGAGATAAGGACAAGAAGTCATCAAAGATTAAAGATTAGTCCGACATGCAATGGTGGATTTATGTAACTCTCGCTGGCTTAGAAGAGGGTTAAAAAATTTATGTGTTTTTTTTTAAATATATATATATCTAAGTATGTGTTTTTACTCCTATTGAGAAAAAACTTCTTGAATTCGTGCTACCGACATGATAGACTTTATGACCGAGCCATTTAAGCCAAGACCATCCTTTTATTATTAAAAGCGTATCAAAGCTCAAAGCATTTTTTTTTGTTGTTGGGTCAGCAAGAAGATTTCATTCCACTATAAAAAACATGGTAAACCATATACAAGAGAAAAGGAAAACCAAAAAAGCCTCCTGAAACTACACAAGTAGATCACCAAGTTTCCAAATGTTACAAATTTCTCTATTGAATCTATTGTTTCTAAAACTCCCTCTAGCCATCAGTGTATATCGTATATCATTTGAGATAAATTTAATAACCTGTTCCTCATTTGCAACTTCATTTATAAAAATCCTTGCATTACGCTCCCGCCACAAATGGTAAATGCAAGCACAAAACATAAGTTTAACAATAGATCCCTGCAATGTCTTCCTCTTTGCCAAAATACTGCAGCCTTGTACTATACTATCCCATTGGACACCCAGTGTTTTGATTCTTGCTTTTTTTGCACAGCTTTTCCAAACTCTTCTACTAAACGAACATTCAAAGAAAAGGTGATCCCTTGTTTCCAAGACCATGTTGCAAAGAGTACAAACCCCATGAATTTGAAAGCCCCAACACATGAGACGATACCGTGTTTGCAACCTGTCAAGGATAGCTAGCCAAGAACAAAAACTATGCTTTGGTATATGATAGTTTTTCCATAGCAAGTGAAACCAAGGCACTTTTGCATGGCATTGTCTAACTGCTTCCCAAGTAGCTTTGGTGTTAAAGCTGCCATTACAACCACCTTCCCAATAGATGTGGTCGTCCCTGTTGGGGTCAATCTCCACCTGGAAAGGATCAAGAGAAGCCAAACATCTAGGCCAACGAAGTGAATCCCTTCTCATAACCACACAAACTTTGCTTTGCAAACCAATGCGTGAGGTAGTGATGGTATTAGGATGAATATGATGAGAAAGTTGTCCCAAGGGATGCCAAGAATCCCACCACAAGAAAGTGCAATTACCATTTCCTACTTTGTGTCTGATAAAAAGCCTCACAAGCTCTCTCATTTTGAGTAGTTTCTTCCATGCCCAAGATCCATCTGTAGGAACATCTACACTCCAAATAGAATGGTCTTTAAGTAGGATATTCTTGGTCCATAAACTCCAAATAGAATTCGTGTCCACATACATATGCCAAAATTGACCAAGGATAGCAACTTTGTTTATGTCATCGAGATCTAATTCCCAATCCATCTTCATCCAAGGGTCTACACACATCCACCCAAGCCACTCTAGCTCTATTGGCAGTCTCAGTATCTCCGCCCCAGAGAAACGCAGAAATCTTCCTTTGAACATCTTTGATCACACATTTTGGAAGAATGAAGACACTACTCCAAAAATTAAAAATACTCACCAATACCAACTTAGCAAGCTGCAGACGGCCCGCAAATGAAAGAGACTCACATGTCCAGTGGAGTTATACGTGATGCAATTTGAGACGGGAAAATAACACATTTAGTCTCTATTATTTTTAAAATATCTCAATTTAGTTTTTATTGTTTAAAATTTATCAATTTAGTTCCTATTGTATTGTTTCCCTAAAAGAGGAGTTTGTCATGTTTATTTATTATTTTTAACATTAGTTTCCATTGTACACACTATTTTTTTAATTTCTTATGTCCTTTTGCTCATAACTTATTTCAATTGCTTCTTCCGATTCCATCATCCAAATAAATATAAGATAGTATTTAATATTTCTTTTAATGAGCATTACTATATACCAATTTTACATTTGCTTTGACTCGAAAAATAAAATAAAAAAAGAACTTTACGTTTGTATTATTTTGTTGTGTTGGCTTGATCGACTGCAAGAGCTGACATGCAATTTTTTTTTTTATTCTTATTTATTTTTTTAGATGACATGCATTTAGCTAAAGACTTCTTTCTACTTCTTCATAATATTAAGGGTAAAGTGCACAAAGACTCCTTATGTTTTTGTTAAGGTGCAAAGGGCCCCCTGCGCTTTTAAAAGTGCATAAAACTCCCTTGTGATTTTCAAAACACATCATGGTTAGTCTTTCCGTCAAGAAAACAGTTAGTTTTAACTGCAAGTATATGACACACACCCATTTTGCATATGAGATTATTCTTTTATCAATTTTATAATTAAATATGTTTATTCATTTATTAAAATACCCTTTTCACAAAAAAAAAAGAAAAATCTTCTTCCCCAAACACCCCCCCCCCTTCCTCCAAAACCCCCTCCCTCCCCAAACAAATAAATATCCTCAGATTGACTTGGATATCGATCTCCTGCTTTCTTTTTTTTTCTTTTTAATCACTGATCATATAATTATGGCAATCGCAAGAAAGACTAAGCAATGCCATAACACAATCGCGTAAATCAATAGGCTAGTACAACGTGTAATGCCACAAGGTAGAATTTTATATTAAAGTACAAAACCAAATCAGAAAGGAAAGAGTAGCTATGTGTGTGTGTATATATATATATATATATATATATATATATATATATATATATATATACATACATATATATATATATATATACATACATATATATATATATACATACATACATATATATATATATACATACATACATATATATATATATATACATATGTGTATATATATATATAAATAAGTAAAAGGGAAAAGGCAAAAAAGAGAAAAAAGAAAAAAATAGAGGTATTTATGTCTTTTACTATTTTTCGTTAACAAAGTTGACAGAAAAGCGGAGAGGGGGTAACCATGCTACTATTAAAAAAGTACAAGAGGGTCTTGTGCACTTTTAAAAGCACAAGGGGGTCCTGTGCACTTTAATAAAAGTATAAGGGGGTCTTGTGCACTTCACCTTAATATTAATATTGTTTGCGAGCAGATTTTGGCAATTCCAGTATAAGGAACTCTGGATCGACTCACACCTGATGCTTTTATATATACGAAAGCGCTTCATTTTGAGAAGAAATAGATGGACGAGGGTGTTCGTATGATTCGATTCGAAGTTGTTGTGATACATCTTTGTAATGAAAATAAAGTTGAACCAGTTGTCTTTAAATCAGTTGACAATATTATATGTCTTCATAATGAAAATAAAGTACAATTATAGTTGCATTTTGATCGATACATAGTTAAGGAGGTCAATCATGAACGCTACAGGTATGGGATGATTAGAAGATGACAATAATGTCTTCCTTTTTTATTTTTATTTTTATTTTTTATTTTTTACAATAGCGGCTTTGTTGTTTCTGATATAGTAGATTTGGCCTAAGTGGTCTGATTATGTGAAACATGGATTGTTTTTTTGGGTGCAAATAAGATAAAATTCGAGCCTTTTATAATACACTTTTATTTTTGGGTGGTTGGAGTTAAATTGAAGCAGCTATTGAGTGCTTAATTCTTTGCCTTCTATTACACTTTTATTTATTTATTTTGGAATAACCAATATCCAATTATATAGGTAGGTTTTTAACTAAAGCAACCTTGGAAAATCTTTTCGAGCGTGCGCAATGCCCTAAATAATTATGAGAATAACTCAGAGAAAATTTATTGGAAAAGAAAAAATACCAAGAGGTAGATTGTCATCCAGTAGTGGGTATTACCCCATCATTCATGATGAGTGGGCCCACTTTTCATGAATGTGCCATGTCATACGACAATATCAAGTACGATAATTTTCCTTAGGGTAAATCTCACATTTAGTCCCTATTGTTTACAAAAAATTTCAGTTTGGTCCCTATTATTTAAAATGTCTCAATTTAGTCCCTGTTGTTTCTCCAAAAGTTTCAATTTCATCCCTATTATTTAAAGTTTTTCAATTTCATCCTTAAAGTTTGCCAAAAGTTTTAGTTTCGTCCTTATTATTTTAAAAAAATTTCAAATTCGTCCCTATTGTTTCTCAGAAAATTTCAATTTAGTCCTTGAATAATAGGGACGAATTTGAAACTTTAAGAAAACAATAAGGATGAAATTGAAACTTTTTAAAAACAATAAGGACAAAATTGAAACTTTTTTAGAACAATAAGGATGAAATTGAAAAATTTTAAACAATAGGGACAAAATTGAGATTTTTTTGCAAACAATAAGGACTAAATTGAAACAAATAAAACAATAGGGATAAAACTGAAACAATTAGGTAACAATAGGGACTATTTGTGAAGTTTACCCTTTTCCTTAACTATGGATAAAACAAACATGCACAGAGCTAGCAGCTCACAATGCATACAGCATAAAACAAAAAATTTTACATAAACAAAGAGCTAATAGCCCTCTTTTTATTTAAACACACTACATTACTGCATCGAGTGATGGCAGTAGTGTATTTGCTGCTATAAACTTTTAATTTGGCAGCATTTATTCTTAACATTGAAGTACACATAACATAAGGTCATCACAAGATGTAATGCAAGCGCTTGTGATTGATTTAGCATTTGTAGTAGCAAATGCAAGCATATTTCCAACCTTTACCCCAGGCTTGTTTGTTGCATACACCATACTCGGCTCCCATAGGCTTGCAGTGGTTGGTACATTTGGAGTTTTGAAGGCAAGGCCCAGACCATTTTTGGCTTTGCTTCCCACAGTATTTAGCTTCTGCAACTCTCATCTCTGCATGAAATTGGAAATTGTTATAAAGTCAAATATGATATTAATTTCCATGTTTTGTTTTCATTTTTTCATTTCAGAAACTACAGCCAAGCCCGTAGCTTTAACTTAGGGTTTTGTTCGATCACCTGGATTTTCATCATTTTGTACACTATTCTAATATGGAGATAGTACCTCGTAAATGGTGTAGAGAAGTACCTAAATTGAGTTGAATGGAGACATTTAGCCAAGATGAGTTGGATGGGGGCCAAAATATTTTTTTTATAATAATATATAGATTTTTTTTTTTAAATAGGGGGTTCGGTAACTTTTTAATTATACTATATAGATATTTTTTTAAAAATTAAAATCTTTGGGGGCGGGGTTGGTAACTTTTTAACGATATTATATAGATATTTTTTTAAAATATAAAAACTTGGGGGGATGGGGCCCCCACAGCCCGCTTTGGTGCCGCCCCATTAACGGAGATGACGTGACTCTCGATAAAAATAAAAGATATCTTTTGATCCATATAGTCAACCTCACCCAATGAAAAATATTTGATTTGATTTGGTCTCGATTTGTAAACTACCTCTAGTAATGAGAAAATTACTAATAATCCCCCTTTTCTCATCATCACTAATATAGAAGAATGTAAATGGTAATCCACTATTGCATGAGTTCATAATCGTCACAAGTTAACAATTTAGGCCAAGTAACCAAGAGTTAGATGAAATAGTCAAATAGCGATTTAATGTAACTGATGGTTCTGAGTTTTATTCACGGTTTCGAACTTTTATTATTAAAAAAAAAAAAATTAAGCCAAGGAACTGACTTTTCAAAAATGAAGGGGTTAGTAGAAAATCTCCATAAAACACAAAATTAAGCAGCAAAACAATTGAGAACAAAAGCGTGTATAACGATCTACACCCCTAAATTAATTGTATTATAGTTGGCTCTAACTGATAGCTATCAACACAGTTCTTTTTTTCTTTTTCTTTTTTTTTTTGTTTGAGTTCAACGGAAGCTATAGCCGTAGTTCGAACTCACAACTTCTGACATAGTTAGTAACAAGAACTATTAAAACTACATGCTAACATGCAAGATATAAAACTAGCTTCCATTCACCTGATGCTGCAACAATGAGGAAGAGTATGAAAAGAGCAAGAAGGGATGTGTTTTTAACTAGAGACTTAGCCATATCTTTTCGTTGTGTAATGCTTGTGAGAAACCAATTTCACTAGCAGACTATTTATAGCATAACAAAACTTACTGTTCATAACTTAATTAAATGTTTCGTTTGATTAGTTCAAAGATAGGGTGGATAAACAAATGAACAGTGCTTGAGTAGAATTGAAGAAGTCACAAGAAGTTGTTAAGGATGGGATAATGTAAAACAATTTTGGAGTAATGTAATTTACTTGATCCAATTTTGTCATTATTAAGAACTTTACTCGCCAACTTAAATAAAGTAAAAGATTTGGATTTTCTCATATCACAATAACGTTATCAAAAAGATTTAGCGGTGATGACATATCTATTTAGGGATCCAATAATGAATTACTATATGCCCATTTATTTATCATAAAATAATTTGAACATACAATCTCTATTGAATTTATCTTATAACATAATATAGTATAAGAGGATCCAAATCTGTAAAGCAACTGTATTATTTTTATATGGTTAGACGCGGACTATAAATTTAAATATTACGAGATCAGGTGCCTGGACCGCTTACTTCAAGAAGTCATTCTTTACTATTTCCTTGAAAGATTCTCCACGAATGTGAAGTATAACTATGAATCAATACTCACTATTAGGCACAGCAAATTGGCAATTTGAGGGTTAAATAATCATGGTAAAATTACACTACAGGTTCCCATTGTTTTCTATTTTTTAAAATTAGTTTTCATTATTTCAAATGGTTTAAATCAATCCCTAATATTTCTAAAAAGTGTCAATTTAGTTAACAATATTTTCAAAAGTGTCAATTGAGTCCCCAATTTTTGGAAATATAAGGATTAATTTGAACCATTTGAAATAATAGAAACTAATTTGGAAAAAAAGTAAAACAAAAGGGACTATATGTGCTATTTTCCCTTAAATCAAGATCGTATTGAAGAAAGAGCCATAGATGGGCATTCACTATTTTTTAAAAAAAATTTACAATGAAGATTGAAGTTGTTGTTTTAACTTAAAACCTGTAATTACAATAGTTTATTATCTGACCATTCTACATAATTTTTAGGTTTAACATGATTCACCAATTTCTATTCTTAATTAGTTATCAATTGTCGACCAAATACTATAAATTGTTACACACTTACAAGCTAAATTAAACCAAATCAAATCAATTCTTATCACTAGATAGGATCAGCTATATATAGATGACGATACCACTCATTCTTGGAAAAGGAAGGTAAGGAGAGAAATTAGAAAATTATCTTCCTTATTTGTTTTGAAAGTTTTTTAAGGGGAAAGGAACTGGAGGGGACAAAGCAACCCCTCCTACACTCACTTTTTATTTCCCCCCAATTTCGGTAAAACGGAGGGCATGGAGACTCTAAGACCTCTATAATAGTCATTTTACACATAAAATTTATCCAGCACTTCCATTTTCTTTCTATTCCAAAAAAAATAAAAAAATAACCATAATCCTTTATGAATCTCTCATTTCTTCAAATTATTCAATCCAAACATAATTTATTTCTCTCACCTCCTCTCCTTTATAATTATCTATTTTTTCTCATTTATTAAACTTTCCCCCTCAATTCAAACACACTGTTCATGTCTTTTTGTTGTACTTGTTAATTGTACCATATACGGACAAATATCTAAACATTTGAGGATCCCCAAGAGTCACTAAAACATGCCTTCTGTTGATACCTACTCAATCGTCTTTGAAAATCTCAACTTTCCCAATTAAATGACAATATCAAAAGCCAACACGGCTTCAAATTTTATCTTCCAGGACACTTATTTATGTTTCTTCCCATGTGTGGCCCCCTTTTCTTTCCTCTAAACTATATATTTCACCTTAGTTCAATTTGTTTGTTACTAAAGGGTCTTCATATAAAGGTTAATTTAGAAAAATGTTACATATAACCTTGTTTTCATAAGTTATTTTTCACATCTCCTATATATGTCTGGTTCGTGTACCAATTTAACAACTTTTTTGTATTTATTTTTCATCGTATACATAAGAGGTGATAAATAAATAATGAAAATATGATAATATCTAGTAATATTCATTAATTAATTTAATATTTGTAATAAATGGATTGATGTTAGAAGCACTTTTCCTTTTTCTCGACATGCCCTTTCCTTCCCAAGTGTTGCATTCAACTCCCTATATGCCTAGGATCACTTAAAAGATGATGCAAGTCGAGATAAATATATATTTTGTGAATATTAGTTGTATATAATTTGTTCATCTAATTTTCACTTTTTTGGTTGTCTTATTTTCATATTATAAAGAGACTTTAAGTTATTGTAATGCAATTAATATTGTAAGGCATTACCATAAGGTTTTTTTGGGAGGAAATATGATACTATTTCGTAATAATAGTCACTTAACTATATATCGACTAGCAATTATAATAGACAGTATAAAGAGTGCCATCAACATTCCTTACTATGAAATAAAAATACCAAATGCACCGGCTTATGATACATGTATACTCGGTTGTTTGTTGGTGAAAGTATCTAAACATGACACTAGGTATTTGATCTAGTGGTATGATTCTCACTTTAAGGAAGAGAGGTCTCGAGTATCTAAAAGTGCACGCATTAAATTGGATCCTATAAACACGTACAATAGACACAATTATTGGATAAAGCACGTGCATGCATCCATAGGTGCAGTTTGCTTTCTTTGGTATGGAGATGGGACAAGATGTCAGCTAGTTCCTACCATGCAAGGGAAAGACGAGATTGAACTAACTTGATACTAGGGGAAATGGTTTCAATATTTTGAACGTCTCTCTCCATTGATGTGGACCTCACCAAAGCACGAGACCAAACTCTCAAATGAAACAAACATACGGGATCCATTGACTTTTTAAGACTTAGCCCATCCTAATTAGTTATTGCTAATATCATGTTTATACTGAGTTAGATCTTTTTTTTTTTGTTTTGATTTTATTTATTTATTTATTGAAGTAGGGAACTTTCAAATAACAAATAAAAACATTACCAAATCCTGGGAACTGTTGTGGTGAGCCCTGAGAGTCTAAGAAGACATATGCCTTAATATATATGTGTATAACTCAACTTTTGACCCAAAAGATTAAATTATTAGGTTTTGAGCCTACACATATTTATTAATCTTTTCTCTTAATTTTTTTATGTGAGATAAATTCTTCTCTTTTCTATTTTGTTCACTATGTGAAACTTCTAACAAATCTTCTCATTTTCACATGTGATCAACTCTCCACGTTGGGCCTCAACTCCCCTTGATCCATATTCACCGTAACCTAATACAACTTTGAGAGTATAACCCAAGCATTATGCTTATTGGGAACTTACTTCATAATCTGAGCCCCACTGCCTAGCTCCACCAAGAGTCCATCACGATAGTGACCACCATAATTCTTCGAGAGTCCGGGACAATATCTTCAATTAAACCATCAGCTCTGATACTAATTTATTGTGGTGAACCCTAAAAATCTGAGAAGAATCATGCCTTAACACACGTGTAAAATTCAACTATTGACCCAAAAATTTAAGCTATTGGGTTTTGAGCTTACACATATTTATTAATAATTTATTTTTCTCCTAATCTTTTTATATGAGAGAAATCATTATTTTTACTCTTTAATTCACCATGTGAAACTCTTAACATGAACTTTCAAATAGCAAATAAAAACATTACCAAATCATTACAATGAGGGCCTACCTCTATGCAAGTACTTATTTATTTAAGGAAATTTTTTTGACTTAAACATGTATATAGGTATCAAAATCTTGAGCTGGCAGATCTTAGTACAAGAAAGATAAAATTAAAGAAAAAAATGGTTATATATGATTTCCCAATAAGTGGAGTACTACCTAAATATATATCTTCAATCGAGTAGACGAGTTGAAAAATGAATATAATATTTTTCTCCATTCTTTCATCTACCTAATTTATAAGGCTATCTCTAATAGATTATCCATCCCTCTTTTTCCCCAAATGTAGGGAAGCCATTGGTTCCAACAGCTTCATTAAAAATTCTCTACTTTGTAGAAAATCTCTACATTTAATTTCAGCATCTCTACTGTGGAGATACTGAAACAATCTTCTAAACCAACCCCACAATCAATCTGAAATAAGTGATTGACTAAATATAGCAAAACTATTGAAGTGAAATTGAAATAAGATTTTTCTTGAAATAAGGAATTGATTAAATGTAGGGAAATTGAAATAGGGAATCCATAAATAGAGAGAAATAGTCTAAATTCTCTACATGTAAGAAAAAAAAATAAAAAAATTATTAGAGTTGGCCTAAATTCTTTTCATCAAATTTAGTGCCTTACATTTCCCCAAAGAAGAAAAAGCCAAAAAAAAGAAATAAAATATGAGTTTGAGTATTATTACTACCAAAACAAACATTATACTAATTAAAGTAACAATGTAAAAGGGGTTAAAAACATCGAATGTTTTGTCGAAGGTGGGACAAGGCTGAAAAGACAATAAGTTGAATCATTAGGCTGAGTAAAAAGTGAACCATACTTGTTTATAGAGCCCACTTCACATTCATCAGTAGAGGTGGCATTTGGGTTGGGTTGACACAAGCCCAATTTAGTCCAGTACACGAAAATTTGGGCCCAGTCTAGTTCGGTTGGAAGTGGGCTCGACTCGACTCAACCCATCACATATAGGTGGGTGGAGTTGGGTCATATAATTTTTGACTCAGCCCATCACATATAGGTGGGTGGAGTTAATTTATTTTTTAACTTGATATTAAATGACTTTTTATCAAATCTTTTCTATGATATCTCAAGTTTGCAACTTGCAACTTTAATTTAAAAAAGTAAAAAATAACAAAGATATAAAGTCAAATTCAATTCTTAACAACTATCAATTATTAAAAGTGTAGACTTAAAGTCTTAAATTTAAAGTTTAAAGTTAAAAGAAAAAAAAAAGCCTTTAATGTTTTATTTTTATGTTTATATCACTAATGTACTCGTATCTCATTAACTTGTAATTTGTTATGTAGTATTTTATTAGTTATGTTAATTGTTAATATTATCAATCAACTTGTGTGTTGTCTCGTAATTAGTTAAATTAACTTTTCTTTAAAAAAATTAATTTAAAATTAATTTTTTTAATTATTGATCCAACTATCCAAGTAACATATATAATATATTGGTGTTTGTATATGTCTATGTATTTGTATATTAGTATATATATATATATATTATTATATGATACACTAATCACAAAAAAATAGATTATCTCAACCCAACCCAGCTTAACTCGCGACTCGTGGTGGCGGGCTTGTGGGCCGAGCCGGGTCTTATATTTTAAGAAATGAGTCCAGCCCATTCTAGCCCAACCCACTAAATATTTGTGCCGAACCGAATTTAATTTTTTCAACCCACAATTCGGTCAAACCGTACTAAATTGGACCATATACCAGCTCTACTGATTAGTAATCGTTTTTTAGCAATTTCCCGTTGGAGGTCTGAGCTGCCAAATTATGCCCACTATTAGATTCCAACTTTTAAAAGCTTTTCATTAATTAGATGCACAAAAGCTAGACAACCTGAGTAACCTACGAGGTAATAAAGTAGGCTGTTTGGTTGACAAATTAGTCGTTGGCGGCACCCGCCAATGCCTTTGACGAAAGTACAAATGGAAATATACAAGGTATATTCAAGAAGAACAGTCGTTAAGATTAGCTTTTGGCAATAGAGCATCCTTATATATCAATCGAATAATCACTCAAATAATATAAAACATTGCTCTTGGAGTGAGGATTAGAAGTTGAAAAATATTAGTACAACATTAAAAATTTATGACCTAGCCATTCAAGCCCACGCCATCCTATTATTATTAAAAGCGTACAGTCAAAGCTCAAAGCCTCGAAGTATATATTCGGATCCAGAAATTTCTTCAGTGGCCGGGTTGTAACGAATAATTTGCAAGTCAAAATTATAAGGATAATTTTTAATAAATAATATATAGTAATTAAATAATGTATCATAAAAATTTCAAAAATAATTATATATAGATATCGTAATTCTCTTCAAAAATTATTTTTTCAATTGGGGCTACTTTATTTTTTTACCCAAAATTACAAATGCATATGAAAAAATTCGCAGGATAAGGGGAGACTGTAGTCAATGCTAGGCCATGGAGCAGCCGCTTCTGGATTCCGGGTTAGCCTACTAGCCCTTATATATATGCGTGTGATGGAATTATATTTGATGCAATTTGAGATGAACATCACATCCATCTGTACTAGTTCAAAAGTACTCTGTGCAACAGAATTAGGGTACCTTAGGATCCTTTTGTTCTCGTGGCATAGAAGAAAGTTCAGACAAAGGTAGATACATAAGAAGAGTACATTTGAGTGACGAAGATGGCCGACGAATCGTCGCCGATCCTGGAATTGACAGGAAAGCTTCATCCTACATAATTAAATTCCATGAAATGCAGGCTTCGGCTCTTTGACAATGCTTTCGAACATTGGTCATCAAATACCTATCTCATCTAAAAGTATAAACTCTTATAAATGATTTATTGTATTTATTTATTATTTTTGAGTTGACTTTCATTGAACTCACTATTATTTGCCATTTCTTTTGTCTTTTTTCTCTTAATTTGTTTCAATTGCTTCTTCCTAGCCATTGAATATAATGTCCTGATGTAAATTTCCTTTGATCGTTCTCTGGATCCTTTGATGTTCACCTTGTACATTTGATTTCTTATCAATGATATCTCTTGCTTATTGAGAAAAAAAAATCATATTTTTTTTCTCAATAACTGGAATAATACATTAGTGATTTTGGTTGAATGTGAGTGAGATGCATGCATCCTAAACCAATTGGGATGATGATGTACATACTTCTTGAAGTAGAATCGTATGTTAGATAATCACCTTTAGGAAAGTAGTGCAGAAAAGTTCCCATTATACTTAATTTAGAACAATGATAATATCTATGGGCTTGTTTTCTAGGGACTTTGCTCCTCTATATACAATTCTATTTCCTAAAATTTCATACAATGCTCGTTCCGATTAATGCTACTATTTGTCACCAAATTTCACCTACGGGTAACATTAAATTTGTTAAAATAACTTTTCAACCATGGTTAGAAAGTATTAAATATTAAATCTAAACCACAATATTTAATTAGCAAACAAATATGGAAGTATATGATTCTAAAAAACAAACCAAAAAAAAAAAAACACATTCCTATTCCAAAAACAACAATTCCAAAAAATCGAAAGAAAAAAACGGAAGAAATTTTATGAATCACAAATAAAGCTTCTTGTGAAAAAAGATATAATTGATATTAAGAGAGATTACAACTGAACATAAACTAAAATCTAAAACAAAAAGAATCAAAACACCAAAGAATCAAAGCAGCTCTAAAATCTAAAATTACATTAACATTCAGTTAAACAATTTAGCACAAAAGCCATGTATGGTGGCAATGGCGAAAGTCATTGACGCAAAAATAAGGTTTTTAATACTACATATAGTCCCTCTTCTTTACAAAATAACATTTTGGTCAGTGATGTTTTCTATACCATTTAGTCTTTCAAGCTTTAAATAAGAAACTTCGTTAATCCAACAAAGTGTTGTTTTAAAAAATAAGATAATATACAACTATTTTGTACTGGAATTTACACAAGTATCTTAATGTATATCCGACATAATCTTTCTTTAATTGAATATTCTCTAGCCCATATTCTGATAATTAATTAAGTTCTTCACTAGTTGAGCTTGACTTACTAGAAATCGACCACGTATTCTCTAGCCCATATGCTAATTATTAATTAACTTTTTCTCCAAAATTTATTGTTCAATTGTAATAGATGAAACTTTTGAACCTTCCAACTTGTTCTTGCGTTTTTTTTCCCCTTTTGAATCTTCCAAGCATAGTAAACTTGTTCTGGAGTTTTTTATTTTTATTTTTTGGATTCGTTGTTCTTGGAGCACGAATATATATGTTAATTTCATTTTTTTTTTTTTACAGTCGTATGCTTCTATATTTGTTTGCAAACTATATATGTCAGTTTAGATTTGGTATTTAATGCTTTATAATCATGATTGAAAATTTAATTAGTTTAGCATAAGTAATGTGGTCCGTAAATTAGATTTGATGACATATGACATTTATCGTAAGGAGCATTGTATGGAACTGTAGCAAATGAAATTGTAGAGGATCTATAAGTCCGTTTTCTACAACTTTTCTTGTCCCAAGCTTATTGTATATATCTTTGAAAGTTGTCTTTTGTTGTTTACTACAGCCTATGGAATATGTTTTCATCTCAAATAAACTGAAAAAGCTAAATTGATGCATCTATTAGGACATTTACACTACTGGTTTTGTAGCTCTAGGCTGGATCCAAAGATTGCTATCTATATGGGATTCTTGTTAGCAAAAATAAAATAAAAAGAAATAAAAATGTTACAAAACTATTAAAATGGTTGCGAAAATGTTCTTTTGATCCTCCTATGTGCATTTTCATTGTTCAATGATACATATTGCTCTCTGAACTAGCCAAGAAAAAGGTTTGCATATTATATTGTCTCATTGTAAATTTTCTATTGCAATAATTTTTTGTGAATACTAAATTGCTTTAAAAAACTTTTGCAATTAAACTATAAATTTAAAATTATTGTGAAAAAATAATCTCATGAGAATTATTAACAAAAATTGAAATTTTTTTTCTAAATGTTGAAATTAAATAAAACCGTCGCAAAAAGTTATAATTTATAACATTATACAACGGTTTTTTAACCTTTGCCATAAGACACCTATTCCTATGGTTTTTCATTATCCAATTAGAGTGTTACCAAAAAATTAAAAATGTTGTAGTGTAATTCAGTGTGACATGAAACAAAGATAGCCTATGCACCGTAGCCCGTGACTGTTGCCGTATATGGTGCGGATCTCAGACTCTTTTTTTTTGGAAGTAGGAATTTTCAACTTAAAAATAAAAATATTAGAAAACTATTACAAGGAGGTCAACCTCTCTGTACAACTCATTGCTTGTATTAAATGACCATTTCATCTAATCAGTTAAATAAGGTTTTATTATTTAAAGTTTCCACCATACCCTCTCATTTGCATTGTTTTGACTTGGAACCTTACTTGTGAACAACTTTTTTATTTTTAAATGGGTAATAGACTTAAACCCAAAATCATTGGTAACCTAATTCTAATATCATATCAAGTAACTACATTATCTGAAAGTTTAAACATTTAAAGAAAAATTTATGATATTTATTTACTATCCTCAACACGCTCTCTCATGTGTGAGTGATATTCATTTTGAGCCTTGCATGTGGATAGTTTGTTTGTTTTAATTTATTTATTTTTATATTTTTGCATAGGTGATGACGAAAGTTGAACTTTTGACCTTTGATAATTGCCTGAATGATATAGATGATTATATAAAACATTACTCTAGAGATAAGGATAAGAAGTCATCAAATATTAAAGATTAGTCCGACATGCAGTGACGGATTTATGTAACTCTTGCTGGCTTAGAAGAGGGTTAAAAATATTATTTATTTATTTTTTAAAAAAAAAAAAAATCTAAGTATGTGTTTTTACTCCTATTGAAAAAAAAAATATTGAATTCGTGATACCGACATGATAGACTTTATGACCGAGCCATTTAAGCCAAGACCATCCTTTTATTATTAAAAGCGTATCAAAGCTCAAACCTAGGGTTTTCCTCGATCTCCTGGATTTTCATCATTTTGTAGACTATTCTAATATGGAGATAGTACCTCGTAAATAGTGTAGAGGAATACCTAAAGTGAGTTGAATGAAAATATTTAACAAAAAGATGAGTTGGATGGGGGCTAAAATATTTTTTTTAATGATAATATATAATTTTTTTTTAAAAAATAGGGGAACCGATAACTTTTTAATTATATTATATAGATATTTTTTAAAATAATTAAAATCTTTGGGGGGGAGGGGGGTTGTAACTTTTTAACGATACTACATAGAAATTTTTTTAAAAAAATAAAAACTTTGGGAGATGGGACAGTCCCCCTTGGTGCCATAAAAATGAATGACATCTTTTGTTTCATATTGTCAATGAAAAATTTGTTCTTGTTTTGAGACCTACCTCTAGTAATGAGAAAATTACTAATGGTCCCCCTTTTCTCATCATCACTAATATAGAAGAATGTAAATGGTAATCGGCTATCGCATGAGTTCATAATCATCACAAGTTAACAATTTAGGCCAAATAATCAAGAGTTGGATGAAATGGTTACATAGTTATTTAATATAACTAAAGGTTTTGAGTTTTATTCACAGTTTCAAACTTTTATTATAAAAATAAATTAAAATTAAGCCAAGTAACTGACTTTTCAAAAATGAAGGGGTTAGTAGAAAACCTCCATAAAACACAAAATTAAGCAGCAAAACAATTGAGAACAAAAGCGTGTATAACGATCTACACCCCTAAATTAATTGTATTATAGTTGGCTCTAACTGATAGCTATCAACACAGTTCTTTTTTTCTTTTTCTTTTTTTTTTTGTTTGAGTTCAACGGAAGCTATAGCCGTAGTTCGAACTCACAACTTCTGACATAGTTACTAACAAGAACTATTCAAACTACATGCTAACATGCAAGATATGAAACTAGCTTCCACTCACCTGATGCTGCAACAATGAGGAAGAGTAGGAAAAGAGCAAGAAGGGATGTGTTTTTAACTAGAGACTTAGCCATATCTATTCGTTGTGTAATGCTTGTGAGAAACCAATTTCACTAGCAGACTATTTATAGCATAACAAAACTTACTGTTCATAACTTAATTAAATGTTTCGCTTGATTAGTTCAAAGATAGGGTGGATCAACAAATGAACAGTGCTTGAATAGAATTGAAGAAGTCACAAGAAGTAGTTAAGGATGGGATAATGTAAAACAATTTTGGAGTAATGTAATTTCCTTGATCCAATTTTGTCATTATTAAGAACTTTACTCGCCAACTTAAATAAAGTAAAAGATTTGGATTTTCTCATATCACAATAACGTTATCAAAAAGATTTAGCGGTGATGACATATCTATTTAGGGATCCAATAATGAATTACTATATGCCCATTTATTTATCATAAAATAATTTGAACATACAATCTCTATTGAATTTATCTTATAACATAATATAGTATAAGAGGATCCAAATCTGTAAAGCAACTGTATTATTTTTATATGGTTAGACGCGGACTATAAATTTAAATATTACGAGATCAGGTGCCTGGACCGCTTACTTCAAGAAGTCATTCTTTACTATTTCCTTGAAAGATTCTCCACGAATGTGAAGAATAAACTAGGAATCAATACTCACTATTGGGCACAGCAAATTGGCAAGAGTCACTCCTAAATAGATTGAGTAATTTTATTTGAGGATCACCAAGAGTCAGTAAAACATGCCTTTTAATTATTGATACCTACTCAATTTTCTTTGAAAATCTCAACTTGCCCAATTAAATGACAATATGAAAAGTCAACACGGCTTCAAATTTTATCTTCCAGGACACTTATTTATGTTTCTTCCCATATGTGGTCTCCTTTTCTTTCCTCTAAACTATATATTTCACCTTAGTTCAATTTGTTTGTTACTAAAGGGTCTCCATACAAAGGTTAATTTAGAAAACTACTTGATATAACTTTGTTTTCATTTGATATTTATCACATATCATGTATATGTCTAGTTCGCATACTAATTTAACAACTTTTTGTATTTATTTTTCATCGTATACATAAGAGGTAATAAATAAGTGATGAAAATAGGATAATATCTAGGAATGTTCGTTAATTAATTTAATATTTGTAATAAATGGATTGATGTTAGAAGCACTTTTTTCTTTTTCTCCACATGCCCTTTCCTTCCCAGGTGTTACATTTGACTCCCTATATGGCTAGAATCACTTAAAAGATGCTGCAAGACTAGATAAATATATATTTTGTGAATATTGGTTGTATATAATTTGTTCATCTAATTTTCACTTTTTTGGTTGTCTTATTTTCATATTTTAAAGAGACTTTAAGTTATTGTAATTTAATTAATGTTCTAAGGCATTACCATAAGGTTTTTTGGGGATCGGAGGAAATATGATATCGTTTTGTAATAATAGTCCCTTAACTATGTATCCACTAGTGATTATAATAGACAGTATAAAGAGTGCCCTCAACATTCCTTACTATGAAATAAATATACCAAATGCACTGGCTCATGAAGCATGTATACTCGGTTGTTTGTTGGTAAAGTATATAAACGTGACACTAGGTATTTGGTCTAGTGGTATAACTCTCATATCACTTTAAGTAAGAGATGTCTCGAGATTGATTCTCGCACTTAATATGTTAAATGATGTAATATTAATTTTGTAAGTCTTTCTTACATGTAAAAAAAGAGTATCTAAACGTGAATATATTAAATTGGATCCTATAAACACGTACAATACACACAATTATTCGATAAAGCACGTGCATGCATCCATAGGTGCAGTTTGCCTTCTTTGGAATGGAGATGGGACAAGATGTCAGCTAGTTCCTACCATGCAAGGGAAATACAAGATTGAACTAACTTGATACTAAGGGAAATGGTTTCAACATTCGATGTGGACCTCACCAAAGCACACGAGACCAAACACTCGAATTAAACAAACATATGGGATCCATTAACTTTTTAAGCCTTATCCCATCCTAATTAGTTATTACTAATATCATGTTTATGGTGAGTTAGATCTCAATTTTTTTTCTCTTTTTCCTTTTTTTTTTTTATTGAAGTAGGGAACTTTCAAATAACAAATAAAAACATTACCAAATCCTGGGGGCTGAGTGTGGTGAGTCCTAAAAATTTGAGAAAAAATGAATATTAATACACATGTGTAAAACTCAATTGTTGATCCAAAAAATTAAACTATTAAGTCTTGAACTTATACATATTTATTAATCTTTTCTCTTAAAGACCAAGAATTTAACACGCTAAGGCATTAAGAGAACTACAAAGTTTTTCAACATATTGCCAATAACAAATACCAATTTGACAAAAAGTTTCATCCTAGCATCCACGTATATACTACACTTTACAGCTATTAAGCTATGTTTAACCATATTACATTCTCAAAATCACCTCCTAAAGCCAACCGTTTATATTACATCTAAACTTCTACTAGATTCTTCTAACAAAAGGAATCCACATCCAAGATAGCGACTGAGATTAAGCTACGTCGGCTCACTTCCCTGATGACCATGCCCACTGCCCTATGTACACAAGTAAAAATAATAAAATAAATAAGACAACGCTCAGTAAATAGAACACCCAGAGAAAGATTCTAGTGGGAACACAAGTTTAGAAAAAATACTTAAAATAAAAACTATATCTTTGTTTCACTCAAGCCTTCACCACATCATATATTGTCATATTACAGGCATTCTGTCATAAAAGTATCAAACTAATAGATAGTTTATATACAACTATATATCCAATAAATCGATAATTCATATACATGTATCCAATACTTCAATAATTCATATACATCCTACCACCGGGTCATCCCATTACCGAGGCATCCCATCAACGGGGCATCATATCAATGGGGCATCCCAATCATAGGAATATCTCATCATAATTGTGGTAGTACCAATAGCCTCACGTAAACCATTATATCGGAAAGAACAAGTTATTACCTTGATATTCACTCTAAAAAATCATCCACACATTAAATAAAAGTCAAATAATTAAGAATGAGCTAGGAGCAAATATAACCAATTCATATACTAATCCTAACACCTTAAAGATAAGCTGAAAAAAAGGGGGTTCTACTTACCTCAGTCCAAGGTTAAGTGGTGCAATTCCTCAAATTCAACTTCCTAATTTTAGTAACAGAGATATCAGACCTTCATACGTTAATTCTCCATAAGCACGATAAGAAAACAAATCCTTCTATTATCAGTAAGTAAACAAGTCCTTTGATTATCATGCATGCATAATTATTCTTAATTAGAATTAAAAATAATTAATCATTGATTGAAACTTATCCATTGATCGGACACAATTATAAAGATATTACTTATATCAAACACTATCTAAACTCATACTTAACCAAGGTTTACTGACACTTTTCTAATCACAACTACATTAAACATACACAACATAAAATAAACTCATTATTTAATGATAACACACTTTATAGTGCAAGAAGGTATACTTACACTTTTCTAATCACAACTACATTAAACATACACAATATAAAATAAACTCATTATTTAATGATAACACACTTTATAGTGCAAGCATTCACAGGTAAAAAGTTTGCATGACCCAACTAAAGTAAAGACATACTTCGCATTTGCACATATAAATGAACAGTACATAGAGTACTAATGCATAGGGGACACTCATATTCTCAACATTAACATTTCATTAGTTTCATTTTCTTCATCACACACTACCTTGATTATTTTTCTTCTTCACATTGTAACGCATCGACAACATACACATATGTCTACCTTCACATACACCTATGCATAATATAGTAAATACATACTTTTCATGTTCAATAAGCATATCCCACAAGAGACCTCATATACTTTGTCTCCATCCCTAAATTTTCAGCTCATATACACACTTTATGCATATGATTTTCTTTTACTTAACACACCAAACACTATTATATGCTCACTACATAGATAAATATATGTTCACACATACGAGCCAACATACATACACACAACTACACTACTTCACACCCCATTCACCCACTTTACATATCCTTCACCCCTACACAACTCTTACATACTCATACAACACACATAATACCATACACACACACACACTCACATACTAGCTACACATATAACTCTCCAAGAAAAAAAAAGCGATAGATGCCATCACCACCTTCAATTTCATAACCCATATGATATTCAATTCCACACTTATGTTAGTCTATTGCTTCATAAACCAAATCATTATGTAGATTTACACATACAAATACATACATATTTACATAAATATGTGTAAATTTCATAACTCAACTAAACCCACTTACCTTCTTTGATTTCCATAGTTGTAAAGGCTCCAACTATTAAAGAGTAAAGGTCGTCCCTTTTTTTCTTTTTGCAAGATATATGCTTATCTCTTAGTTGGGATTTTTATATTTAAACTTTAGTCTAATTATAACTTCGCCCCCAAATGTTTTCCCAACTTATTAAAGAAACCTCCAATAAAATATAAAATGACAACTAAATAAATGAGGGGTATGGCAAATACACAATAATGTGTCATGCAATTGGGGTAGGTAGGTGTCATGCTATTGGGGGGTGTTACAATAATACATTGCTTCAACATTTTCTTTATATAGGTTGATTGACGGACGAATATCCTATCTAATAAATACGCGATATTCAGGTCTAGATTATAAGATTTTGTTTTTCCACTAATCTTTTTTCAAATATAAGAATTGTTGGAAATCAAGCTAAAAAATCAAATAAAATGCTGGAGAAAATTTCAAAAATTCTAGATTTGAAGAAAATTCAAAGAGACTAAAAAAATCAGATTACACAACTGGAAGATTTGAGATATTCAAAATCAGCAACAAAGTTCAAATCAAACAACTCAAGCCAACTCATGTTCAGATTATGAAACTAGAAATTCTAGGATACATTTTAACTATAAATATGAGTTATATGTAACAATTATTATTTGAGCAACAAATCTACAAAGAGAGCAAACCTCCACAAGCAGGAGCAAAAGCTCCAAAACAAAAGAGAGCCATAGAGCTCCAAATCACAAGAGAGCCAAAGAGCTCCAAAACAAGAATCATGATATATCAATAGAGAACCATGATATCCACAAAAAAAGGTAGAGATATACTCCCACAACATAAAGATATACTCTAACCAAAATCACATCATCAAAAAATAAAAATGTACTCCATATTCCTATCAATGCAAAATTCATATTTCTCCCCATATCCAAATTTTAACAAGAATTGCTTTATGTATAGTAATCTCTTGCTCCCAAGTAAAAAGACATTGTGTCTGTATATGAAGATAATTTCACGTCAAGTGTAGTATTATTAACAATTCCTAGATTAAATTGAATGTTTGTCGTGAAGATGCCTATATTCTCATTAGAGGAGCTATTGTAGGTGTGATTTGTTTTGAACTTTGTACGAGATCAGTTTTAATATTTTTAAATAGATGACGCTGAGTTTTAAACCGATGATTTGGACATTGATATCATATTATGTGATCATCTCATCAAAAACTTTAAGCCGTGAAAAAAAAGTTTGTTATATTTATTTATTACTTTTAATATTATACAAGAAGAATAAAGGAGAAAAGGATTCAAGAAAATAACTTTGGCTGTTTGGCAGATCGACAACCCCTCAAACCATTGCGACTTCCTGTAGAGACAGATATGAGGAGTAAAACATCCCCAAGATATATCACATTCTATAGAAGATACACATAAGGTGTTTGGAAGACTTGTTATATTACTGTGTATTAGACAGGTAATTTATACAGCCAAGTATGCTAGAGTACTGATAACAAAAGACCATGAAATGTGGAGATACAAAAAATTACAAACTGACTAACAGTGATCAACTAGGATCAGAAGATAAGAAGGAAGACATTGTAGTTGAGTAGGTTTCTTGCTTGATATGCCCCCGCAAGAGGGTAGAACCATCAATGATACCCATCTTGGACCGAAGATGTTCGAATTGAGCTCGTGGAAGCGGCTTAGTCAAACAGTCTTCAATTTGACGCTTTGTTGGCACATGTGCGACTTGTAAGAATCCACTTGTAACTTTTCACGAACGAAATGATAATCCAGTGCAAGATGCTTCATTCTGGAGTGAAAAACTGGATTTGCACATAAGTAAATTACTCCAATGTTATCACATAAGAGTCTGGGCCTGGTGTTGAGTGGATAACGCAACTCTTTCAACAAATTCACAATCCAACAGACTTCAACAGTTGTCGAAGCCACAGACCTGTATTCGGCTTCGGTGGAGGAGCGGGCCACAGTCCACTGTTTCTTTGAGCACCAGGATATTAGGGTATTTCCAAGGAAAAGAACAAACGAATAGATAGAGATATAATCATCCGATTACCTGCCCAATCGGCATCCGAAAAAGCTGTGAGAGACAGCTGCGGAGAACCTCTAATCAAAATACCATGGTGAATAGTATGCTTTAGATAATGTAGTAGCCGTTTTGCAGCAGCCCAATGGAGCTGCGTAGGGGAGTATATGTATTGTGCAAGCTTGCCAACAACGTATGTGACATCTGGTCTGGTCAAAGAGAAGTACTGCATAGCACCAACTAATAGAAAACTTCCCAGAAATAGCATCAATAGTGGACCGAATCAAACTTGGTGAATTTCCAGTAACAATAAGGTCATCAACGTACACCAGTATGTAGACCAACTTCGACTGGGCAGCAAACACAAATAATGAGGGATCAGACCGTGTAGAGCAAAAACCCAAAGAGAATATAAAATTCTTCAATGCCGTATACTAGGCACGAGGCGCCTGTTTAAGACCATACAATGATCGAGAAAAAAGACACACATGGTTGGGTCTGGCTAAATCCACAAAGCCCGGAGGCTGTATCATGAACACTGGTTCCGACAGAAAACCATAAAGAAACGCGTTATTAACATCCAACTGGTGAATTGGCCAATTGTTAGAAACAGTTAAGGTGAGGACGACACGGATAGTAGCTGGCTTGCAAACAGGACTGAATGTTTCATGAAAGTCTATACCAGGTCGCTGATGGAACCCTTTCGCTACCAATCTTGCCTTGTAGCTATTAATGGAGCCATCAGGATTTCGTTTAACCCGAAAAACCCACTTGCACCCTACAACATTCTTACCAGACTCACGAGGAACAAGAGTCCAAGTGGAATTTGTCGCAAGAGCCTTTATCTCATAAAGCATAGCCTGTTTCCATTCCGGTGACTGCAAAGCTTGACGGGTTGATCTTGGTTCGACAGAAGCGGGTAACGGATGTGAGGTGACTCGTGTTGCAATGAGTGTTAATTTCTGAATTGGCTTGTAAATGTTATTCTTTGCCCGTGTCTGCATGGAATGAGTGGATTGAATAGGAACAGTACTGGAAGAAGGTTTTAGTGGTGGAGGGCACTGTACGCAAGTAGGATCAGTAGACGAAACTTCACGCTGTAGAGCTGGAGACACCATGGTATCCTGGGTACGATCCACAGAGCTTGGCATAGGATCAAGTGGAGGAGACACACGTTGGAGAACAACAGGGGACTCAGAGGTAACATCCTAAGGATTCGACATAATAGGAGTAGTAGGAGGTGGTGTAGTATAACAAGGAGCAATAGGTGGAGATGACATGACAGGGGTGAACGGAACAGTAATGACTGGCGCAGTAGCACCGGAGTCAGCGCAATGCGATACATCACCTTGGGAATCAAAGGGCAAGGATGGACGTAAGGCACACCACTGAGACACGGTTCGGGCATTGACATGGATGGTAGATGACGACGATAAGGGAAACACAGACTCCATAAAACGTACATGACATGAGTGGTAATACTTGTGAGACGACGGTTCAAAACAAATAAAAGCATCATAGACAGTGGAATAACCAAGAAAAATGCAAGGTTGTGACCTAGGCTCAAGTTTATGGTGAGCATAAGGACGTAACCAAGGGTAACATAGACACCCGAAAACGCGTAATTTGGAGTAGTTTGGTTGTTGATAAAAAAGCATAGCATACGGACACTTGCCTTTTAACAAAGGTGTCGGTTGACGATTTATTAAGTAAGCAGCAGTTTGAAATGCAAAGGGCCAAAACGAGAGAGGAAGATTAGCACGGTGTAGCAGTGCTAACCCACTCTCAACTATGTGACGATGTCTACGCTCAGCGGGTGCAATGTGTTCAGGTGTGTATGGCGGAGAGATAAGGTGCTGAATACCATGATGAGCAAAGACCGTTTTGAGACCTTGATACTCTGTACCACCATCAGAATAAATGGTAGCAATCGAGGCACAAAACTGTTTCTCAACCATGGTTTTAAAGGTGTTAAAAATTGCAAAAACATCGCTTTTGAACACAAGAGGATAAAGCCATATAAATTTCGTATAATGATCCACAAACACAACATAATAGGAAAAACCATTTATTGAGCGGATTGGGGACGGACCCCATACATCAGTAAACAACAGTTCAAGGGGACGAGAACTAGACAAACTTGACACACCAAAAGGCAACTTATAACACTTGCTGAGATGACACGACTCACAGTCAAGAAGACCAGGGGGAGAGAGAGAAGATACAACTTTATTCGTGACAAGCATCTGAAGGACATTGGGGGAGGGATGTGCTAAACGATCACGCTAGGTTCTAGTGGACGCCGGAACACCAACAAGAGCTTGTTTTGTGGAAGAAGCAGCATCTCCAGCAAACCACTCATATACATTGTTCCGACTCTGACCCACTGTGAGAGTTGCCCCCGTGATGAGTTCCTTGACACAAAATGAAGAAGGGTTAAACTCAATCGACACATTATTGTTTTTGCAAAATTGATTTACAGAAATAAGATTGCGATTTATGTGCAGCACACAGAGAACATCAGACAAATTAAAAGAGCGAGAGGAAAATGATAATTGAGCCTGACCAGTATGAGTAATATTCAGACCCGTTCCATCACCAATTATAACATCATATGGGCCATCATAGGGCTGATGGATTGACAAATTGTTGAGATCTGACGTTATATGATGGGATGTGCCAGAATCTAAAAGCCATGAATTGGTGTTTCCTGTAGTAGTAGCTTGGTTCGCAATCAGGGGTGACGAGGTGGAAAACATTTTCTTAGCAGAGTAGCACTACCTGGCCGTATGGCCCCGTTTGTCACGAAACTAGCAAACAACAGTAGACTTGGAGGTATTTGCATTATGATGACCTTGGGAATTTTTGGCGGAACCATTGGACCTCTTACTGGATTAGGAATTTCCAATATTAGTGTAACGGGCCACATTAACAGTAGGTGAAGCAAGAACACCTGCGCCATTGGCACAGAGCTCCTCCCTCTTGAGAAAAGCCTCATACTCGATGAGCTTATCATGTAGTTCATCAAACCTAATGACTGTGTCACGAGCACGTACCACCGCCGCTAGTTCCTTAAACGCAGGCCCGACTCCATTCAACGTATGCGTAATGAGGTATTAGAACGGTACAGGAGAACCAAGCAGAGCGAGTTCGTCAGAAATGTCACGAACCTGGGCAAGATACTTGACCATAGGTTGATTGCCACGAGATAGGAGAGTAAGCTGTTCGGCAAGCCCCATGATGCGAGACGAGGATGGATTAGCATAATTCTTTGCTAATCGATGCCACACTTCGGCCGACGTAGCACAAGTGCGAACAACAGGAACAACACCTTGGCTAAGGGAACCAATGATGCCTAAGAGCAGAAGCTTATCTTGCCGCATCCAATATTGATAGGCTGGATTAGGGGACCTTTTGCCTTGGACATCAATTTCGGCTGGAGGACAGGGAGTAGTGCCGTCAATATAACCAAGAAGAGCATAACCATACAACAGCGCATCGAACTGACTTTTCCAAGAGTGGTAATTTGTGGGAGTCAGTTTTAACGGCAACTGATTGGCGACGTTTATAGCAACAAGGGAGGAGAGCTGTTGATCAGGAGACGGTATTGAGACAGAAGCAGATGGGGTCGAAGCAGATTTTCTAGAGGTAGAAGGAGTGTCAATCGCCATAGGGGCAGCGAAGCAAGAGATAGGATCGAAAAACTCTTAGGAGATTAAACTTCTGATACCATAGAGAAGATACACATAAGGTGTTTGGAAGACTTGTTATATTACTGTATATTAGACAGGTAATTTATACAGCCAAGTATGCTAGAGTACTGATAACAAAAGACCATGAAATGTGGAGATACAAAATATTACAAACTGACTAACAGTGATCAACTAGGATCAGAAGATAAGGAGGAAGACATTGTAGTTGAGTAGGTTTCTTGCTTGATACATTCTAACCATAAGGCACGAGCTAGTCTAGTCTACTTAGATGAGCGTCTTTGGTTCTCCAAGAACTGAATAGCTTTGTCCACATACTGGTTGTGTAGCTTTGTGTCACCAAATAATACACTCATTTGTTTTGCTTTATCCCTAAATCGTCTTCCACCATGACTAATTTCACAGTCACAGACACCGAATCTCTAGTGTACGCCCCATCCTCCTCATTCCTTGGAATTTCTATTCCTATCTACTTCTCCGCAAAAACTCTCTCATTCAACCCTTGATCAACCACAAAAGGCAACATGATGAGGGGTCGACCAAACATCACCCCCTCTATTATTGAACTCCATCCACAGTGAGTAACAAAGCCACCAACAGAGTCATGGTTCAGTATCTTCAACTGAGGTGCCCAACTTTTCCAGACAACTCCTTGATTCTTGACTCGTTCCTCGAACCCTTCAGATAGCTCCATTGAATCAGACTGACTTGATCCGGATGGTTTCCTTAAAGCCCAAAAAAATGGCACGCCGGATAACTCCAGGCCGAGGCCTAACTCTGTGAATTATTCCTGGCTCAGTGTCACTTCACTGCCTAATGTTACCTACACTACAGAGCCTTTAGTTTGGCTATCAAGCCATGGAATGATTACGTTCCATGTCGCATTTTCGTGATCATCCCTATCATGCACCGCCGGTGGCATTAACCCTAAAGGAATAACTGGCTTGCTGTGAAGCTGCTCGAGAAGATTTAGCCATTCCCCTTCAAATTCTGGGCATTACCTCAAAATGATGGTGTCGGACCCCGAAATCACTTTACCTAGTACAAGAACCGAAAAAAAAAGAAGTGAAAATGTAGAGAGCAAATATCTGTATATTAATTAATATCATTAGGAATCGTTATAATTAATGGTGCAATCTCTACATGTGAAGCTTACATTTGATGTTTAATGGGAGAGTCGCCTATTATGGTCTTTTTATATCTAGTTCGATCGATTTTCCACCCATATCAAAAACTAAATTAACTAATATAGTAATTCTATAAATCAAATCAATGGCATAAGATAAAAATCATGTTAACTCCCAAAGTATACATTGCCCATTACCTGAGCGGTAAACGTCTCTAACACCAGAAACATTTTCACCAAGGGTGTCAATAACCCACTTGGTTTCATAGAGCCGGTAAGCCACTTTAGTTTCAAAGGGTACAGACTCTGGTCGGACCGTGAAGTCCTCTGGCTTAGTCCGATAATCTGAGCCATTAATCATGATGTCTGTGGGTCCAAGCATGGAAACGAACCACGCATTCATTATAGAGAAAAAGGCACGATAAATCCCAAGCGTAGCCGCTGTTGGGGGAAGCCAATGAGGGCAAAAGTCGTAGATTATCCAATCTGGAAGTGAATTCTCCAGGAAATAATTCAACTCGATTTCGAGACCGTCGAAAGCTTTTTTGAGGTAGGGCATGTCATCGCCGCGAATATCTGCTGTGGCCTCTGCATTTTCTGGTAGTTCATCAAGTCTTGGGAATGGAATCTTTACGAAGGTTATGGAGGAAGCAAAGCTTGGAGGAAGCTTTGGGAGGCGATCAATGTTTCTTGGGGTGGAAATGAAGGTCACTTTGTGACCCTTTTGAGCTATGAACTTGGAGAACTCTAGGTATGGGATCATATGACCAAAGGCTAGCCATGGAAACATTGTAAAGTGTAACTTGGCATCCTTGGCCATTGAATCAAGAACCGTTGAAGCCATAGACATGGTTACTTCAATTATTGCCTGATCTATAATACTCGTACTTCTTTTTTCGTGATACACTCCCTTATGAAATGATAACTGTTATAAAATAATTGCTATAATGATAATAATATAAGAAAGAATTGAGTGAAATTAAAAAGAATTTTATTGATTTAATTGTGAATTATGAATTACATTGAACCTCTATTTATAGAAAAATAAGGTTACTATGTAGTTACTATATTTACAAAATATCAGGATTACTATTTGTACAGTATCGGAGGCTACTATTTAAACAGTAACTATCGGTGGTACTGTTCATACAATATTGTTCATCAGGTAATATTTACATAATAACTCGTTATTATCCGGGTTGGACTGAATTTGATTAATATTAAAAAATAAATAAATTCAGTTCAATTCATTAATTTTACACGAGTTAAATGGGTTGGATTCTCATCTATATAAGTACAAGACATCAACTATTTACTACTGGCCTGTTTGAAATACACTAAATCACCAAGAAACACGTTATAATATTCGTGATGCTCAAGCAATTATATTATATATAGTTGTAATTTTGTGATTGGTTCAACATTTTGGGATCGCATGATGTGTATTCCCATGCACTTGAAGTAGCTAAACTATTTTAAAAAAAAACAAAAAAAACTAGCTAAACTATTACAACAGGATGCTCGTCCCACTGGAAGAGAGTGATGTACATATTTTTTGATGAAATACCAAACCGACAAAAAAAAAAAGATGAGGTAGAATCCTTACCTTCATAAATAATGGCCCCTAAGACAGGTAGAAACTGACACACTGTATCTATCGACCAATCCAATCGCTAAGAGGGAGTTTGGTTCGTGAAATCTTACAGGATTTTTAGAAATATAAAGTTTATAATATGATATTCTCATATTTGATTCACAAAAAAATATATATATATATTCTTTGAAATATCACGTTTTGGAAATATAATACTTTCATGATTTGCTCAATTTCTAATCTCATGTGAGGAGGTGAAAATCTCATATTCTCAAGTTGTGGGAATATTTTAGAGAAAACAAAAGACACAAATACACATCTTAAAAAAATACAAAATTAAAATAAAAAATAAAATAATTCAGAAAATAAAAATAAATAAATAATTAAATTAATAAAATAAATTAAAAATAAGATAAAATAAAATAAAATAAAAATAAAAATAAAAATTTAGAAAAAATAAAATAATAAAAATAAAAAAGGAAATGAAATAAATAAAAATTAATAATTTTTAGTTAAACTAAAATTTTATAATTTAAATTTATATTTTAAGTACAATCATATCAGCACGAGTGAGATGAGAGAAAAACAAGTTATCTTTCATTGATAAAATATCATTTTACCTTGACTAGTAAGATCTTGATTAGAAAAACAAAAGATTATTAATTGGATCCTTTTTCTCGCCTTTACACTTTTAAAAGACAGAAAATATTGATACAAAGAATTTATCTAAAGAGCAGAGTAATACTGAGCTTATGAACATTCATACATGAATCAATATTGGACAAATTGAGAATGATAACACATATTGAATATTACAAATGATATGGGTATAAACCGACCTCACCTAGATATGGGCATGAACCAACCTGACCCAATTGGTGTGATCCTAATATGTTTAATGATTTGATGGATAGCTCGTGCATTACATGCTGGACAAAGGTAATATCCGCTGGGTAAAAGGGTGAGACTTGATATATGTAAGAGGGGCACCATAACACATTAAATGCTTGTAGTCATTAAAGTTAGTTTAAATAACATATTGAATGCACCAACTAAGGTAAGTGATACTCATTCATTACCCTCTCTCTCTTACGGTAATTATTTGAGTTCCGATAAATTAATTCATTTTCATATCAGAGGAGGTGCACAGGAAATAACCTTCTGTTGTCCATTTTCTTATTTTACAGATTAGCACTAAACTCGAGTTGAAGAATATTCAACCTTCATCAGAACCTATGTAAAAGCATCATAGAACAAAGACCAACTTACTGCGACGCTTTACAGAGCTCAAAAGAACATATTTGAAGAATGGAAAGGGGAAATTTCGTCTAAACCAAATCACTAAATGACTCTGGCATTAGCCAATTTTAGTAATTGAAGCACGTCCATTTGATTCTTACTAATTATTGAATGTCGCGTGTAAATGGACAAAGACAAAAAGACATACATAGCACTCGAGAGAATCCTCGATTTACCAAATTTTATCTCACTTTAAGCCACTACAGTCTACACAAGACAATGCATTGATCAAAGTAGAAAATGCTGGAACTCTAAAATATATACTTTTAAAAAAATATAATATATATATATATATACTTCAACTCCCATTATCTTTGTTAGAAATTAATATTAATAACCAACTTCGAACATATTATTTTCCAAGAATTTCATTACGTAAGACATCTCACAAGAACCCTTACAAGATCACTCACAAACAACTAGGAGCTTTGATCACCCACTCTTGAAGTTCCTGTTTCTTCTGGTTTTGTGATGCTCTTACCCCATGTCTATATATAAGCCACACAAATAATAAACTACAAAAATTCAATAGCCATTTACATATGTGGAACTACCTGACATGATGACCCTTTTTATCTTACTTGATGACTTCATTCCAACTTTACCTAATTGGATGAAGTGCAAAATGAAGTTTATTATTGAACACCCCCTAAACTTGATTTCTGATGCCGAGTCAATTTTTTCAATTTGGAAAAATCGCCACAGTTGAGTGGCGTGGTAAAAATGTCGGTACTTGATGTTGTTATTTCACATACTCCACTTGTACTTCTTTTTGTATGATGTACTCCATTATGAGAAATTCTTTCGTTAGTCTATCAGACATCAATTTCATTCATATGGGGTAAATTTTATACGTGTAAAGTTTATTTTATATAGAATAAATATTTAATTTAGTCTACTATTTTTAATATTTATTCCAATTTAGTCCATATTTTTCAAAATATATTATTTTAGTTCACTATCTTTATCATTTGCCTCGATTTAATTCATATCTTTCAAAATGTACCATTTTAATCCACTACTTTGTTATTATAATCCACGTTAGTCCTCTACCATTTTTTCATCAAAAAATCTAACAAAATAAGCAAATGAAGGAGATGGCGTTCCCAAGTGCGCCGAAGAAGATAAACAACTGCGATTGTCTAGAAGAAAAACAATGAGTACCACTATTGAAGAAAGAGACAGAGACGATTGGCGAAGAAAAAGTTACAAGTTAAGAGAGAACACAACCAAAAAAATAAAAAATCAACAAAAAAAGAACAAAAAAAGGAAAAAAAAGACAAAAAAAAAAATAATAATAAAGAAGGCAAAAATAAAAAATAAAAAACGGAAGAATTGCAATGGCAAAGAGAAATATGCCGCTACTCAAGACGAAGTCGTTTCATTAATGAAGAAGCAACTCTAGGTTTTGGTGGCTTGACAATCCATTGGAGCTTGAAACCATGATCTGCAAACAATTGGATTTGCTGGAAAGAGAAACAGATGATGGTACCGCTGCTGCATGCCTCCCTTGACCAGATTGTCGTCGGCGAGGAGAAGAAACCATTGGAGAAGACGGCGATGGATCACATCGTGGTGGTTCGTGGTTGCTAGCAAGTCAAATCAAGTTTAAGGGGGGATGTTAGTAATTAAACTTGATTAGGATTCTATTAGTAATTAGGATTCTATTAAATAAGTTTTAGTTAGATTTAAATTGTTTTTGACTAGATAGTTTTTCCTAGAGGGTAATGGTTTCCTAGAACCATATCCTAATTGACATAGGAATTTTGTGAATCTATAAATAAGGGTCAGTTCTTTCAATTGTAATCATACCAAATATTAGAGCAATAAAGATTTTGTTTAGAGTCTCCATATTAATTCTCTCTGTGATAAAATAGTCTCTTCCATATTCCAACAAAGTGGTATCAAAGCCTTGAGATCTGATAGAGGTGGAGAATTCACATCAAGAGAATTCAACAATTTTTGTGAAGAGAATGGCATTCGACACCCTTTGACAGCTCCTCGATCACCTCAACAGAATGGAGTTGCTGAGAGAAAAAATAGAGTTGTTCTTGAGATGGTTCGAAGCATGTTGAAGTCTAGAAGTATGCCTAAATAATTTTGGGCTGAAGCAGTTGATTGTGCAGTCTATCTGTTGAATTGTTGTGTCACAAAGAGTCTCTCTGACAAGACACCATTAGAAGCATGAAGTGGAAGAAAGTCAATAATCAAGCACTTAAGGGTTTTCGGAAGTATTGCTTATGCTCATGTTCCTGATCAAAATCGAATCAAGCTTGATGACAAAAGCCAAAAGCTAGTTTTCATTGGGTATGAAAAGAGTTCCAAAGCATACAAGCTCTACAATCCTACTAATGGAAGAATTATTGTGAGTAGAGATGTCCTATTTAATGAAGAAACTGAATGGGATTGGAATGTCAAAGAGCAAAAAGAATACAAATTCTTACCCATACAAGAGCAAGAAGTAGAAGTCAATGAAAACTCCAAATCCATCTCCAACTCCAACTCAAACTCCATCTCCATATCAAGCTCCAACTTCATCTCAAGGAGACATAACTTCAACAAGTTCAAGTTTGCATGAAAAGACCCCCCGTTTCAGAAGCTTGGATGAAATTTATGAGGTAACTCGAAATCTAGAAGATGAACTTGATTTGACTCTCGTAACTCCGAGCATAGCTCTAAGCTTCATAAACACGTCACTCTTGAGTGGCTTTGTGAGAATGTCTGCAACTTGATCTTGAGACTTCACATACTCTATTTTCACTTCCTTACTTGTGATGCATTCTCTGATGAAATGGTAACGTGTGTCAATGTGCTTGCTTCTTTCATGAAAGACCGGATTCTTGGCTAAGGCAATTGCAGACTTGTTATCAACATAGATCTCTACTGGCTCTTCTTGAGGCAACTTAAGTTCTTCCATCAAATTCCTTAACCATAGAGCATGACAAACACATGAAGTAGCAGCTACATATTCAGCTTCACATGTAGAAAGTGTGACAGTGGGTTGTTTCTTGGAACTCCAAGTGAATGTTGTATCTCCCATGAAGAAAAGATATCCACTAGTACTATATCGATCATCATAATCACCAGCCCAATCACTATCACTATACCCCACAAGTTTGAAATCCTCTGAGCGGGAGTATAAAAGTCCATAATCAACAGTTCTTTTGATGTAGCGAAGTATTCTTTTGGCAGTCTTCAAATGTGTATTAGTAGGGGCCTCCATAAAGCGACTCACAAGTCCTACACCAAAAAGAATATCTGGTCTTGTACAGGTCAAGTATCTCAAGTTTCCAACCATGTTCTTGAAAAATGTTGGATTTACACGCTCTTCTTCATCAACCTTTGACAATTGTACTCCACATTCAATAAGGGTGTTAACAGGTTGACAATTTTCCATCTTGAATTTCTTGAGAATTTCCCTTGCATAGCCTTCTTGAGAAATAAATATTCCTTCATCTATTTGTTTCAATTGAATTCCAAGATAATAAGACATGAGTCCAATATCAGTCATCTCAAATTCTCTTGCCATTGTCCTCTTGAAATCTTCAAATAAATTTAGATTATTGCCAATAAAAATTAAGTCATCCACATACAAGCAAACAATCAACACATCGCCATTCTCATGTTTGGTGATGCGATCAGGTTGTGCGTTAAAATGTGCGCAAAATAACCAAGTTAAAATACCCGCAAGTGCACGGATCTTTGTAGTTTAGTGTGCTCTAAGTGCAGAATCGTACCACAGGGAAGCTCACTAGTTTAAGTTAGTGAAGTAGTGCGAAAGTGTTAAAGCGATTAAGTGACAAATCGCAAGGTAGGTTTGAGTAACGTGCGAGAAATGTAAACTAAATTAAACTAACTAAATTATCTAAGTTATACTAAGTATTAGTGGAATACGAGAGGTGGTGATCTAGGGGTTTGAACATGTAAATGAGGCAATTAATATAGGCTCGATATCTAGTTTATCTAATTCTGCAAGGGTTTAAGCTACAAGCATACACCCAGTTAAACTAAAAGCTATAGACCTAGTTAATCTACTTAGCTTATTTTAACCAAGTACAACAAGGCAAACTAAACTAAGGAATTAACCTTACAGATAGAAACTATGGTACAACCTATAGTTTCATGGAGTCTATGGTACAACCTATAGACTCACGATTAAAACAATTATATGACACTAAATAATGCATTCATAATATTAACTACAAGTATAATATTTATGAAGCGAAAGTAAAGCAATCATAACGTCTACTTAAAAGTATTACGTATGAAATACTTAATTAAAACAAGTCATACATTGCAAAATGAATTGAATAAACTATATCCGAGACCATATATTAAAATACGATCACTTATAATATTCACCCCTAGTTATCAATCTACTAAGACATAAATGAATACAAGTTATGTAAATACAAGCGAGCCAAGAAAGCCTCCCCCATATTGACGAACGCGTATTTCTGATTCCCGAAATTTGAGCAGAGGTCCGACGCAAAATAGCTATTCGGGCGGAGCTAATTTCCCCCGAATAAGAACTATTAGAGATGAGTTTCCCCCGAATAAGAGCTTTCCTATTAAAAGCTATTCGGGCAGAACCTCCCCCGAATAATAACAACTTGGGTCGGACTTCCCCCTAAAAGTAGCTATTCGGGCAAAATTTCCCCGAATAAGAGCTACCTAGGCGGGACTTCCCCCGTATTCTACTACTACTTAATTAACTAAAACTAAAATTAAAACTAACTAGAATTAACTTAGAATTATATCAAAAATATTGATAATACTCCAAAATTAACTCTAGAATTCTCAAAGGGTTGAAGCTCTATTTATAGGCAAAATTCTGAAATAGTTGACTTTTTTTCGTTTGTTGACTTTGACCAGATTGTTGACCGCAGCATTTTTTGGCATTTTTCACTGTTTTGACCCTCCAAACGATGAAATTTGGCTAAAATCACGCCGCGCGCAGGACAAAGTCCTGCTTTGTGCTCAGAATGCTGTTTCTACCTGAAAAACTGATATGATTTGCCAAAAACGGACATGGGTCACTATTTGAGATCATCTGGGTCAATGTTCCGAGTCCGATTTCGTGCTAGTTTCAGCCAAGTTTCTTTTCTATGAGCTTCATTCTTCAACCGCTTCTCATGCTTTCCCATTCTTACTTCTTGACTTGCAATTTGGATCATTTCGGGCCTGATTCTTCACTTTTCAGTATTTTCCTACATTGCATTGAAAGTATCAAAGTGTTGCATTTATTCCAGAGTTAAGATGCAAATGCAGTACAAATACCATGGTTTGAGTGCTGCAAATGTAGTCACATCAACATCCCCAAACCTAAACATTGCTTGTCCTCAAGCAAGACTGTCTTTAAAACAGATGTGAAAGTGAATTTTTGCATAATTTTTACAAGTCAAAAACAGATGCAAAAATCTATCCTAAATTTTTGTCAAACACATTCCAAAAATAAATCATGAGAAATGCAATCTACTATCTTAAACCTATTCAGCAATTAATGATAAACATGATAAGAGAACCTTTTGCAAATTTTTCTCAAATAAGTACTCTTATTGGAAATCGACTATTGATTGCTTCGGGGTACATATTTAGAAGTAAACTAAGCATATTAAGTTCATACAATTCTCAACTTTCAAGTTATGCAAACAGATTGGACCTTGATATTCTTACCTACATTTGTAATCAAACTCTTGATCATGCCTTAACCCTTTAACATTTGCCAGAAATATAAAAGTACAAACTAATAATACCTCTATATAGTGTTCAGTTTCCTTTGCTTTCTGAATATCCCATATAGCGGGCTTTAAGGCCAACAATCCCCCGCCATTATGACTGAGGTTGCCAGGTTTCAAAGGGACCCCTACGTGCCTTAATCACCCGAGATATCCAGGCTCGAAACCTTACACTATAGCACATATCCCAAATTACAATGTCTAGGATAATGGTGCTTAGAGATTTACAACATATTTACACCAAAAAGTTTATTCAACAGTAAAGGTATGTATAACTCTTTTTTTTTTCTTTTTCTATTTTTTTTTTCATTGTTTTCTTTGTTTTTTTTTTCTTTTTTTCTTTTTTTTTCCAGAGTGTACATACACACATAATAACATAACATACTGTACAGACATGGCATAAGGGTTCAGGTTTCAATCACAAGAAGTTCTTATAACAAACGGTAATCCTATTTCAGTCCTTTCATAATCACAAAACTATCAATTGAAGAAAAGAAGAACAACTAGGTTTACTCATGAATACAATACCCTAAAGTTTTTCTTATAGAGTTTCCTCAGAGTTTTTCACAATACATAGCTAACAATAAAAGTTCTCAAATCATCTTTCTTTAAATAAGTAAGATAGCAAATACTCTTTCTCATGAACACAAATAGTGTATTTCTTGCATATTTTGAAAAAAGATTTTCATGAAATATACGCACCCCCACACCGAAACTTTGCTTGTCCTCAAGCAAATAACAATGTAAGACAGTGAGAGTGTAATATGCAAGAAAGAATATAATGACAAATGCTACATCCCCAAACCTATGGTTTGCTTACTCTACAGCGCATGTTGATCAGGTATAAAGGGAAATGTAGTAAGGAAAGATATCACCTGATGTGAAGCATTTTTATGTTGATGTCAAAGCCTTTCTACTAACTTTTGTCAAAAGATGTATCATTCTGCAATTAAAGATTAGTAGACACAACATTTTACAGATTATCATCAACACAGCAAAAATAAAAGTTAGCTATACTAAAAATAAAAATAGTCAAACAAATATATAGGGAAAAAATCACAAAGAAATATGGTCACGGAAAATAACTAATATATTAAGCAAATAATTTAACTACCCAGACCATTTAACCTCTTTTCTGGGGTTCAAGAGTTATCTATAAATACATAAACAAAGTAAATACAGAGGACTAAAGAAATCATAAAATCACACAGACAAAGGAAAATAAACACACATAAGCATTTTAAAAATGTAGGTTACCTCCTAGTAGCGCTAAGTTTAACGTCTTCAGCCAGACGGTTGTGCTGAGTTGTAATGCCTTTAGCTTGGCAGAATCTCATTTATGGAATGCTTGCAAGGTCCTGAAGTTCTACAGATTCAACTTCATGAGGAACCATATTTGGATTGAATGCATGTTTCAATCTTTGTCCATTGACTGTGATGACATGCCCATCTGTGAGATTTTTAATTAAGATAACTCCAGAAGGATATACTTTAACCACTTCATAAGGACCATCCCATCTTGTTCTTAACTTTCCTGGGAAGAACTTCAATTTGGAGTTAAACAACCAAACTTTATCAGAAGGAGAGAAAGTTTTTCTTAAAATAGATCTATCATGAATCCTCTTCATTCTCTCTTTGTAGAGCTTGGCATTCTCATAAGCTTCGAAACGAAGCTCTTCCAGTTCACTCAACGCCAACTTCCTACCTTCACCTGCCTGTTGTAAGTCAAAGTTCAGGGCCTTAATAGCCCAATAGGCTTTATGCTCTAATTCAACAGGAAGGTGGCAAGTTGTACCGTATACTAATCTATACGGGGACATCCCGATAGGAGTTTTGAAAGCAGTACGGTAGGCCCATATTGCGTCATGCAGACGACTTGACCAATCTTTGCGATCGGGCCTAACCGTTTTTTGAAGAATTGACTTAATCTCCCTATTTGATACCTCCACTTGCCCACTTGTTTGTGGGTGGTAAGGCGTTGCTATCTTGTGATGGACAAAGTATTTTCTCAATAAGGCTTCTAGTGTTTTGTGACAAAAATGCTGTCCTCCGTCACTTATACGCACACGTGGCACCCCAAATCGAGAAAATATATTCTCTTTAATGAACTTGACCACAACTTTGTGGTCATTGGTTCGGGTTGCCACTGCTTCTACCCACTTAGAAACATAGTCCACACCAACAAGAATATAAGAATAGCCTGAGGAAGGAGGGAAAGGACCCATGAAGTCTATACCCCATACATCGAATATTTCACAAATAAGGATAGGTGTAAGGGGCATCATGTCCCTTCTTGAAATAGAGCCAGCTTGTTGACATTGTGGGCAATTTTTACACTTTTGCTGGGCATCTTTGAAAAGAGTGGGCCAGAAGAACCCACTTTGAAGGACTTTGGCAGCCGTCCTTTTTCCTCCAAAATGTCCACCACATGCTTCAGAGTGACAGAATTGGAGTATACTGTCAAACTCTTCCTCAGGTACACATCTCCTAATGACCTGATCGGCACAAATCTTGAAAAGATAGGGATCTTCCCAGATAAAGTACTTGACTTGTGCCCTGAACCGTTCCTTTTCTCTTTTACCCCAGTGAGTTGGAAATTCTTGGGTAGCCAAATAATTGACAAAGTGGGCATACCACGGGGTCTTATGTGAGATGGCAAAAAGTTGTTCATCAGGGAACGTGTCTTTGAAAGGCAAAGAGTCAATAGGAGAATCACGTATAAGACGTGATAGATGATCGGCGACAGAATTCTCGCTTCCTTTCTTGTCCTTGATCTCAAGGTCAAACTCTTGAAAGAGTAATAGCCAACGGATTAGACGGGGCTTTGTATCCTTTTTGGTCAGTAAATACCGCAAAGCTGCGTGGTCCGTGTATACTATTACTTTGGATCCTAGGATGTAAGATCTGAATTTGTCCAATGAGAAGACTACAGCCAGCAATTCTTTTTCAGTGGTTGTATAGTTCTTTTGTGCATCGTCCAAGGTTTTGCTGGCATAATATATCACGGTAGGCAGTTTATCCCTACGCTGTCCTAATACAGCTGCCACCGCATAATCTGATGCATCGTACATTATCTCAAAGGGGAGATTGTAGTCAAGAGGTTGGATGATAGGAGCAGAGGATAGTAAGGATTTAAGTTTCTCAAAAGCTTCTGAGCACTTGTCATCAAATTTGAACTCAGTATCATTTGCTAGAAGACTAGAGAGTGGTCGGGCTATATGGCTGAAATCCTTGATGAAACGTCGATAAAAACCGGCGTGACCAAGGAATGATCGGATATCACGCACCGTCTTGGGTGCGGGCAGCTTTTCTATTAGCTCGACTTTGGCTGGGTCCACATGGATTCCATCATGTGTAACAACATGACCCAGAACTATACATTGCCTAACCATAAAGTGGCTATTTTCCCAACTTAAAACCAAATTTGTTTCGACGCATCGGTCTAACACTAGAGAAAGATGTGTGAGGCACTCGTCGAAGGTAGTTCCAAATACTGAGAAGTCATCCATAAAGACTTCCATGAACTTTTCGATCATGTCTGAGAAAAGAGCCATCACACATCTTTGAAACGTCGCAGGAGCATTGCAAAGACCGAAAGGCATGCGTCGGAACGCAAAGGTCCCATAAGGGCATGTGAATGTAGTCTTTTCCTGATCTTCAGGAAAGACTGGGATTTGGTTATATCCCGAATACCCATCCAGAAAGCAGTAGTAGCCTTGTCTGGCTATTCTATCTAGGACTTGGTCAAGAAAGGATAAAAGAAAGTGGTCTTTCCTTGTTTTGGAATTGAGCTTTCTATAGTCAATGCATACACGCCACCCTGTTATGGTGCGTGCAGAAATTAGCTCACCTTTATCATTCGGAACCACAATAATCTCAGATTTCTTCGGTACCACTTGTACTGGACTTACCCATGGACTATCAGAAATTGGGTATATAATACCCGCATCAAGCAACTTAATGATCTCTTTGTGGACGACATCACCCATCTTTGGGTTTAGTCTTCTCTGAAATTCTCGAGAAGGAGTAACTCCTTCCTCGAGATGAATTTTGTGCATACACACAGAGGGATCAATGCCTTTCAAGTCAGAAATCGTCCAACCTATTGCCTATTTATGGGTACTTAGGACTTTTAACAGTCTGTCTTCATGCTCGGGAGTCAAATCCGAGGCAATGATGACTGGAAGAGTCTCATCAGGTCCTAAGTAGGCATACTTAAGATGTTGGGGCAAGGTTTTGAGTTCCAAAACTGGTAGGGACTCAATTGTGGGACATTCTGAAACTTCAGAGAAATGAGTTGTTACTTGATCGTCCTTATTTGGATCAACAACAATGGAAGCAGAGGCGACCATTTTAGGAGAAATGTCGCACTCATACAAAAGTCGTTCTAACTCAGCTATTTCTTGATTATGAGTTAGAATCAATTGGGCAAACTCATCTATACATGAGTCAATGGTATCAACATGGAAGCATTCTTCTTTCTCATCTTGATTCAATTTGTTGGCTGCATCAGCAACCCTTAGCTTAGTTCTCATGTTCCCAAATGTTAGTTCTATCATACCCGTCCTACAATAGATAACAGCATCAGCTGTTGCTAGGAATGGTCTGCCTAGTAAAACGGGAGTGGTATTTTTGTTATCAGGGCCTAAATCCATATCTAACACAATGAAGTCCACTGGGAACAAGAATTCTCCTACTCTAACAATCACATCTTCTACAACACCTCGAGGTCGTCGCTCAGATCTATCTGCCAATTGGAGGGTCACATTAGTCGGTGTTAACACTCCAAGACCTAACCTTTGGTAGACTGTGTGAAGGATGAGGTTAACACTAGATCCTAAGTCTAGCAAGGCGCTTTCTATGCGTTGGTCATTAATTAAGCATGGAATGGTGAAAGCTCCTGGGTCACTGCACTTCTGAGGCAGTCCTCTAGTGCAGATATTGCTAACCTTTTCAGTAAGACGGACCTTCTTAGGAATGGAGTTGGTCCGTCTCTTTTTCACACATAAATCCTTCAGAAATTTGGCATAGGCTGGAATCTGTTGTATTACCTCAACTAATGGCAAATTGATCTTAATATCTTTCAGATGCTCTAAGACCTTAAGTTGTTTAGGATCATCAGTCGATTTTGGAGTGGACAGAGCTATGGGAAAAGGTGCTCGTGAGGATGATTCAATTATAGGCTCCACCGTTAGGTTTTTATTCCTATGGCAATCTTGAACATCTTTGCTTAAAACCTCAATCTCAGATTCCTCTAATTCCTCAATTTCTTCTGGAACATCCTTAACCTTTACTCTAACCTGGTTATCAATGGTTTTCCCACTCCTAAGGGTAACTACAGCCTTGGCCTGTTCTTGTACTGTCTCAGTTTGGACAGTACTACACTGTCCTCGTGGATTTACCACGGTCTGAGATGGAAGCTTACCCTCATCTCTCTTACTTAAAGTTTGGGCCATCTGCCCGATTTATCCTTCAAGTTTACCAATAGACCATTGCTGAACTTGGAACATTTGCATAAGTTTGTCAAATTTGTCATCAAATGATGACTGTGCAGGATGAAGAGCTGGGACATTGTTCCGTTGTGTTCTGAATGGATTGTCCTGTTGAATTGGATAGTAACTAGGAGGGTTATTATTTTGTGGCCTCTGATATTGCTGTTGAGGGAATCGATTGTCAACATTTCCTTGCTGACTTTGTTGATGAGGCTCATAGTTTCCTTGTCTTTTTTGATATTGATGTTGAGGAAACTGAGTCTTTTGATTCCCCTGTCGCCACGAAAATGCGGGATTGGCTCGCCAGCCTGAATTATACGTGTTAGAATACGGATTGTAATTCTTTGTATATCCTTGGGCGGCACAGATTTGTTCTTGCATGAATTCAGGAAATTGTGAACCGATTGGACAGTTCAGAGTAGAGTGATCTACTGCAGAACATACGGTACAAACTTCCGTGATCTGAGGAGTTGAAGAAGAAGAAGACCCTAGAGAGATGAATTTTTTTAGTTGATGAGCTAGGGCATCTACTTTGTCAGTCAATTGGGAATTAGAACTAGAGTTAACTTCAAACAATGCCCTCTTTTGGGGATTTTGGGTGCTCTTACTCTCTCTGTCATCAGCAGTGTTTTGCAGAGAGTCTTCAGCAATATTTTCTATTCTTCTCCAAGCTTCGTCCGCTGTGAGGTTATAGAAACCTCCATTGCTCATTGCATTAACTATCATCTTATTATGAGGGGTAAGACCTTTGAAGAAATAATGCAAGAGTTCGGGACGATCAAACCCATGATGAGGACACTGATTCTTAAGATCGTTAAACTTTTCTCACGATTCATGAAATGGCTCTAAGTCTGACTGTGCGAATGTCATGATACCTATTCGCAGAGTAGTAGTCTTAGCCATTGGGAAGAACCTATGTAAAAATTTCCGAATAAGTTCTCCCCAAGAAGTGATCACTCCTGCGTCTAGATGATTTAGCCATTGTTTGGCTTTATCTTTCAATGAAAAGGGAAACAGACGCAGGTGAATATTTTCACGGCTCACATTAGGAATGTGAAGCGTTGTGCATGCTTCAATGAATTGCACGATGTGAGCGTGAGGATTTTCATTGCTTTTTCCATAGAAGGAAGGAAGCATTGAAATAGTCCCTGTTTTGAGCTCAAAATTTATATTGCCAAGAGCCGGTGGGGCTATGGCAAATTCAGGGTCAAAATCACCTGGTGAAAAATGTTGATGTAAAGTCATCGGTTGGTTCACAGGTTGATTAACAGGCTGAGCTATAGGAAGAGGCGGGATATTTACTTCTTGATCTGCCATTGGGAATTTTAATTTCCCACGCAAATTTTTCTCGAGCTCAGGATCAAATGGGGTGAGTTCTGGATCCAAAGAACGACGCCCGGGCATACAACGACTTATAAACTTTAAATACGAAATAAAATTACAAGATTAAAAAAATACTAATATACTTTACAAACAGTAATAGATAAAAGCTCATTGATCAGATGAATCATTAAAATGACTCATTTCTCAATCTTTAAAATTTTTAATTTTTTGCAAATTTTAATTTAAAAAATATAAAAAATAAAAATAATAAAAAATTTAAATTTTTTTTTAAATTTTAATTTTTTTTATTATTTTTATTATTTTTTTATTTTTTTATTTTTTATTTTTTTATTTTTTTTTATTTTTTAAATAAAACAGATAAAATAAACACTTAAAAAAAAATTCACAAATACTTTTATCAAAAACTAAACTATACCGTGCTTCCCCGGCAACGGCACCAAAAACTTGATGCGATCAGGTTGTGCGTTAAAATGTGCGCAAAATAACCAAGTTAAAATACCCGCAAGTGCACGGATCTTTGTAGTGTAGTGTGCTCTGAGTGCGGAATCGTACCACAGGGAAGCTCGCTAGTTTAAGTTAGTGAAGTAGTATGAAAGTGTTAAAGCGCTTAAGTGACAAATCGCAAGGTAGGTTTGAGTAACGTGCGAGAAATGTAAACTAAATTAAACTAACTAAATTATCTAAGTTATACTAAGTATTAGTGGAATACGAGAGGTGGTGATCTAGGGGTTTGAACATGTAAATGAGGCAATTAATATAGGCTCGATATCTAGTTTATCTAATTTTGCAAGGGCTTAAGCTACAAGTGTACACCCGGTTAAGCTAAAAGCTATAGACCTAGTTAATCTACTTAGCTTATTTTAACCAAGTACAACAAGGCAAACTAAACTAAGGAATTAACCTTACAGATATAAACTATGGTACAACCTATAGTTTCATGGAGTCTATGGTACAACCTATAGACTCACGATTAAAACAATTATATGACACTAAAGTAATGCATTCATAATATTAACTACAAGTATAATATTTATGAAGTGAAAGTAAAGCAATCATAATGTCTACTTAAAAGCATTACGTATGAAATACTTAATTAAAACAAGTCATACATTGCAAAATGAATTGAATAAACTATATCCGAGACCATATATTAAAATATGATCATTTACAATATTCACCCCTAGATATCAATCTACTCAGATATAAATGAATACAAGTTATGTAAATAAAAGAGAGTCAAGAAAGGCTCCCCATATTGACGAACGCGTATTTCTGATTCTCGAAATTTGAGCAGAGGTCCGACGCAAAATAGTTATTCGGGCGGAACTAATTTCCCCCGAATAAGAACTATTAGAGATGAGTTTCCCCCGAATAAGAGCTTTTCTATTAAAAGCTATTCGGACAGAACCTCCCCCGGATAATAACAACTTGGGTCGGACTTTCCCCTAAAAGTAGCTATTCGGGCAAAATTTTCCCGAATAAGAGCTACCTAGGCTGGACTTCCCCCGTATTCTACTACTACTTAATTAACTAAAACTAAAATTAAAACTAACTAGAATTAACTCGGAATTATATCAAAAATATTGATAATACTCCAAAATTAACTCAAGAATTCTCAAAGGGTTGAAGCTCTATTTATAGGCAAAATTCTGAAATAGTTGACTTTTTTTTCGTTTGTTGACTTTGACCAGATTGTTGACCGCAGCATTTTTGGGCGTTTTTCACTGTTTTGACCCTCCAAACGATGGAATTTGGCTAAAATCATGCCGCGCGCAGGACTAAGTCCTGCGTTGTGCTCAGAATACTGTTTCTACCCGAAAAACTGATATGATTTGCCAAAAACGGACATGGGTCACTATTTGAGATCATCTGGGTCAATGTTCCGAGTCCGATTTCGTGCTAGTTTCAGCCAAGTTTCTTTTCTATGAGCTTCATTCTTCAACCGCTTCTCATGCTTTCCCATTCTTACTTCTTGACTTGCAATTTGGATCATTTCGGGCCTGATTCTTCACTTTTCAGTATTTTCCTACATTGCATTGAAAGTATCAAAGTGTTGCATTTATTCCAGAGTTAAGATGCAAATGCAGTACAAATACCATGGTTTGAGTGCTGCAAATGTAGTCACATCATTTGGTATAGAGAGTATGCTCATGCGAACACTTGGAGAAATTATTATGACGGAAGTATTCATCAATTCTACTATACCAAGCTCTTGGAGCTTGTTTTAAGCCATAGAGAGCTTTCTTCAACTTTAAAACTTTATTTTCACACCTTTTCTTCACATAGGCTAATGGTTGTTGAATATAAATCTCTTCTTCAAGAAAACCATTTAGGAATGCAGATTTAACATCCAATTGGTAAATTTTCCATCTATGTTGGGTTGCTAAAGATATGATAAATCTTATAGTTGCCAAGTGTGCAACAGGAACAAATACCTCATCGTAGTCAATACCAGCTCGTTGACTATAGCCTTTTGCAACCAGTCTTGCCTTGTACCTTTCAATTTCACCTTTAACATTTTTCTTCATCTTGTAAACCCACTTTACTCCAATGGCTTTGTGGCATTTGGGTAAAGTTGCAAGTTTCCAAGTGTCATTCTTCTTTATTGCCTTGATTTCTTCATCTATGGCTTATCTCCATCTTTCACTCTCGTTAGCTTCCTCAAAACTTATTGGTTCACAATCAGCAAGTAGACAAAAGAGAGTCAGTTTAAAGGGAAGAAACCATTGGAGAAGATGGCGGTGGATCACATCGTGGTGGTTCGTGGTTGCTAGCAAGTCAAATCAAGTTTAAAGGGGGATGTTAGTAATTAAACTTGATTAGGATTCTATTAGTGATTAGGATTCTATTAAATAAGTTTTAGTATAGAGTATAGTAATCATATTCCTAAAAGGATTAGTAATTATTATCTATAAATAGGGCTACCTAGGTTGATGTTAGTTGTCACACATCACAAGATGGGTGTACCATATTAGATTATATTAAATTTAGAGCACATATACTTTCAGGTAGGGATATCAGAGTCATTATTGTAGTAGTTTTTATGAGTAATAAAGAATAAGATTTTGTGGACGTAGGTTATGTCGAACCACGTTAAAATAGTGTTGTGTTCCCATCATATCTATGTGCACGATCCTTCCAACAAAAATCACCCCTCACAAGCATAAAAACATACGCGCAAAACACCCATACAGGTGCACAAATCACAGGCATGAAAGTGGTGGAGGTGATGGAGGTGAAAGAGGAGGTGGTGGTTTAGAAGAAGGATCTAGTCATAGTGGTGGATTCAGAGTAGGTGGAGGTATTGGAGGAGGAGGTGGATCAGGTCATAGTGGTGGATTTGGTGCAAAGGTGGTGTTGGTAGTGGAGTAGGGGTGCCGTAGGTGGGTGTGGTGTCGGACTTTTTTTTTTTGGTTGTTTGTTTGGTGTAGTGTCTAATCAAAGAGAGATTAGACAAAAAAGAAAAAGACAAAGAAAAAGACAAAGAAAACTTTTAATTTTTTTCAGAATAACGAAAAGTCAAAAATACCCTTATTCATAAGACTTTGTTTGGCATAATTTAATAATATGGGAGAATTTGGATAATATGAAATGTTCATGGGGCAGTTTGGATTTTAGTCAATAACTCATGGGGGAATCTGGGATTTACTCCTACAAAAACTAATGGTAAAAATAATTTTTTAAGGTACTACAAAAGCTAATGGTAAAAATATTTTTTCAATAGAAATTAGTTTAACCTAACGAGCAAAAACTTTAAAATGCTCTATCTTTCGCGAAATGTGTCACCCATTACATAACACGTGTCCTAATTTTTTAGTAGAACTCACATATTTTTTAATTAATTCTTGTAAAATAATATGGTACTGAAAGCACCCTTTATTAATGTTCTTATTGAAAGAATTAGAAAAGAGAAAACATAGAGAGAAAATATATGTACATTAAAGACAGTAAGAGCCACCACTAACGGTGGCTCTAGAAGAGAGGGAGAAATAATGAGTACATTATAAAATCTTGGTGTTAAAAAATACAATATGAGAGTGACTATTTATAAGCCTCATAATTTGAAAAATAAGAATAAAGAACTAGACTAATTAAAAATTATAATCTAATGAGTAACCTAAAACGTACCTATTCTAATAAGAATACTTAAATATTGCCTAAACTAGTGTTATGACATAAGGAATTATATTGAAACTCTGAATATACTTTAATAGACCCCCCCCCCCCCCCCCCCCCTCCCCCCTCAAACTCAAGTACGGGTGAATGGAGACCAACTACTTGAGTTTGGTAACTGAATTGTTGAGACGTCTTAGAAAAAAAAAATAGTATTTTAATTCACGATACGATTCACGATTTGATAACTATGAGCAGGATCATCACACACATGACCTATCAGGAAAGCACCTCATATATGGTCCCTGCAACAAGTTTTGGCTTGAAAAGATGAGATTTGCTTCCTCTAGAATTCTATTACTTATAATTTCATGTAATACATATCTTGATTGATATCACATGCCACTAAATATAATATATGGAGTAAACTAATCTTTAATGCAATTTGCACGAGGAGTCGTCCACATTGAATAAGTAAGATGTGGTTGGTTGGGAAGTCGACGGCTTCTCGCATACCTTTCACTATAGCACGTGGGAGGACCACTAACTCGATATTTACTTGGTTGCATTCACATAGCGGAAGATAGCAAACACTCCAAGCATAAATATTACGCAAGGCAACATATACTACTACATGTTGGAGAATCTTATTGTACCACGTAAATAATTTGAAAATTTAAAATTAGTATATAAGATTATGAATTGCTCTACTTAACTAATTGGTTTTAGATAGAACCTCAAGTTAATTATTATAGTATCAGAGATGGACTTTGATCCTATATTATTAATTCACGTGCAACTTATTCGTGTTTTAGACGTTGCTTTTAGTAGGATAATTTATCGAAATAGTCTTAGATTTTTATCTTTTTTTTTATATTTAAGTCATTTATCTTTTATTTTGGACAAAATGGTGATTAATCTTTCATTTTGGTGACAACTATTAGTTCTTAGACTAAAATTTGTCAAAAAATACGTTAGTGAGCACGTAAATAGTACGTGGCCGCAAAATGCATAAACTTTAGGATGCTTATCTTTTATCGTGTAATAATTTTACCCCTAAAGATTTGTGAATTTTGCTATCACGTGCTCACTAATTATATTTTTTCAATGAATTTTGTTCCAAAAACTAATGATTGTCACAAAAATAAAAGATAAATGATCATTTTATCCAAAATAAAAAATAAAATACTTAAATGTCAAAAAAATAAAAAATAAAAAATCATTTCGATAAGTTACCCCTTTTAATAAATAGTTTTCAAATTTGCGATTCTTGTACTGGAAGCTCGCACTCGACATTTATCACAAGGTATAAGAATAGGATAACACGCTGAACAGACATCTTATGTGCAGCTACTAATATGCTACAAAACCTTCTAAGATGTTCATCACAGATACATTCATAAAATGATTAAGCAATACAGACAGCCCACATTATAATACATGCTCTTTATCGGATTTGATATGTGCCTCTCAATATAAAAGTTATTTTCCTTCTTGTAATCAAATCTCATTATTCTCTCCTTAATAGTTTCCTATAAGTTAGACCTAGCAATTCTTATTCATATACTATAAATACAACTCTTTTTACATTGTAAACACACTCAGAAATACAACATGCACGTACGGGGCCGTGTAGAAGACGATGAATAAAAATAACAATCACTCTCTAATCGAGTTATAGCTGTATTGACTGGCATTGATAAAGCTAGTGATTTATGTCGGATAACCTAGGTAAGACATGGCAACTTGTAATGACTATACTCGAAACAATTCACAAATTGCTTGAAATTAAAGTTCAATGCACTGAATCATTCGATACGGGTATAATCCCCGAATTTATCTGCCTGAGCGTGCTCTTGCAAATTTTAATATATAGTATGTTATATCACTGGCTTTTCAGGACCCGTTATGTCAATTTGATATGTATACATGGACAGTATAAATGATTTTAAATAGGAAATAATGAGACTTGAACTTAAAATTATTTTGCGATCTGATACTCATGTATTAAGTTTTTTTTTTCCTAACTTGGAGAAACATCCCTACTCAACAAGCCTACGAGATATAAACCGGATTACTGTCGGCGTCCCCTTGTTGACCTAATAACTTAATATGAACCAAAACTCCAGAAATATAACAACGCGACTCAAGATATGTATCAAATAAATCAAAGTATAATCTCCAAAATGATATATTAAATTACTACCTCATTCTTTCGACTTTCTGAAAGCTAAAATGATGGAAACCAACACAGAAAATAAAATAAAATCTCACTAATATGAATGACACTCTTCAGTCCAGATAGTTGGATCTCGTATAAGGTGAGGGCTCTACGCACTTGGTGCCCACCTCATTATGAGGTCCTATATATGAGTCCTACAACCTGACCTCTATATATGACATGCAACCAATGCTATAATGCTCTAAAGGTGATTTATTGACTTACATGTTGCATATATAGGAGTAAAAACATTTTAAAGTGAATCCATTTTTTTTACATTTTAAAGTGAATCCATTTTTTTTTTGAATATAATGTGGGTTTTGTATAATAAATTATTTTTTATTTTCCTCTCTTTTATGTTTTTAAAAATGTTAGCTCATTGTAATAAAATTATACGTTGAGTTAGAAAAATATATTGAATTTAATTTGAGATACATATATATATATATATATATATATATATATATTTGTGTGTGTGTATGTATGTAATCCAATCACACGAGATATAATTAGCAGTTTTATGAATACACTGAAATCTATTAGTTCACGATGGTCCATCCAATAACTCCACTTCCTTACATGATTTTGAAGACACATCAATACATTATCAATCACATGAGATATTAATTAGTAGTCCTACGAATACACTGAAACCCGAATAATTGAGGGTCCATCCAATAGCTTCACTTCCTTCTACGACTTTGAAGATACCTCAACAAATTATCAACGTAATGGTCCTGCAGAGTTCTATCCCCAAATATACCTTTCATCTCCTTGACCTTTTCCTTGTACATCTTCTCTTCTAACATCACAAACCTTAGTGAGTCGGCCACTGAGTCCCTCGTAAACGATCCATCTTTTTCATTTCTTGGCACTGAGTAAGCCATATTCTTTTCCTCTAAGAACCTAGCATTCAACCCTTGATCAGCCAAAAATGGCAACAACACAAGAGCTTTCTCATTCATTATGCCCTCCACAACAGAACTCCAACCCGAGTGAGTCAAGAACCCACCCACTGAGTCATGACTCAGTATCTTCAACTGAGGTGCCCAACTTGTGCATATGAACCCTTGTCCATTTCTTGTAATTCTTTCCTCAAACCCTTGTGGTAATTCATCCAACTCAGTATCAGCTGAGCCACGTTCCTTTCGTAACACCCAAAAGAAAGGTAACCCTGAATTCTCCAACCCTAATGCTATCTCAGTGAGTTCATCTTGACTCGGTTTTGCCTCGCCGCCGAATGCAACGTAAACAACTAACCCTTTTTCTCGCTTATCCAGCCACGCCTTCGTGATTCTCCATGCATCGTCTTCTTCATCATTTTTATTATCATCAGGCATCAGAGGAGGCAATTGACCAACTGGTAAAACAGGCCTGGGGTGCAACTCCTCAAGAACATTTAACCATTGTCTTTCCAACTCATAGCAACTCCTCAGAAGAATAACATCACAGCCTCGAATGCTTTCTTCGATTCGATATAAATCCGAAACATTTTCATCATCCCCTTCCATTGTCGCATCAAAAACGCGTAAAACCTCAAAGAGTCGAAAAGCAACGGTCGTTTTAAAGGGTATCCATTTTGGTGGAACAGTAAAATCTTCAGGTTTAGTACGGTAATTACTGCATATTTCACCTGATGTAGGGTTGGAAAAGCTTAGGCCAACAGCAGTAAATATGCTGAAGAAAGCAGTGGAAATATTGAGCTTAGCCGCAATTGGACCTATCCAGCATGGTGCAAAATCGTAGATTAACCAATCAGGAGATGAAGTTTCTAGAAATTTGGTGACGGGTTCTTGAAGGCCATCGTATGCAAGTTTAAGATACTTAACTTTGTTGTAAGGTACATCAATGGTGGCCTCTGCGTTTTCTGGGAGATTATCAACATGGGGTAAAGGAAGTTTAACTAATTTAATGGAGGTTGTTAAATTTGGTGGTAATTTTGGAAGACGATCGATGTTTCTAGGGGTGGATACGAACGATTTTTGGTGACCCTTGTGGGCAAGGAGCTTGGATAGTTCTAAGTAAGGCATCATATGGCCAAATGCTGACCAGGGTAACATTACTATATGCAACTTCTCACTTTTTTCCATGGTTTGAGACCTCAATTCTTCTATTGTTCAATATGGGTTGGGGTGGTGAATGGAGGTTACGTACGTTCTTTAAGTAGTGATATTGTAATAAATCATGGCTCATTTTCATTATTTATTTATTAATTTGGCATGCAAAAAAATAATAATATTTTAATATGTTAAAGTAATACTAGACGTCACTATTTTTTTATTACTCAATTATTATTTTTTAATTGACATGCCAACTAATTAAATTAATTTTATTTCTCTCTTTTTGTTTTTCTTTTTTTCTCCCCGTAATTGAGGTTTCCTCTTTTATCTTTCATTCTCTTTTATTTAATCTTACCAAACATTCACTTTTCTCTTTCTACTATTCACAACATATTTTTTCATATCTTTCTTTCTTCCTGACGAATTGATAACAAATCAAGAATTCATCATAATCATGGAGAAAGATCAAAACCAACATCTTATCCACAAAGCAATAAAAAAACTCAATCCAACCATCCATTATGTGTTCCTATCTTATCACTTATAATCATGAGTTTTCCATCCCAAATAAGCTTCTCTACCTTCGTGATTGCCCATATGAACACCTCACGTATACTACAACATGCAAGAGAAAAATATACAGTTAATGGTAGTAAGTGAAAAGTAAACATCTGGTAAGATTAAACAAAAGATAAAGAAAGAGAAGAGATTAAATATTAATTAAAGGAGAGAAAAAAGGAAAAACAAAGAGAGAGAGAAATTAATAAAATAAAATTAATAAAGGAAGAGAAAGAAATAAAATAAATTTATCTAATTGGCATGTCACATAACCATGTCAACTAAGAGGTGATAATTGAATGATGAAAAAATGGTAACATCTAACATTACTATTCTCTAAATAGGTTACGGTTTGCAACTATTTGTGTAACCAAAGAAATGACCCATAAGCAATTATGGGGCCATTGTTACTGCAGATCCCTTCGACCTAAATTTTTAAAAATTTATGTATTTTTAATATATTTTTTAAATTAAAATTTTAATTTAACCCCACTAATTTTCAAGTGGCAGATTATCCAAAGTTAAGCACGTTTTTCGGGAAACTAACATGTATGCAGATTAGCTCGCTAATTTTGGCCTCTACCAGATCTTAGAAGTTCAGACATTGAATCACCCACCGGATAGGCTTTGTCCCCTTATTGAGTTTGATAAACGGGGTAGCATATCCCTTAAACTTGTAAACTTTTAGTTCCGGAAATTAGCCTCCTTTTCACAAAAAAAAAAAAGAAAAGACAAGCATGCCCTTCCAAATCCAAATTAAAGGACCCAATGGGCAGTGGCATATTCCACTTTTAGTTGTCCTCAATAATGGAGTAGATGAGATTTTTTTTTTTTTAACTAAGCAAGTAATTATTTTGTTTCATCGCAAAAAAATCAAAGATCCAATCAAACGACCATTACATCAACCTATTTATGATTTGCCAAGAAAAGCAAAGAAATATATTTTGTAAACTATCAACATGTTTACTTTGCAAACTAATTTTATCTCTGACATTCACAAGAACCTTCTCAATAATTTGTTCCTCCGAGCTCGCTCCAGTTCTGTAGATCCTTCCATTTTTTTCTTGTCAGATAAGATAGACACAAGCACAAAAGGAAGATAAGTGCACAACACTCCTTCTTATAGTTCAAAAATCACCAAATACCTCCCATATGATTTTAAAAACATAGCACAAGTGCCTCTCCCCACTTTTCCGTTAAAAAAAGTTAACAAAATTTGATATATATATATATATGAATATGATACCACTGTTGGGTTTTTTGGATATGGGGGGAGAAATGAGAATTTTTAATTGATTGAGAATATTAGGAACCCATCACAAGACCTCTGATACTGAAGTTGATTTCAAGCGGTGAGATTTTCTCGTATATAGTTTGCAGCTCCAACAACAGCATGCGAGCAGCATCTCTCGACTCATGAATGTGGTCACTGAGCTTGGATGCAGCAATTTGGATTAAATTTGTCAATTCATAAGCTTCGATTCCCTCAACTCCCTTTGACCTCGATTTTTCCGTGGAACTCGACGAAGAAGCTCAAATCTCAGAGGAAAATTAAAAAGACTGATTTGAAGAATTAATCTGATAATATATATATATATATGGTTGAAGGGCTGATGTGGTTGGGAGTGGGAGTGGTGTTTTGTGGGGAGATTGGCAGGTACGACTGTTTCCATTTCTTTTTTGTTTTTTTTTTAAATTTCTTTAGAAAAGGGTATTTTGGTCAATTGAAACAATTATTTTATTGACAAATATGTTAGAAACTAATAAAAATTGCACCTTGCACGCGTATTCCACACTTGTTGTTAGAAATGATGATTTTTTTGATAGAGGGATAAGTATGCTGCGTTTTTAAAATCACATGGGAGGTATTTGGTGATTTTTGAATCATAGGAAGGTATTGTCACTTATGCCAAATCACAGGAAGATATGGTACATTTCACCCTTAATTTATTGAGTATTAATTAAAGAGGTTATACTTATTTAGTTTAAAAGAAAAGATACATGCAATGGAAACTTATAATACGGTTTTAAAAATTTTCAAATGTAGGGAATAATGCACTCAATTTAAAATTATTTTAGGATTTTAAAATTGTTAAAAAAATATGAAATTGATTTATATTAAAATTAATAGCTTGGTTTTGATTTTAAGCATTCTCAATCACTTGTATAAGACATCGACAAATGAATCAATCATATAAAAAAAATAATTCAATACAAAGACTAAACCATTACCGACTGAAAGTTATTTATTTTATATAATTGATGATGCTTCTTTGAACTAGGTGTTGTGCTTCTAAATACAATTTGGTGTTTAAATAAACTTTATTGAATGGAAGATTTTTTTTTTTTTTTTTTTCCCAATTACCAACTTTTTGGTGGTTTAGATAGATTAAAGAATTGGATAGTGTGGTATCAGATTTCCGTTAATCAAGCTTTCTAGGATGAAAAATAATTTGTTTGGGTTTTTGTAATCGAAGAATTCTGCGACGGTGGCTTTTTTAGTATCTTCTTTCAATAATATCTACCATATAAACAATATAAAACATACCAAATTCTATGGTGAAAAAGCTACTTATAAGGGAAGGTTACCTAGCAAGTTTCATGTTAATAAAAGGAAAAAGGTAAAGTGTGGCAAAAGCTCCCAAGAACTCATTCAAAATATAATTCAAGAGGATTAATCTTTAAAACGATTAAGGGGTATTTGGCCGCATCAAGAACACGCACTAGATACAAGCGCTCTAACCGTTTTTTAGAATAATTATCGTTGTCAAGCTTTTTCTTCAAAAGAGAGCAAACATAGACTACACTAGCATCAGCCAATCTTAGTATTCCTTGGATGCATCTCATCCCCGCTGAATAACTAGCTACTGGACCCATCATGTTTCTTATCGGGAAAAGGATAATTTTAAGGTATGAAGTTGCAGGGGCGAAGCTAGCTCATTTAGAGAGGGTTTGAACCCCCCAAGCTTAAAGAGAAAAAATATATATATATGTAATTTAAAAAAAAAAAATACTAGAACCCCTTAATATTTTATATTTGTTTATTATCAATCTTCTTAATTGAATTTTGATCTCACAAGATCAAAGTTCTGATTCTGCCCCTGTGAAGTTGATCAATATGAAATTTAAGGTCTGAACTTCAATGACATGAGCACGCCTCATAGCAGGCGAGAGATCGCTTCTCACTTACCTTTAACCTATACCAGGCATAAGGACCACTAACTTGTTTATTTAGTACTGTTGCATTCACACTACAATGGACAGCAAATATTGTGACAAATTACAATATTTATATCACAAGGAGATAAGAAAAGGATTACACGATGAACAGGCATCTCTGCATGCACCTGCTTGTACACTACAGGGAAATGCTTGCAAACGATCACGGGCATGTCTCTGGCGTGTGGGATTAAGCATTTATCTACACTACATACACCTTTCAGGATGCAAATCCCAGAGATGTTCAACGAATGATTAAGCAATACGGATAGCTCATAGTGTAATTCTTACTCTCTGTGATTTTACACAAAGCCTTTGGGTAAACGGGCATTTTCATGATTAAATAATATTTTATTGTGTATAAAAAGTTATATAAGGGAAGAAACAGATACAGAGCACCCCAAGAAGACAGAGACAGCATCATGTTCAGAAGCAACAGATAAGAGTACCACAGGGACACACCCATAATTATGATCCGACATGAGCATTTGAGCTTTTTTGCCCTCCTTTTGGCAATACTACTTTTCTGATCAGCATCATAAGATTATGATCAATCCTATCCTTGAACGTTGAAATACGATCGCATATGTCACTTCTCCTCCATCAGTTGTTCCAGTATGTGATCTTATTTCTGAAATCTTAGCTTCAGGTATAAATAAAATGTTCAGACAATGACACTTACATATTTACAATCAAAGAATTGTATATATTCTACGAAGATATTGACTGAGTGTATCTGCCGCAGAATAAAGTAAGTCACATTAAATCTCTTCTTTTATTTTCTAAGTGAAAACAAAAATGAAACACCAACTAGTAACGAAGTGTGCTAAAGAATTTCTGTTACCAAAACTGGATACAGGGCAAATCTGAAAATCAAGCCCTTGAACGGGAAGTTTTACTTTTCCTTCTCCTGCACATGGCAAGGCCGAATGAATTATCTGTAGTTGTCATATCTACATGACATGCTGCAAATCCAAATTCGGAAAGATTAATAATATCAAGAATAAATATGAATGTATTTATCAATTAGCACTTTCAGTTTAAAAGTCTGTCACTTATAATGCTGTGATACCTCTTTCTATATACAGCATTGGATGTAATTGCGCCAACCGCCTTCAATAGTACCTGAAAATGTTTTCGGATCAGCCTCCTTTTGTTCCCTAATAGAATATGCACAGCTTCAAATAAAGATTAGTTGAAAAGATCAAGAGACATAATACATTATTTTGATGACCATTGCAATGCAAGAAAGTTGCTATTTTTGAAGAAGTACACTTATTGTCCTGCTCCATTTTTCCTTAGGAACTCCATTAAGTGAAGTCATTCTTCTCTTAAAGAAGTAAAAAGAGTATTCTCTAGCAATGTTGTTAATTAGACAAGACTGACTGTTTAAATAAAATATCGACTTATAAAATTGGTTCCATACTTTGAAATAATGAAATTAAAGTGCATTCAGTAGATGAAATGCAACTACATTGAAGAAAATCAAGAGTTGACATGATATTGAAATAGATTAACATATCCTTCCTCTCATGATTCAATGAGGAAACGATTTCCAGTGGTAAATCAACATATAAATAAAGATGAAATAAAACAATGTTCGAAGGCTGACGTTTCCCATTGTTCATTCTTCACCAAAATGAATTACTATTATCTATCAAATTGAGCTATTCATGTAAAATTTAAAATAAACTATTTGTGACATACATGTGTTCCTTGAAGCTAATAATCCAACATGATGAAATAAAGATCACCACTTATTCAATTTGCTAGAAGCAACAATTCTCACTCAAAAGTAGAAAAGATATATTCAAATTCAAGGTATCCAAAAAAACAATGCTGAACAGGTACCAAACAACACCCTAGCATCTATGTAAGCTTTTAGATCTAGTGCAAGAAAATTATAGCATCACTGCAAAAATTAAAGAAAATCTTTGTACAACATTTGACCGAAGAAAAGGGTAAGGATATGCGTGCACAGAGCATGGGTAACGTGAATTATTTACTTGTGCTATTCAGCTAGACTCCTTACCCCAGTTGCTGTTTCCAAGTTGACTGTATTATTGTGTTACCAAGATGACTTTTAGATGTCCATATGCACCTCCACACATCAAAATGCAAATCCCTCACTGGTACATTAGCAATACCGAGTACATCTTTGCTCTGTAAAGTGGACAACAAAATGGGTAAAAACATGTATGAAAAAATAATGAAAAAGAAACAATAATGGGTCCTGCTCTGGGCACCAATTTCTCGCCGATGGGGATGAATGTTGCAGGCTCGATGGGACCAATTCAGTTAGGGTCACCGGTAATCCAGGAACAGCATATGCGATTAGATTTTTCGCGTTTTGACTGAGACGACCCAACTAGCTGGATTTTTAAGGCGGAGCAGTTTTTTGCATATCATCAAACTCCTGACGATCAGCGATTACTGATATTGTCATTCCACATGGATGGTAAGGTGTTACAGTGGTTTCAGTGGATGGCGAAGAATAGATAGTTTAGGACGTGGGAACAATTCACTCGTGCATTAGAAGTCCGTTTTGGTCCTTCAGAATTCAAAGATCATCATGGTGCTTTATCAAAACTAATGCAAACATCAACACTTGACACAGATCAGACCCAATTCGAAGCTTTGGCTAATCGGACGGTGGGCTTACCACTGGCTTTTTGTTGAGCTTCTTTGTTGCTGGGCTGAGATGGGATATGAGGGCGGAAGTCATGGCATTAAGGTCCACTACTTTTGTCTCATGCAATAGGCTTGGCCCAGTTGCAGGAAGGAAAAATCCAGGAATAGAAAAAGGATAACCCAAATGAGTTGCTCAATGAGAGTTGTGTCTACCAGTGGAATCCACTCCGAATTTATCTGTAACAGTGGGGGATAGACATAAGTTGCTCCATGAGAGTTGTGTTTGGCAAGCCAAAATGCTTATTCAGGGACACACACTTTCGGCTGAGTTGTATGTTTTGCCTTTGCAGGGGTCTGATGTGGTATTGGGAGTTTCGTGGTTGGCGACACTCGGGCCTATTGCCCATGACTATTCGAAGCTTATTATGTAATTTAAGCTTTAGGATTGAGAAATCACTCTACAGGGCGAGGTGGCGCCCACCGTTTCGGCGGTGCCAATTTCAGGTATTCGCCAAATGCGTTCAACCGATTCGGTAGCAGCATTGTTTAGCCTTTCTATGGAGTTTCCAAAACAGGAGTTAAGTCCAGTTATTCATCATGATTTACAACCATTATTGCAGAAGTTTAATTCGATGTTTGAGAAGCCATCGGGGTTACCACCGCACCGCTCTAGTGAACATCTGATACATCTACAACTAGGGGTAGCTCCGATTAATGTTAATCTATATCGCTATCCTCATTATCAGAAATCAGAAATAGAGAGGATGGTATCTGAAATCCTAACGGAAGACATCATACAGCCAAGCCAAAGCCCGTTTTACTCTCCTATTCTGTTGGTAAAAAAAAAAAAGACGGGGCTTGGCAATTCTGTGTGGATTATAGAGCTCTTAATGCAGTCACTATTAAAGACAAGTACCCTATCCCTACTGTGGAAGAACTGCTCAATGAACTCCACGACGCAACCATTTTCTCTAAATTGGATCTCCGGGCGGGTTACCATCAAATTCAGAGTAAGACAAGAGGATGTGGATAAGACTGCTTTTAGAACATAAAATGGTTATTATGAGTTCCTAGTAGTGCTATTTAGTATCACCAATGCACATTCCACTTTTTAATCAGTCGTGAATGACACATTTCGGTCCTTGTTACGTAAGTGCGTATTGGTATATTTTTTTTATGATATTCTCATCTATAGCCCGAATATTAAACAACACCTGGCACATTAACAAATGGTGTTAGAAGATTCTTCAACAGCATAAGTTTTTTACTAAACTCGCGACATGTTCTTTTGGTCAATCACAAATCGAATATTTGGGTCACCTAGTGTCAGCCCAAGGCATTGCTATAGACCCTACTAAGGTTCAAACAATACTGCAGTGGCCTATTCCAACAAATATTAAGATTGCGAAGATTTTTGGGCTTTACGGGATATTACAAGCGGTTCATGAAAGGGTATGCCTCTATCGCAGCCCCACTCACGGACGGACTTAAAAAGATTCATTTTTGTGGATAGAAACTACTACAAGGGCTTTTCGCCAGCTTCAACAGGCCCTTACCACTTCACCAGTATTGGCTATTCCAAACTTTGAGTTTCCATTTGTAGTTGAGAGGGACGCACCGGGCAGTGGGATTGGTGCAACATTAATTCAACACAATTATCCCATCGCCTATTTTAGCCATAAATTGGGCCGAAGATTTATTATCAAAACAGATCAGATTAGTTTGAAAGCTCTAATGGAGCAAAGTATTCGAACACCGGATCAACAATGGTGGCTAACAAAGTTGTTGGGTTTCGATTTCGAAATTGTGTACAAGCCTGGGAAGGAAAACATTATGGCCGATGCGTTATCTCGGCAGCCAAGTACAGTAGAATACTATGCTATTTCCACACTTCAATTGAGATTCCTCTAAGCTCTTAAAAGTGCAAATCAAACAAATCTAGAGATTAAACATATTTTGCACTAGCTTGCTTTGGACCCTAGTTCGAATGTCGGGTTTCACATTCAAAATGGCCTTCTTTTATTTCACAATCGTTTGTTTATACCCAGGCAGTTACTAACGAGTGTTCTTCGAGAGTTCCACGACTCGCCAATTGGAGGTCACGCCGGTTTCCTAAGAACCTACCAATGACTTGCAGCAAATTGTTATTGGAAAGGCCTTTGTCAAGATGTTAAAAGGTATGTGGCAGAATGTCAGATTTGCCAACAAGTCATCTTGCACCAGCTGGACTTCTTCAACCGTTACCGATTCCCAAGCTTATCTGGGAAGATATATCTCTTGATTTTATTCAAGGGCTACCTTTGGCTAAAGGGTATGTAGGGATATTGGTGGTTGTAGATTCCTTATCTAAGGATGCTCATTTTTCTTCATTGACCAATCATTCGACGAGTGCAAAAGTGGTTCAAGTGTTCATGCGAGATATTGTTCGCATTCATGGAATGCTTTGCTCTATTGTTAGTGATCGCGATAAACTCTTCATCAGCTCGTTTTTGAAGGAGTTGTTTAAACTTCCTTGGATATGAGTAGTTCATACCATCCTCAGTCTGACGGCCAAACGGAGCGTCTGAATTACACCCTTGATAGGGAAACAATGTTACAATGCACAATGATTTAGTCCAAGGCATTCAGAAGGCCCAGATTGTGGAGGAAGGCCCAACATTACAAGTATTTGGATGATTACGTGGCTTAGGAGCGGTAGTTAGAAAAGATTCCAAGATGTAAGCATCAAGTGTGTGAGGATGAACATATATATTGACTGTATGAGAGAGATATTATAAGAAAAATTATCAAAAGTGACGATTTATCTTCTTTTCGTCGCCCAGGCCATTCTATTATTATTAAAAGCGTACAGTCAAAGCTCAAAACCTCAAAGTATATATCTGGATCCAGAAATTTCTTCAGTGGCCGGTTGTAACGAATAATTTGACAAGTCAAAATTATACGAATAATTTTTAATAAATAATGTATCATAAAAAGTTCAAAATTAACTATATAAAAATATCATTATTCTCTTCAAAAATTATTTCTTCAATTGGGGCTACTTTATTTTTTTACCCAAAATTACAAGTACATATGAAAAAATTCACAGGATAAGTGGAGATTGTAATTCATGCTAGCTCATATATATATATATGTACTGTGATGGAATTTTAGACAAACATCACATCCATCTATACTAGTTCAAAACAATTGTGTGCAACAGAATTAAGGTACCTTGGGATCCTTTTGTTCTCGTGACATAGAAGAAAGTTCAGACGAAGATGGCCGACGATTCGCCGTCGATCTTGGAATTGACAAGAAAGCCTACATAACCAAATTCCATGAAAAGCAGGCTTCAGATTTTTGACAATGCTTTTGAACATTGGTCATCAAATACCTACCTTATTTGAAAGTAAAAATTGTTAGAAATAATTTATTGGATTTATTTATTGTTTTCGAGTTGACTTTCATTGAACTTACTATTATTTGCCATTTCTTTTGTCTTTTTTCTCTTAATTTGTTTCAATTGCTTCTTCCTAGCCATTGAATATAATGTCCTGATGTAAATTTCCTTTGATTGTTCTCTGGATCCTTTGATGTTCACCTTGTACATTTGATTTGTTATCAATGATATCTCTTGCTCACCGAGAAAAGAAAAATCATATTTTTTCTCAATAACTGGAATAATACATTAGTGATTTTGGTTGAATGTGAGTGAGATGCATGCATCCTAAACCAATTAAGAAGATGATGTACATACTTCTTGAAGTAGAATTGTATGTTAGATAATCACCTTTAGGAAAATAGTGCTGAAAAGTTCCCATTATACTTAATTTAGAACAATGATAATATCTACGAGCTTGTTCTTTAAGGACTTTGCTCCTTTATATACAATTATATTCCCTACAACTTCATACAATGCTCCTTCCGATTAATGCTACTACTATATGTCACCAAATCTCACCTACGGGCAACATTAATCTTGCTAAAATAGCTTTTCAACCATGATTAGAAAGTATTAAATACTAAATCTAAACTACAATATTTAATTAGTAAACAAATATGGAAATATATGATTCTAAAAAACAAACCAAAAAAAAAAAACACACATTCCTATTCCAAAAACAACAATTCCAAAAGATCAAAAGAAAAAACACGGGAGAAATTTTATGAATCACAAATAAAGCTTCTTTTGAAAAAAGATATAATTGATATTAAGAGAGATTACAACTGAACATAAACTAAGATCTAAAACTAAAAGAATCAAATCACCAAAGAATCAAAGCAGCTCTAAAATCTAAAATTACATTAACATTCAGTTAAACAATTTAGCAAAAAAGCCATGTATGGTGGCAATGGCGAAAGCCATTGACACAAAAATAAGGTTTTTAATACTACAAATAGTCCTTCTTCTTTACAAAATAACATTTTGGTCAGTGATGTTTTCTATACTATTTAGTCTTTCAAGCTTTAAATAAAAAACTTCGTTAATCCAAAAAGTTTTGTTTTAAAAAATAAGATAATATACAAGTATTTTGTACTAGAATTTACACAAATATCTTAATGTATATCCTATAATCTTTCTTTAATTGAATATTCTCTAGCCCATATGCTGATAATTAATTAAGTTCTTCACTAGTTGAGCTTGACTTACAAGAAATCGACCTTGTATTCTCTAGCCCATATGCTGATAATTAATTAAGTTTTTCTCCAAAATTTATTGTTCAATTATAATAGATGAAACTTTTGAACCTTCCAACTTCTTGCGTTTTTTTTTTTTTTCCTTTTGAACCTTCCAAGCATAGTAAACTTTTTCTCGAGTTTTTTTTCTTTTATTTTTTGGATTTGTTTTTCTTGGAGCACGAATACATATGTTAATTTCTTTTTTTTTTTTTTTTTTTTACAATCATATGCTTCTATATTTGTTTACAAACTATATGTCAGTTCAGATTTGGTATTTAATGCTTTCTAACCCTGATTAGAAAATTAAATTAGTTTAGTAAAAGTAATGTGGTTCGTAGATTAGATTTGGTGACATATGACATTAATCGTAAGGAGCATAGTACGGAACTGTAGCAAATGAAATTGTAGAGAAGCCAAGTCCGTTTTCTATAACTTTTCTTGTCCCAAGCTTAGTGTATATATCTTTGAAAGTTGTCTTTTTTTGTTTATTACAACCTATGCAATATGTTTTCATCTCAAATAAACTGAAAAAGCTAAATTGGTAAATGTTTTAGGACATACTATTCCATTACTATTGGAAAAATTTGTAGATAATTAATTTGTGCTGAGGATAATAAATTAAAGAACAGTAAAATAATATATTAATATATTTGTAATGAAATACACAAACCGAGGCTCGAGTTTAACTCGATATCTTTAAGGTTATAATGTTCAGCTAAGGTGCTTATGGCTCGATAGCACTAGCCTCCCAGGATACAACAATTAGACCTTTCGTGTAAGTAGCACTTCAATACACAAAAAGTTGCGAATCGTCAGCGTTAAACTCTCTCTGTTATCATGCAAAAATGGACTATGTGTATATGAATTTGTATCCTAAAACTGTACAAAGCTCTCCTATTTATAGGTGCAAACTAAGAATGAAATCTGGCCACCATAAATCCTTTCATAAAAATGTCACTTAAAAGCCAACTTTAAGAACAAGAAACATCCTTTGCTAATGCCAATCTATGCAGGAATAAAGCACTTCCAAAAGCCTTTAGTAGATGCATACATAATTAATACAACTGATCCCATGATCAGCTTTCCAACTTATGCAATCATTACTAAGCAATCAAAGCACTGGCTTTTCATTTGACATACTTATTAACATGGCATCCAAAGAAGTTCAAAATGGTGAGTTTAAATAAGAGAATAAAGAGCTTTTCAAACCTTTTCTTCTCTAATTTCTCTTTTACCTTTAATGTATTTTGACTTGAAAAAATATTACATTCATCTTCTCAAAAGGTGAATGTGCACGAACCATGTCCCAATTGTTTAGACATGTGAGACCCACTTAAAAATACAAGTCAAAACAACTTTTCCTACATTCTCCCACGTGAAAGGAAATTAACAGGCCAGTACCTAATAAGCAGGCAAGAGAGAGAGAGAGAGAGAGTTTAGTAAAAAGACATTGCATCGGGATAGGTGGCTTTTGGCTTTGAACCTTCCCTAGTGAAAACTATCAGATTTACTTGCGAACCAGTGAACGCGATATCTAGAACTGTTCAGCTTTCGTGTAAATCAAGACAATAAAGATCACACAACATCTTTCTTACACTATCAAATTCTCATAGTTGTGTTCATTTCAGTCGTGAACAACTCCTAGTATTCATGAGTACTCTAGAGAATTCAGCCCTCAAATTCTCATAGGATCGGCCCCCTCCCTACTCATACAGGTGATGCTTATAAATAGTATCCCTACAATACCCCACTTGAATTTTTAAGATATAAGAATCATTAAAATCATAACTTAACCTAAGAAACACATAGGCAGCACTGTTTGTTAGTCATAGGAATATGTAGGAGTATTACCCCCACAGTGTTCCCACTGAGTTATACATAATTCAGTTTTTCCCTTTGAACCTAGATCCAGGGATCTCCTGTCAGCAAGGTAGAGTTTTCTATTATGATAACTCTTAAGAAATAGGCTTAAGACCCATTCCCCTCGACGATTTATAAACTTGCTCTCTAGGTAAACCTTTGGTAAGCGGATCCGCAATATGTTCCTGAGGGATTTTTACTAAGAAGTTATAATTTCTGATCAATTCATGAAGGATTTGTACAATTCTTCTTCTAGATGTAACGTCACTGCAAGATGTTCCTGAACTTGCTTAGAACTTCCTTACAAACGTTTAAAAAAATGGTGAGATCCACAAAAAAGAACGGTATACCATCAAAATAAATACATATTACTTACTACATGTTGTTATGAGGCTCTAGGTTTGTAAGTGGTTTCCACATGCAAAAAACTAAATAATAACATATATTAGAGTTTTCTCATTTTCTGAATATAAAATATATAACGTTGAACCATGTTACGTTGTTTTAGGTTACCTGAGCATTTGTGACCTGAAAAAAATTAGAATACCGAAAAACATATATAATTATGTTGCTTTCAACAAACTGGCTTTTATTAGTTCAATTCTTAAAAGAAAGTGATCGCGTCGTTTTGCGCTCAAAAATAGTAAGGTTAAATGATTGAAAATATTGCTTACCTTGAATTATCTCTAGCTGTGGTGAGTAGAGGGTCGATCCACGGAGATTGGGTTATCAAGTTAAGTTAAGTCCTTAATTTAGAATTGTTTAACTATCTCCCGTCACGGATAAGTTTGATTAAGTCCAAAATTTCAAAAGTCCAAAAGTACGGAAGTACGGAAGTACGGAAAATTAAGTCCAAGAAATGTCCACAAAATGTCCAAAGATACGGTAATAACAAAGTCCAAAAGTGAATTAATCAAAAGTACTAAATTAAATAATCACAACACTCAACACTAAAAATCCAAAGGGTTAATGATTCAGGATGGTTATAGCTCGGTATACGCAAGTACAAAGTTATTGATTCATATTAAAAGTTAAGTCCTTCAGAAATAGGGCTACAAGCTCCCACTACTGAAATGAGCCTTTAATTACGTAAGTGATAAGACTAATTAATTAACAAAACTGGATGTGTTGGTACAACCTAACGATTTCCAATCTCTCAATTAATCTTTCACTTATGTAACCTGGAGGTGTCGGTACAACCAGACTACAATCCATCCGAGGTAGTCTCGTATTGCCACTAGTTTACAAAACCGGGCATATATGTACTTTCAATTAAATATAACATAACTACAAGTATACGTATAATTAATCAAAGAATACTTAAAAATAGAAATACGAGACTTTAATAAATTTGAATCACAACATATGTACAAGAGTAACCTCACACGTACCATCCCGAATCTCGGGTCTAGTATGTCATAATAAACTGTAAAATACAAGAAATCATAATGAAAACCAAAATAAAAGAATACTTATCATGTTGAACGGATTTTGGTAGACCGGTATGATTACGGTATGATGATGGCTCACTAGACCCTCTCTTTGGGATTAAAACTTTGCACACAACTCAGAATAATAACTAAAGCACTCAAACACAAGAGCAAAATCTAAGCTAAGAAGAGAAAATGGTACAAGAAAAATGAAATGAGGAATGAAGTATTTATAGATAAATTTTGGCACTATTCACAAGTACTATTCAAACCATGATATCATCAATGTGTCAGCGTGACATCATTGGTCTAGGTCATCATTGTGTCAGCGTGATGTCATTCGCCTAGGCCATCATTGTGTCAGCGTGATGTCATTCGCCTAAGTCATCATTGTGTCAGTGTGATGTCATTCGTCTAAGTCATCATTGTGTTAGCGTGATGTCAGCGAAGATACTATTCACACGTTGACTTTACTTTTACTATTCATCAATTGACTTTGACTTTGACCACAAGTTGACTTTGACTTTGACCAAAAGTTGACTTTGACTTTGACCAAAAGTTGACTTTAACTTTGACAAAAAGTTGACTTTTACTATTTATCTGTTGACTTTGACTTTGAACAAAAAGTTGACCAAAGCTACTTCAAGGTTTTTCAGCGTCCTGAATCTGTTTTCGTACTCCGTTTGGCCAAATTCAATCTCGATTTGCTCGTGTCAAGGTCGTTCTTCCTTCTTCCTTCAGTATTGCACCGAAAATTCACTTCAAAAGTTGGCTTTTGTGGCCATTTTTGCTATTTCTTCTTCAGAACCTATATTGCATTAAATTTTTATAAAATATACAATTAAGCTTGAAATAATAATGCAATATACATGATTTAATGAGTTAAAGTTACTAAAAATACAGATTTATCAACCTCCTCAAACCCATTATTTGCTTGTCCTCAAATAAAGGCATCAATTACTTCATATATTCATAAATATTAAATCTAAGCAGTCAATGTATTCATACAGTTAAATTTTATAAAATTACAAGATTAACAGTGAATTTGTCTTCCAAGCAATTCCACCCAAAGAAATCGTTTCATATCTAGAAGAAATGAAACCAAATTAATTACAAAAAATCCTTTGAGCCTTTTTAAGCACTTGTAACTCAATTAAGGAGTAAGAAAATTAATCACGCAAAATTTGTAAAATCAAAAATATTTTCTATGGATAGTCATGAAATGTTAAAACTCAACTACCTTCCAAATCATGTAGTACTCCCTTAGATTTTTTCTATATATATTTTTTTTTCTTTTTATGAAATAGATGACTCGAATGATAGATGTTGGTTGATTCAACGACTTCATTGAAGTATTGCCTTTTCTTCGGTTGGATTGTGTTTGGTGAAAGAAGGCATGTCTGGCAAGATTTGTATTGATAGCTTTTTCATAACAAAAATGCTCAAAAAATGTTAGAAGAAAGCATTTGTTATGGATTTCTTTGCTGCCTTTTTTTTTTTTTTGTTGAATCAACATTTTTGATATTTGAATGATGCTGAGCGAGTCATCTACACATTTTTTTTTTCAAAAGAGTATACCAATCTAGAAAAATAAGTCAAATTTTAATAAAACACAACATCTCACATTGAAAACATCTCAATCTACTCTTTTTTTGATAATTAATCAAAAACTTCTAATTAAATCATGTGACGCTGTTGGGATGTAATAATAGTTAACAAGGTTTCAAAAAAAATCTAGATACAAACTCAACTCTTAGCGGCTAATCATTTTTCCATTCCAAATTCACAGTTAATTCAAATATTTTATCACAATCTAACCATATTTCAACAATTAACCACTCAATTTTAATTATTATGAATAAGTGAAGTAAATTTTTAGTGAAGTAAATTTTTTTTTTTTTTTTTTTGGTATCAGGTTGGTATCAACTCTTTTTTTTTCCTCCTCAAACTCAAACCTTACATTGTCCTCAATGAAAGAAAACTATGTAATGCAAAGTAAAAAGAAAGACACAACCTGATAAACAATCCAAGCAATGTTTCTCAAAAACTTTCTGAATGAAAAATTGTTAAACAAAATCTTAAAAACCAACATTAGCCGTGAGGTTAAATAAAAACTAAAATAAAAAACGATGAAATAACTAAAATAACATAAATAAATAAAAACACGCCACTGAATTACGATGGTGGCGGCGGCGGAGGACCTGAGCCTGAATCTCTCATTGAAGCAAGTTCAGCTCATAATGCAGCAAACTCTTCCCTCTGTGACTGCTTAAATTCAACAAATTCAGCTTTCAGTTCACCTATGTCTCCCAATCCTGCTGCAAGGTTAGTATTCATGGCTTGCAGTTCTTTGTACATTTTTTTCATTAAGGATTCTTCAGATTGATCACCATGTTGTTGGGAAGAAGTAGCGCCTTCAGCAAATTGAGTGGAAGGTCGTGGAGCATTTAATACTAAGGGCATTTTTCGAACAACGCGCTCCAAATGTTTAAAACTCTTCGAGAACTCTGATTCACCATATGAAGTAATATGGAGATCCATGTATGGCTCATCAGGTGCAAAAGGAAAATTAAACTATTGAAGCAAAGAAATTATCAGTTGAGAAAAATGAAATATAGATGTAGCATCAAACTTCCTCATGTGGTCTATAAGACTCATCATGTTGTCCCAAATAACAGCTCCAACATCAAAAAGACCACCTTGATAAATCCAATATAAAACTTGTAAAATAACACCCGTCCTTTCATGATCATTACCATAAGGGCAAAGGTTATTTTTAACAATGATATCTGTTAACCACATGTCCCTTCGAAGGGAAGATTTCCTTACACCCACACCATGTGGCAGAACCGAACCCTCACACAAATTTGTAGCAATGTCTAAATCAGTAGATGTAGCAGGGAAATCCATATTTTTCTTATAAAAATAATCATGCCCACACAGTATAGTCATGATATCAGCAGTAGTAAATTGAAATTCAAAACCATCAATTGATGCAGTAAATTTTTCATTATCGTACGAAAGATGGTCATAAAAACGGGGAATGAGACGAGAAAAAATAGGAACATCATCAAAAGGTGGGTGCAGAAAACAATCAAGAAAATACCCTCCAAAAAATTCAAAAGCACATTGCCCACCTTCGGAGGCTCTTAACGCATCCAAAAAATTAGTTTCGGCCTTAATTTGAGCATTGTCAAGTCTTGCAGTCAATGATAATTTCTGCCTTTTGGGAGCCATAATCTTAATAATAAACGACAACAAAAAAAACTAAATCAGAAAAGTCACAAAACAAAATTATTTATATATATATATATATATTGTTTTTTTTTAATGTACATAAATACTATTTATTCAAACAACACCAAATAATAACCGCAAAATCATCCTTAACACATAACATTATAAATCATCCGGTTAAATTCTATAACATGTAAATAATTTATAAATCTTAGATGTAGGGTAACAAAAATAATCAATCTACATAAATCTGAATTTTTTTTTTTTGTTTTTTTTTTCAGAATTAAATTTAAAGGAATTCTAACAAAAAATTTAAAATTAAAATCTAACCAAATTCTATAAACATTCTATATACATACACATATACATATACATATACATACACATAAACATTCATATATACATACATAAATCTGAAAAAATCATACCAAAACGAAGATTAAGAGCTATAGAACAACAATAAACTGAAAGGAAGCAGTAAGAATTATCCTAAAGCCTTCAAATATGCGTATATACATACGTAAATAAATATATAAAAATAGATCCAATACTTGAAATAAACTGAAAATAAATGCGAAAATAAGAAAGAAAACATAAAAACTAACCTCTTAATGTAGATCTGGAGAAAACATGGGGTGGGGAAGGGATTTATTAAGGTTTTTGGGTGATTTTTGTGGGTGTGGGGTGTATTTTTTAGGTTTCAAGGCTGCTGCACATAAGCCCCGACTGTGGTTGGGCGCTCAAGCGACCTGCTGCGTTCTTTCAGTGAATTTTTTTTTTTTTAATAGCAATAAATACATACATAGCAGACTAACATATATATATACATAAATTTATATACATTATTTAACATAAATATCTTAACATAAAAACACATAAATATATATATATATATGTGTATATATGTAGATTATATAAATACAAAAACTATAAACAAACCACACTATTTTATTAATCATAAAGACATTACATAAAAGAAATGAAAATGCTTGCAAAATAGTACACAACCATGGCAAATTGATCAGGCGTGAGAGTTCCGAACATCATTGTATTGAATGCAGCTAAAATAGAGAAATGAAAAAAATTGAGAGAGAGAGAGAGAGAGGAGGCGGCAGTAGAGAGAAAGGAAAATGAGAAGAAGAAGAAAGAAAGAGGGCTTTAAACCCGTCAGTTAGGTCATACCGCGCTCGAGCGCCCTTTAAGTGCGTTCGAGCGTGATTCTTCCCGTTTCTGCCTTAAATGTTTTTGCAAATTCACAAAGTATGAATATATAATCTTCCTGAAACCTATTTCCTACAAGAGTTTTTTTTTTTATAAAATAAAATAAATTTGGTATATGAGAAAAATAAATACACGAATTTTAAACCATTTAAATATCCTAAAACAAGTGTAAGAATATGCAAATGAACACTGACCAATAGTCATCCATCAAGATTCAAACCTTAAATATGCTTCCAAAAGGAATAGTTGGATCCAGATTTAATTTAAGAAAATTTGAGTTTAGACTAAATTTAGAGTTCATCAACTTAACGAAGAGTTGTCCGCCAGTTTGGAAAGCAACATTGGAAGCTTGGGAAAAGCAAAAATAGGATCCCAACCCTATTTCACTTTCATACCTATGCAGCAAAGTAAACCACATCCGAACACCAAGTGAATGGCATTAAAATCTGGAAAATAAATCTACCTACCATAGCATAAGAACTGGCCGAAGCAGAGGTGATGAATCACATATCACTTACCCCTCAGAATGGTATAAGTTATCTTTCTCTCAAATACCATGAGAGCCACTATTTCCATAACAGTGGAAAAAGACTTCCTAATGTTGAAGTTAACGCCAATTTAAAGCTAATTGGTAACCAAACGACAACATCTAGGACAAACCTTGGAATATTACCGCCACGAGATCCTAGATTACCCAGAGATCACTTGGGTTCATGTGAGGCACACACCCTAGTACAAACAATACCATGTTTTATCCTCAGATAGTCACTACCGAATGTTGCTACTATGTACCCATCCTCCCACCTATTTAGGATAAGTGCGTCACATAAATTGTCAGAGTTTTTCCTTCTAACTGGGAATGGGCACTAGAACCATTTAATGTCAGCCAGCAAGACATACACACACAGTTAAGTGCTGTAGTTTAATGCATTCGGGCAATTTTTTTTTTTTTTTAAAATAATATATTAAAAAAAAGGGACTAGCTCGTCTAGAGGTTTTTGTGTTCACGCTATCTAGTACTTTCCTTCGGCACTCACATGGGGCCACAGCTAGTTCCACAGGGTTTAGAGCAAGACAATGGGGTTTTATGTTACAGACAATACCGTCTGGTGAATGCTCTCACTCATAACTACCTTATCAAGTAATGCCCAAACATACCATAAACTATATTAAGCTGGTGGAGTGGCAAGTACTATTAGACAGAGTTGCACTGGTCAGACAACCGCACACAGAAAACGTACAGTGACCACTAGTATTATGACAATTATACCTTTATGAATGTTTCTCAGGGTTAAGACCCAAACTACTTTAAGCTGGAGAAAGACTCATTTGGTACTAAATAAAAATAACAAAAAGAATAAAAATAAAATTAAAAATCCTACGTTGCCTCCTAGGAACGCTAAGTTTAACGTCTTCAGCCAGACAGAATTACTTTGAAATTGTTACTTTGCAGGGATTGGATTCTTAAGTTCAATTGACTCTTCACCCCAATTCTTTAACTGGATCGCTGGTTTTAGCCTTTGTCCATTTACAAACATAGTTTTCCCATTTGTTTTATCTTTTATCTTGACAACCCCAGACGGAAAAACTTGTTCAACCTTAAATGGTCCATCCCACCTAGACCTCAATTTTCCTGGAAATAATCGTAACTTAGAATTAAATAACCACACATCTTCTCCAGGAATAAATGACTTACGAATAATCATTTTATCATGCGTTCTCTTCATTTTCTCACTGTAAATCTTGGCATTCTCGTATGCCTCTAAACGCATTTCTTCAAGTTCATTTAGATGGAATAACCTGTTTTTACCAGCTTTCTGCAAGTCAAAATTCACAGTTCTAATTGCCCAATAAGCCTTATGTTGTAACTCAACAGGTAAATGACATGCTTTTCCATAAACTAAACGAAAAGGTGATATTCATGTGGGAGTTTTATATGCAGTTCTATATGCCCAAAGTGCATCATTCAATCGAGTGGACCAATCCTTCCTATCAGGTCTAACTGTCTTCTCAAGGATTGATTTAATTTCCCTATTAGAAACCTTAACCTATTCACTAGTTTGTGGGTGATATGGAGTTGCAACCTTATGAATGACTGAGTATTTTTTCAACAATTTTTCAAAAGTTCAGTGAATGAAATGACTTCCACCGTCACTAATGATGGCTCGTAGAATTCCAAACCGACATAAAATGTTTTCTTTTATAAATTTCATCACAATAGTGTGATCATTAGTCCTTGTTGCAATTGCTTCAATCCATTTAGACACATAATCAACACCAACCAAAATGTATTGAAAACCAAAGGAGATGGGGAAAGGACCCATGAAATCAATACCCTAAACATCAAAAAGTTCACAAACCACGATGGAATTTAAGGGCATCATATCCCTCTTTCCCATGTTACCTGTCTTTTGGAATCTTTCACATGCCTTGTAAAACTCATGAGTGTCCTTGATTAATGTGGGCCAATAAAACCCACTTTGCAGAACTTTGATAGCTGTCCACCGTCCTTCAAAGTGTCCCCCACATTCCTGCGAATGACAAGATGACATGATGCTTAGCTGTTCAGACTCGGGTACACATCTGCGAATAATTTGATTAGAACAAATACGGAACAAATGAGGATCCTCCCAGAAATAATGCTTTGCAATTGAGAAAAAACGACCTCTCCCAGCCTTGTTCCACTCCTTGGGTATTTTACCAACTGCAAGATAATTCACAGTATGAGCATACCAAGGAAGTTTAGGAGTAGAAATTAATAGTGGCTGTTCATCAAGAAATGTATATCTCAGGGGGAACTCATTTTTTGTTTCTTGAGGTACAATCCTTGAGAAATGAGCAGCAACAACATTTTCTCGACCTTTTTTATCCTTAATTGTTAAATCAAATTCTTGAATTAATAACAACCATCGAATAAGCCTAGGTTTAGCATCTTTCTTTTCCAATAGGTATCTTAATGCCGAGTGGTCAAAATAAATGATTATTTTTTACCCTAACACATAAGACCGAAATTTTTCTAATGCAAAAACTACAGCAAGCAATTCTTTCTCTGTGGTTTTATAGTTTTTTTGGGCATCATCTAAAGTTCGGCTGGCGTAATAGATCAAACAAGGAACTCGATCCTTGCGTTGACCTAATACAGCTCCTATGGCATAATCCGAAGTATCATACATAATTTCAAAAGGAAGAGAGTAATCTGGTGGTTGAATAACTGGAGCAGTGGAAAGTGCATTTTTCAATGTTTCAAAAGCAGTAACACATTTTTCATCAAATTGGAATGGAGTATCCTGTGCCAACAAATTTGGTAAAGGTCTAGCAATTTTACTAAAATCCTTTATAAATCGTCGGTAAAAACCAGCATGTCCAAGGAATGATCTCACCTGTTTAACAGTTGTTGGAGGGGGCAAATCGGAAATAATATCAACCTTAGCTTTATCAACCCGAACTCCTTCCTTGGATAAAATGTGTCCGAGAACAATTCATTCTTGAACCATGAAATGACTTTTCTCCCAACTAAGTATGAGATTAGATTCCTGACATCTTTTCAACACCAAAGAAAGATTATTCAAACAAGTGTCAAATGAAGAGCCAAAGATAGAAAAATCATCCATAAAGACTTCAACAAATTCATCCATCATATCAGTGAAAATAGACATCATGCAGCGTTGAAAAGTGGTTGGTGCATTACAAAGGCCAAAAGGCATTCTTCTATAAGCAAACGTGCCAAAAGGACATGTAAAAGTTGTCTTTTCTTGATCTTCAAGGTCCACACGGATCTGATTGTATCCCGAGTACCCATCAAGAAAACAGTAATAACTTTGTCCTGCCAACCTGTCCAAAATTTGATCAATGAATGGTAAAGGAAAATGATCCTTTCTTGTTGCAGCATTGAGTTTCCTATAATCAATACACACACGCCATCCAGTTGTGGTGCGGGTAGGTACCAATTCACCTTTATCATTTGTCACCACAGTGATTCCTGATTTCTTAGGTACAACCTGTATAGGACTAACCCATTTACTATCCGAAATAGGATAAATGATACCTGCATCTAACAACTTCACTATTTCCTTCTTTACAACTTCCCTCATGTTCGGGTTCAGCTTACGTTGCATCTCTCTAAATGTCTTGGCTCCATCTTCCAAATTAATCTTATGCATGCAAAAAGAGGGATCTATTCCTTTAAGGTCTGCAACAGTCCAGCCTAACACTTCTTTATTCCTAGACAACACATCTACAAGTTTAGCTTCCTGTTCCAAAGAAAGGTTAGAAGCAATAATAGCTGGAAGTGTTTGATCTGCCCCTAGAAAAACATACTTGAGATAACTAGGAAGTTGCTTCAGTTCCAACTCAGGAGGAGATTGTATAGAAGGAAGCATGGGTTCTTTAGAAAGAGTCAAGGATGGTTCTATTGCACAAACTTGAAGTTTTTCATCAAATCTTAAATTGCTTTCTAAAAATTCATCAGATTCCTTCTCAAACCTACTCAAGACTATTTTATCATCATTCAAAGTATTCTCCAAAAAATCTTTTTGCATAAGACTAAGAAAAGACTCTTCAATTAATGGATCAATCTTATCAAGAATAAAACATTCAAGACCATCATCTCCATCTGCAAACCTAGCAACATTAGCAACATTCAGCTTTACCTTAATATCTCCAAATGTAAACTCCAATTCTCCAGTTGCACAGTGAATTTTTGCATTAGCTGTTGCTAAAAATGGTCTCCCTAATATAACTGGAGTTTGGAACTTTTGAATTTCTCCTGGTTCCATATCTAGCACAACAAAATCCACAAGAAAATAAAATTCATCAACCTTTATCAACATATCTTCAATCATGCCCCTAGGAATTCTAAGCGATCTATCAGCCAGTTGAAGAATGATAGGAGTAGGTTTCGATTCTCCTATATCTAACTGCTCAAAAAGATTAAAGGGAGAAGATTCACACTAGCTCCTAAATCAAGAAGGGCACAATCTACACAATGATTACCAATATAGCAAGGAATGGTAAATGCTCCTGGATCTTTCAATTTTGGTGGAACATGAAAAGTAAGAATGCTGCTTACCTTTTCAGTCAATCTTACTTTGTTTGATATCAAAGCTGAATTCCTTCTTTTCTGAGTGCATAAATCCTTAAGAAACTTTGCATAAGCAGGAATTTGCCTAATGATTTCTAATAGAGGTAAATTGATTTTAAATTGCTTAAAGGTTTCAAGCATGTCTTCTCTTTTTGAATCTTTATTAGGTGGCTTACCTACTGCCTGTGGAAAGGGTGCCTTGGGACTCAGTGTTAATGGAATATTTTCATGTGAAATGAAAGTTTCAGGTTCATTTGCAGTTTCTTTTGATGAATCAACAGTAACTTGAGACTTAGCTTTTTGCTTTGCAAGTCTTGCATTTTCGTAAGCTTCTACACTTACCTTGTTATCAACTTTCTTACCACTTCGCAATGTAATGACAGCTTGAAGATCCTCCACTATTTGACTTGTAGATGCTACATGGGCCTTACCTTTTGGGTTCCCATCTGGTTGGGCAGAGAGTGTTCATTCTTCCCTTTTCTGAATTGTGTTAGCTAATTGCCCAATTTGTCTTTCCAAATTGGCAATTGCCTTTGTATGTGTACTTACCAGTTGCATAGTTGGTTCCCAACTGTGAAGCTTTTTCAAAACCTGTTCTTCAAAAGTAGTCCCATAAGAATTGGAACCTGAATTGGAGCTCGTAGGTACCTGTCCTTGTGGAACTGAATGAAATCCTGGAGGATAGCTTCTTGGTCTTTGTTGTTGAACATCTTCCCGATTCTGATCCCATCGAAAATTTGGATGATCTCGTGTACCTGAATTATAAGTGTTAGAGAATGGATCATAAGTACGGGGATATCTATAAGCAGCACAAGCTTGCTCTGAAATTGAATTGGGATTTGATACAAGAACACCTTCACCTGAATCAACTACATGCAATGATTCTTTCCTTTTGACCATTTTTTCCAATGCAAGAGTTAGATTTTCAATCTTTGATGTCAAAGAATTGTAATCATTTGATCCTACACTTTCTCTCTTTTCTCTAGATGAAGTTGCACGCTTTCGTGAATTGTTGCTCAGTTTTATGAACAATTCTGTGGCTTCTTCTGGGGATTTTTCAAGAAGTGAGCCATTACAAGCTGAGTCGAGCAAACTTTGATTATGCTCATTTAACCCTTGATAGAAATTTTGAGCTAATTGCCAATCTGGAATACTGTGGTGTGGACATTCATAAGTTAAGGTTTCAAATATGTCCCAACTCTCATGAAGTGCCTCTCCAGGCAACTGAGAAAAATTATTTAATTGATCCCTACATTCATTGATTTTTGAAGAAGAGTAAAATCTTTCAAGAAATTCTCTTTGCAATTGATCCCAAGAAATAATAGAACCAAATCGTAATATGTAAAACCAATTTTGTGCTTGACCCATTAAAGAGTAAGGAAACAATATCAATTTAACAACCTCTTCTGAGGCAGTTCTAGTATTAATCGATCTGCATATATGAACAAAAGTATTAATGTGATCATACATGTTTTCATTAGAAAGACCGTGGAACAAGGGAAGCATTGAAATCATGTGAGACTTTATTTTAAAACCATCATCAATTTCAGGTAAGGCAATAGATCGTGGAGGAACATAATCTTGTGGTGTGGAAAAATCTTTTATGTTCCTCCTCACATTTCCTACTTCTCTACCTTCAACTTGATCCTGATTTTGGTTTTGATTCAGACGTTGATCAGCCATGATTAGAAAAGTTCGTGCTTTGATTCTGGATTTAAAGGTTTTCTCAATATCTGAATCCAAGACAAAGATGTGTGGCTTTAAAGATCTCCGACCATGCATACAAAACTAAAACTCAAAAAGAAACAAAAAAAATAAAATAAAATAAAATAAAAAAATAATAATAATAATAATAAAGTCTATACAAAATAGCTAAATTGACTTAAATAAAAATAAAAAACTAAAATATATACATATAAACACTTATATACATAAATCAAAGACTTACCTTATTTGATGAACACCGATCCCCGGCAACGGCGCCAAATTTTGATCGCATCGTTTTGAGCTCAAAAATAGTAAAGTTAAATGATTAAAAATACTGCTTACCTTGAATTACCTTTAGCTGTGGTGAGTAGAGGGTCGATCCACGGAGATTGGGTTATCAAGTTAAGTTATGTCCTTAATTTAAAATTGTTTGACTATCTTCCGTCACGAATAAGTTTGATTAAGTCCAAAAGTACGGAAGTACGGAAGTACGGAAAATTAAGTCCAAGAAATGTCCACAAAATGTCCAAAGATACGGTAGTAACAAAGTCCAAAAGTGAATTAATCAAAAGTACTAAATTAAAGAATCACAACACTCAATACTAAAAATCCAAAGGGTTAATGATTCAGGGTGGTTATAGCTCGGTATACGCAAGTACAAAGTTATTGATTCAGATTAAAAGTTAAGTCCTTCAGAAATAGGGCTACAAGCTCCCACTACTGAAATGAGCCTTTAATTACGTAAGTGATAAGATTAATTAATTAACAAGACTGGATGTGTTGGTACAACCTAATGATTTACAATCTCTCAATTAATCTTTCACTTAAAGTAACCTGGAGGTGTCGGTACAACCAGACTAGAATCCATCCGAGGTAATCTCGTATTGCCACTGGTTTACAAAACCGGGCGTATATGTACTTTCAATTAAATATAACATAACTACAAGTATACATATAATTAATCAAAGAATACTTAAAAATATAAATACGAGACTTTAATAAATCTGAATCACAACATATGTACAAGAGTAACCTCACACGTACCACCCCGAATCTCGGGTCTAGTGTGCCATAATAAACTGTAAAGTACAAGAAATCATAATGAAAACCAAAATAAAAGAATACTTATCGTGTTGAATGGATTTTGGTAGACTGGTATGATTTCGGTATGATGATGGCTCACTATCCCCTCCCTTTGGGATTAAAACTTTGCACACAACTCAGAATAATAACTAAAGCACTCAAACACAAGAGCAAAATCTAAGCTAAGAAGAAAATGGTACCAGAAAAATGAAATGAGGAATGAAGTATTTATAGAGAAATTTTGGCACTATTCACAAGTACTATTCAAACCATGATATCATCAATGTGTCAGCGTAATGTCATTTGCCTAGGTCATTATTGTGTCAGCGTGATGTCATTTGCCTAGGTCATCAATGTGTCAGCGTGATATCATTTGCCTAGGTCATCATTATGTCAGCGTGATGTCATTCGCCTAGGTCATCATTGTGTCAGCGTGATGTTAGCGAAGATATTATTCACACGTTGACTTTACTATTCATGCATTGACTTTGACTTTGACCAAAAGTTGACTTTGAGTTTGACCAAAAGTTGACTTTGACTTTGACCGAAAGTTGACTTTGACTTTGACCAAAAGTTGACTTTTACTATTCACCCATTGACTTTGACTTTGACCAAAAAGTTGACCAAAGCTACTTCAAGGTTTTTCAGCATCCTGAATCCGTTTTCGCACTCCGTTTGGCCAAATTCAATCTCGATTTACTCGTGTCAAGGTTGTTCTTCCTTTCTCCTTCAGTATTGCACCGAAAATTTACTTCAAAACGTGGCTTTTGTGGCCATTTTTCCTATTTCTTCTTCACAACCTATATTGCATTAAATTTGTGGAAAATATACAAGTAAAATTAAAAAAATAATGCAATATAATGATTTAATGAGTAAAAATTACTAAAAATACAGATTTATCAGAAAGTAAAAAACAAAAGATTCAGAATAGCTTTCAAAAAGAATCTTTAGGCTCGTCTTTTTAGTTATCTATGTTGTGAGAGTAAAAAATCTTGTCTTAGATTGAACAAAACAAGGCCGATACCTTCATAAAAAATCTTGTCTTAGATTGAACAAAACAAGGCCGATACCTTCATTTTTTTTAAATCTTTGTTAAAAAGCCATTTTAGTTCCTGAAAAATCGGATAAATTGCATTTTACCTTCTGGGATTAGCCTAAAGTGAACGACACCCCCTATGATTGCAAAATCACTATATACGTACATTTGGTGGTTATAGAAAGGGTGCATATTACCCCCATATGTCAGAAAAATCATCAAATGTAATGGAGATTGTAAGTCACGTGCACCAAATACGATATGTGGGTATATTTTGATGATAATTGCACTTATATGGACAAAAAAAATCCTCAATGGACTGTTTTGCCATTCTTCCATGCTAACATAGAGGGTATTATGGTCATTTTACCTATTAAAAAATAAAAAGAAAAAAACCCACACATGACCCCTCAACGCCACCCAAACAATCCATCTTACCCTTACCCCCACCCCCACCCCCACCCTACCCACCCCCAAATCGGCACCTACTACCCCTTTATCCCGAACCTTAACCCTCAACCCCCAATCCCACTACCCTCACCCTCAAAATCACGTTGTGTATTTGTTTTTGGGTGTATATGTGTGAATATGTTCGTGATGTATGTGTATCTTCACGACTTTCCATTTTGTGTTTCTTTGTGTTCAAGGGTGTGTGTGTGTGTGTGTGTGTGTGCTCGCTGTTGTGTTTGTGGTATGTGTAGTGTGTAGTGGTAACGTGTAGGTAGAAAGTTATAAGTTGTAGGGTACTGCGGTAGTGGGGGTTGGGATTGGGGTTGATGGTGGTGGGTTTAGAGGTAGTGGTAAGGGTGATAGTATGAGTCTAGGGGTGGTAGTGAAGGGTAGGGCTCGAGCTACTGGTGGGGGGTAGGCCACATAACTTGTAATGATTGGCTGGGTAATTTTATTTTATTTTTTATTTTATGCTAATATTAAGAGGGGATATTTGTCACTTTAATATTTTCATTAAAAAAGCCAACAGATGTTAGCTGGGAGGGGGGGCCTTTCTAATGACTACAAGTAGGTAATGTAGTGGTTCTACAATCACATAGGGCTGTCATGCACTTTAGACTAACCCCATGGGAGTAAAATGTAATTTGCTCCTGAGAAATATGATAAGTCTCATACAAGTCCGTGTAAATTTGAAAAATTTTCTACAAGTCCTTGCACTTTAATTTCTTTTATAATTTTTTATGGAAAAAGTGACAATTCACTAAAGTTTTACTTTTGTCCTTAAATTATGATGTGGACTAGCAAATTTGTTATGATTGCAGATTTTCATTGCTTCATGCAACAACACAATTAGAATGAGTTTTGGCTATAAAAAAATTAATGTCACCGTTTGCTTCTTGGTTTAAAAAAAAAAAAAAGATTATATTAATATAGTTATATTCTAGCAAACAAGTTGGAAATTTATAATAATTCCCAAATTGCTTGAAATTAAAGTTCAATGCACTGAATCATTCGATATGGATATAATCCCCGAATTTATCGGCCTGAGCGTGCTGTTGCAAATTTTAATATATAGTATGTTATGTCCCTGGCTTTTCAGGACCCGTTATGACAATTTGATACGTATACATAGACAGTGTAAATGATTTTAAATGAGAAATAACGAAATTTGAATTTAAAATTATTTTAATATTTGATATTATATTAATTTTTTTTTATTAATTTAGATAAAAAATTTTACTCAATCAGCCTATGAGATATATATCAGATTAGTTACCACATATTGATATTAGATAGGATACGTTAACATCTCCTCGTTGATCTAACAAATGAATGTGAATCAAAACTTTCAAAATACAATGACTCGACTCAAAATATATATTAAATAAATCAAAATATAATTTTTAAAATACTATATTAAATTACTACTTCATCTTTTCGACTTTCTAAAAGCTAAAATAATAAAATCTCACTAATTAATATGAATGACACTCTTCAGTCCAAATAGTTGGATCTCGTATAAGGCGTGGGCTCTACGCACCTGGTGCCCACTTCATGATTATGAGTTCCTATATATGAGTCCTACAACCTGACCTCTATATATGAGATGCAACCAATGCTATAATAATGCTCTAAAGGTGATTTATTGACTTGCACGTTGCATCCTAGCGTTAGTAGACTCGACATGTAAATAATTGAATGCTCCTGATCAAGCAACTGGCTTTGTGAAAACTGAATTAAAATTATATCATAACTTTAATAAGCTAGTTGAATAGTGGCGGATGCATAAAAAGGTCAGTCAAGGCTGCAGATAAATAATTGAACGCTCGTGATCAAGCAAAGCGGCTTTGTGAAAACTGAATTAAAATTATCTCATAACTTTAATCAGGTACTTGAACAGTTATGGATGCATAAAGGGGGCAGCAGGGATTCAATTTGGAAGAATATATATATAGGGGAAAAGAAACATTTTAAAGTGAATAAGTTATTTTTTTATTTTCCTCTCTTTTATATTTTTAAAAAAGGTTAACTCATTGTAATAAAATTATACGTTGAGTTAGAAAAATATATTGGATTTAATTTGAGATGCATAAATATATATAATCCAATATTCACACGAGATATAATTAGCAGTTTTATTTTATGAATACACTGAAATCTATTACTTCATGATGGTGTATCCAATAACTCCACTTGCTTACATGATTATGAAGATATATCAATACATTATCAATATAATCACACAAAATATTAGTAGTCCTACTAATACACTGAAACCCGAATAATGGACTGTCCATCCAATAGCTTCACTTCCTTGTATGACTTTGAAGATACCTCAACAAATTATCAACGTAATGGTCCTGCAGAGTTCTATCCCCAAATATACCTTTCATCTCCTTGACCTTTTCCTTGTACATCTTCTCTTCTAACATCACTAACCTTAGTGACTCGGCCACTGAGTCCCTCGTAAACGATCCATCTTTTTCATTTCTCGGCACTGAGTAAGCCATATTCTTTTCCTCCAAGAACCTAGCATTCAACCCTTGATCAGCCAAAAATGGCAACAATACAAGAGCTTTCTCATTCATTATGCCCTCCACAACAGAACTCCAGCCCGAGTGAGTCAAGAGCCCACCCACCGAGTCATGACTCAGTATCTTCAACTGAGGTGCCCAACTTGTGCATATGAACCCTTGTCCATTTCTTGTAATTCTTTCCTCAAACCCTTGTGGTAATTCAACCAACTCAGTATCAGCTGAGCCACGTTGCTTTCGTAACACCCAAAAGAAGGGTAACCCTGAATTCTCCAACCCTAGAGCTATCTCAGTGAGTTCATCTTGAGTCGGTTTCGCCTCGGTGCCGAAAGCAACGTAAACAACTAATCCTTTTTCTTGCTTATCAAGCCACGCTTTCATGATTCTCCATGCATCGTCTTCTTCATCATTTTTATTATCATCAGGCATCAGAGGAGGCAGTTGACCAACTGGTAAAACAGGCCTGTGGTGCAATTCCTCAAGAAGATTAAGCCATTCTCTTTCTAACTCATAGCAACTCCTCAGAAGAATAACATCACAGCCTCGAATGCTTTCTTCGATTCGATAAAGATCCGATACATTTTCATCTTCCCCTTCCATTGACGCATCAAAAATGCGTAAAACCTCAAAGAGTCGAAAAGCAACGTTTGTTTTGAAGGGTATCCATTTTGGTGGAACAGTAAAATCTTCAGGTTTAGTACGGTAATTACCGCAGATTTTACCTGACGTAGGGTTGGTCAAGCTTAAGAAAGAAGCAGTAAATATGCTGAAGAAAGCAGTGGAAATATTGAGCTTAGCTGCAATTGGACCTATCCAGTACGGTACAAAATCGTAGATTAACCAATCAGGAGATGAAGTTTCTAGAAATTTGGTGACGGGTTCTTGAAGGCCATCGTATGCAATTTTGAGATACTTAACTTTGTTGTAAGGTACATCAATGGTGGCCTCTGCGTTTTCTGGGAGATTATCAACATGGGGTGGTAAAGGAAGTTTAACTAATTTAATGGAGGTTGTTAAATTTGGTGGTAATTTTGGAAGACGATCGATGTTTCTAGGGGTGGATACGAAGGATATTTGGTGACCCTTTTGGGCAAGGAGCTTGGATAGTTCTAGGAAAGGCATCATGTGGCCAAATGCTAACCAGGGTAACATTACTATATGCAACTTCTCACCCTTTTCCATGGTTTGAGACCTCGAGATATTCTTCTATTGTTCAATATGGGTTGGGGTGGAGAATGGAGGTTACGTTCTTTAAATAGTGATGTTGTAATAGATACTCGCTCATTTTCATTATTTATTTATTACTTTGGAACGCTAAGAAGATTAAAAAAATATTAGTCTTGTTGTTATCTACTAATAAATCCCTTCTAAATGAACTTTCATCCAAAATATCGAAAAAACGTTCAATTATCACTAGTTATGGTAATACTAGACGTCGGCATTTTTTAATCATTCAATTATCACCTCCTAATCAACATACCAACTAAATAAATTAATTTTATTTATCTCGCTTCTTTTATTATTTTTCTTTCTCTTCATTTATTATTTTTCTGTCGCCTTAATTAAGGTCTTCTCTCTTCTCTTTCTTTCTCTTTTGTTTTGTCTTACCAAACATTTGCTTTTCTCTTTCTACCATTCACTACATATTTTTTTCAGATCTTTCTCTCTTCTTGACGAATTTATAGCATGACATTTGAAGTCTAACTCTTCGATTATTTTGTTGGGTTAAAATCAAGCTTAGAAAATCTGTTCAAAGTGTTGTCGTACATAACGATAAAAGTCATTCTTGACTGCTTTTTCATTACAGCTTTATAGAAACTTTCTTCACAACCAAATTTCTTAATTTTTTTGTAGTTTTTGTTAGTGAAGTCAACAATTCATCATAGTCATAGAAAGATCATAGATTCAGAATCAGCATCTTGTCCACAAAGCAATAAAAAAACTCAATCATATATTGTCTCTTATAATCATGAACTTTGTATCTCAAAGGAGCTTGTCTCCCTTCGCCATTGCCCATGTGAGAGGAAATTGGACAAATAGTCTCAATTGTTTATAAATTTTGGACAAATAGTCCTTATTGTTTTACAAGTCATTCAGTTAGTCCCTATTGTTTGTAAAAATTTCACAAATAGTCCCTATTATTTATAAAAGTCTCACAATTAGTCTCCATTATTTGTAAAAGTCCCACAATTAGTCCCCAATGTTTGTAAAAGTCACTCAATCAGTCCCCAATATTTGTAAAAGTCACTCAATTAGTCCCCAATATTTGGAGACTAATTGAGTGACTTTTGTAAACAATAGGGACTGATTGAGTGACTTTTGCAAACATTGGGGACTAATTGTGAGACTTTTGCAAACAATAGGGACTAATTGTGGGACTTTTACAAACAATAGGGACTAACTGAATGACTTGTGAAATAATAGGGACTATTGGTAAAACTTTTACAAACAATGGGGACAATTTGTCAAAAATTTGTAAACAATAGGAACTATTTGTAAGATTTGCCCCCCATATGAATACCTCACGTATACTATAACATGCAAGAGAAAAATATGCAGTTAATGGCAGTAAGTGAAAAGTAAACATCTGGTAACATTATACAAAAGAGAAAGAAAGAGAAGAGATGAAATATTAATTCAAAGAGAGAAAAAAGAAAAAATAAAGAGAGAGAAATAAAATAAATTTTATAAAGGGTCAACTAAAAAGTGGTAATTAAATGATAAAAATATGATAATATCTCATATTACTCTTCTCTAAATACGTTACAGGTGCAACTATTTGTGTAACCAAAGATATGACCCATAAGCAATTATGGAGCCATTGTTACCGCAGACCCCCTCAACCTAAATTTTTTTAAAAAAATTTATGTGTTTTCAATATATTTTTTAGATTGAAGATTTAAAATTTATGTGTTTTCAAGATATTTTTTAGATTGAAGATTTAATTTAACCCCACTAATTTTTCTTTTTTTTACATATACGTATTATGTTGGATAATTTTAATATAAATTTTGAATCCATCCATACACATAAAGCTCCACTCAACTGATTTTCTATTGTCCAAAAAAAAAAAAAAACTGATTTTCTACATTATGTGAATACGATTGATCTGGACTTGTTAATTTTGTTTCGTGGCCAACTCGTAATTGTACATGTTGGCCCAAGTATTAGGTGTAAAGCGACCAAAGGAGGAGAGTTTTGAAAATGGGAGGTGACCAGCAGATTGTCCAAACTTAAGCATGCCCTTCCAAATCCAAATTAAAGGACACTGGGGCCCATTCCACATTTAGTTGTCCTCAATAATGGAGTAGCTGAAAGTTATCTTACCATTACTGTGCATCTTGACAAGATGCTTTCGTTAAATGTGAAAAATGCTGCATAATATGTACCGTTGAATAATTTTTTAAACCACTCAACCGATTATCGATCCATTTATATACAAATAAATACCACAGTATGTAGAATTCACTTCATGTATCTAGAGTTGATAATAAACCGAGTAATTTGAAGAATTTTCATGTGCTGATGGTTTCTTATCAGATTATCTGCATTATGTAATTCACCATGTGCAACTCTATACAATTTTCACATCTATACCTTTTATTAGATTAGTTTGATAATTTTCAGTCGGGAACTGAACTTGGAGCTATTTATGATTTTTCCTTGTAGAGAAATTTTTAGATTGATAAATATGGTTTGATTTAGATGATTAGAATATTTCATTTAGTTGATATTTGGTAGTTAATGCTTGTTAATTATAATTACAAGAATAATGTAAAAATATTTGTTTAGTCCTTAGATTATATATGGTAACACGATAAAATTAATCGAGATGTGTATTGCATGAAATTGTAAAAAATAGTATTACAGAGGAGTAAAGTCCATTTGAAAAGCTATTTCTGCTCAAACCCAAGTAGGCAAGACTCCAATCCAAAGCACTAAAACCAAGCTCGAATCTTAAGTTAGAAGAACTGCTAATCAATTCTACGATTGGTAAAGCTCGAATATTAAGTTAGAAGAACTGCTAATCAATTCTACGATTGGTAGCGAAATACTAACGGAAAAACTCTCTTCTCTTTGATTGGATTTCCAATATCCCCCATCTGTACTCCCTTTTGTCTTTGGATTTCCACCCTATTGGGGTAGGATGAACTTTGTTGTACTGTTTTTTGTTTAATGAAAGCTTTTACTGACCAAAAAAAAAAATCTAAGTTAGGCTTGATACGTAATTGCACACAATTTGGACATATATGTTTTTTGGCAAGAAAATTCGGTAACTGCTGGCACGAACTAGAAAAGATTTTATATTCTCTGTAATTTTGAGATATTATGAAACATAGTTTTTAATACATTAACAGTAGTTATTTTATTCTTTTTGTCAATTGTAATACAGTATAATATTTTTAAATTAATAGTGATGACATTATTTAAATTCTATTAATTTAACAAGATATCAATTTATTAATAAATTAATGATTATTAATTTATAAAGATATCTAGTTTTTTTTTGCCTTAATTGTAAACATATTACAATTTTCTCCATTATAAGATACTATTCATGGAAAACATAACCTCTAGACCCCTAATAGACCCTTAAAAAGGTCATTAATAAATTAGGGGTCGTAATTAATGAGTTAAAATACTATTAAAAAATATATGTAAACCATCTTTTGAATTTTTCCTGTTAAGAAACATGAGTTCTATCCTAAAACTAATTTGGTGGCAGGTGGAGTGGCCAAGAATCTTATATGGTAGATTTGGAATTAGTGATTTTTTAATGTAGGAAGAATGAATGCTCCAACATTTTCAGTAAAACTGACACCAATACAGAGATTTTGAACGTAAATGAGATCATTGACAACATAACAAGGCGTTCTCAAGATCAAGTTGAAGTTGGTGATGATATACAATATTGAGAACCAATGTCACGCAAGAAAATACCAAAAGCATCATTGACACTCCAAAACTTCTTATTATAATACAAGAAAATAACTCCAAGAGATTTAGGTTTTGTTTGGCCTAACTTCTTAATAGTCAAAAGCGTTTCATGTGAGTTTAGAAACTGAACTAACTTGTTTGGCTCATTTTTAAAAGTGCTTTTAGGTAAAAGTTGAATCTGAAAAAAGCTAAAAATTGAGAAGCTCCAAATTAGAACTTTTCGAAAAAGGATTTTGCGAAGCTGGTTTACATAATGCGGAAAACTGTTTTTCTTTTATTTTTTCTCAAATATACCCCTCCATATTTTTAAAGTCCAATATTACTCTCAAAATTTTTAAAAGCTCAACATTGTCTATCACAAACCAAACAATCAACGACTTTTATTCAATAACACTACTTACAAAAGCTCTACTCTAAAAGATCAACAGCTCAAAAGCTGAAATTTCACAGTTAGGCCAAACAGAGCCTTTGGCACATTAAGAATAATTAAAGATAAGATTCACCTAGATTTGAAATTCAACAAAAGACAAATTACTATTAGGTTATATTTTGAGAAAAATCTCATAGTCAATTTATTGTATGCTTTTTAGTTAATTAGTTATTTATACAATACTTGGGCCTATAAAATATAAAAATATATATATTTTAAATATTATCTTATAAGTTTATCGAGATTATTAATTTTTTACACTAATTGAATCCGAGAGATTTATTTATAATGGAATTTATTTTTTTCCCAATTCCCAACTTTATGGTGGTTTAAAAAGATTAAAGAATTGGATAATTTGGTGTCAGATTTCCGTTATCAAGCTTTCTAGGACGAAAAATAATTTGTTTGGTTTTTTCTAATTGAAGAATTCTGCGAGGATTTTTTTAGTATCTTCTTTCAATAATATCTACCACATAAACAATATAAAACATACCAAATTCTATGGTGAAAAAGCTACTTATAAGGGAAGGTTACCTAGCAAGTTTCATATTAATAAAAGAAAAAAGGTAAAGTGTGGCAAAAGCTCCCAACTTTTCATTCAAAATATAATTCGAGAGAGGATTAATCTTTAAAACGATCAAGGGGCATTTGGTCGTGTTAGGAATACGGACTAAATACAAGTGCTTTAATCGTTTGAGAACAATTATCATTGTCAAGCTTTTTCCTCAAAAGAGAGCAAACATAGACTACACTAGCATCAGCCAATCTTAGCATTCCTTAGATGCACCTCATCCCCGCTAAATAACTAGCTACTGGACCCATCATGTTTCTTTATCGGGAAAAGGATAATTTTAAGGTTTGAAGTTGTAGGGGCGGAGCTAGCTCATTTAGAAGGGGTTTGAGCTCCCCAAGCTTAAACAGAAAAAATATATACATATATATATATATGTAATTTTTTAAATAAAAAAAATGCTAGAACCCCTTAATATTTTATATTTGTTTATCGTCAATCTTCTTAATTAAATTTTGATCTCCCAAGATCAAAGTCCTGATTCTGCTCCTATGAAGTTGATCAATATGAAATTTAAGGTCTGAACTTCAATGACATAAGCACACCTCATATAGCAGGCGAGATCGCTTCTCACTTACCTTTAACCTATAGCAGGCATAAGGACCACTAACTTGTTTATTTACTGTTGCATTCACACTACAATGGACAGCAAATATTATGACAAATTACAATATTTATATCACAAGGAGATAAGAAAAGGATTACACTATGAACAGGCGTCTCTGCACCTACCTGTACACTACAGGGAAATGCTTGCAAACGATCACGGGCATGTCTCTGGCGCGTGGGATTAAGCATTTATCTACACTACATACACCTTTCAGGATGCAAATCCTAGAGATGTTCAATGAATGATTAAGCAATACGGATAGCTATGAGACCTACACGCAAATCAGTCTACTTTTGTTGAAGGTAGGCAAATTTCGGATAATATTTTTGTGGCCCAAGAGATTGTTCGAAATTATGGTAGGAAGGGTATTAGCCTGAGATGCACCATCAAAGTTGATATTATGAAGGCATTTGACTCTATTAGATGGGATTTCATTCTCAATGCCCTTCGTGCTATGAAATTTCCAGATATCTTTGTGTCTTGGATTGAGGCTTGTATCACTAACCCCTATTATTCAATTGCCATCAATGGGGACCTCGTTGGCTATTTCAAGGGTGCTAAAGGACTCCGTCAAGGAGATCTCTTATCGCTGTATCTTTTTGTTATTGGTATGGGGATGCTTTCTTGTATTCTCTATAAAGTGGGGACTCGAAAGGATTTTTCCTTTTATTCGAGGTGCCTTAAATTGAGACTTAATCACTTGGCTTTCGTAGATGATTTATTGATCTTTTCTCGTGCTGATTACGCATCCATCAGGGCTATTAAATTCTCCCTTGATTTGTTCTATTGTCTTTTTGGCCTTCGTGCTAACCAAAGTAAAAGTTGTATGTTCTTGGCAGGTTATAATGATATTGTCAAGTTACAGTTATTTGATATCTTGAGATTTCAGGAGGGACACTTGCCTATTCGATATTTAGGTCTTCCGCTAATATCAGGTAGGTTAAGTATTAATGCATACAAGGAGCTTGTGGACAAAATCCTTGGAAGAATTAATCACTGGGCCTCCAAATGGCTTTCGTTTGCGGGGCGTCTACAACTTATTAAATATGTTCTCTTTGGTATTCATGCTTATTGGGCCTCTTCCTTTGCCCTCCCAGTTGGTGTCCTCAAAGAAATTGAAAGAAAATTTGCACATTTTCTTTGGAATGGTGGAGTTGAGGGTCACACAAAAGCAAAGGTTGCATGGATTGATCTTTCTAAACCTGTCGATGAGCGAAGACTTGGTATCCGACGCTTGGAAGACATCAACCTTTCTTTTATTCTTAAACAAGTTTGGAGTTTATTATAGCCATATGCTTGTTCGGTTTGGATTTCGTGGGTTAGAACCAATCTTCTCAAAGGCCGTTGTTTTTGGGACATTGATGCCCCAAACAATGCTGCTTGGTAATGGCGAAATGTCAGACCAATTGCTAAGTCTTTTGTTTTTTACAGTATTAGAAATGGACGCAACACATTTCTCTAGGCTGATCATTGGCATAGTATTGGAGTGCACAAGAAATCTCTTGACCCTCTTGTGATGCGCCATTCTGGTATTCCATCTTATGTTATAGTGGCTGATGCTTGCAAACTTGATTATGCTACTGGCCTCTCTTCTTCCCTTGATCAAATTATTCTTGATGCTAAGGACCTCATCGCGACTACCAGAGGTCAGGACAAAATTGTTTGGAAGCCTTGTCCTAACGGGAAATTCAATTTTTTTCATACTTGGGATGCTATCCGTGAGAGGAGTCCTACTGTTCCATGGCATCTTGTCATTTGGTTCAAGAATAGAATTCCATCTTTTAGCTTCATTGCTTGGACTTTGGTGCTTAACAGGTTGCCTACAAACATTTGACTTTTATCGTGGGGCATGCAGATCAATCCTTATTGTGTTCTCTGTGGTTTGGCTTTGGAGTCAAGAGACCATTTATTCTTCAAATAATCCTTCTCCAAAAGAATTTGACTCACGGATATGATTAGAACCTATATGTCTTCCTTCCCTTGTTGTTAGGGCAATGTGATTAATTGGACGACCAACCATACTTCTTCCGATTCTCTCCAAACTCAAGTTATCAAATTGTTCTTACGGCTGCAATCTACCATATTTAGGGTGAAAGGAACAGAAGGGTTCATAGTCAGGCTAAAGACTCTGACGAATTTATTTTGCAGAGGATCAGTGGCTGATGCTTGCAAAATTGATTATGCTACTGGCCTTTCTTCTTCCATTGATCAAATTATTCTTGATGCTAAGGACCTCATCGCGACTACCAGAGGTCGGGACAAAATTGTTTGGAAGCCTTGTCCTAACGAGAAATTCAATTTTCTTCATACTTGGGATGCTATCGGTGAGAGAGTCCTACTATTCCCTGCCATCATGTCATTTGGTTCAAGAATAGAATTCAATCTTTTAGCTTCATTGCTTGGACTTTGGTGCTTAACAGGTTGCCTACAAACATTTGACTTTTATCGTGGGGCATGCAGATCAATCCTTATTGTGTTCTCTGTGGTTTGGCTTTGGAGTCAAGAGACCATTTATTCTTTAAAAGATCCTTCTCCAAAAGAATTTGACTCACGGATTTGATTAGAACCTATATTTCTTCCTTCCCTTGTTGTTAGAGCAATGTGATTAATTGGATGACCAATATTTCTTCATTCCCTTGCTGTTAGGGCAATGTGATTAATTGGATGATCAACCATACTTCTTCCGATTCTCTCTAAGCTCAAGTTATCAAATTGTTCTTACGGCTGCAATCTACTATATTTGGGGTGAAAGGAACAGAAGGGTTCATAGTCAGGCTAAAGACTCCAACGAATTTATTTTGCAGAGGATCAGTGGCTGATGCTTGCAACCTTGATTATGCTACTGGCCTTGCTTCTTCCCTTGATCAAATTATTCTTGATGCTAAGGACGTCATTGCGACTGCCAGAAGTCGGGACAAAATTGTTTGGAAGCCTTGTCCTAACGGGAAATTAAATTTTCTTCATACTTGGGATGCTATCCGTGAGAGGAGTCCTACTGTTCCCTGGCATCATGTCATTTGGTTCAAGAATAGAATTTCATCTTTTAGCTTCATTGCTTGGATTTTGGTGCTTAACAGGTTGCCTACAAACATTTGACTTTTATCGTGGGGCATGCAGATCAATCCTTATTGTGTTCTCTGTGGTTTGGCCTTGAGTCAAGAGACCATTTATTTTTTAAATGATCCTTCTCCAAAAGAATTTGACTCACGGATTTGATTAGAACCTATATTTCTTCATTCCCTTGTTGTTAGGGCAATATGATTAATTGGATGACCAATATTTCTTCCTTCCCTTGTTGTTAGGGCAATGTGATTAATTGGATGACCAACCATAATTCTTCCGATTCTCTCCGAGCTCAAGTAATCAAATTGTTCTTACGGCTGCAATCTACCATATTTGGGGTGAAAGGAACAGAAGGGTTCATAGTCAGGCTAAAGACTCCGACTAATTTATTTTGCAAAGGATCAGTGGCTGATACTTGCAACCTTGATTATGCTACTGGCCTTTCTAATTCCCTTGATCAAATTATTCTTGATGCTAAGGACCTCATCGCGACTACTAGATGTCGGGACAAAATTGTTTGGAAGCCTTGTCCTAACGGGAAATTCAATTTTCTTCATACTTGGGATGCTATCCGTGAGAGAAGTCCTACTGTTCCATGGCATCATGTCATTTGGTTCAAGAATAGAATTCCATCTTTTAGCTTCATTGCTTGGACTTTGGTGCAACAGGTTGCCTACAAACATTTGACTTTTATCGTGGGGCATGCAGATCAATCCTTATTGTGATCTCTGCGGTTTGGCTTTGGAGTCAAGAGACCCTTTATTCTTTAAACGATGCTTCTTCAAAAGAATTTGACTTACGGATTTGATTAGAACCTATATTTCTTCCTTTCCTTGTTGTTAGGGTAATGCGATTAATTGGATGACCAATATTTCTTCCTTCCCTTGTTGTTATGGCAATGTGATTAATTGGATGACCAACCATACTTCTTCCGATTCTCTCCAAGCTCAAGTTATCAAATTGTTCTTACGGCTGCAATCTACCATATTTGGGGTGAAAGGAACAGAGGGTTCACAGTCAGGCTAAAGACTCCGACGAATTTATTTTGCAGAGGATCAGTGGCTGATGCTTGCAACCTTGATTATGCTACTGGCCTTTCTTCTTCACTTGATCAAATTATTCTTGATGTTAAGGACCTCATCGCGACTACCAGAGGTCGGGACAAAATTTTTTGGAAGTCTTGTCCTAACGAGAAATTCAATTTTCTTCATAATTGGGATGCTATCCGTGGGAAGAGTCCTACTGTTCCCTGGCATCCTGTCATTTGGTTCAAGAATAGAATTCTATCTTTTAGCTTCATTGCTTGGACTTTGGTGCTTAACAGGTTGCCTACAAACATTTGACTTTTATCGTGGGGCATGCAGATCAATCGTTATTGTGTTCTCTGTGGTTTGGCTTTGGTGTCAAAAGACCATTTATTCTTTAAATGATCCTTCTCCAAAAGAATTTGACTCACGGATTTGATTAGAACCTATATTTCTTCTTTCCCTTGTTGTTAGGGCAATGTGATTAATTGGATGACCAATATTTCTTCCTTCCCTTGTTGTTAGGGCAATGTGATTAATTGGATGATCAACCATACTTCTTCCGATTCTCTCCAAGCTCAAGTTATCAAATTGTTCTTACGGCTGCAATCTACTATATTTGGGGTGAAAGGAACAGAAGGGTTCATAGTCAGGCTAAAGACTCCAACGAATTTATTTTGCAGAGGATCAGTGGCTGATGCTTGCAACCTTGATTATGCTACTGGCCTTGCTTCTTCCCTTGATCAAATTATTCTTGATGCTAAGGACCTCATCGCGACTGCCAAAAGTCGGGACAAAATGGTTTGGAAGCCTTGTCCTAACGGGAAATTCAATTTTCTTCATACTTGGGATGTTATCCGTGAGAGGAGTCCCACTGTTCCCTGGCATCATGTCATTTGGTTCAAGAATAGAATTTCATCTTTTAGCTTCATTGCTTGGATTTTGGTGCTTAACAGGTTGCCTTCAAACATTTGACTTTTATCGTCGGGCATGCAGATCAATCCTTATTGTGTTCTCTGTGGTTTGGCTTTGGAGTCAAGAGACCATTTATTTTTAAAATGATCCTTCTCCAAAAGAATTTGACTCACGGATTTGATTAAAACCTATATTTCTTAATTCCCTTGTTGTTAGGGCAATGTGATTAATTCGATGACCAATATTTCTTCCTTTCATCCGAGGTGCCTTAAATTGAGACTTAATCACTTGGCTTTCGTAGATGATTTATTGATCTTTTCCCGTGCTGATTACGCATCCATCACGGCTATTAAATTCTCTCTTGATTTGTTCTATTGTCTTTTTGGCCTTCGTGCTAACCAAAGTAAAAGTTGTATGTTCTTGGTAGGTTGTAATGATATTGTCAAGTTACAGTTATTTGATATCTTGAGATTTCAGGAGGGACACTTGCCTATTCGATATTTAGGTCTTCCCCTAATATCAGGTAAGTTAAGTATTATTGCATGCAAGGAGCTTGTGGACAAAATCCTTGGAAGAATTAATCACTGGGCCTCCAAATGGCTTTCGTTTGCGGGGCGTCTGCAACTTATTAAATATGTTCTCTTTGGTATTCATGCTTATTGGGCCTCTTCCTTTGCCCTCCCAGTTAGGGTCCTCAAAGAAATTGAAAGAAAATTTGCACATTTTCTTTGGAATGGTGGAGTTGAGGGCCACACAAAAGCAAAGGTTGCATGGATTGATCTTTCTAAACCTGTCGATGAGGGAAGACTTGGTATCCGACGCTTGGAGGACATCAACCTTTCTTTTATTCTTAAACAAGTTTGGAGTTTATTATAGCCATATGCTTGTTCGGTTTGGATTTCGTGGGTTAGAACCAATCTTCTCAAAGGCCGTTGTTTTTGAGACATTGATGCCCCAAACAATGCTGCTTGGGAATGGCGAAATGTCAGACCAATTGCTAAGTCTTTTGTTTTTACAGTATTAGAAATGGACACAACACATTTTTCTGGGCTGATCATTGGCATAGTATTGGAGTGCACAAGGAATCTCTTGACCCTCTTGTGATGCGCTATTCTAATATTCCATCTTATGTTATAGTGGCTGATGCTTGCAACCTTGATTATGCTACTGGCCTTTTTTCTTCCCTTGATCAAATTATTCTTGATGCTAAGGACCTCATCGCGACTACCAGAGGTCGGGACAAAATTGTTTGGAAGCCTTGTCCTAACCGGAAATTCAATTTTCTTCATACTTGGGATGCTATCCGTGAGAGGAGTCCTACTGTTCCATGGCATCTTGTCATTTGGTTCAAGAATAAAATTTCATCTTTTAGCTTCATTGCTTGGACTTTGGTGCTTAACAAGTTGCCTACAAACATTTGACTTTTATCGTGGGCCATGCAGATCAATCCTTATTGTGTTCTCTATGGTTTGGCTTTGGAGTCAAGAGACCATTTATTCTTTAAATGATCCTTCTCCAAAAGAATTTGACTCACGGATTTGATTAGAACCTATATTTTTTCCTTCCCTTGTTGTTAGGGCAATGTGATTAATTGGATGACCAACCATACTTCTTCCGATTCTCTCCAAGCTCAAGTTATCAAATTGTTCTTACGGCTGCAATCTACCATATTTGGGGTGAAAGGAACATAATGGTTCATAGTCAGGCTAAAGACTCCGACGAATTTATTTTGCAGAGGATCAGTGGCTGATGCTTGCAACCTTGATTATGCTACTGGTCTTTCTTCTTCCCTTGATCAAATTATTCTTAATGCTAAGGACCTCATCGCGACTACCAGAGGTCGGGACAAAATTGTTTGGAAGCCTTGTCCTAACGGAAAATTCAATTTTCTTCATACTTGGGATGCTATCCGTGAGAGGAGTCCCACTGTTCCCTGGCATCATGTCATTTGGTTCAAGAATAGAATTCCATCTTTTAGCTTCATTGCTTGGACTTTGGTGCTTAACAGGTTGCCTACAAACATTTGACTTTTATCGTGGGGCATGCAGATCAATCCTTATTGTGTTCTCTGTGGTTTGGCTTTGGAGTCAAGAGACCATTTATTCTTTAAATGATCCTTCTCCAAAAGAATTTGACTCACGGATTCGATTAGAACCTATTTTTCTTCCTTCCCTTGTTGTTAGGGCTATGTGATTAATTGGATGACCAATATTTCTTCTTTCCCTTGTTGTTAGGGCAATGTGATTAATTGGATGACCAACCATACTTCTTCCGATTCTCTCCAAGCTCAAGTTATTAAATTGTTCTTACAGCTGCAATCTACCATATTTGGGGTGAAAGGAACAGAAAGGTTCATAGTCAGGCTAAAGATTCCGACGAATTTATTTTGCAAAGGATCAGTGGCTGATACTTGCAACCTTGATTATGCTACTAGCCTTTCTAATTCCCTTGATCAAATTATTCTTGATGCTAAGGACCTCCTCGCAACTACCAGAGGTCAGGACAAAATTGTTTGGAAGCATTGTCCTAACGGGAAATTCAATTTTCTTCATACTTGGGATGCTATCCGTGAGAGGAGTCCTGTTGTTCCATGGCATCATGTCATTTGGTTCAAGAATAGAATTACATCTTTTAGCTTCATTGCTTGGACTTTGGTGCTTAATAGGTTGCCTACAAACATTTAACTTTTATCGTGGGGCATGCATATCAATCCTTATTGTGATCTTTGTGGTTTGGCTTTGGAGTCAAGAGACCATTTATTCTTTAAATGATGTTTCTCCAAAAGAATTTGACTTAACGGATTTGATTAGAACCTATATTTCTTCCTTTCCTTGTTGTTAGGGTAATGTGATTAATAGGATGACTAATATTTCTTCCTTCCCTTGTTGTTATGGCAATGTGATTAATTGGATGACCAACCATACTTTTTCCGATTCTCTCCTAGCTCAAGTTATCAAATTGTTCTTACGGCTGCAATCTACCATATTTGGGGTGAAAGGAACAGAAGGGTTCATAGTCAGGCTAAAGACTCCGACAAATTTATTTTGCAGAGGATCAGTGGCTGATGCTTGCAACATTGATTTTGCTACTGGCCTTTCTTCTTCCCTTGATCAAATTATTCTTGATGCTAAGGACCTCATCGCGACTACCAGAGGTCGGGACAAAATTGTTTGGAAGCCTTGTCCTAACGAGAAATTCAATTTTCTTCATACTTGGGATGCTATCCGTTGGAGGTGTCCTACTGTTCCCTGGCATCATGTCATTTGGTTTAAGAATAGAATTCCATCTTTTAGCTTCATTGCTTGGACTTTGGTGCTTAACAGGTTGCCTACAAACATTTGACTTTTATAGTAGGGCATGCAGATCAATCCTTATTGTGTTATCTGTGGTTTGGCTTTGGAATCAAAAGACCATTTATTCTTTAAATGATCCTTCTCTAAAAGAATTTGACTCACGGATTTGATTAGAACCTATATTTCTTCATTCCCTTGTTATTAGGGCAATGTGATTAATTGTATGACCAGTATTTCTTCCTTCCCTTGTTGTTAGGGCAATGTGATTAATTGGATGATCAACCATACTTCTTCTGATTCTCTCCAAACTCAAGTTATCAAATTGTTCTTACGGCTGCAATCTACCATATTTAGGGTGAAAGGAACAAAAGGGTTCATAGTCAGGCTAAAGACTCCAACGAATTTATTTTGCAGAGGATCAGTGGCTGATGCTTGCAACATTGATTATGCTACTGGCCTTTCTTCTTCCCTTGATCAAATTATTCTTGATGCTAAAATCTCATCGCGACTGCCAGAAGTCGGGACAAAATGGTTTGGAAGCCTTTTCCTAAAGGGAAATTCGATTTTCTTCATACTTGGGATGCTATCCGTGAGAGGAGTCCCACTGTTCCCTGGCATCATGTCATTTGGTTCAAGAATAGAATTTCATCTTTTAACTTCATTGCTTGGATTTTGGTGCTTAACAGGTTGCCTACAAACATTTGACTTTTATCGTGGGGCATGCAGATCAATCCTTATTGTGTTCTTTGTGGTTCGACTTTGGAGTCAAGAGACCATTTATTTTTTAAATGATCCTTCTCCAAAAGAATTTGACTCACAGATTTGATTAGAACCTATATTTCTTCATTTCCTTGTTGTTAGGGCAATGTGATTAATTGGATGACCAACCATACTTCTTCCGATTCTCTCCAAGTTCAAGTTATCAAATTGTTCTTACGGCTGCAATCTACCATATTTGGGGTGAAAGGATCAGAAGGGTTCATAGTCAGGCTAAAGACTCCGACGAATTTATTTTGCAGAGGATCAGTGGCTGATGCTTGCAACCTTGATTTTGCTACTGGCCTTTCTTCTTCCCTTGATCAAATTATTCTTGATGCTAAGGACCTCATCGCGACTACCAGAGGTCGGGACAAAATTGTTTGGAAGCCTTGTCCTAACGGGAAATTCAATTTTCTTCATACTTGGGATGCTATCCGTGAGAGGAGTCCCACTGTTCCCTGGCATCATGTCATTTGGTTCAAGAATAGAATTCCATCTTTTAGCTTCATATCTTTGACTTTGGTGCTTAACAGGTTGCCTACAAACATTTGACTTTTATCGTGGGGCATGCAGATCAATCTTTATTGTGTTCTCTGTGGTTTGGCTTTGGAGTCAAGAGACCATTTATTCTTTAAATGATCCTTCTCCAAAAGAATTTGACTCACGAATTTGATTAGAACCTATATTTTTTCCTTCCCTTGTTGTTTGGGCAATGTGATTAATTGGATGACCAATGTTTCTTCCTTCCCCTGTTGTTAGGGCAATGTGATTAATTGGATGACCAACCATACTTCTTCCGATTCTCTCCAAGCTCAAGTTATCAAATTGTTCTTACGGCTGCAATCTACCATATTTGGGGTGAAAGGAACAGAAGGGTTCATAGTCAAGCTAAAGACTCCGACGAATGTATTTTGCAGAGGATCAGTGGCTGATGCTTGCAACCTTGATTATGCTACTGGCCTTTCTTCTTCCCTTGGTCAAATTATTCTTGATGCTGAGGACCTCATCGCGACTACCAGAGGTCGGGACAAAATTGTTTGGAAGCCTTGTCCTAACGGGAAATTCAATTTTCTTCATACATAGGATACTATCCGTGAGAGGAGTCCCACTGTTCCCTGGCATCATGTCATTTGGTTCAAGAATAGAATTCCATCTTTTAGCTTCATTGCTCGGACTTTGGTGCTTAATAGGTTGCCTACAAACATTTGACTTTTATCGTGGGCCATGCAGATCAATCCTTATTGTGTTCTCTGTGGTTTGGCTTTGGAGTCAAGAGACCATTTATTCTTTAAATGATCCTTCTCCAAAAGAATTTGATTAGAACATATATTTCTTCCTTCCCTTGTTGTTAGGGCAATGTGATTAATTGGATGACCAATATTTCTTCATTCCCTTGTTGTTAGGGCAATGTGATTAATTGGATGACCAACCATATACTTCTTCCGATTCTCTCCAAGCTCAAGTTATCAAATTGTTCTTACGGCTGCAATCTACCATATTTGGGGTGAAAGGAACATAAGGGTTCATAGTCAGGCTAAAGACTCCGACGAATTTATTTTGCAGAGGATCAGTGGCTGATGCTTGCAACCTTGATTATGCTACTGGCCTTTCTTCTTCCCTTGATCAAATTATTCTTGATGCTAAGGACCTCATCACGACTACCAGAGGTCGGGACAAAATTGTTTGAAAGCCTTGTCCTAACGGGAAATTCAATTTTCTTCATACTTGGGATGCTATCCGTGAGAGGAGTCCTACTGTTCCCTGGCATCTTGTCATTTGGTTCAAGAATAGAATTCAATCTTTTAGCTTCATTGCTTGGACTTTGGTGCTTAACAGGTTGCCTACAAACATTTGCCTTTTATCGTGGGCCATGCAGATCAATCCTTATTGTGTTCTCTGTGGTTTGGCTTTGGAGTCAAGAGACCATTTATTCTTTAAATGATCATTCTCCAAAAGAATTTGACTCACGGATTTGATTAGAACCTATATTTCTTCATTCCCTTGTTGTTAGGGCAATTTGATTAATTGGATGACCAATATTTCTTTCTTCCTTTGTTTTTAGGGTAATGTGATTAATTGGATGACCAACCATACTTCTTCCGATTCTCTCCAAGCTCAAGTTATCAAATTGTTCTTACGGCTGCAATCTACCATATTTGGGGTGAAAAGAACAGAAGGGTTCATAGTCAGGCTAAAGACTCCGACGAATTTATTTTGCAGAGGATCAGTGGCTGATGCTTGCAACCTTGATTATGCTACTGGCCTTTCTTCTTCCCTTCATCAAATTATTCTTGATGCTAAGGACCTCCTCGCAACTACCCGAGGTCAGGACAAAATTGTTTGGAAGCATTGTCCTAACGGGAAATTCAATTTTCTTCATACTTGGGATGCTATCCGTGAGAGGAGTCCTGTTATTCCATGGCATCATGTCATTTGGTTCAAGAATAAAATTCCATCTTTTAGCTTCATTGCTTGGACTTTGGCGCTTAACAGGTTGCCTACAAACATTTGACTTTTATCGTGGGGCATGCAGATCAATCCTTATTGTGTTTTCTGTGGTTTGGCTTTGGAGTCAATAGACCATTTATTCTTTAAATGATCCTTCTCTAAAAGAATTTGACTCACGGATTTGATTAGAACCTATATTTCTTCCTTCCCTTGTTGTTAGGGCAATGTGATTAATTGGATAACCAACCATACTTCTTCCGATTCTCTCCAAGCTCAAGTTATCAAATTGTTTTTACGGCTGCAATCTACCATATTTGGGGTGAAAGGAACAGAAAGGTTCATACTCAGGCTAAAGACTCCGACGAATTTATTTTGCAGAGGATCAACTTTGTAATTAGACACAAAACTCGAATTGTTAGAAAACATACGAGATCTAATACAAATCTTCATATTTGTAGAGAATGGTACCTTAACAGCACCCATTTGAATACTTAGTATTAAGGGTGGTTAGTCCTTTTGTATGTGTCTGTTGAGCTTAATGGATACACTTGCTAAATTAGAAAAAAAAAATATGGATAGCTCATAGTGTAATTCTTACTCTCTGTGATTTTATACACAACCTTCGGGTAAACGGGCATTTTCACGATTAAATAATATTTTATTGTGTATAAAAGTTATATAAGGGAAGAAACGGATACAGAGCACCCCAAGAAGACAGAGACAGCATCATGTTCAGAAGCAACAGATAAGAGTACCACAGGGAGACTCCCATAATTATGATCCAACATGAACATTTGAGCTTTTCTGCCCTCCTTTTGGCAATACTATTTTTCTCATCATCATAAGATTATGATCAATCCTATCCTTGAACGTTGAAATACGATCCATATGTCACTTCTCCTCAATCAGTTGTTCCAGCATGTGATCTTATTTTTGAAATCTTATCTTCAGGTATAAATAAAATGTTCAGAAAATGACAGTTACATATTTACAATCAAAGAATTGTATATAATCTACGAAGATATTGACTGAGTGTATCTGCCGCAGAATAAGGTAACTCACGTTAAATCTCTTCTTTTATTTTCTATGTAAAAACTAAAATGAAACACCAACTAGTAAATGAAGTGTGCTAAAGAATTTTTGTTACCAAAACTGGATACAAGGAAAATATGAAAGCAGGCCCCTGAATGGGAAGTTTTACTTTTCTTCTCCTGCACATGGCAAGGCTGAATGAATTATCTGTACTTGTCATCTACATGACATGCTGCAAATCCGAAATTCGGAAAGATTAATATCAAGAATAAATATCAATGTATTTATCACTTAGCACTTTCAGTTAAAAGTTTGTCACTTTACACTGAAATTGACAATAAGTGAGCAAGCGTCTGCTATGATACCTCTTTCTATGTACAGTGTTAGATGTAATTGCGCCAACCAGCTTCAATAGTAGCTGAAAATGTTTTTGGATCAGCCTCCTTTTGTCCCCTAATACAATATGCACAGCTTCCAATAAAGATTAGTTGAAAAGAACAGACATAATACATTATTTTGATGACCATTGCAATGGAAGAAAGTTGCTATTTGAAGTAGACTTATTGTCCTGCTCCATTCCTCCTTGGGAACTCCATTAAGCAAAGTCATTCAACTCTTAAAGGAGGAAAAAGAGCATTCTCTAGCAATGTTATTAATTAGACAAGACTGCCTGTTTAAATAACATTTCGACTTATACCCTGTAAAATTGGTTCCATGCTTTGAAATAATTAAAGTGTATTCAGCAGATGAAGTAAAACTACATTGAAGAATATCAAGAGTCGACATGATATTGAAATAAATTAACATATCCTTCCTCTCATGATTCAATAAGGAAACAATTTCCAGTGGTGAATCACCATATAAATAAAGATGAAATAAAACTATGTCGAAGGCTGAAGTTTCCTATTATTCATTCTTTGCCAAAATGAACTACTATTATCTATCAAACTGAGCTGTTCATGTAAAATTTTAAATAAACTAAGCTGAATGTTCAAAGGCTAATACCAAAAACGCTTCCTATGTTCTAAACCGATTATTGGTGAAAGAATTTGTGACGTACATGTGTTCCTTGAAGCTAATAATCCAACATAATGAAATAAAGATCACCACTTATTCAATTTGCTAGAAGCAACAATTTTCAAGTGTTTGCCTTAAAATTACCTGGACTCGCTCAAAAGTAGAAAAGGTATGTTCATATTCAAGGTATCCAGAAAAACAATGCTGAACAGGTACCAAACAACACCCTAGCATCTATGTAAGCTTTTAGATCTAGTGCAAGCAAATTATAGCATCACGGCAAAAATTAAGAAAATCTTTGTACAACAATAGAGCGGAGAAAAGGGCAAGGTTATGCATGCACAGAATCATGGGTAACAGGCATTATTTACATGTGCTATTCAGCTAGATTCCTTACCCCAGTTGCTGCTATCAAGTTGACTGTATTATTGTGTTCTAAACCAAGGTGACTTTTAGATTTCCATATGTGCCTCCACACATCAAAATGAAAATCCCTCGCTGGTATATTAGCAATACAGAGTACATCTTTGCTCTGTAAAGTGGACAACAAAATGGGTAAGAACATGTATGAAGAAGTAATGAAAAAGAAACAACGCTTTGGGACAACCTCTTCTTTACAACTCCAAGCAATAGTCATTTTCACATTTGCCTAGATCAACATCAAACTCTTGCAACATCAGCAGGCATATTAAATATTTCACTCCTTTGAAATTATTTTGCTATTGGCTACTTTTCATTGACCCTAAATTCTTAAATTAACTGGAGGAAGTTACTTGTGAATGGGTTGCACCTTTTTTTCGGTAATTACTAAGATGGGTTATATTTTAAGGAAAAAGAAAGAGAGAAAATTCCTACGAAAATAGATGCCGGGGAAAAAGGTACCCTTAAACTTAGCAGCGAGCTTATGTGTCAAAAGGAGAAGCCTTAAGTGCAAAAATTTAAAGATAGCAAAATGCCCCAATTCAAATATCGAACCACAAAGCATGTCAAGGAAACTTAGGGCTGGCATGCTCTAATAGGAAGCAGATTCCTTTTGGATCTAAATTTATACCAAGATGGAGCAAGTCAGCAGCATGATGGGTGAGTAAAAGGGATAAAGTACCATTTAATAATATAACAATATATAAAAAAGATACTCCTTTTTCAATAAGTAAGACTTTTGTACAAGTCATAGTTACCAGATTCGCCCAACCCCCTTCGAACCGCGTATCGGATTCCACGTCCCAATTCACGGTACATTTGCGTACCGAAACACTACGATTCACGTTCCAGTTCACTAAAGTTAGCGACCCGAAAAACATACAAATTTTTATCAAAAAAATAATGAAAAAGAATAAAGAACCTAAAAGTTAATAACATATGCTGTCTGCAAACCTTTAAGATATAAAAATTTTCTAGTTTGCTTTTGTGTCTTGTGTTTGATATACAATATTAGAAAATTATCTTAATTGTTAGGTTTGGATTTTGGACTTTAGACTAACGTTACAGCAAATTGATTTTAGTAATTAGTAAATAGAAAATATCATTACTCTACAAAATATTTGATAAAGGAACCCAATAATTCTTCATACTGTACTGTGAACAAAATTAGCGTATCCAAGAAGTATACCCCCATCGTACCCTTTAAACTCCAAGTGTCGTACCCCGTACCCGAATTCGTACCACGACTCGGATCGTACCGCGAATCTGGTAACTATGGTACAAGTATGTATTAGATCCTATAAAATGTGAAGCATTTACCATCCGAAATTCAAGTTCTTATCTGAAGAGGGATTTTAAGGCAACCTGGCAATTGAGCGCGTGAAAGCAACAGAAGGTTCAAAGATCTTCCAAGAAAATATAACACTTGACTTGAGAGCAGGAGGAGGAGATTTTGATTTAATGGTTAAAATATTAATATGGCAATACACTTGCAATAGAAACCATCAGAACATCACAACAGTGTACAGCAATAGAATGTCACAGATTGGAGCATGTGTTCTGTTTCACACTATGGAAAAAACAAACTCAAAGTAAAGGAAAGAGAAATAGAGAACACAAAATAAAGACAAGAAAATTAAGAAAAGAAAAAGAAGTAAGAGCTGAGAAGGGAGATAGATGAGTACCTGTACTTGACTCTCATTTGCCAGCAGAAACCTTTTTCCTCATTGGAAGGCAGCTGTCAAGGACCACAAAACTGCTTCATAGGTATCAGGAGAAACCCTTTATTATTCATGAATCTGAAAATAGTTGGGCTTAATGGGTGCATCCTTGAAGCGCTACCAAGAAGGCAAGTGAACATATCATTACCACTTGTCAATGCATTGCTCAGAAATACTCCACCGACCAATAAGCCAGCATGCTTTAATTGCTCTCAGTTTTAGCCAAAAGTCCCTCTATCAACATTGAATGTGTCTGAGGGCTGAGCTGACAACCATTATTCTCCATGACTTTTACCAGGTCGGAGCATCTATCAAGAAGCCCCCTCTTAAGCAGGCCATCAATTAGAAGTTTCCAAGCAATTTCATCATGATTGTACTCAGAATGGAGAAGCCTATAGAAGGCTGCCTTAGCCCTCTCGTCATCCCCTTCATCATATAACCCACAGACAAGCAGCTTATAGGACTCTAAATGCGGCAAAAGACCATGGCTATCCATGGTATCAATCACCTTCATTGCTTCATCATACATTCTCAACTTACAGCAACAATTTACTAGTGTGTTATACATGTCTTCACTGGGAGATAGTTCATACACTTGCATATGATCAATCAATCTTGATGCTTCCACAAGACGTCCTTCTCTGCAAAGTCCAGAAGTGAGAGCATTGAAAGTATTTACATTAGGAGTATAACCACGTTCAACCATTTTCTTGAAGAGTTTAAGAGCAGTATCATATTCCATTATTTTCCACACGTCAGCAATGTTGATTGGGTTAAAATTTGATTTCAGATTAACCCCTATTCTGTTGCAGCTTTCTTTAATCAGCTTTTCATGAGAGAGATGTTTGATTAAAACTGAGTATGTATAACAAGAGGGCTCATATCCAGCCTCCACCATACATTTGAGGACATCAAATGCATCATCAATCAATCCTGTTCGTCCATAACCATCAATTAGTACTGTATAGGCTCTCAAATCTGGCTTAATGCCTTCCTCTTTCATTTTAACCATCACATCCTCTGCATCTTTCAACTTCCCTTGGTTGCAATATGCAACAAGAAACGAAGTGTAGGTATAAACATCAGGTTTATATCCTAGAGAAACCATTTGGTTAAAAATCTTATAAGCATGGTCAAAGGCATACTCTCTTAGCATCTGTTCAATGAGGATGGTATAAGTTACAATCGTGGGTTTCACACCTCTTTGTGACATCCTTTCCAGTAACTCGGCTACTACATGCATTTTGTTCTCTTTCAATAATCCCTTAATTAGCACATTGTACGTGAATGAATTAGGAGAGTAGCCTTCTGTAAGCATTCTTTCCATTAGACTAAAGGCAAAATCAACCTTCTCTACTTTAGTATATCCATCAATCAAAGCGGTATATATCACTTCATTGGTCTTTATTCCCTTCTTCTCAAGCGAATCAAAAACTGCATGAGCTTCGTCAACTCTGCCTCTTTCACACAAGGCATCAATCAGAGCACCATAAGTCCACTCATCAGGAACCGTGCCATTCTCTTCCATCAATCTAAGCAATCTAAATGCACTATCTAGCTGATCCTCTTTGCACTGGCCATGGACTAACAAGTTATAAGTGACAAGACTTGGAGACAGCTTGCGCTCCAACATCTTATGAAGTAGAGCCATCGCCTTGTGTACCTTTTTCCCGTTACAAAACCCAGCAATCAACTCATTATAAGTACGGACATTCGGATTACAATTATTTGATTCCATCACCTCTAGTATCTCAAATGCAGCACCAACCATACCTTTTTTACAATAGCCATCAATCAAAGCATTATAGGTCACTACATTTGGAACCAACCCTTTTTCCAGCATTATATTCAACAAATTCCTTCCTTCATGAAAGTTCCCATCTTTACACATGCTGTCAATGAGAACAGTGTAAGTATGAACATTTGGCTCGCATCCTTTCTCCTTCATCTCATCAAACAACTTCATCGCCTCAACTCTCCTAACCGACCCACACAATGCATCAATCAAAATCGTATAAGTCCTGACATTGGGACTAACATTATCCTCCCCCATTTGCACAAACAACTTCATCGCCTCATCTAATCTCCCCGCTTCACACAACCCATGTATCAAATTATTGTATGAAACCTCATTTCTGCGACAACCCTTTTGTGGCATCGACCTAAACACCCTAAATGCACTATCTACATGCTTCCTCCTGCAATAACCCAATATCAATGAAGTATATGTATGTGTATCTGGCTTGAAGCCCGCCTGAAAAATCTTACTCAAAAACACCTCAGCCTCACCCACATTCCCCAATTTACAATACCCATTAATCATTGTATTAAATGTGTAAATATTAGGCGAAAGCAAATCTCTCAACATCATAGCATACACAAATTCCATATCATCAATCAATACGAACCGTGATAGTGACATCAACAACGTGTTATAACACCTAACACTAAGCTTAAACTTAATCACACCATCATTATCGTCAAAACAATTATCACCACCGAAACAATTCTTTACCCTTAACAAATCCAACACAAACTTAGCATCCTCGACGCTCTCGCAAGCCTTAAACATTAAAATCCGGGTTTTCACGGCCACACCAAAAAGCTTATTGCGGATCAAGATATTCAACAATGAACCATAGACCTGTACGTTGGGCTTAAATGATGGTACGCCGGAGAGAAAATGGAAGAAATTGAGGGCAATTTGGGGATTCAGATTTGGGTATTCTGACAAAAAATTGGTGAAATGAGATGAGGAAATGGTGGGTATAAGGGTTTTGAGAGATGGGTGTTTTTGCCAATTGGGTTGTGTGAGAAGAAAATAAAGCTGTGAATAAATATTATTATTATTATTATTAATATTATTGTCAGTGTTATAATTGTTATTGTGGTGTGGAGATGGGGAGGTGGCTATGGAAGAAAATGAGAAAGATTTGGTGAAGATGAAGAGAGCGAGCTGACCTGGTGGCAATGGTGGTTTGATGGTGGAAGTGGTGGCCGTTGATCGTATCATTGTGGTGGTGATGAGGGATCGGACGGCGGAGATGAGAGCTCCTCCATGCATGAAGATTTATGATTGTTGAAGAAGAGGAGACATGGAGGTGGTGTTGAGATTTTGGTGGGGGTGTTTCAGCTAAGCGGCTTAAGTTGATGGGCAGAGACTAGTTTTGTTTGAGTAGGGATTTGGGCGGTGGTCCGAGATGGAGTGGACATGGGTCGCCTTGGGCTTAGCCCTGATTCTGGCTCTAGCTCAGCCTCATTACATTATGTTTGGATCTATTTTTTCATTTCTTTTTGAAAAATAAAAGGAAAAGAAAAATCTCTTTGGATTCAATACTTTTTGATTGATTTAAGGAATATTTAAGGTCGTACAATATATATTAAAAATGTAATTAGTAAGATTCGTATTTGTAACTTTTTGTATATATAGCGAGTAACATATCATTTGATTAAAATCCTAGTGGCGATTCAATACTTTTTGATAGTACGGTAAAAAAGATGGTCGTTATAGGAATTTTGACTTTTTAATAGAGCACAATTTTGAGGACAGAAAAAAAAAAAAAACAAAAGAGTAATTATGGAATCCCTCCATTTTTTTCATAAAGATGATTTCGCTTTTTCCTCAAATTAGGGTAAAATCAAAGGGCGGAGAAAAAGATGATATATGCAAAAGACTAAAATCTTCTTGAAGGATATGAAAAGTTTATAGCAATGTTTCATCTGAAATTATTATTTTGTTTTATTTCATTTTTCAGTTTAAACAAGGAATCATAAAATCTTTTTTTTTGTTTACTTCCCTTTTCTCATTTTTTGCTATCTAAACGAGGGAACTTAGGTTCTATTTGGACTAACTGTAAAATTTTAGTTTTTGAACTATAAAACTTTCAACAGTAGAAGTTTGGTTAGAAGTATTGTTGAACAAAAGTTGTAAATTACTTGACCTATATTAGGCAATGTTAGATTTTAGAAATTTTGAGGGTATATTGGAGTTTTAAAAATATGGAGGGATATATTTGAGGAAAAAAAAAAGACCCGCATTATATGAAAATAGTTTTGCAAATGTGTTTTCCAAAAACCTCCAATTTGACTTTTTTCAACTTTAACTTTTACCTAAAAGATCTTTCAAAAATAAGTCAAACAGATTAACTTCAACTTCTAAACTCACATGAAATACTTTTAAATGTCTAAAAGTTAGGCCAAACAAACCATTATTTTCCTTTCCTTTGCTTTATAGCTTGTTCGTCTAGTTTTGTTTTCCTTCCTTTCTTTTCCCTCATGAATTCAACAAGGGTTAACAGTTGAGAAGTTGTGATGACATTATTGAAGTTCTAGCATGTTTCGCTTACCTTAAAACTAAGTGCTTATAGGTGGTGTGTTGTTACATCATAGGATTTATAATTTTGAAAGATTCAACATAATTTTATTTAGGTGAGTTTTTCGTCATAAAAAAATAAAAAAAAATAAAGTGCTTATAAGTGGTGTATTGTTACATCATAGGATTTATAATTTTAGAAGATTCAATATAATTTTATTCAAGTGAGTTCTCCGTCATAAAAAAATAAAGTGCTTATAGGTATTTAAGGCAACCTATACAATCAAAAGTGTTTAGTTGATAAGAATAATATTGTATAGTATTGGTCAGACTTATTAGACAAGAGATGCATATACTTACCTAAACAAGAAGTTGGGGATAGGTTTCGTTAAAATATGTACGAAAAAAAAAAATTATACATTAAATTAAACCAAATTCAATTAAGTCTTGTCCGATACTAGTCGGGTTCAAGTATATAGAAATGACGATAACTCATTTTGATTAAGAACCATCTTCTTTGTTACTTCAATGTCATGCAAAATAATTTTTGAGTGTCTTAATCAAATTACTTCTTTTAAATCTTCGTGTCTTCCATAATGGACAAACTCTATGCATATTCATGCCTACTAACAATTGCCTCCCAATATCTACTCTAAATATGTATAAAACATTTCAAATGATTTTTTCTCATTATATCCAAAATATCCTTATTGTTTTTTTAAAATTTTAAAATTTTCTATTGTTGAAAATTAGTTAATTTAGTACCTATTATTTTTAAAAAATCAAATTATCTCTATTGTTCAAAATTAATCAATTTAGTCCTTATTATTTTTAAAAAAAAATTAATTTAGCCCTTATTATTTTCTAAAAAATACAATTTTGTCACTGCATGTGATCACCCCCATTTGCAGACTAAATGGAAAATTTTTAGAAAATAATAGAGACTAAATTGGTTAATTTTAAATAATAGAGACGAATTTAAAATTTTTAGAGAACAATAAGGACTAAATTAACTAATTTTGAACAATATGAATGAATCTAAAATTTTGAGAAAATAATAGGGACCATTTGTGACATTTTCCCTCGATAAGAACTTTAACTTCATATGACCACAATTTAGCTTATAAGTAAATTAAGCCTACCAAATTAGTCTTGTTAGTACAGTAAAATCTTTAAAATTAATACTTGATAAATTAATAATCTCTTTTAAAAAATAAAATTATTTGGTCCCGACTTGAGACCAATGTAAAAAAATTATTAATATCTATAAAATTATAAGATAATATATTTAAAATAATTCTTTTTTTTATTTTATAAACTAAATATTTTATAAATTAATAATTAGCTAAAAAGTATAATAAATTGACTATGAGGTTTTCTCAAACTATGAATCAAGAGTAGCTTGTCTATTATTGAATTTCAAATCTAGTTGAATCTCATCTTTAATTGTTTGTTATGCCCCTAAAAGTCTTGGGGTTGTAGTAACAAAAAGTTTTGGAGTATCATTGATGTTTTCAGTGCTTTCTTGCATGACACCAGTTTCAAAGATTGTGTATCATCATCAACTTCAATTTTTTTTTCTTAACCCCCTACCCCCACCAGCCTCTATTCCCATGAGATTCAAATTAGCTCTAGTCTTCCAACTACCACGAGAAGTAATCTACCACATCATCATCATCGTCAACAACTTCAACTTCATTTTAAGAACACTATCTTATTGTCAATAATCTCATCTATGCTCAAAATCTTTATATGGACATCAATGATCTCATCTACACTTAATTAGTATTTGCTTTGATACAATATACATTGCATGTAATTGTTTTGATATAGTTGACTACAATGGATCTTTATGCTAATTATGTATAATTTAAAGAACTTTTAATTGGTTTTATATGCTTCGAAATAGTACTTTGAATCCTAAATTGGCCATTTGATTTCATAATATGTATACTGTTATGCCAAAAAAAAGTATCTATATAAATTAACAATATTTAATTTATAAATAAATTGATATCTAAATAAATAATTAATAGAATTTAGGTAGTTCCAAACTTATTAATTTAAAAAGATTATACTATATAAGTAAATTTATAACTACACAATTGTAAATGAAGATTATTGTATGTGCTTGAGTTTCACAAGGGTTAATCTCAACTCTCCGTCTTAACATTGAATCTAATGAACACTTTATCAACCTAAACTATTATTTGGAACACTATATCCCCTATTACCTTCGTATAAATTTAAATTGATTGGCTTACAAAATTACTTGAAATGATACCGACAAGCATTGGTTTAGTCGTTAGAATATACACTTGTTCCACATAGAAAAATCATAAACTCTCAGACTACTTAATAAGATTGTGGGCTACTCCACTTGGCACCAATTGGTTTTAAGATAGAATATCAAGATTCTTAACATAGTGGTATGCTCCTTTGTAAGTGCACTAGATCACTGTGAGATCAACTCTCGAAAGTGACATCTTTAATATGTGTTGTACGACTTTAGACTTCCCTTGATTATCAAATATATTTCTAATGCTTGCTCCTTAAAAAAAGGATATATACAAAGTTTTTCAGTTTAAACTAGCAATTTTTTTTTTTTAATTTTTCAATTTTTCATTCAAAAATTAGAGTAGAGGACTAGTATGGTTATTTTTTTAAAATATTAGAGACTAATAGTGATACATTTATAAATAATGTGAACCAACTGTGTGACCTTTGAAATAATAAGAACTAAAATGACAGAAATGTAAACAATAGGAACTCATAGTGGTACATTAATAAACAATAGGGATCAATCGGGTAACTTTTGAAATAATAGAAATTAAAATGAGACAAAATATAAACAATGGAGACCATTTGTGAAATTTGCCCAAAGAAAAGGGCAAACACTTCTAGTTCTAACTAGACAGAGACTTTAGCTATTGCAATAATTGATTCTTGTCTCTTTTTTGTCTGTGTGAGTGTGTTTCTTCCCAAAAAAAGGAAATATAAAGATTTTTTTTTTTTTGGGTCAAATCAATATAAAGATTCACAAAGCATATTGTTGCAACAATTGTTTCATATTGATCATCGATTGCTCTATTTAGAATTTCCCCAAAACATACATGTGACATGCAAATCTATGGTCTTGAGTAAGATACATGAGCGAATTTTAGTAGTATACGTATGTATAGCTTTTGAATTATTCTGTACTATTTATTTCTAAAAAATGTGGTTCTAAGATTGCAAAGAGATACGTCTTTAACAAGTTACAAGTATCTTGGGAACAAATTTCATTTTCTTCGAGCCTAAATGAAGTTACGTATCTTTTTTTTTAAGTTTCATTCCATTATCAAAATGACATAACTATATACATCAAGAAGTCAAACAAAAACTAATGCCCCTTGAAACTAAGAAATAAGCTCACTAAGGTTCCAAAAATCACTAAGCTCCCTATTAAATTAAGTTATTATTTTTATACTTTTTTCCTATCAACATTCTATATCGTAGATCATTTGAGATTCTTTTAGTAACTTGTTCTTCATTTGAAAATTCATTCTTAAAAATACGTGCATTACGCTCTCGTCAAAGATAATGAAGTCGCGTATCTTATGACAAAATAAATGTCCAAAGGGCTTGTTTGCATAAAATCGTGCTTACAAATCTATTTCTAGATTCTGATGTGCAAAATAATCTAGCTATGCCTGTGACAAATCTTGTTGTTGTGCTCAAGCATGATCAATCTAAAAAGTTTTAGCCAAGTAAAGGCAACAAGTAAAATCTCAAGTACGTATCAATGATTGTAACAAAGTTCTCATGAACGAAATGGTAGCGAACCAATTATTTAAAATATGGTTTATTGTATTTCAGTCATTGTGACAAGAATCAATAAATGTTATTCTCTCCTAATTATTTAGAAGCATAGGACCAGATTTCTCATCACTTATAATTGTATCTTGTAATTTCGGATATTAACTTGTGATTTGGGAAATCTTACATGACTTACTCCATACTTTTATATGATGAAGATATCACTTCCCTATTAATGCAATATCAAAGTGCATGCACTCAACATTTATAGATTTCTTTTTAAGGTTGAGATTGATTTTGACTAAGATCTGCAGTTTTGTCAACATAATAAAGGGGCAAGAAGCCATCATTTATCCTCACAAAAAACTTGACTAATATTCTTGTGACATTAAGTTTAAGGTATAGCAATGTGTACATATATAGTAATGATTTAGGTTTTGTTTGGTCTAACTTTTAGACAGGTAAAAGTATTTTTTGTGAGTTTAGAAGTTGAGACTAACTTGTTTGACTTATTTTTTAAAGAGCTTTAGGTAAAACAAAACTTAGAAAAAGCTAAAAAATATGGGAGTTTCTCAAAAAATGCTTTCACGAAGTCGTTTTTAAATCATGAGGGAAGTTTTTTTTTTTTTTGCTCTCTTTCTCTCGAAAATACCTCTCCATAATTTTGGAACCCTAGCATTGTTCTTAAAATATCTAAAAGGTCAACATTGTCTAGCATGCAACAAAAAGTCAACAATTTCTATTCAAGCAGCACTTCTAACGACCAACACTTTACTATTTAAGCTATATAACTCAATACCTAAAATTTCACAGCTAAACCAAACAGATTCTTAGTCCATTTAATTAAGTATTATTCATCATTCTGTATTAAGTTTAGAAGGAAAAGAATTGTACCCTTGCAGGCAAAATGTTCATATACTGGTAGAAGCAAAGTATTTGTTGATTCTATATACACACACACACACACACACATATATATATATAGTCGCATAGTAAGGATTCCTATAAATAAATACTGGCATGGAGTAGCATAAATAAAAATTGCTTCACATACCACTTTGTATTGCAATTTCTCCAATTTATCTCGATTGTAGTTAGAATACCTAACTATCTGGGAAAAAAAAAAAGAATTAAATAGGCCAATATAATCAGCACGCAATAATGGAGATATTATCTAGTTGTTGATTTTTTTTATTTTTTTTTATTTTTAATTCAAAGAGAGGCATAAACCAATTTTACATCACTTTCAAAGGCGATTACACATTTCGAAAATCGATCTTGGTACCTCTTGCTCTTAAAGCGAGAATCATACCACTAAACCTGATTTACCCAACCAACATATTCATGGAATATCAGAAAAGCAAGTAACTCTTTTGACTATATGCTCAATATGGACTAATAAGGAAAGGAAATCCAACAGGATTAATGGGAAAAAAGAGTATAACTAGCAACTTGCGGGTTAGATTTTCTACCAATTTCACACAAAAGCTTTCCTATCATGAGCATATAATTGAATAAGGCAGACCATGTGTTGAATGTCTTTGTTCCATGTATAAAAACTAGAAACATTTGCTTTCACAACTTATATCGGCCTTTGATGCATGTTTACTGAAGGGAGTAATAATCAAATGAGAAACTAGGATCCACGCATTGACAGGTTTGAGTTTTCTTGTTTGTGCCTGAGAAAATAAACATGTATTTTCATTAATCAAAGACAAACAATTCATACATGAGGAGTAAAAGTTCGTCAAGAAGGAATTTAAATTGTCTAGTTTAACCTCTAGGAATTAAGATTTTTTTTTTTGGGTATATAGAGGTTGAAGCCATGGATCAAATTGAAGATTTATCACAACAGGTCGATACTCGCCCATTTCACTCAACTCTTGGGTATCTAGGAAACAAAAGTCTTACTTCTCATATAGTCATCACCAAAAATTCTATAATTTCTTGTGAATCTTATTACAAAAATCATGCAAATATGCAAATTATTTGCACTATTTCTATTTTTGGTTCTTATAATTCTCCAATATGCTAATGGTTAAGCTTTACTTGCCATAGCTTTTTCTAAATTTGTCTAGTTTGACCTCTAGCAAACAAAAGTTTTACTTCTCATAGAATCACTACCGAAAATGCTAAAATTAATTTCTTGTGAATCTTATTACAGAATTAATAATGAATATATGCAAACCATTTGTACTATTTCTATTTTTGGTTCTTAATTATTGTTCTCTAATATGCTAATGGTCAATCTTTACTTGCCATAACTTCGCATAAAAGAAATAAAGACCAGCTTTTCTTTGCTCAATCGATCATAAGAAGAATATACTAATACCTTTTTTTTCTGATCTTCTTTTTGGATTTTTCTCTAGTCTCTAAGGTTCATATTTGCTATTACAATCTGCAGCATTTCTGAGGAGGAAAATGGAACGCGATAAACAGTTATCGTTTGTTTGGTGGCTGGGAATGGTTGCTGAGTTCATTCTAATATCCTCTTGTGAATGCATGGATCATCCCAGGTTAGTATCTTGCAGCCATTCCCCTCTGTTAACACCTCTTTTTCAGCTTATGTGGTTTCCTAGCAACTAGAGCTTTTCTTTTTCTTTTCTTTTTTATAACGAGGATCTCACCCTAAATAGAATTATATTAGATACACCTCAACGATTACACACGGGATCCACATTAGAGTTTTTATTGTTTCACAATTAACATAATAATTTCCGTAACGCAGATATACAATGCACTTGGGCACCTAGTCTTGTGGTTGTGCATAGCCTTCATGTATCAGATTCCAGTATCCAAAACATTCTTGCAGCTATTTTTGGTTATTCTGAATAATTATTTAATAACGTACTAGTCAGGTTAATTTCTTCTTCAATATATCGTGCAATTATGTTTATTTATTACTACAATTTCAGGCTTTGTAACAGGCCACATAATAAAAGCGTATGCTTGCGACCAATATTTTGAATTGAATTAAAATAATTACCAATAATTTAATTTGTGAACCTTGTCTGAAATTCCAAGATCTGCCTTAGATGGATTGAAATTTTATTTCTAGTTTCTCAACATGTTTTATATCAGATACACCAAATTAAATCTCCGGATTTTCCTTAAAATATTTTCTATACTTTAATTGTTTTCCATCTTTATTCTCCTCAAATTTCCTATACTCCTATATTATTTGTCTCTCAACTATTGACAAAATTCATTTTATTTTCTACCACCTCAAAATGCAATTTTATTCATATTATCCCTTTGGGCCTAGACTCGTCATTTTGGCATGCAGAAATTTACCTGAAAATTTAATAATGGTATTTAAGACATGCACAGGAATTTAGCAATTTAAATTAAAGCATTGCTAAATATCAGCCTATGTTTTCATCACCAATTGATTACCTTCTGTGTAGATACTTAGTTGGCATATTAAAATAACATACATTTTTTTTTAATTTTTTCTCTTCTTTTAGTATGCCAACTAACCGTCTACAACGAGTTATAATGGATGATGAAAATAGGACATCATCTAGCATTCCCTTTAAATTATCCATTAGGGGGAGAAACACAAAAGAGAGGTAGTTGCATTAGTGAGTAATACTAATCAAAATGATTGCAATTTTCAGTTGAGTCAAAGATTTTGAACCAACATTGTTCTTTTGCAGAGAAAACTCGAGAAGAGTCATCAGCCAGGAGCAGCTACAATCGCCTAGACTGCAATTGTTCGTAAAGAAAGAGCAAGTAAAACCAGTTGGCAAATTATATTCGTATTCCACATATTTTATCGATATGAATATTAAATTCTGATTTAGAATTGAGCATCAGAAAACTATATTTCTCTTCTCATCGTATCACATATGCATTGATAATTCATCATCTCACATTGATAAATCATAAATTCTTAAAACACCATATACGATCCTGAACAAACTACTTCACCTAACACTAATCAATTTTATGATGGATCACCAAATATCTTAACAGTTTCATGATAGATCCAGATTTTATACTAGTAATTATTTCCCATAACTTGCTTTTTATAACTAAATGGTGGATATCTTTCAGGTGACGATGACCAATGGAATTGTAAACGTCACCTTGTCTGTTCCGGATGGGCTAGTAACCAAAATTTCATATAATGGAATTGATAATCTACTTGCAAGCAACCTTGGAGAAGATAATAGAGGGTATGGAAAAAGCCACTTGCTATAATCTCAGACCGTAATTTCTTACTATCTTGTAGTAAATTATATATAGAAATATTGCAATTATATCATGGGTAAATTTTTTAAAATTTCTTGGTTTTGCTCCTTCAAGATTTTGTATTATGTTGAGTGTGGAATTTCCGAGCCGAGCACTTCGCACGATTTCCCAATCCGAGCTGAGGATTTGCACAAGGAAAGAAAAAGAAACAACGGGTGTTATCCCCCGCGTCCCTCCTCGGGCGTGAGAATTAGTATCTAAGCTCAGTTATGTATAAATTGACAAATTTGGTAAATAGTAGAAAGATCCATTAATCTCCTTTGTTCACTTTCCTTATGCTATTTATAATAGTACGGTTGCCTTTTTAGGGTGGTCTCCCTTTTGTCCTCACGTGCTATTTTTATGACAAGTATCTTGCTATGTAGACCGCTTTTATCATTCATGGGCTTTGGGCTGAATAAGGTTCTTGGACCATTTTTATCCATATCATATTGAATATTGAGTTTGTTTCAAATTTAAAAATTTTAGGTATTGGGATATGAATTATAACAAGAAGGGAGTGAAAACAAGCACACTCAAGTGAGTATGATGTTTTTTTTTTTTTTTTTTTCAAATTAACAAAATTTGTATGATATGATAATATTTTACTGGACTTAGCTGATCGGGCATGTCACGCAGGTTATTAGGGACAAGTTACAAGATCATTGAGCACAACGATAACCAAACAGAGATTTCTTTTGTTAGAACATGGAATGCATCTCACATTAACGGCGAACAAGTTCCCTTGAATGTGGATAAAAGGTGTAATCTAAATCGAAATTAAACAAACTATTTCTCTTACAGAATTGATGTGGGAGACAAAAAAAAAAAAGACTATTTCGATTCGCTTTTGTCTTAACGAAAACTTCTCTAACAATGTAATCACCAAATTATCAGATTTGTTATGTTGCGTGGCTCTCCGGGTTTGTATACGTATGCTGTATTTGAACGCTTAAAAGGATGGCCTGGTATCAATATTGAAGAGGCAAGGGTTGTTTTCAAGCTTCAAGAAAACAAGTAAGCTTAAGTTGACATCAAAATAATTGTGAGAAAGAATTCTATGAGATAATGATTTTTATTTTTGTGAACATGATAGAACTATTCCCTCTTATTTGGAAGTGTATTATAATAAATTATTATTATAAACTCTTTTTTAAAAGTTTAAACTTTTAGATGAGCTAGTAATTTAACATAGTATTGAGTTCAAGTTATCAAATGGTTATGACTTCAAGTTTTGCCGCAACCCATGTAACAAAACATTAAAATTGTCTATGTATGAGGCTAAAATATGAATCTCACCTGCATTTTGCGTGGACATATTGAAAATAATAAATATAACTTGATAGAAAGTTTTCATTTTAACCACTTGTATTAGTATTTCATTTGTCTATCGTTTTGGACAAATTTTAAGCTCATACTTTCTTTTTGTTTTTTTCTTTATTTTCAACTCAAAATGAAATTTTTTGTGTATATTACTAATTCTAGGTTTCACTACATGGCTATGTCGGATGAGAGGCAAAGGGTCATGCCAACTCCGGAAGATCGAAGATATGGCAAAGTCCTTGATTATCCAGAGGCTGTCCTCTTGACGAAACCAACCAATCCAGATCTTCAAGGAGAGGTAAGTTATTTGTACTTTATCACCATCAAAATTGTGATGATTCTCTTTGTTAATTAGGAACAATGATAATATTTTCAGAACTGAAATGTGCAATGTGAAAGACAATCACGACACAGAAATTTACATAGTTCGATCAATTGTGCGGTACGTTTACGGAGTTACAAAAAAATTAACTATTTCATGAAGAAAAAAAAATTATTGGTGTTTTCAGGGGTGGATTCAGGAATTCTTCTCAGTGAGTGCTAAAATACATAATTTTTTAACTATATGAGTGTATTTTCTTTTTCAGTAGGGGCTAATTATTTTTTTAAAGTAAAAGTACATAGATATTCATTTTTTTTTTAAAATACATAAAATTTTTAACATTCTTGCCCCCGCTGGTCCTAATATACATCCACCCTGGGGTGTTTTCGTTACAAGTTTCCTATATGCACTAACTAGAATGGGCGGATCTATATGGGAGTTGCGGGGATTGCAACTTCCACTGACCCAAAGGCGGAGCTATTTACTAGTGAGTTAGACCTATATTTTTAAAAATGTATGTATTTTTAAAGTATTTTTAATTTAGCCCTTATTGAAAAAAATTATTCATATATAAGTGTTCAATTTTATATTTTTAGCCGCCCATATTAGGTAAAAATTCTGGATCCGTGCTTGCCAACAAGCAACAATCTTTGTCAGGTTGAGTATCAAATCAGGTCGCCACACATCTAAGAAACCAAACTCCACTTGAAAAGCCCAACGCTCTTCTCAACAATCCTAGCTACTATACATTTGTAGCTTTTCATACATTGTAACGTAAACTTTTGCGACTCCAATGTATTTTTGATGTTTTCTTTGTTTCCATGCATATGCAGGTAGATGATAAGTACCTATACTCATGCGAAAATAAAGATAACAAGGTTCACGGCTGGATAAGCAGTGATCATAATATAGGGTTTTGGATGATCACTCCAAGTAACGAATTTCGCACAGGGGGGCCTTTCAAGCAGGATCTTACATCTCACGTGGGTCCAACAGTGCTTTCTGTAAGTATATTTTCATATACGTGTCTTTTGTTTTGTAATCGAAAATACTCTTAAGAAGTCCTTCAATTCATAATTTGGTTTAGTTAGCTACAAGCAGTACTGCGGAACCACATGTTTTTGAAGGTGTGCCTAAATTAGAAAAAAAAAAAAAAAAAAAAAGTCACTCGAAGTCCAACATACAAAGATAAGCCTACTTTCATTTTTACATAGATTTAAAAAAATGTAGTAAATAATTTAAAGCAATTAATTTTGTTTAGTCTCTTCCTAATATACCCCTTCTTTATATTAATTACTCTAACTACAATTGATTAATGCATGATAAAACTGTTGATAAGATGCCCACTAAGTAGGGTATATTAGGAAACTAATAAGTGAACCTATTTTTATGGGATAGAAGGAATTCTTTTTTTGGTAAAACAATTTATTATATTGGATCCCTCACTAAATGAACACCTAACCCTTCTCACTTTATAAGTGCACCCGTTAACCGTGGGCTTTGGCTCTGCGCTTAACCACAAAGCCTACTGAAACTGGCTTTGCAAATAATAGTCTCTGAAACTGGCTTTGAATATAAATAGTCTTTTGACTGATTCCATCTAAAGACGTTTATCAGGTCCTTTTTATTTTTTATTGTCGTTGCTTGGGACATGTAGGCACCTTTTGGCAAAATTGGAATAGACATGTTACATTATAAAGTCGCTGATCATGTATATTTTCGCATTTTGACTATGCACAGATGTTTGTTAGTAGACACTATGCTGGAGAGGATCTAGCTATGAAATTTCAAGATGGGGAGCCATGGAAAAAGGTTTTTGGCCCTGTTTTTGTGTACCTTAATTCCGATGTTTCAGCCAAGAACAATCTTTCTGTTCTTTGGAATGATGCAAAAACAAGGGTACTCATCTAAGCTTTATAAGCTCAACAAATTAAACAGTGTATTACTCCAGATCATACTTAATAGTATTATACTATATATGTATTACAGATGTTGAAGGAAGTCGCAAGCTGGCCATATACCTTTCCACATTCAAAGGATTATATTCAACCTAATCGAAGGGGAGGAGTTAGAGGCCAGTTACTAGTTCAAGATTGGTATATATCTTTCAATCAATTTTAATGTCTTTGTGTAATCATATGACCAGGGCGGAGCTAGAAACCGGTGGTCAATTGGGACAATAATATTATAAAGAGTTCAATATAATAGAGTTTTTTTCTTTTACCAAAAAGAAAAAGGGTGTGCTCGTGCACAACCACATCTAATGTGATTCCGTCACTGACTGTGTGACTATGTAGAAAAAATTTGAGTTATGTTTTATGTCACTTTTTCACGTAACAATATGCCGATGTTGTTTTAGGTACATCAATGAATATCCGGTGCCTGCAGCTAATGCTTATGTTGGACTGGCAGCACCAGGACCTGCTGGATCATGGCAAAGAGAAAGCAAGGTATATTATTGGTTTATTTGTGTTCAAGTATCTCAACAAGGAAATATTATAGGCTTTAATTTTAAGAGTGAATATATTCATAATTTTATGACGGTATGAATATAATATTAAACAAATGTGAATAGTTGATAAAGTTATGATCAAATGATATAAACAATTTACAATTGTTAGATTTCGGTCACAACATTATAATATTATGAGGGGATCCTTACTCTTCAATAAGTCTATAGACTTTTTGTAATTTTTGTTTTTTTTTATAGGGTTATCAATTCTGGACAAAAGCAAACTCCAATGGACAATTTGTAATTGAAGGTGTTATAGGAGGGAGTTATAACTTGTATGCATGGGTCCCAGGAAGAATTGGGGATTACAAATATGAATCCATCGTCAACATAAGCCCAGGTTTTGAATCTATCTTTCATATGTTAATCCTGTAGATATTAAAGTTACCAAAATCTAATTATTGTGTTGAGGAAGGGTGCATGTGGGAATCCTAGTGGTCAATCACATGGGGTTTTCAAATAGATCATAGCATCACAATTCTATTTTTGGCTTATAAACTGTGTAATTATAGGCTATGAACTATATCAAAATCATTCTTTCGATAATCACTAATTCGAATTCTACACGTTACGACACCAATTTCATATATGTATGCAGTACCCAATACCAATTATTCAAAAAGTCACTGATAAATATTCGTTTTATGTTAAAATGTTGTAATTAGCAATACTCATTATAAACTAATTAAGTTTTTTTTGTTAGGAAAGCAAGTATTTTCCTTAAAAGCAAACAAAATCTTTACCAAAAAAACAACCTCGGACAAAAAAAGAGTCCTTTATAACTTAGTGCAGATTAAGATTGAGAACTCAGATTAAAAGGTCTCGTATCCAATTCTTTTATCACAAGTGTGTGTATTTGTCCAATTAATATACTTATTTGTAATATGCAATGTCATTGGTTTATGTTGTTAAATTTTGTGGTAACATAAATCTCTCCCTACAACTCATGATCAACCAATAATTCTCACATTTGAGGAGATCAGCATAGTTTTAGAGTCCATGAAAATTCAAAATATTGCTCGCACGTGAAGAAAAAATAAAAGGATCACTTCTTAAGGACTCGTTGAAAATTAGTGTACTTGTGTTCATGATCTCGCACCTATGCAGTTGTTATATTAATAATCTCTTCTCTACAATTAAACAGTAAACTCTTTTACTACTTACAATTAGTGCTTTCCATTTATCAAAAAACAGGTTCAGAAGTAAAATTGAACGGTTTAGTGTACAAGCCTCCTAGATATGGAGCCACACTTTGGGAAATTGGAGTTCCAGACCGCACAGCTGCTGAATTCAACGTGCCAGATCCAAGCCCATCATTCAAGATCCACACTTACAACACTCGTGTCGAAAAGTCAGTACTAACCAATCTTATTTATTATAGAATTCATCTTCTATATGGATGCGGGGCTTTGAAACAAAAAGTGGCCCCATATATGCGGAGGCCACTTTTTGTTTCACAACCGCATCATTATAGAAGACAAATTCTTTACTATAACAATTAAATTAGTTAATTAAAAGTTTTGTTGCTTAATTATCTTTCCATTTTGACGCATATAGGTTTAGACAATATGGATTGTGGAGCCGTTATGTAGAGTTATATCCTCACAGCGATTTAGTCTACACTGTTGGGTCCAGTAATTACACAAGAGATTGGTTTTATGCTCATGTTACAAGGTATAGTTATTAATCTCTCTATACATATATATGACGGGAAATTTTTTTTGAAAAACCCTTTAAAGTCAGAGAAAATATTGTCTAAGTTAGTAAGATACAAGATCTCTAAGAACTAGTTTCAAAAAAATTAATACTCTGACTGAGTCAAATCCAAGACGTGAACAAATTTTCCGTACACACCCTTGCACCACTAAACTAACCACTTTGAATTATTAGTCTTTTCATCTTACACTATGTATATTACTATATATCTATAATTTGATCTTGATCACTTGGTTCATGCTTAATGGTATAGTTAATTCTTATGAATTTACTCGCACATATTACAGGAAAGTGGGAAATAATACATACCGAGCAACCACGTGGAAAATCTTGTTTGACCTCAAAAATGTGATTAAATCTAGTAACTACACACTCCAAGTTGCAATAGCATCCGCTACTGGAGCCGAACTGCAGGTAAGGAACAAAATTTTGTTTATTAAGTTTCGCACCCGTCACGCCGGGCTACAATTACCTAGCTCTTGTCTTAGTGACTCTTATTTTCGCGCATTAAACTCATGAATACGTTTATTTGTTAATATGATGGATCACTATATATTTTCTCTATATGACATGGGCTTAAATGCACATAAGCTTAAATTAACCTTACTATTATTATCATATCATATACTTGTGAATTTTCTCTATCTATATATCTAGTTAAAAGTTTGAATCTATAAATTAGGAGTTTTTTAAGATAAATGAAATGGAAGGTAGAAAATCAGCCTATCATTTATGGCTTTTTTGGAGGGGGAAGGGAAGCATTTCATGTAATGTTAATGTAAAATCACCTTGAGAAAAGTAAAAAGTGGAACAAATGGAATTATCGATTAAATTAAAGTAGATATTTTGAACCAAAAAAAAAAAAAAGAGAGAGAGAACTAACCCTTTTTTCTCATTTTCCTTTGGATATTTTATATGGCGTTGAGGAGTTTTTTGGGAATTGTATAGTTTATTTTGCGAAAAGAAAACTTTGATTCTTGTTCTGTCTATTTGGATTGAAGACTAATACGTCATAATCTTATGTTTATGTGTGGTATTGTCCGTCATTGTAAAAAGCACGAGATTGTCTATGCATATATAACTCTATAATACAAATACATATATTCATTCTATTTCGACAAAACATCCACACCCGAGTTTCAAGTTACTTTAAAAAAAATTGATTGATAGTATAGATTGTGTATATTTAAGGAATTATTTCCTGGGAAGTAATTTACTCAACAAAAACAAAGCTTTATACATTGTGCTAATAGATTCATTGTCATTGGTCTTAGGTGCGATTTAATGACCCAAAAGCATTACCTCCACATTTCAGAACAGGGTTAATTGGAAGTGACAATGCAGTTGCAAGACATGGCATTCATGGGCTATACAGGTTGTACACCATTAGTGTGACTGGTGATCACTTTACTAGTGGAAGAAATGCAATTTTCTTGACACAGTCTAAAGGCCTGGGTCCATTCAAAGAAGTTATGTATGATTACATCCGTTTCGAAGGACCTATGAGAACTCATTAATGGATGTCTTAGACCACCATTGCTAATTTCTCCTAGTGGAAATTGTTCCATCAGTCAAGCCAGACATCAATCTGTGAAACGAAAGCAAACCATAAACGTGTATAAAATGCACTTCCATATGAACAGACAGATGTCCGTCTAGATTGACGGAATAGCTAATTAAAGCTAATTCTTGAGAGTTTTGCCATCAATCACGGAAGTAAGAAAGGAAACCTTAGCTCAACGATGAATTTATTGCCAAATGACTTGGAGGTCATGTGCTTGAGTCGTGGAAACAAACTACTTCAAAATGCAAAGTAAAGCTACGTATAATAGATCCCAAAGTAGATCCAATCTTTTCCTAGACCCTGCACATTGTAGAACTTTATGCAATAGGTTATCCTTTAATACCACAAGTAAAACATTTTTTTCTTCGAGTATGATCAGCCATCGGCTCCCCCATTACAACAATGCAGCTATGTCCTTATAGAATATCAAACCACCAGCTTCAACTTGCTGCTAAGAAGATGATCCCTGAGATTTTGGCTTTGTGTAACCTAGACTGATAAGCTTCTGCATCAGCTTTTTTTCTGCATTTGCCTGAATACATCAAACAGAAGAGAGAGAAAAAAACTGGGTTAACTACCAAGAATCGTTGTGCAACGTGAATCGCAAAAGAGAGAAAGGTAGAAGAATACACAGTTCAAGTTACTGGGGGAGGAGAATGGCACACAAACAGAGAGAAACACGAGGAGGGAGGGAGGGAGAGAGAACACAAACCTCAAGCATGGGATTACTCTTAGGAATGTTACAAGCTAGCACAATAGGGAGTCCAGTCTTCAGAACTGCGACAAGACTTGCATTAGTGTTTGTACTTTGGATACCCGTATAACCATCGACCATGAATCCAGAAAAAATATAATGTTCAAATGAGTTACCACATGTAACACTTTACCTAACCGACGGGCAATACCGGATCCTGTATTATCAGATGTTCCACCAATTAATGAAGAAACACTAACTGTATTGCTCTGTTCAAGACAGCAGAAAGCAAGATAGATAATAATCATAATGGCCATATCACTTCAAAATTTATCATGATAATATAAGTGAGTATAGAGCAAGGATGAATCATCAGATAAGCATTACTAAAGCACTACCACATGGAAGACGAAAAAAGTTGAATAGATAAAACATTAAAAAAAGAGAACACTAAACTTACGGGTCGAGTCGGTGCAGCCGCATATAAATACCCAAATTTAGCAGTATTGCAACCAATCCATGCATAAATCTACAAGAGCGGAGAATAAAATAATATCATAATGTGGAGAAAGTGCTACTTAGCATTCACATTGCAAAGAAAGACATGAACTTTTAACAGATGAAGAAAAACGATTCACAACACTGGTAATCATTCAAAAGAAGCTAAGACAGAATTCATCTCAATCACAAGACACAGTGCACTTAGACTGTCACCAAAATGGAAATAATCAGGACTATAACAATTACAGACTGTTAAATTAATTTGACGATCTCCTGACATGTTATCATATTTGTATATTAACTATATTTGTAGATTAATCATTCATAATGTATACAAAATAACTTCGTACCACAGTACAGAAAAATTAAGATCCCTGTCCCTCTAATGTTATGCAATCCAAAATTGCAATTATGATTGGGAACTTGAATAACATATGCTTACATCATTTTAACACTGGAGGTTTATCAATGCCACTTTCTAATAAATAGAAATCTTCAATAATTGGATGCAGATATGAAGTAAGAGGTGCAAAAGGACTTCATAGAGGTTTTAAAGATAAAGGGTTAAGCCAAAGATAGAGAACAAACAAGTATGCAAATATAAGTAACAAGCATTAGTAATACAGTTTGAATTTTAGGAAAAGACACCATTCATATGCCTAAAGAAGTGTTATTCAGGGAATCACGCAGTTTAGTAGTTCAGAGACTAACAACTATCCACAACTGTGCCCAAATCTTTTATGCGTTGCCAATATCCATGTACAAAAACACAATATAACTTGCATGTATATACTCTTATATAAAAAAGAAAGGTGCAATGGTGCAGAGCTAACCTGTTTCTGAAGACGAATGATCTGGAAGTGGAGCGTAACATCATCTACAATTTCAGAAAAACATGCTACCTGTATTTCACTGCCACCATCTGCAACTAATCTATCATCACTGTTTGCACCTGGAGAGGTGCCATTAGAAGATGTTTGGTCTACAATCGTCAAACGATTTATACTTTCTAGAGCGTCAACACCACTGGAGGACAACTCTTCCAATCTTTCCCGATCCATTTTCAGGTGGTCTGCAAAAAATTCAAGGTTTACAAGCTCTCAACAACCAGAAAAATGACAGCAGATATCACAGACTCTGCATTATAGGTAAAAAGGAGCATTTATAATGCCTAACAATCAACATTTTTGTGTTCTTTCTGCATGAATTCAGAGGTGAGAATTGCAATATGCATTGAAAAATATGACACGTGTACCTAATGAATATATATATAGGTCTATAGCTTAACGGTTTTGCAAATTACACATCATTGTATTCGAGCATACAGTCAACAAGGCTGAGGCTGACCTAAGAAACATACTATTTTTCAGGAGGAAGTGGGGACGGGAAGGATGATTGCAGCAAAATCGTCGAACAGTAGAAAGTGAAGTTAAAAAAAGCACAGATTATTCGATAAAAAAACTTACAGAAGCGATTCTGCTGCGTGTATTAATTGAGGGATAAAGGAATAAAGATCACTTGAGTGTTAAAGGTTCCTAGATATCTCAACTTCTCAAAAAACTACAGAAAAATGATCCCATACTGCGGTCAAACAAGAAATCTACTACTGTCATACTGATAGGGGCAAGAATATCATGCCCCAAAACCCACCTTAGTGTAAGCTTTGGGGCAACTTTCATGCCCTTTCTCTTTTTCATTTCCATTCTTCTGTGATCAACAGAAGAACATAAATAGTCTATTATAAACTATTTCATTCAATCCTTGGCTCCAATAGATACAGAGTAAAAGAGGGCATCAATTTACATTGAAAATTCTAATAAAATTATTACATTGTTATATAAGATTACCACAAAGCTTCAAATCTAATTCTTAAATCTCTAAAAAATTCAGTATCAAAATTCAGATCAACTTATAAGAAAGATTATAGAAAATACATAAAGATCACTTAATTTTCTAAGCAAAAACATACATTCACACCTTCACACATAATGAAAAAAAAAGTACGCATTATACGGCCTGGGTGGAGCTTGACTTGATTTCCTTGTGTGATTTCCCCATTTCATTTTTCCATTCTAGCCAGAGGGAGCGGGAACCAAAAAGATTCCTACGACGAACCCGAGCCCCCCCCATCCCTACAAATCTGTTCACCTAATAGCTTGAATAAATATAACAACGAAAATGTAAAGATCATAGGGGTACCAATCCACATTCTGCAACTGTTAAAATAATTACGAAACGTCACATATATTATTTGAAAACTCAGAATTTAAGTTTTAAGTGAAAAAGGCTATAAGTGTTTTTTTCAACAGTTATATAATTTGCTTAGATAAACACTGATAAGCACAAGAAAAGAAGAAGAAAATGAAGCTTTACAAATAAAGTGGCCTCTTTGGGTAATTACAACAAACAGTTAGCAGGCAGTTTATCTAAGCAAACGAATAAATGTTCACGTCCACAGCATATATAGATACATATCACAGAAGAGTATAAAAGCTGGAGAGACAATAGGGTACCACTGGCACTGTCATCAAAAATCGAATTCGAAACCCAACTAGTTTAAAAATCACTTATCAAAACCAAACCCGATAAACATTTGGAGCTTCGCGAGTTCCCGAACCCGAAACCAATAATTAAAAAGAAAAAAAAAACAAAAATTATCAGAATCAATCTGCTCCCATGTTTACAAGTAAAACTTACAATTTAGAAGAAATGTTTAAAGCATATAACAATTTAGAAGAAAAACTTAATACCGATTAAATCAACTCATAATAGATATAATTAGTATGAAGATGCTTCAACTAATACCTTCAAACTTTGAGCTTGGTGGGTGCTACAGATTTAGCTTCTAACTGGTAAAGAAATAGCCAAATAAGGTTAGAGTGTAAATGGTTTATCATTTATGGACAGTAGATGAGATGATTTAAGGTTTCATCACAGTAAATTATATCATATATTCAACTAATGGGAAAAAAAAAGTTTACATGATGTATCTTGGGCCTAGGCCATCTGCCCCATTTCATTTCAATTAAGCTTAGCTCATCATATGTTATTTTAATCGTAGCCCATTTATATTATTCTATCATATTTTATGTTTTACATCCTATTAAAAATAGTATTGAATAAAATATTCATAAGCTTTTTTTTTTTCGTTGGGAAGGACAACGATTTTATTAACCTTAACCAACCCCAGTTGGGGCAAAAACAACGTGATTTTCATCAAGGCAAAGTAGTTTTTTTTTTTTGGTAAAAGGGAAACTTCATTAACTGAAAAATAGTACATAATTAACCAACTCCAGTAGGGGGATACAATCAACAGAAGATCCCTAAGCTCACTAGGGATATTAGCACTCCAATCAAAAGGAAGATTACCACTAACAAAACATTTTGCAATCCAGTCGGCGCAAGAATTAGCTGATCTTCTAACGCACTGAAAACAAATATGAGGGTTCACAACTGCAAATCTACGAATATCATCCACAATCAGTTTAGCCTTCCAATGGATAGGAGTAGTCGGATTGTGTATCGCATTACAGATCGCCAATGCATCATTTTCGATAGAGATGCTAACACCTTGAAAATTACCGGCAACTTGGCACGCATTCCAAACTGCCAGAGCCTCCGCTTCAGAAGCAGAAGAACAATTAATTTTCCACACATTTCCGGTAACCAATACTCCTCTAGAGTCTCTATAGACTGCTGCTGATGTTGCACGATCAGGACCAGAAAATGCTGCATCGACATTAATCTTGAGCTCACCAGAAGGAAGGGGGGACCAGACTAGAAAAGTGCTTTGGGAGTGGTCATCAATGTCCCGAGAGGACAACAGTTGAGGGGAGATAGCAGAGTGAAACTCAGCAATACTCAAATGAACCTGATCAATGGCAAATTTAACGTTAATGGGCTTTCCTTCAAGGACATACGTATTTCTTGTCTTCCAAATTTGCCAACAGCAAATTGCAATCTTTGATTCTGCTTCACCATTCATGTAACCGGCATGCCTGCACTTTTCCACCAAGTCCAATAGCCAACGGTCAAAGCTAGAAATCTTAGAGCGATCCATGACATACTGAAGTGGTGAACCAAACCAAAAGCTGCGCAACCAAGGACAAAGCAAAAAAAGGTGCTCCGAGGTTTCTACTTCACAATTGCAAATTTTACAGACAGGGTCATTAGCAATTTTTCTCTTGAAGCGATTGAGTTGAGTGGGCAAACCATTCTTGACAATTTTCCACATAAAATTTCGAATCTTTGGCGGGGCTTTGATATTCCAAATCATTTTCCAGAGATGGGCTGGAACTTGATAGGATGCACTACCTTTGTTGGATCTCAACATACAAGCATCATCAGCTTCATTCTTCAATAAATGGTAGCCAGATTTCACACTATAACTGTCATCCTTTGAGAGCGACCACACTAAAAGATCATCAGAACCAAACACAGGGAGGAAAATAGAGCAAATGGTGTGCGCCACACAACAAGGGAAAAGATCGAAGATAACATTTCTCTTCTAAGTCCGATGACTAGAGTCAATGAGCTCGGCAACTTTCTCAACGTTAACACCATTCGGCTTATGCAAGGTTGAACAATTGGGGATCCAATTATCTGACCAAATATTGACACTTTGTCCATTCCCAATAACCCAGGCTGCGCCTTTCTTAATGAATTCTCTGCCTTTAAGCAGTCTTTTTCCAACTCCAAGAAGAGTTATTCCTGCGCTTAGCCTCCCAAAAAAAGGAGTCATTGAAATAGATGCCTTTGAGAGTTTGATATAGCAATGAAGAAGGATTATTGAGGAGTCTCCAAGCCTGTTTTGCCACAAAAGCAAGATTCATCAAATGTAGATCCCTAAAACCCAATCCTCCCAAGGATTTTGCACGAGTAAGGGAATTCCAGTTCAACCAATGGACTCTACTTCTACCATCTCTCTCCCACCAAAATTTGGCAATTCTTGATGAAAGTTGCTTACAGGTAGCTTTGGGCATAACAAACACCGACATCACGTGGGCGGGGAGAGCTTGAATCACTGCTTTAATTAGCGTTTCTTTACCACCTTCTGAAAGTAAGCAGCTCTTCCAACTTTCCATTTTGGATAGCATACGATCATGTACCCAATTGAGAGCATTAACTTTGGCCTTACCCCAAGAAGTCGGCAACCCAAGGTATTTACCCAAAGAGTTCAGCTGCAAAATTCCCAACAAACCAGAAATGGCATTTTTGACATCGTCAGGAGTATTCTTGCTGAACATTAAACCCGATTTGTGTAGGTTGACTTTCTGGCCTGAAGCAAAACAGAAAAGGTACAAAGCTTCCTGCAAGGCCAAAGCCTCATTAAAATTAGCCTCAAAAAATAAAAGACAATCATCTGCAAACATCACATGCGTAAGGGCAGGACAATGCTTAGCAATTTTTAGGCCTTTAAGGAAGCCTCTTCTCTGCTGGGAATATAGGATATAAGTGAGACTTTGAGTCAATATGGAGAAAAGAAAAGATGAAGCCATCGCCAATTGTTTGATTTTCCTTGTCTTTCAATTTTTAGTTATAATTATTTAATATTTGATAGTTTATAATATATTGGTATAAATTATAAAATAAATGTTAATATACATCTTTAATTTTAATTGTGTATCTCAATTTATCAAACTAATATGTTGTTGAATTAGTAATTTAAATTTTTTAAAAACAAATATTTATAAAAAAAATTTAATATATAAAGTAGATGAAGGTAATTCATTAATAATTCAAATGCTTTTAAATTTCGGTGTAGTAATTGGGAACGTCATGTCCCCAATTATTTGACCTATGGAAGATGAATGGTAAGCATCCACGTGGTCGCGAATCATACATACGATAGGGACATGGTGTACTCTGCCACGGGGCATACGGAAATTGAATTGGCAGGGACCCCGTTCGCAAGGTAGATGGATTCAGTAACTTTTCAACATCGAAAATATCGTGCACGCCATGTCCCTTATTATTTGACCAATTGTAGACGAATGGTACGCATCCACGTGGCCGCGAATCATGCGTAGGATAAGAACATGGTGTACTATACCACGGGGCAGCAGGAAATTGAATTGGCAGGGCCCCGGTTTGCAAGGTAGATGGACTCAAAAACTTTTCATTGTCGAAATTAGCGTGCATGCCAGGTCCCAAGTAATTTGACCTATGGAAGATGAATGGTATGCAGCCACGTGACTGCGAAACATTCGTGCATACATTACCATATTACAAAATGCTGGGGTGTCTCACTACAGTCATCAAGTTGTCTCTACATAATTCAATTACTTGTTTGCTATATATAGCAGTCGAAAGTGTGCTTTCTCACACCGTATCGAATTTTCAAAAAATAGATTGTAGTTAAATTGTTTCAAGGATGAGCAAGGATCAACAACACCACTCAGTTTCTCTTCCAAGACCAACAAAAGATGAAGAGGTGGATACGATGAAACCGTATCCAAATTACAGCAAATATGTTAAACCCCAACTTGATCTAAATGCTCCGCCAAAATACGACGGATACATATCTAATGCTCAAGTAGTCCAAAAAGTTCAAGACGACATGCTACGGATCTATTGCCCAAAAGTATTTAAATAATATTTATATTTTTTTTATCATATTGGAAACATCAGCATTAGTACTATTTGTTACAATCCGTAACAATGTTATTGCGTTGTTCTGCATGATGTGTAGTATCTGGTTGTTATGTTTTAGTGATCACGATGTACTATGTTAGGTATTAAGTTGGTGTGTTTATGTATTTCGAGCATATAATTTGTAACATGTTAATTATGTTTCCTATTTTGTCGTTTTGTTGCTGTATTAATAAATGATTATATGTAATCCTTTATTAATTATGAATGTAAAATTAAGTTTATGTTTGTAATGATTTAACTCTTATAAAAAAAAATATTAAGTTGTTTCCTATTTAATCGTTTTGTTGATTTAGAAGAACTAATAGAAATAGTGGTGCATTACGTTAAATATTAACCATATATATAAATTATTCTTCACGGAGACAATAATGCGTCCCATTAACTTTTCGAAGGCTGTAAATATGTTTTGTTTATAATAATAAAAGACATATTTTGTTTTGTAAGTAATGATGAATAACTTATCGTTATAATCAAAGCCTCAAATATGGACGACTTACTTATGTAGAGGCCAATTCATGACATTATAAGACGGAAAATTAGTAGTCACTACTTATATGTATAATTATTACATTAAAATAATTCATCAATCTATAATTATAAATTTTTGGCAACGGCAGGGTGACTAAATTATGACGCATTTTGTGGACCATCTCGAACTATGAGCCACTTGGCGACGGCATGGAGACAACATGTCATTATCTGTCACCAAGTTGTCACCATATAGTCACTTTTGGAGACCGCATATGATGTTGTCACCATATTGTCGCCAATTGGCGACGGCATGGGGACGGCATGGAGACAACATGTCATTAGCTGTCACCAATTAGTCACCATATGGTCACTTTTGGAGACCGCATATGATGTCGTCACCAAATTGTCGCCAATTGGCGACGACCTGGAGACGACATATGTAGGTCGTCTCCAAAACGTAACAAAATTGTCACTAAAGTGGCAACATCTTACTCCGTCTCTAAACCGTCGCCAAGTTGGTGACAAAATAGCGACAACCCATCGCAGAAAGCAGTTTTTTTTCTAGTGTATGGGGGAGTCATGTCTTGAAATTCTATTTGTTTTACAATGTGTTTAATTAAGTATTAATTATGTTATAACATATTATGATATGTTATCATAAAAAATATGATTTTAACCTAAAATCTATTTTTTTATAATTTATATATAAAAATATAATGCATAGATGAGCACCCCAAACATCAATTACATACTGATTTTGCCACTACAGTACCAATGTGTCTCGATACCTGAATTTGTCGCTGTGCCCACAGATATACTTTCAAAACTTTATACTATATTGAATCACCACTTCATTTGTTCTTTCTCATCTTTGCTACCCACCAAATGGTTAATTTAAGGTGAATGACACACTCCTATCGATATTAGTCGACCTTGTGAATATTACTATATACTACCTCTTTCCATGTGAAAATGGCAAACCTACATGGTATATATTGTGTTGGACAATTAAAATGAGAGAAGTGTTGTAAATATAAATACAAGATGTGCAATAAAGATTAAAATAACAGAATATAAAATTAACAATATTAAAATTTAAGGATGTAGAAATAAACCAAATATAGATGATATCGAGGCCGAGTTAGACTCGATGTCCTTAAGACTTTAACGTCTCGCTACGGTGCTTTCGGTTGATTAACGTAAGTCTCCCAGGATACAACGATATTTTCTTCGTAGTAGGAGCACACCAAACTACGAAACTATTGAACTGAATATGACAAACTCTCTCTATTGGACACAATGATAAAATGAAATTATTTGTTCTGCTTGTTCAATTTTTCGTTCTTGTTATTCTTCATTTCAGCTAACATACACAACTATTTATAACCAATTCTTAATGGGAGTTATCATTGCCAAAATATTCTGATAGAATAAAATATTATAAACTAGCTCAAACATTCACACAACCATGTTACTCAAATTTGATAAAGTTTGCAGCACATGGACAAGGAATATATTGCACAGAAAAATATACAAGCATGCCCAAACAAAGTTGTTCCACTAATCTTTAATTAATAATTTCCATTCACAAAGCACTAAAAAATTCTTACAATCCCCCACATGAATGGAAATTAACAATACATAGACACTAGAGAGAGTTTGAAAGATTGATACTGCTTCCGGATAGGTAGCTTTTGGCCTTGAACCTTCCGTAGTGAGAACTATCGGATTTACTTGCTAACCAGTGAACGCGATGTCTTGAACTGTTCAGCTTTTGTGTAAACCAAGACAATAGAACTCACACAACATCCTCTTAACCATACTTCAGTTCTCACGGTTGTGTTCATTTTGGCCCTGAACAACTCCCAGTTTCATGAGTACTCTAGAGAATTCAGCCTTAGAGATTCTCGTAGGAGCGGCCCACTCCCTACTCACATAGGTGATCACATATTAAGAATAATCCTGTAATACCCCACTTGGATTTTCCAAGATATAAGTATCATTAAAAGCATAGCTTATTCTAAACCACATGCAGGCAGCACTGTCTGCTCATCATAGGAATAGGTGGGAGTATTACCCCCACAGTGCTCTCGATGAATCATTCATAGCTCAGTTTTTCCCTTTGAACCTACTTCCAGGGATCTCCTGTCACGTAGGTAGGGTTTTCCACTATGATGACTCTTTAGTCATAGGCTTTAAACCCATTCCCCTCGACGATTTGTAAACTTGCTCTCTGTTCAAACCTTTAGTAAGCGGATCCGCAATGTTATCTTTTGACTTTATGTAGTCAATTGAGATAACCCCATTAGAGAGCAATTGTTTGACGGTATTATGTCTACGACGTATATGTCTAGACTTACCGTTGTACATGCTACTCTGTGCCCTTCCAATAGCAGATTGACTATCGCAGTGTATGCAGATAGCTGACACAGGTTTGGGCCAGTTTGGAATATCCTCTAAGAACTGTCGAAGCCATTCGGCTTCCTCTGCAGCTTTATCCAAAGCTATAAACTCAGATTCCATCGTGGATCTGGCTATACATGTTTGCTTAGTGGATTTCCAAGAGACGGCTGCTCCTCCTAAAGTAAAAATGTATCCACTCGTGGATTTGGAGTCATTAGTATCCGATATCCAGTTGGCATCACTGTATCCCTCTAGTACAGTTGGATATCGGGTATAGTGCAGCCCAAAGTTCAATGTATATCTCAGATACCTTAGAACTCTTATTATAGCTACCCATTGGTCTTTTCCTGGATTGCTCGTATACCTGCTCAATTTGCTCACAGTTAATGCTATATCGGGCCTCGTGCAATTCATAATGTACATCAAACTACCAATAATCCTTGAATACTCTAATTGAGATATTCCTTCACCAGTATTTTTGGTAAGATGTACATTTGCATCTATAGGTGTCTTCGCGAGACTAGCATCATTTTTATTAAACTTATCCAGTACTTTCTCTATATAATGGGACTGAGACAAGATTAGTCCATCAGATGTTCTAGTAATTTTAATACCCAGAATCACATCTGCCATACCCATATCCTTCATATCAAAGTTACTGGATAACATCTTCTTGGTAGACTTAATGACACTATCATTGTTCCCGATAATAAGCATATCGTCTACATAGAGACAAACAATGACATATTCTTGACCCGTGCCTTTTACATAGACACACTTGTCACATTCATTAATCCTAAAGCCATTTGACAACATGACTTTATCAAATTTCTCATGCCATTGTTTAGGCGCCTGTTTTAGTCCATAAAGGGATTTTACAAGCTTACAAACCTTTTTCCCTTTCTCAGGAACTACAAACCCTTCAGGTTGTTCCATGTAGATCTCTTCATCTAGATCTCCATTTAAGAACGCTGTTTTTACATCCATTTGATGTATCTCAAGATTATTGATAGCTGCGATAGCTATCAACATCCGTATGGATGTAATTCTCGTGACTGGTGAATATGTATCAAAATAATCAAGACCTTCTTTTTGTCTATATCCCTTAATGACAAGTCTGGCCTTGTATTTTTCTATTGATCCATCAGCCTTCAACTTCCTCTTAAAAATCCATTTACATCCTAAAGGTTTATTTCCAGGAGGAAGATCTACCAGTTCCCATGTATGATTTTGCATGATGGATTCAATTTCACTGTTTACTGCCTCTCTCCATAAAGGAGCTTCAGGAGTAGACATTGCCTCATTAAAAGTGTGAGGCTCATTTTCTAACAAATATGTTAGAAAATCTGGACCGAAAGACTTAGATGTTCTAGCCCTCTTGCTACGTCTTGGTTTATCTTCAATATCTTTAGATATAGCCTCATCATCTATATCTAATTTTTGACTCTCATCATATGTTCTTTTCGTAGAACTTAATTCTTGCGTATTTTTACAAGGAAATTTTTCTTCGAAAAATTCTGCATTCCTTGATTCAATAACTGTATTCACATGTATATCAGTTATTTCTGACTTATACACAAGAAACCTGTATGCAGCACTGTTGTGTGCATATCCAATGAAGATACAATCCACAGTCTTTGGTCCTATTTTGACCATTTTAGGAGCTGGAACTCCTACCTTAGCTAGACACCCCCACACTCTTAAGTAATTGTAGGAAGGTGGTCAAACTTTCCACAACTCATAAGGTGTCTTGCTTAATTTCTTGTGGGGTACCTTATTAAGAATATGGTTCGCAGTTAACACTGCCTCTCCCCACAAGTTCTGAGGTAAACCCGAATTAATCAACAAAGCATTCATCATCTCTTTAAGAGTTCGGTTTTTGCGTTCAGCAATACCATTCTGTTGAGGAGAGTAAGGAGCCGTCGTTTGATGAACAATTCCATGTTCAGCACAGTATTCCTCAAAGGGATATACATATTCTCCTCCTCTATCACTTCTCAACATCTTAATCTTTTTGCCGAGTTGATTTTCTACCTCATTTTTGTATAGTTTAAATACTTCCAGAGCCTCATCTTTGCCTCTGAGTAGATAAACATAACAATATCTTGTGCAATCATCAATAAAAGTAATAAAATACTTTTTCCCACCTCTAGTTTGTACAAATTTTAAATCACAAATATCACTGTGAATTAAATCCAGAGGTTCTGAGCTCCTTTCTACTGATTTAAAAGAAGTTCTCGTTAATTTTGATTCTACGCATACTTCACATTTTTTATTTATGTTCCAATCAGCTTTAGGTATTAGACCTAAATTGATTAATTTTTGCAAAGAATCAAAATTCACATGTCCTAATCTATCATGCCATAAATTAGGAGAATCCAAGACATAAGCAACAGACTTATTCTTATTCATACCAAATTTAGTAGGCTCTTAGCCTTTACAACAGTTGGGGCAATAGTCATTACATTGAGTTTAAATAAGCCATCACACTCATAGCCTTTGCCTACAAACATTCCAAATTTGGTTAACACAAATTGACCAGACTCAAACACCAATTTGAATCCGTTCTTACTCAACAAGGATCCAGAAACCAAATTCTTTTGGATGTCTGGGACATGCAGCACATTGTTGAGTGTCAGCTCCTTTCCAGAGGTAAACTTCAAGATTACCTTTCCAGTTCCTTCCACCTTCGAAGTGGCGGAGTTACCCATGTAAAGGGTTTCAGAAACATTTTGATAGGTAGTGAACATTCTCCTATCAGAGCAAACATGCTTAGTGGCCCCAGTGTCCACCCACCATTGCTTTGGATTCCCCACCAGATTGACTTCTGACACGACAGCTGACAGATTAATGTCAGAGAGATCATTGCCCAGGTCTTCCACAGCATTTGCCTGAGTTTTCCTCTTCTTCAGATTGCCCTGGTTCTTGCGGTGCCTACAGTCTTTTGCCTTGTGTCCCGGCTTGTCACAGACAAAGCAATTCCCACCGAACTGCTGCTTCTTATGTTCTCCCCCTTTTTGACTTTGGTTGGAGAATTTTCTCTTTTTGTTGCTCGGACCATGCTCAACCACATTAACCTTTGATTCCAAAGGCGGAAAACCAACTCTTTTTTTCAGATTTGCGGTTGTCTGCTTCAATCCTCAATCTCAGAACTAGATCTTCAAGAGTCATTTCCTTTCGCTTATGCCTTAAATAACTCTTGAAGTCTTTCCAGTTGGGAGGCAACTTCTCAATAAGTGCACCAGATTCAAAACGTTCTCCCATATTTATACCTTCTGCATGACACTCATGAATAAGTACCTGATACTCATCTACTTGCGGCATCAGAGGCTTGGAATCTACCATTTTGAAGTCAAGGAATCTGGCCACAACGAATTTCTTTGTGCCCGCATCCTCTGTTTTATACTTCTTCTCTAAAGATTCCCACAGTGCCTTAGCAGTTGTCATTGGGCTGTAGACGTTATACAATGCGTTGTCCAACCCGTTGAGGATATAGTTTTTGCAAAGGAAGTCTGCATGCTTCCAAGCATCAACAGCAGCAACAGTCTGCATATCAGGATCGTCACCCAAATGTGGTGCATCCTCTTTCAAAAATCGAGCAAGATTCAAGGTGGTCAAATAGAACAATATTTTCTGTTGCCATCTCTTAAAATCCCTCCCGTTGAACTTTTCTGGCCTCTCGCCATGTCCAACAGGAGTTGACGCCACAAATGGCACAGCCGAAGCAACAGTCACCGATAGCCTAGCCAAAGGTACATTCTTATGTCCTGTAGATCCACCGGTTGATCCACTTCCAGTCAAGGGCACGTTTGGGTTGTTAGGTCCAAATGATTGTCCATAATTCAAATTTCCAGTTTCGGTATTCATAATTAATATTATTTGTTTTAAGTCCAAATACTTGTTTATACACGCTGCACTACACAAAAATCAAGTTAGTCGCAAAATAACTTAATACTAAAATTAATTTTAAATCAACAATTAAGGAAATAATACTTCTAATACAAAAATAAAAGAAATATTAAAATCACACAGTCTACTATATGTATATATATATTTATATTAGACAGTCAAGTAAATAATCCAAACAAAATAAGTAAAACAGTTACTCAAATTAGCTTTTCTCAAATCAGTTAGAGAACAGTGTACTAATAAATTATTTTGTCACTTAAGAACCAAGAAGTAACATTTGGTTCGGTGGTAGGCTCTTCTCATTAGTAACCTTGAGGTCCTGGGATCAAACCTATGTAACAGCAAAAACAATTAAAATTTTGCTTCTCAAATGGACAATTTATTATAATGCTACTGCATCAAAAGCTACAATGACTAATATAATATATCACTAAAATAATATAAAGCTACTGCAACTAATATAATATATATATATATATATATTATAATGCAAAGTTGTCTTTCAGCAATAACTTAATATAATATACAATTAATATAATAATATATATTAGTTAATATACAAATAAAATATATTATAATATATAAAGTCACTGCATGTTAATATAATATATATATATATATATATATTATAATGCAAGATTCCTCTTTCAGCAAAGCGTATGCGAATGCAGTAATAGCAAGAAAACGATAACAAAGAAACGTGCAATTGGTATTGAACAATTCAAGATTAGGTCCTTAAAAAATTCACATCTTTCTCATTTTAAGTCCAAATTTGATGAAAATTTCACCATTAACATCAGAAAATTAAGAGGTATATGGAAATGTAATTTATTTTCCAGTTTGTTATACTTCACAGAATCATATTAAAGGAATTATACCAAATTTAAAGTCTTAAGATTGTTGGACAATTAAAATGAGAGAAGTGTTGTAAATATAAATACAAGATGTGTAATAAAGATTAAAATAACAGAATATAAAATTAACAATATTAAAATTTAAGGATGTAGAAATAAACCAAATATAGATGATATCGAGGCTCGAGTTAGACTCGATGTCCTTAAGACTTTAACATCCCGCTACGGTGCTTTCGGTTGATTAACGTAAGTCTCCCAGGATACAACGATATTTTCTTCGTAGTAGGAGCACACCAAACTACGAAACTATTGAACTGAATATGACAAACTCTCTCTATTGGACACAATGATAAAATGAAATTATTTGTTCTGCTTGTTCAATTTTTCGTTCTTGTTATTCTTCATTTCAGCTAACATACACAACTATTTATAATCAATTCTTAATGGGAGTTATCATTGCCAAAATATTCTGATAGAATAAAATATTATAAACTAGCTCAAACATTCACACAACCATGTTACTCAAATTTGATAAAGTTTGCAGCATATGGACAAGAAATATATTGCACAGAAAAATATACAAGCATGCCCAAATAAAGTTGTTCCACTAATCTTTAATTAATAATTTCCATTCACAAAGCACTAAAAAATTCTTACATATTGCCCTTTTGACTGGTGCAAGACTGATGAGCTTAACAGTAATATTATTCAGCTTCAACTTTGTTTAATTGTTCATGATCAAGGGCTATTTGCATTTATGATTTCGTGATGCACAAAATTATTATTAGTCTTGCCCGCCATTAGAAAGATCATGACTAAAGAATTGGCCAACCGTTAGAGAGAGCCAACCATCAGGCAGAAAAATACCAACTACTAAACTTGAGAATCTGAGCTTGCATCTACCCTTGAACCCCTCTAGGCTCGCAATATCACGAGTATTATCTGCCTTGAAAAGTATCACCAACTATGTGAAAACTTAGAGCTAGACATGACTAATAAGGCACAGTACAGTTCTTATACATACTCTATAAATTTTCCTACGAAAAGAAACCTTTTTCAGAGTAGTGGTAAGCAAAAAGTGAATAAAAGATGGAAATTTTTCGAGCTCCTCTTGCAGCACTTATTATGGTATCTATCGCAGCCGAGCCTTCGGCGGCAGCAATGGTCACGTACATTTTTGGTGACTCCTTGACAGAAGTTGGGAATAACAACAATCTGCAGCTCTCTCTTGCGAAATCAAATTATCCATTTTATGGCATTGATTATGATGGAGGGAGGCCTACAGGAAGATTCACAAATGGGAGGACCATTGGGGATATAATATGTATAACAAATGTTTTATGCTTTTAGTTTTGCCTTTTGGGTGTATTAACTTTTAGTATATGGTATTAATTGTGAATTTACTTTGGTTTATATCATTTAACTATAGGCAATCTAAGTGATTACTAATTCTTTTCAGCTGTGTTTGTTAAATTTGTGATTAATACTGATTAGAGAATTCAGAAAATTCTCCCGGCATCCGGCATTTTCGGGCAAGACACTTGCATGTGAACCCTACATGCATATAGTTTTGTCTTCCCTTCCAACCGGTGCCGAATAGAAGACTGACCCTTAGTTCATATGGTCTTTTCTCAGCTGCAAAATTTGGGATCCCATCACCACCACCATACCTTTCATTGTCGCCGAATGACGACGCAATCCTCGAAGGAGTGAACTATGCCTCCGGCGGAGCTGGAATTCTCAATGACACCGGACTCTACTTTGTAAAATTCATTCCCTATATTTATATTTTTAATTTATCTCTACAGACCTTGATTGCAACAATTTCTGTAAATTAAGAGGATCTTCCTTGCCTGGGTATTTTTGTGCAAATAATTAAATAGATTTACGTGGACAAATACGTGATTTTCTTTTAGTCTTTCTGCTCATGAGAGTTTTGAAAAGACGATTTGTTCCCTTACCCCGGGTATACTTTCTGGATAACAGATTCAGAGATTATCGTTTGATGATCAAATAAAGTACTTCGAGAAAACAAAGGAGGCAATCAAGGCTAAAATTGGAGAGGAGGCAGCAGATAAGCATTGCGCCAAAGCCGTTTACTTCGTTGGAATAGGTATTCTTTTCTTGCCATCCTGATAATCTTCAATAACTGCATCAACTCTAATGCCACAGGATTTGATATTCTGCAATATTTACAGGTAGCAATGACTATGTCAACAATTTCCTGCAGCCATTTTTAGCAGATGGTCAGCAATACACTCATGATGAGTTCGTTGGGCTCCTGATTTCAACCTTAGGCCAACAACTTACGGTGAAACTTCCTCTAAATCTATATAATCTAAAAAAATTTAACACTTTCTTTAGAATATTATAGTTTAAAATCACTTAAAATTTTATTTGATGGATTTTAATTTAAAGAGAGCCTCATATTTTTGAATGTGGATCGCACGCACACAGATGGGGCAGAGATGAATATCGAAAAAAAAAAAAAAAAAATTGTTTCTATATATTTTTTAATTTCTCTAATAAACAATTTACTAAACTGTTCCTCTTTTATTTTTTACTTTCGTTCTTCCATACAATATTTTCTTATGTGGCTCCTGAATTCTTTGAAATAATGATCTTTGATATTTTATAGTACTTGCTTATATTGAAAATGTTTGTATTTGCTTTCTTTAATTCATTACATGATAATTTCTGTATCAAAGTCCTTGCTCCTGAAATTTCTAGGCTAATTAGGTTTTGATATAAAAAAGTTATTTTTCTATTAATGAATATATTAGCCAATATTTGAAATATCGAGGATCAGGCTCTTGGTTGTTACATTTTCGCGGGAAGGGCGTGTTAGGAATTAGCAAGCCTGCCTTACAAACCCGTCCCATTGCGATCTCTATATAGAAGAGCGAATTACAAATTTTAAAATTCTAGAGCTAAAATAGAGAATATGATAAACTCAAACTGAATGTTAACACGCGATAATATTTCGTATATATATATTTTGCTCCTCGTAATGTCAAAATATGAATCAGTGCATGACTTCAGATCATTCTTTCACCAGAGGCTTTACCAACTAGGAGCAAGAAAGATTGTTTTCCACGGCCTAGGGCCTCTCGGCTGCATTCCTTCACAAAGGGTGAAATCAAGAAGGGGACAATGCTTAAAGCAAGTCAATACATGGGTCCAGGAATTCAACTCTAAAGTACAAAAGTTGATTGCTAATCTGAATGGACACCTCCCTTCTGCACAAATAACATTTGCAGACACCTATCAAGCAGTTCTAGATCTAATTGAGAACCCCACTGCCTATGGTAAGTGCAATTTCCATTTTTCTCTTTCTCTATTTAAGTATTTACACAGAACTATGAACACTAGAATGCTCGTGAGATGGGCACTCAGTTGTCATATTTTAGCGCCCGCGTCCATTTTGCCTGTCCAAATACGAGTTTTAGCGTGTGAGTGCTATCCGAAAGGTCAATCTTGAATAAGGTTTTGCTTTCCAATTATTATTTGGATGGCAGGTTACATGGTCTCATTGTTGTTTTTTCACATCAAGTGTAAAGTTGTACTAACTGACACTGATAAGGGTTGAAATTTGTCACTCCCGACCCGAGTAATAATCTGCAAAACAAAGAAAATAAAAACGGGTGTTATCTCCCGTGAACCTCCTCTGGTGTAAGTGTTAGTAAGTTTACTCATAAATAATTGAATGAATAAGTGACAAATTTAGCAATAAAATAATTACCTTTGAGTCAACTTTCATGTGCTATTTATAGTATTGGATAAAGGATATTTTTGGATATCATTGTGGGCCCCAGTAGTCCGTTGCTAAATATCATAGTGTCATGTGGCAAGTAGAAAATACTCTTTGACCCAAGATCTATCGAGGGTACTAAGATATTTTTATCATTATCAGACACCTTTTTATCTCGTCTGTAGTCTTTGTTAGAGGGACAATCTTTTTATCAAATTTTGGAGCTCAATGCATGAGTGAGTGCTTCCTTAGCAAAAAATTATGAGCAATAGAGTGCATATATACAATTCCTTGCTGATCTTTTACTTTTCTTTCCCAGGTTTCAAGGTATCCAACACTTCATGTTGCAATGTTGACACACAACTTGGAGGGCTTTGCATGCCTAACTCAAAGTTGTGCAAAAATCGCAAAGAATACGTTTTCTGGGATGCATTCCATCCTTCAGATGCTGCAAATGCAGTGCTTGCAGAACGACTGTTCAACTCCCTTTTTCCCAAGACGACTCTACCCCCAGCTCCAACGCCTTCATTTTGATTGCTTTTAGAGAAAACATACTCCATCGATCATATGATGCATGTCCGTAACCCTAGTACTATGAATAGAGAAAGCCTTGATGAAATAAATGAGTCCGAGGTTGAATCATATCATTTTTGAATTTGATGGAACTATTTTATAATTAGATGCATTGAGAACAAATTTTAAGCCCACTTGTTCTTTTTATCTCTCTCTCAGAAACTTGAACTTTTATTTATTAGAAAAAAAAATAATCAATCCCATCATGACCGAGTCGCGATACAAGATGGAGCTAAGTTGGTTACGAATATTATTAAACGTAATCACATAGTAATTGGTTGCATCTAACTAACTTAGCTACCCAATCAACAACATGGTTCGTTGATCTTTTGATAAGAGAAAGACTATCTATTAGATAAATGTTCATTCATTTGTGAAATGTGACTTTTGAAAATCCACAACTCTTTCGCTTTGCATATCAAAAACAAGAGAGGTTATACAGAAATAAATCGACTTTATGTCAAACTTTGGAGTAAATGTGAGAGTTATGCACGTATATTCTCTTTTTCTGGGATAAGAAAAATCTAAACTTGAATTTAAATTGATATTGAATTCAGATTTATAGGGCAAAACTAGAGATTGATATTCAATCACCATTGGAGTCCTAGAAGATTTGCAACTATTGGCCCCATTCAAATCCTGAAAAATCAGAATCAGAAACACGAATGCGAAGTAAAGATTCTAATATACAAAGTTTTTTGTGCAACTTAATTAATATTACTACAGGGGACAAATATAATCTAATGGTGATGATAAATCTCCCCCTGCCTATGGCCGTATTGTATATCAAAGAAAACAAATACTCATATTTTTGTCTTTGAATAAAGATTTGCACAAATCATTTAGATACCGGATTTATGGAGGTTGGCTCATTTCCATCCTCTCCAATTAGGGGCAACGGAGAGTGACACATCACATTCTTTTAAATAAAATGTTAAATTTCTACCAACTCATTACCTACTTAAGTTTAACATTAAGGTAACGTCTTTTTGCATATTTCATAACAAACTAATTAAAAAAATATGATATATACAATTATAATCTTTCCTCAAAAAATGTGGTGGGAGAGAAAAAAAGAAAAGGGGCAGAGGGAAAAACAAAATAGACTTTATACTATAGAATATTATTATTTATTTAAAATTATATATTTTCTTACTTGTAATACAAAAATCATATGTTCAGTTTTGTGGATGAGCAACAAGGAACATTAGATGGGAGTGAACTAATAATACCATTTTCTTAGTTGTAATATAAAAAGTTTGTTTCTACTATATTAAAATTTGGCTTCTTTGTACATCATAAAGTTTATGTTAAAATACATATCTATAAAAATAAATAATAATATCATATATTTTGTGTTGTGGGTGAGCAACAAGGACCACGAAATGATAGTTGAAATACAAAATAATATTATACATTATAAATAATTTTTCTTTTTCCTTCTTTTTTTCTTTATTTTCCTCCCACCTCGTGAACATTATAATTGTATATATCATTTTTTTTTCATTAGTTTATTATGGAATGTGCAAAACGATGTTGTTTTAAGGTTAAACTTAAGTAAATAATGAGTCGGTTGAAATCTAGCCTTTTATTTAAAAGGAATGTGATGTGTCACTCTCTTAAAAGATAATTGGAGGATCTTCTAATTACCCCTAATTAAAGAGAATTCAAATCCTTGTGCAAATATGCTCTTTTAACCCAAACCAAAAACTTATAATTTCATGGTTAAACAAATATACTGCTCCGAGTTTAAAAAAAATAGAAATTTACCAGTACGTGGTTTCTTTAATTCTTTTTTCTAATAAGAAATTTTGTAAGGCTATTCTCAATGGAGGTTCTAAAAGGTAATTTGAGCCTTTAACTTTCAAATTGGGTTTCTAAAAGACAATGATTGAAGTTTTTAGAGACCTTATAAAAAAAAAAAAAAACAACACCAATTGGGTTCGTAAAACCCAAATATATATGGGATCCACTAATTTTTACATTATATACAGTTTTTAAAGCAAAAATAGAGACCGAAGATCTATTTTTACTTAAAAAATCATAAATAATGTCAAATTTGATGAAAAAATGTGATTTATGTTATAAACTAACTGCAAAAGACAACAATAGTATAGAGAGAAAACTGAAACTGTTATTGATTTCTGAATGATTTACATTTCAATTATACATCTCTATTTATAGAGTTTCAGAAGCTAGTAGCTGATGACTGCAAGTTGTTTACGCTGCTACTTGTAAGTTGCTTACGCTGCTGCTTGTAAGCTGCTTAGTAGTTGGTAACTGCAAGCTGCTAACGTTGCTACTTGTAAGATGCTTAATAGCTGGTGACTGCAAGTTGTTTAGCTGCTGCTTGTAAGCTGCTTATATTGATAGTGAATATCCACCAATCGATATTTCATAACACTCCCCCTTGGATATTCATTATAAAAATATGTCTCATTAAAACCTCATTAAGAAAACCCAGTGGGATAAAAACTTGACTAAGGAAAAAGAGTACATTATATTTATGAAGAATACTATTGCATTTGGCTTGCCTCGTTAAAATCTTACCAGGAAAAACTCAGTTGGGATAAAAACCTTGGTGAAGGAAAAACAGTACAATGCACAAATAACCTCTCCCCCTCATGATGACAAATCTTTCAGGCAGCGCATTCCACATCTTTGTACATGTGATTTGAAGATCGTTGGCGGTAATACTTTAGTGAATAAATCTGCTGGATTTTGACTCGACTGTACTAGCTAAAAATATCAACTATTCCGCTTGTTTAAAGCTCATGTGTGTAGAAGAATTTCGGTGATATATGCTTTGTTCTATCATTTTTTATATAGCCACCTTTAATTTGTGTGATACATGTTGTGTTATCTTCATATAGTGTGGTTGGTCGGTCTTTGTCGGAGGGTAATCCACATGATTCTTGAATATGTTGGATGACTGATTTCAACCAAACACATTCTCGGCTAGCTTCATGAATGACTTATGAGGGTCTGATAGATAACCAGCATCAGCATGACCAACTAATGAAGATCTTGATTGTCTCGAATAGAATAAACCCATATCTGGTGTTTCACACAAATAGCGGAATATGTGTTTAATTCTCTTCCAGTGTCTGCGAGTTAGAGCCGCACTATACCTGGCTAATAAGTTAACAGGAAAAGCAATATATGGCCTTGTATTATTAGTTAGGTACATTAATGCGCCAATGACACTAAGATATGGTACTTCAGGACCAAGTAACTTTTCTCCATCTTCTCGATGGCGAAAATGATCTTTTGTCACATCAAGTGGCCTAACAACCATAAGGGTTGTTAGTGGATGAACTTTATCCATATAAAATCTTATTATAAACTCAACCACTGTCTCATTAAAAACCTTGCTAGGAAAACCCAATGGGATAAAACCTAGGCGAAGGAAAAAAGAGTACAATGCGTATTTGTCTTCCCTTCATCAGAGCATAACAAGAGTATTATTTGAGTTGACATAAATCAATCTTCAATGAACATCTGTTTTACTTCCACTTGGAGTTCATCCATGAAAAAGAACTTCGGCTCGACATGTTTCTATCATATCAAATATATTTGCCCTGCCTCGTTAAAACCTTACCAGGAAAAATCCAGTGGGAGAAAAACCTTGGTGAAGGAAAAAGAGTACAGTACATCAATATATTATCCCCTTCATTGCAACATCAGTCATGGTGACAGATATTTCAGGCGATGCATTCTACACTTATGAGTATGTCCTTTGTCATCTTTGTTGGTAAAGCTTTAGTGAACAAATCTGCTTGATTTTCACTTGACTGTACTTGTTGAATATCAACTATACCATTCTTTTGAAACTCATATGTGTAGAAATTTTTTGACAAAATATGTTTCATCATGTCACCATAGCCACTTTAATGAGACTAGCTCTTTCAAAAAGGTAAACCGTATGACTCCCGAATGTATTGTATGACAAATTTTAATTATATACATTCTCAACTAGCCTTGTGAATTGTCACAATCATGATTTGAAAGAGCAACACTCATGTTCTATTTCATAGATCGTCACATTATACTTGTCATCACAAGTAAATACATGAGTTGTCTGTAATCTTTCTTTGTGGGGGTCAGATAAATGGTCAGCATCTGCAGGGCTGATTATGACAAGATCAACATTCTTGGATAATATAAGTCCATATTTGATGTTCCACATAGATAGCACGACAGGTGCTTAAATTCATTCTAATACCTTCAAGTTGGAACCGCACTATATTTCGCTAACAAATTAATAGAAGATAATTTTATGGCCTTCTATTATTAGCAAGATACATTAGTGGATTAATAGAACTGAGATATAGTACTTCAGGACAATAGTTATCTCATTATCTTCCCAAGCATCCTTTTCAATATTAGGACAGTAATCATATAATCTTTATCATTCTAATACTTCCCATAGAATATTATCTTGTCAGTTAGTACTCAATTTTCAGGTCAATAAACTCTCACTTGTATAAGCTCTTCGGGAGCCTTTATGACATTCAAGAATTATCAGCATATATTTCAGCAATAATTGACAAATTTAAAACAATAAGCAATTGATAGCAAATAGAGATCTACAAGGAGATAATACTTCTTAATAAGATATATGACTAACAAAATATCAACATATAATAAAAAGGTTATACCACATTCTTCCAGAATGTTTTTATTTGTACAAAGATCTTTGTAATTGATTACATTTTCCGGAATTTCGAGTCATATGTTTCAGGTATAGTAAGTTCTTCAAGAACTTCAATATTGTATGCTTCAGGCATAACAAGTTCTTCAGGAACTTCAATATCAATATCACGTGATTTATATTGGCAAGTTGTTGTCATTTCTATAAGAAGCATAGGAACTCATTAACAATGGTATTACAATTACCATATGAGGATATAAGTCAAAGCGTACCCATATAGCATACTAACCCATTCCCTGCGAAACTTTAAGCAGTTTAAGGGATATATACCTATATGGTACAGTACTTGCAAGTATCCAAGTATTGTGGGATTGAAAATGACATAGGGTTTGCTTCATAATGCTTCCCTTCAATCCCACATACGAGAATATCACATTTGTCATGTGAGTTGAGTTTCCACTATATTGTTTCTATTTCTTTGACCAATCTGGTCTTTGTCGACATTCATCCACACTTTATGGTTCAGGATCCTAATCGCTTTATTCCAAGCATTTGGTCTCTCCAGTGACCAACTGTTCTTCAATCTCTTCAAGAATTGTTCATTTACCAATGTTGGTTGGTTTTGTTAGTTCTGTCGTGTTCCCCAAAGATATAGAATCTGTAGGATTCATAATTCCTATATTTGTCTCCACGTGTTCTCCATTTTCAAAATGATAATATCTTTTGCACTGACAGATACACTACGCTTCTAGCGTGTCTTAGATGCATATGCTATGGTGCTTACTATATGTCCTTCTGGGACGACAATTTGTGTCGACACATTCATAACAAATATTTGTGATTTCACAATATTCTTTGCATCTGGTAAATTATTTGCAATACTATGCAAATAAATAATTATGTGAATTTCAAGTTCACATTGTTAATTTATTAGATTCAAATGAGATAATAATATTATCCTTCAACATATATTATATTATGATATCAAAGATGTATCATAGGGAACTTCAGGTTCCTCTCAAATATCTCACGCTAACTTTAGGTAGCAATTTTCTATTCCTTTAATAAAGGGAAGAAGTCCTCATTAAATAGAAAACACCAAAACATGCTTTAACATGATCATCAACTAGGGGTTCAAGATATGAATACTGCCCGTAGGTAGCCAAGTTGATTATGTCAAACCATGAGAACAATTGGATTATGATATATTTGCTTTTGCACAAGAGATGATTCAATTGCTCATATGATTGTATGATACAACTCATAAAATAGCAAGAATTTGGAATACATGCTTCTAGCATTGATTCAAAAGAAAATGCAAAGATATTCTTTATCACTTTCATTTGTGGTCTCAATAAGATATTTGTTTCGCAAATATCTTTAATCTTAGCAAAAATTTTCTGGACTTGCTAAAATATAATGAATCCACGATTCAAAATTATGGGCTACAAGGTTATGTTATATTAGCTCTGCTGGAGCAAGTTAAATTAGTAAAATCAAATAGTTAGTATATGTGCCTTGGGCCAAGTGTACGATAGGTATACACTTAATGTGCATTCAGACCACAAATGTTCATAGTGGTTTTGACTTCTCATGCTTTTACTCATTATTCCACTTTTGGTGGTGAGGATTATCAATCTTGGCATTGTTTGCTGGACATATTATCTCAAACACGATTATGACTATGACCAATTTAATATGTAAATATTGCAGTTACTTCAAGAAATGCAATATCATTCACTTTGGAGAACACAACTCTATTCATTCCGAGGAATATAGTTTCATTCGCTGCAAGAAATATAATTTTATTTTCTTCAGGAAAATAAATATTATCCACTTCAGGGGATTTCAAATCCATTCGCTTCAGGGAATTTAATGTCACTCACTTTGGAGAATTTTCAATTATATTCCTTCAGAGAATTCCTATTTCATTCACTTCAGGGAATGTAATTCTACCCACCTTAATTTTATTTACTTCAGGGAATGTAATTTTCGATTCACTTCGGGGAATCTAATTTCAATTCACATTATAGAATTTTAATTTCATTTACTTCAGAGAATGGTATTAAGCCAACTGAAAATTTTGACTTTCTATAAATTCCAGTAAGATTTTCACTATAATAATATGAATTTTAATCCTTCAAAGATAATAAGATAATAAAGGAAAAATATTTTTCTATAAATGATATACATAGGGTATAATATTCATACCATCATATAAAATAGTTTCAAAACAGCGGCAAGGTTTTCCTTTTCATATTCAAATAGTAAGATTTGATTCCCACCATAACTTTCTACCAAATAACTCAATGGTAGAGACTTGTGCTACGTGTTATAAACTAACTGCAAAAGAAAACAATAATATGGAGAGAAAACTAAAACTGTTATTGATTTCTGAATGATTTACATTTTAATTATACTTCTCTATTTATAGAGTTTCAGAAGCTAGTAGCTGATGACTGTAAGTTGTTTACGCTGCTACTTGTAAGCTGTTTATAACTGCAAGCTGCTGACGCTGTTACTTGTAAGTTACTTAATAGCTGGTGATTGCAAGCTGCTAACGCTGCTACTTGTAAGCTGGTGACTGCAAATTATTTACACTACTACTTATAAGCTACTTATATTGATAATAAATATTCACCAATCGATATTTCATAACAATTTAACATTTATAAACCTCTATTTGTATTATTTTTTATCCAAAATCTCTAAAAACCTCAATTTTTACTTTTTAAAGCCTTACGAGTTGAAAATTAATAATAATAAAAAAAGAACTTATCACATGCTCCAGAAGCAAAATCTAACATCAGAGCTTGCTTTTCTGTGTTCCAATCTCTGAAAAAAAACACACACACACAAACAAAAACTCCCGCCGGAAAACCACCGTTTGGCAGCCGGCAATGTTGGCGGTGAAACCCTCACAGCTACCGCCCTCCACCGCCGTCTGCACTCTCCAACGCTCCCTTCTGACACTCGCCATCCTTACTTTAGTCTCCTTCACTTGCCTCTCCCTCAACTCCCTCCACTCCTCTTCTTTCCAATCCACCACCACCGTTACTACGCCTTCATCATCATCCAGTCTTTTACCATCTCAGGTAAAATTTTCGAACAAATTTGCGCTTTTTGATTGAAAAATATCTGGGTTTCTGTTACTTGTCCATATTGTCGTAAAAAAAAAAATGGATTTCAATTGAAAAGTTTAGGTGATTAAAGTGGAAAATTAAGCTTAAGAAAGTTGATAAATATCCCATTTCCGCTGGAAGGATCTGGTTTTGATCCATGTGTACTAATTATTTGTTAGAAGAATATAGCATCAAATAGTATATGTTCTTTAACTTTTTGGGTTTTTTTGATGAAGATTTTAGGTACTTAAACAGGAAAATCGGCCTGACCCAACTGACATATAGCCATTTTCCAATTCGAAAATTGATCTGGCTTACGTTTATTTTTACTTATTAAAGAGCAGCCGGATCCACGAAGCACTTGCTAGTGGATCGTGGAAGGGTTGGACCTTCCCTTGCACTTTGTAAGGTGTTGTTTCCACGACTTGAACCTGAGGTCACACGGAGCCAATTTTACTTCTGCATCAAGGCTCCCTTCAGTTTTCCTTATTATCACGTAATGCTAACTTTGGATTGCTCTTTTGAAATATTTAGGTGATCAACGAAGCGAATGTTGAGAAATTGGATGATGAAGAAGAGGAGTTGTTAACAGATGTGTATTATTCTCCTGAGGTTTTTAGATTGAACTATGCAGAGATGGAGAGGAAATTCAAGGTGTATATATACCCAGATGGGGACCCAAATACCTATTATCAGACTCCAAGGAAGCTGACGGGCAAGTATGCAAGCGAAGGTTATTTCTTTCAGAATATAAGAGAGAGTAAGTTTGTGACAGATGATCCGGATCAGGCTCACTTGTTCTTCATTCCGATCTCTTGTCATAAGATTAGAGGCAAGGTATGGCCTGAAAAGGGATTTCGATTTGTTATTGAATTGATTCTCTTGGTTTCAATAGGTGGGGTTTTCTCATGATAAAATTATCTGCATAATATACTCTACGTTTGATTAAACTTGAACTTGTAAAACCAGTAAATTTCGGTCTGCAGCATGTTCCATTACATCCTATAAGTCGCTCACTTGACATGACTTATAGAAGAATCTGTAGACTGTAGACTGGAACACGACTTATCGACTGCCAATAGAAGAATAACGAGAAACTGTAGACACAGCCGGAGTTGAATGTCTGATTAAGAATACATTCTTTCAATGTATACCATTCAGCTTTAATAGGTATTGCATGAGAATATTAGACTGAGTAACAATGCATCAGTTTCAACTGTTCCATTTCAGGCGTGACCTTTAGGTTGATTAGCACCTTGCAGTTTCCATATGGAGAGATTCTTGTATTCATAGATATCAAGATTGTACAATTCACAATTTCTCTTAGGGTTCAGTTCGATTCATGAGCAAACGATACAAATCGGCATGTGAATCAGAAATTTTCATGAATCGCAGCTGAATCACACCGAATTGTAGTGAATCTTATGATTTAGCATATGATTAAGTGATTTGTATGATTCACTTGTATGCTTAATTTAGGTCGGGTCAAATTGTTTTCTAGTTCTTCTTTTTGTTGTTGTTGTTTTTTTTTCGAAAGAAATTGTTTAAACCATCATAAAGCTTAACCGATCATCATAGAAAAAAGCCAAGGTGAAGACACAAAGACCTCCTTTAGCTGCCTGCCAGAATCCTTGCTGAAGATGAAGGTGATGAAGAGAAGGGGTGGTTGTTGTGTTGATAGTTTTTCTCTTGATGATCATGTTGTTGTAATGGCCTTTCTTTCAGTCTTCTTTAAAGGTTCATGCAAGTATACAATTCTAGATCTATTATAAAATGTGAACGAATCATTATGATTCACAATTCGAAGAAATGTTATTTCAATTCACGATAAGATTCATGAATTGAAAACTATGCTTGTATTCCATGTGCTTGCATATGTGATGAAGGGAGTGACGTTTTTTCAACTTAACAAATCTGGAAGTCTTTATTTCAGATACACACTGCTCTGTTGCAGATTACTGCAATTTTTTCTATCTTTGAGATCGAGTCCTTTCTGAGTTTTGATGCTCTTCATGTCATGCAGGGTATATCCTATGAGAACATGACTATAATTGTACAAAACTATGTGGACAGCTTAATAAACAAGTATCCTTACTGGAATAGAACCCTTGGTGCGGATCATTTCTTTGTTACTTGCCATGATGTTGGTGTAAGAGCAACTGAAGGACTTCCATTTCTTGTAAAGAATTCAATTCGTGTTGTTTGCTCACCAAGCTATGATGTTGGATTTATTCCTCATAAGGATGTTGCTCTCCCACAAGTCTTGCAACCATTTGCCCTGCCAGCTGGAGGAAATGATGTTGAAAATAGGTACGCACTTAGATGATAATTTGTTAAAGGATTAACCTAGCAAAAAAATAAAAACTTGTTGAGGATTAAAGAACCGAGTCGATGGACATTCCTCTCCTTTTGCAATGAGGTTTTTCTTTGTGTGTGTTTTTTTTCATTGGTTTGACTTCTTCTTTAACTTTTTGCAATGAACTCCTCCTCCCCTCCCTAAAAAGAAAAGAAAAGAAAAGATCTTCGGGGATGATGGTTGGAAAAAACAAAGAGGGAAGTACTAAAAGAACTTTATAAAAATCTTTGCCAATCAAAATACGCCCAAGAGAACATTTTTATCGTTAACATCTAACTATGTAATCCTTCCTTGACACCAGTGAATTGTTATTTGGACAAGTAACCTTAAACGGCTAAAGTAAATGCTGATCATAGCAAGTATACGAATAAACAAATGAACTAATACTGAGGAATAATATTCCCAACTTAAATCTAGGTGTATCTATGAAGGTGGACCATATAAAAGGGATTTGTCGTCGGAAAGTTGGCTAATTTGTTCTAACATACTTGAGGTGGTAACACTCAATGCTTATCTCTTCATCTTGCTTCAATAAAATGATACCTTTGGCGTCGCATAATCCAATAGCGGTCATTTATACTTATAAAAAGATCAAACATAAATGAATTATGTAAGCTATTTTCTTGATATGGCAGCAGCAACACTTTATTTTTTCTTTCATACATGAAATTGGACATTTAAGTCACTTAAAACTAACAATAGACATATTTGGCAGGACAACTTTGGGTTTCTGGGCAGGTCATAGGAACTCTAAAATTCGAGTTATTCTGGCACGTGTGTGGGAGAACGACACGGAACTTGATATTTCAAACAACAGAATCAACAGAGCTACTGGGCATCTCGTATATCAGAAAAGATTTTATAGAACTAAGTTCTGCATTTGCCCAGGTGGTTCCCAAGTCAATAGTGCTCGCATTGCAGATTCCATACATTATGGATGTGTTCCTGGTAAGAACTTAATTCTTTTATGCTTCTGGAAGGAGTTATCCATCACTCCCAGATTTCTGCCTGCATTCGCAACTTGTTTGTATAATTAGATTATGGCGTTCTGGAAAGGCTAGTTTCTTGTGATATTTATCTAGAGCAAGCTTGTATCCAGAAAACCTAACTGAGATGGTTTCACCTACCCGAACATAGTTTTGGTGTTCTTCGTAAGCTTATTGCCATTAGCATTCTGTTAAAATCCTGTTCAGACTCACAAGGTTTCTATTTCGAGATATCCTTCCAAATCTCATGGAGTTCAAGAAGACAGCATCAGCACAAGGATGGGTTGGGGTTCATTTGTTTCACGAAAAGTTTCTTTATGATTTAGTGTCGTGCTAACATGGATGTTTCTTGAGGGCCCTGTATATGTATGTCTATGGTGTTTTATATGAACTAGCCATATGGGCAACTAAAGGGACTTGCATGTATCTATGTTGAGTTTTTTTGGAGTACCACCTGACTTTGTTTGTGATAGTTCCCTAATTCGCTACTTAGCTTTATTATCTTTTCTTTTACTTAATTTTTTTCATTTCTCTGATTCCTTGTAGCCAGCAACTATTTGATAAACATTAACAATATGTGCAGTTCTGTCATGTCAAACGTGTTATTTTCTGGGAATTGATATCTAAATTGTTGATTTCATTAAAAATTCATCAACATGTGCTTCACTATGTTATTAGTCCAATGTTTTATCCCATATTCATGTAACAATACTAGATAATGAAGCGAGACCAATTAGTGAGTGAAACCTCTACTACATCTAAAGCAAAATTTTAGCTTTGCCTGGTACTGCTGCAGATGGTGACTTTAATAGTCCCTAAAGCAGGAGCTCCTAGACGCCTTGTCAAGTCTTAGATTGTTAGGAAAAGCTTATAAGCCGTGCCAGTGATATGCAATTCGTGCGGTATGGGTCCTGGAGCATTAAGGAGTTTCTAAACTATCCATCATAATTATCATATGCTCCTGGATGAATGCCTAGATTTGGCAGTTGGAAGTTACAGCAATTTTTTCTTGCAGTTTGTTGTAAGTTCTGAGTTCTGACCTACAGCCCTAATCTTTTTGTTTGCTGTTTGCTTCAACATGGATAAGCTATTCATTGATGGTAGAATAGTAAACTACAAGGAAAGATTGATGAATTTTTTTGAAGCACGTAGTGGACTATAGGCCCTACCTAGGGAGATAAGGCTTGGTTTCATTTACCAAGTGAAATGCAGGAAGTCAAAGAACTTAATTATGGTGGCAGTATCTAAACCTGGATGGATCAAGTGATAACTGAAACTCGATAACTGCTTTAAGAATCTAACCAAAATTTAGACCGATCTGTGGGTTGTTACAGTTTACTTGTGACCTGTGGAAAAATTAATTGATCTCATGCAGATGCTTGTCATATACTTTTAGTTTAGTTGTTATTTTCTTTCATTGGTAACGTGAAGATTTTTTTCTATGGTCTCCTGATTGTTTATCTAATTAATACGAGTGCTGTACTTGCAGTGATATTGTCCAATTACTATGATCTTCCATTCAACGACATTCTTAATTGGAATAAGTTCTCAGTCATACTTGCTGAAAAAGATGTCTACCAGCTCAAGCAAATACTTAAGAGCATATCACAAGAAGAATTTGTTGCTTTGCACAACAATTTAGTCAAGGTAAGGATCTTTGCATCTATACTTATGACTAGGATAGGCATTGAATTACTTGTTCTGCAGTCTCCCTTTTGCTTTAAGGAAACCCCCCGTGCGCCGGGGGAGGGTGGGTAAAGCTTGAGAGGTGGAAGAAAATATATCCCCACCAATTAGTTTTTAGTTTGACACATTCAAACCCTTTTCAAAATTTTTCTTCATAAACCAGCCTGCCCCCCCTCCTCTCTCTCTCTTTCTCTCTGCCGGTCACCAGCCCAAAAAGATGAAAAGGAAAATCATATTAGTCGTCTTTAATGCTCAGAAGTTACACTTACCTTGGTCCCCTCACTGGCAAGATCCTGGCTCCGGTCCCACTTATAAGTTGCCTTGTATGTACGATACTGCAAGAAAAGGGAAATGTTATTGCAGTAGCGGTTCTACCTTAAGTGGAAAGAGAAATGTTTCTACAACACAGTTTTTTCACACTAAGCATATAAAGTCTCTGTTATGCACTTCATTTTCTAGGGCTGACAAATTTACCTGTTGATCTTCACGTGTCAGATTCAGAAGCACCTCCAATGGAACTCACCCCCCATCAGACATGATGCTTTTCATATGGTCATGTATGAACTCTGGTTGCGCCACCATGTAATCAAATACTAAACTCAGAATACATGTAGCTTACGTCACAATACATACACGGGTAAAGATCTTGAAAATTGTAAATTATTAATCAGTTTGTTAATTCATTTAATCTTTTCAAGCGTCGAGCATGGATATCTGAGGCAAAAATACTGAGGCAATTCTTACTGATGTGTTGCATCTCTAATTTATCTGTTGTTCTTGTACCTGTCGCTGATAGCTAATCACTATCTCATATAAGAGAAGATATATAGCTCTTTGATATACTCTCGTCTTATTCACTTTGCTTAATAATTGATAGCACCACAATATAGTAAACTTGGCAATAACATTAAAGTAACAAAGGAAAAAGAAGCATGCTATATATGCAGCTTGAAAGCAAGATAATTTCTCGCACATATTTGTATTGTAGAAAAAGGCATGGTTTGGTTTATTTGTAAATGTATTATAGTTACTAGTATCAGGAAAATGCTCACAAATGTTACAGCCGGATAAATTGACTGATTGGAGAATGGAGCCTATCATATCAATGGATGGGCTCACCTCTACACTCGGCCGGATTTATCCAATTGTATCGCTGCCAAGACTTTCCTCCAATATGGAGGTGAATTGCAACCAGTTTTAGTGAAGAAAGCATCATACAAGTCTGGAGATTCTATTTGAAGCTTCTTCTATTACCACCTCTGTACTGGGGGTGGGGAAGGGGTGTTCTCAGTTTTGTATCTGCGGTCGAATAACCAATTTTTAATATTTAAAAAAAATTCATTCAAGTCATTCCGTAACTAATAGAGAGATGTTAAAATCTAAATAATTAAAATTAAGGAACTGAAATAAATTTCCTTCTTACTCTTTATGGTTTTTATTCTTTTGTTTTAAGTGGACATAAGTATTAATTTTTCAAAATTATTACAACAAAGATAAGATAAATAGGACACCTTTTTCAATCAGGCCAGTAAATTTAATAGAATGCTAACAGTTTCTATACATTCGTAATTAAAACTCGATGTTTTTTTTTTTTTACGACACTTATTATTTAATTATTTTATACAATTTTTAAAAAATAATATAACGTAATTAACAAGATTTAAACTCGCGTTGCAGTAATGTTCTCATTTTCCTTTTCCAATAGTCCAGGGATCCGAGTAAAACTATATTGGCGACAAACGCCAATTAATCTTCATAAGAAACGACGCCGTAAAGTTGGGAATTCTGCTAAAAATCAAAGCTGCGAGAGAGCCTTGAAAGCTAACACCATGGATTCACAGAGCCAGAACACCTCACTGCAACGGCTTCAGAACGTCGAAAAGGTAATTAAAAATTGAAAATTTACTTAAATTCGACTTAATTAAGCATGCCTTTTAAAATAATAATAATAATAAAAAAATAAGCTCCTTTCTAATTTGGTTATAAATTAACAGAGAATCGTTAGGGTTTTGGAGCTGGCTGGAGGTGTAATGGATGAGCTGGCACACCCTAGTGGGCCCAGAAAGGAGCTTGTTAGCAACCACTGCAGCGAGTTTATGCAGCTCATCAAGGTCCTATTTCCACTCCTTTTTCTCTTTTTTACATACTTCCATTTGTGTATATATGTGTGCATATGTGTATATAAATATATATAATATAAAAATGTGTGTGTATATGTATATATCCGAATGTCCGTACATATAATGAGTTGATTGCTGTGTTTGATAACGAGAGTGTATATATATATGTGTGTGTGTATAGCATAAGTGAACTAGTTTAACTAATTGGTTTATGGATATTTTTCATTTTTTTCAAACTGAGTTCAACACTTCTTGGACCCTGCCCCTAACTGGGTGCATAGCGAGTGTTTCGTGCATTGGCTGCGTTTATTGATGGATGATTTTCAATCTGAGTCTGAAATATAATTTCTCTATCATTTTATTGATGTTATTATAATTTGTATGAAATTTAAAAGAATGAAGATTCAGCTATACAGTTTCATTATTGAATTATGATGGTGGGTTTTTTTTTTTTTTTTTGGGTTTTCACATTATTCGCCTGTACGCTGTCTTGTACTGTGATAGTTGGTTTCACTAGTTGTAGTTCTAGACTTTTCCCATGGGCTATCCAGCTGCTAGATGTTTCTGGTTGAAAATGTAGACTTCTGCTTTCTCTTTTTTGCATATGTTGTTTGGTACTATTGTTTGATGAAACTTGCGTATATTACCCATTAAAAAGAGACATGGCAACAGGCTTGTCAATCATGAGACTTCTAATATTTGCACACATCTTTGAGTCTTTAGTTTTCCTTTTAACTAATTATCAGAGCCGTCAGTTGGGCTTTCAGTTTCGTGGGAACTAAAATTTGAGAATATACTTTTTATCTATTAAAATAGGACATCCAGGTTACACTGCGAGAAGAAATCAAGAGTGCTTGTGAATACCGACCATTTGAGAAGTGTGACTATGTTCCAAGAATAGCTAATGAGATCTGTTGCAAAAAACTGGAATATGTCATTGCACAACTAGACGAAATGAAGCAGACACTTGAGGGATATCATTCCGCAACTTGAAGCACATCTGGTAGCATTAGTAAGTGAACTTGCTCAGAGTACTGCCTCTATGACTGTCAGCGAGCCAAAGATGTCAAGATCTTGATGGTATAAATTACTTGTTAGGGGAGAAGAAAGAATTGCATCAAGGGGTTGAATAACTCATTTCAACATGTGGGAATTTAACACTTACCTTCTATTTCTGGCATGTATTGTTCGAGCTGGGATGAGAAAGACAATACCCGTTTCTTTAGCGTATATTTTTCCCTCTACATAGTTTACGGAGGTACGTTTAGTTTGTTCTTATTTAATAGATCATATTTTATGAAAATGATCTATGCAAATGATATATTGTCTCCTCTTGTACTTAGTTTTTAGTCTTGCGTGACATCTCATTGATTGCTTCTGGTTTAAGAGCAGTATGTGGCTTGTGGGTTGACAGCCAATTGGTTATGTAATGGAAAAAGAAAATCATTATTGATGCTAATTGTTATGAACACCAATTGAAATATTCATCCCAATGCAGCTAAGAATATGAAACATCTGCTACAGATTAAATTTTGGAAGCATTTCAACCAGGTCTCATTTTCTTACAAAAGATATTTTTAGATATATCAGTCCCGGAGAAATGGTAGCATAGTTGTTCTGTCCTAATAATAGAAACAGCTTGTTATTGTTAGCTGCTTAATTCACAGAGAGATTTGTTTCTGCTTTGAGCCTTGACAGATTTAAAAGAAAGAAAGTGTTGAAAGTGGTTTAGTTATACTTATGAAATTTCAGTTTCTTCTTATTTATGGTTGTTCTGTGTCTAGCAAGCTTGCATCTCGAGACTGAAGAATCTCACATGTATGTTAGCAAGAAAAAAGGCCAATAGAGTGTTGATTTATTTCAGATGATAGAAGAAGCTTCAACTCTAGTAGCTATGCATGGTATCTCTCGACTAACACAGGGACTGATTGAAGCTTGAGCCTTGTTTTCTACAGGCGTTAAACATTTTTCCCTTTCAACCGAAGTATACTCAATATATGGTCTAATCTATTTTCCTCGTCTTCCCTTCCCCTTACACCCATTCCTCCTTTCTAGCCCTACAACCTCTTTCTAGGGTTACCCAGTTATCCGGGGTTTTATTCGTGCATTCTATATTTACCCTCTTTAAAACAATGGAGGAAAACACTGATGACCTAACTTGGGTATATATTTTGAGCTTAGTCACGTCTTGGTTTTCGCTTGACTAGGAACTGTTTCAAAACGAAAGTGCAGTTTCTTCCCTATGATTTAAAGAAGAAAGCGAACATCTCTTATACTATCTAATGATCATGTGAGACTTTTCTGCATTTGAAGCCAGGAAAGGTTTTGGTCTTTTCCTATCTCTTTTATTAGCTGCTGATGAGGTTTAAAAAAAAGGTTCTAATAGTGTTACTGAAGAAGAATCTTTGTTGGTATGTTTCAAATGAGCTCTTGTACCATTTGCTAGCAGTGGGTACAATACATAGAATGAGTCAGTCTCTCCAATGAAGACACATGTAGTTCTTGATGACTCCATTTATGATTGGTTTGCAGGCCTTATTTTCCCAATTCTTCCCAGAATACTCTTTTTTGTTGGGAATTGCAGGGTATCCCGGGTTAACTGAGGAAGTTCTATCAAATCGGGATTTTTTCTTTCGACCGTATACCATTCTTTTTTGCGAGATTTAAAAATCACCGCAAATAGTATATGGTCGGGATAACCCTTTGTTCTATAGCCTTGGGTGTATACGATTTTAGATTGTCATGTCCTGATTACTATTTCGAACTGGATTTGATGTTTTTAATTAACGAAAGCATATTTCAGTACGGCGACTTTTGCCATCCTTGAAGGGGTTGGGTTTCCACTTTTACAGAGGGAGGAAAGGATAGAATGAGTGGATGGTACGTTGCAACCATATTTTTCCTGTCAAATGTATTTTTATTATGAGGCCAAACGTCATCAAATAGCTCTGCTTAAATGAAAATTTGAAATTAGATTTGATTGCGTACAATACTCTAAAGTGAGTGATTTTTTTTTTTTTTTTCCTTTTCAAACTTTATGCATAGTAAGAGTTTCGTGCATCGAATTGTTCTTAAATTGAAGTTTAGTAGCAGTCTATCAATCAAGTGAAAAAATTCAAGAACATGAGGAGGAAAGCAAACAAGCCAAAATTGTAGCGGCTGATCAAATCATTAAGCCATAACTAATCGAGTTGGTCTTTTTTTAGGTTAATAATTATCCAATTCACTATTTTATTTCACGGTCGGATGGTTGTTTCGTCTAATGTATAAAAGCTTCTCAATTAAACTAGAGCAAAATGATTGCCGCCCTAAAACTAGCCAGAGTCGAGATGCTATTTCGGCTATTAAGCTATCAGCTTGAGAGTGCCTAACAGGTCCAATGCGTTATGGTATCATCTGATCAAGCTTTTTCCAGATTTATATTCTTTCCGTATGTTATAACATCGATAGTGAATTGTCCAAATTATTTTATCATAACTATATTATCAATTCACCACTATTATAAAAATTTAGATTAGTGAATTGTCTATATCATTTTATTATAACTGCATTATCCATTCTTGCCACAAGCAGACTGACATGTTATAGACTACAGAAGAAACAACTTGAGCCTTGTTCCACTTGACCCAAAATGATTAACTCGTGCCATTGGAGAAACCTATAACACCTTGATGCAAACCAAGGCTTCAACTCATCCTCAGGCCACCCAATTTCAGAGAAGGGTTTCACAATCTTCAGCTTTGTTCTCCATTGACTTGCATTAGAGAAAGAACTTCCATTTTCCTCTTAATTTTGCATCTGTGGCAATATGTCTCGTACAATCGACATGGCTTTATGACTGGCTCAAGCCAATGGCAAGAAGATTATTTGAAAACAAACCTTTACTCTGATCCATACAAATTCATGATGGAAACTTTCAAATGAAAATCTCATCTTATCTTTGAGTCGTAATCTTTACGACGATGACACTTGATGAATTAGAAGTAGCAGTTACAAATATCAACATTTTGAAATACGAAAATGGTGGGGAGGAAATCACCAAGCCTCAGATCAGTTGCACAAGTCAAGCATCCAAGAACTTGATCTGACACTGCACCAAGTGCTAAGACTGAAAGAAGGCTAATGGTGATTGTCGTCATCATTCTTTTGCTACAGCAGCTTGCTCCTCGTTAAAATAATCATGCCTGAAAATGTACCAAGGGCTATGTAATGCGTCTTTTATATGCCACATTAATCCACATTTTCCTACTTTCAGTGTTTTTCCTCCTTCTCAAATTTGTCTTCTAGCATCAAACGGGAGTGGGTGAGGATGGGAATCGGGTTTGGGGCTGTACCTTTCTGATTCTAGCAACATGAAAAAGAAGAGTTCAAGTGACAAAAAACACAACAATTTTACCTAATTTTTCGTGAAAGTTGATAGATGCCTGTAGCAGCCATTGCCACGTTTACACTGAGGAGGTTCCAGTTTTTCTGCAAACAAAAATCAATTATGTGATAAATCTGTCAGGTAGCTAAATATGTAGTCTGAAGTTGTATTTAGTAATTTCACACACCATCCTACTTCGAATCCCACTCAACAGCTTCTGATTGCAATTGTTCAACCAACTTTACCTTATGATCTCAACTGCCATAAACTGACCGCTAAATCTAAGTTGTACATACCAAATGGAAAATTTTGTAGAAGGATAGTTCAGAATCAACACATCTTCCCATCAGTCAAAATAATAGCGCAATCTTCCCATCAGTCAATATAGTAACACAATCGACCCAAGAAAACTAGTCTATATAGCAGACTCCTACAAATACCTAGTTTCCCAAAGAATAAAATCTGATATATCTTAGTACCAGATACAGCAATCAGTTTTCTGTTGCTTTGTTTTCTTATCTTTCTTCGGGCCAAATGGTACTATGGTGAGGCAGGAGAAAATTATATGAGATAGGAGAGCTAACGGCGATATATGTGATTTTGATAACAAATGGTTAGTATCTCTCACTTTACAACTTCTGACGAGAGTGGTTCCCAATTCATATTTCTCAAATTATATAACACATGTTTTTCTATTGAATGAAAATCAAAAGCAGAACATGGAGAGTTCCATCACTTGAGCATAACCAACAGACGTACCAATAGTATACAAATAACCCACTAAGGCACTAACATCTTTTTCTTGGTAACACCTGCCATCTCACCAAACCAGACCAAGCATTTATCCCACTAGGTGTAAATTATACCATCTCCATAGTTTTGAGAGGTATAAAGCAAACAGGTGTCTAACCCATTAAACAAAACTTATGGCATAAAACGGAAATGCAAATAGAAAACTGGATACTCAATCTCCTTTTGTTTCTTATTAAATTAATAATCTTCCACCAAATCTGAGGAGATTGAGATCAACTTAAATAAGAATATTTGGAAGAAATCTTACAAAGAGAAGCATATTCAGAAATGCAGACAAAAAATGAGATACACCAATTAATAAACAGGATGGACTAGGTTTTCATTTGCACTGGTATGCGAACACTGCCAGGAAGTTTTAGCAAATTTGAAGAGATGAGTGAGATTGCAAGTACAGGAAGAGAGGCTTTCTCGCACACAGAGAGAGAGAGAGATAGAGAGGGAGGGAGGGAATTGGTCTAACTGCAGGTCTTAGTATTTGTAGCTTCCAGTATGCATTTCTCAAATTTGACTAGCAAAGGAAGGTAAGTAGATTTTTTTCACAATTTGAACATGTTAAGTTTCAGTCGTCATCTAAAAGAAAAAATATCAAGCATAGTTTCCGTTCAATTTGAAACCTCCAAACAAATAGCATAAAAGGATCAAATAATAGCAGATGGAACGTGAAGATTGAAAGGCCCCTATATGCTAAGATGAAAAGGCATAGCTCAGCATTCATATTTTCACAAATGAAAGTAGTGCTGTTCTGGATAAAACTTCTATTCTCTAGTATGGAAGCGAAGAAAGATAAATGCAACTCAAGTTTCTGCAGTGTCAAGCTATACCATAATGTAATGGAACTTCTATAGGACTTTGTATCATATATGGTCTCCCTAGAAGACTTGGTATATATTTTATTGACCGTCATACTTACCGGAGTGATTACCGTGCTGTAGCGTGACCAGATAACTCCAGTGGCTGTAACAGCTGCATGTGTTGATGACAGCATTAAGTCAGATTGAAACAATATATGTGAGGATACAGTAGATAAGTATGTTGTATAAAAACTCGAGCAAATGAAAATGACTATGCAAGAGACATCGAGACACTCATTAGACGCTCAAGCATGACAGGAAAAGCATGACTCGGCAAATATAATAGAGAAGAGAGAGAGAGAGAGAGTACCAAACTATACATACCTATCTGCTGAGGATATGAAAGTTTCTCAGGAGGCTTGGCGAAATCAGCAATATTGGCTATGCTAATGCCCCATTTGAAAGTTGGGGCCCAAAAATGAACTGAAACAAAAAGTGAAATGCGTGTAAAAATTGTCTATAAAGATAAGAACTACGAATATAGTTACAATTAACCAATTCATTCCTAGTTTTGTTACATAATTGTTAGCAATGCTCTTTTCTACAAGAGAATGGAATTACTTTCCGTTATGCTAATGGATAGAGATAAGAAAAATAATATAAACACTGAGAATAACCAACAACAATATCACATTTCAGTATCTAAGTTAAAATCAATGCCAAAGCTTGCTTGAATAGAAGTAAAACACCAATTCGCTCATTGAGACCTAACTCAATTCTCAAAAACGAATTGATTTGTAACTTCTGAAATGTTTTTCCTTTTCAACATTTATGTTCAAGGGCAACATTGGGGCCAGTGGGGCTGCCCCGACATTTTTTTAAATATAACGACATTTTTAAGGTATTTTTAGTCTAAAATACTAACTATCCCCCACTAAGAAAAATGAAAAATTATATATAAGCGTTGATTATATATTATAGCCCCGACTGAAAAGATATCCAGGATCTGCCCTGTTTATGTTTTCCTTTCTCCAAACGTTTTCAGTAAGCTCACAAATAGAAGTGATTCTTTCAGAATGTTCTTTTGTTTTCTTTTCTTTTCCTCCTCCTATTTCACCTTTCGTAAGCAAAGCACTCACCGATGATCTGAATCCAGTAGCTAGAACCAGTAGTAAAGTTCCATTCGAGCAATCCAGGTTTCAACTAAAGCATCAGAAACTTTGAGTTCTCCATTTTTTCAGTTCAGAAAAACACAATTCTTTCCATTCTTTAATCTCATTTTTCCCTTAACAAGTCACTTTACTCGAACTCTGTAAACAAATCATCTTATCCAATTCTTTTGATTCTTATATAGCTTCTTTCCTCAAGTTTTCAATTTTTGCAATCTAAATTTACACTTCTATTTCAATTCCATCTTATACACACCAGCTCAAGCATAGCATAGACCAAAAATCACCTAAATAAAACCCCTAAAAAATCAATCTTTTTCCGTTTACAGTATAAAAAAACGTTTTTCCAATTTGTAGTGAAACAAAAGTCTAATCTTTTTCCAATTTGTAGTGAAACAAAAATATTTTTTTAAAAAAAAACAACAAAATTTCATATAAGATATCCTTTTTCCCTTTTTCTATTAGTTTCATAACAAAGAGAATTTATTAATTTTGATATGCAGAAAATCAGAAACAGAAAAAGGGTACGTCTCAAAGATTGAATGAGATCTAAATCAAAAAAGAAAGATCAGAATACATCAACTCAAATCATTTTGTTTCCAATTGCCCATGTATTAAAAATTCTAATAAACATTTTCATTTTTTAATACATATATGCATGTATATATATGTGATGAGAGAGAGAGAACAGAGAAACATACTGGTTTTAGGGCCAGCAGGGTGGTTCCAGAGAGCTTGCAGCTTCGACGTTGCCATTCAAATCTCTCTGCGTCTCTCTGAGTCTTGGAAGTCCTTTGTAGATTATGAATCAAATTAATGGGCTGCGTGCGTTGAGCTAAATGAGTACACACACTTTTTTTTACTTAATTAATTAAATTAGATTAATGGGTGTGCTGAATTAAATTGTTAGGTAGAGTACAGGGACTCGGGGAGAGTGGAGTTTTTATAACGTAATATTGTGAATTATTAATAAAGTTATAATAAAATAATATGAAGTTTTTATGAATGTTATATTTTGTTTATAATATCAAATACAGGGTCAGAAGTGAATTATGAGTTGAATCAACCTACAAATCAAGCGAGCTCCCCTATAATAGTTAGCAGTACTGAACAAGTGAGTTATCGGTTCGATGAAAGAAAATGATTGCCTTCTAAAATAAAAAAAAGGCAACTCTTAGAGAGAGAAACTATCGCATTAAGGGAGAATACTGCTTTCAAATCAAATCAACTCTTTTTTATTTTATTTTTTATTCATTGGTCACATTTTCGATGGATGACTTTCCAGGTTAATATACTTAACCTGAGGGGATTAATGTTAATAGTCTCGAATATGGCTCAGAACTACAAAGCTACAAAAAAACGCTACTAGCTACTTCTTTATTTCATTTTTCATTAATTAAAGCCTATGTTTGCTCTTCCAGGACAAGTACTCCATCAAACCATTTAATCAGAATAATATACTTTACCAGTTAAAAGTGTCTTAATCTAAATGTCAGACTAACTTAGCCAATTGAGGTCTCCACCTGATGTGGTGCCTACTGGTTATAGTCGCAACAATTAGGCTCGAACTCGTGATCCTACCGCGATGAACTACTTGGTCTCATTCCACTTGTAACAGTTGGGCTACAACCCACATGTAGTCCAATAGTTCACGTGCTACCCTTACGGTAGGCTCGGCTTAGGTCCAAGTCCCTTGAGGGGGCCCAAACTTCGACACCACCACTTGTGGTCAGTTGGTGATGAACTTAGTGAAAATCTGGCCCTATTAGAACTTTGAGAATAAACAATCACAAGATATCTCGGTTATACGATCCACAGTGAATGGATGACGACGACAAGCTGGGGTAGGCTCCGCCCTTATCAGATCCTAAGGGATAGAGACATGAGTCCTCTAAGGATGCGAGTCCTTGGAGTTCAAGGACTTTAGCCTACTAGCAGCTATAAATAGGCCACGCTACCCATAAAATATCTGACACCCTCAGTCATATTAGCCTTTTCCCTTTTTTATCGAACAACCTTCGCACATCTCGTCACTCTTAATACGAAAGTCTCCCCCAATTATCTCATATTTTATATCCTATTTATACACTTTCCTATAGACCACTGACTTGAGCGCGGAGTGTTTTTGGTCGGCACTACATAAGGGTCAAGGATTCACGTCGTTTACTCATTTTTTGACCTTACAGGTTACTAGTGCCCATTGAATTCATGATTATAAATTTTAGGGTCTACAATGGTATCCATCCTCTTGGTCGGAGCCTCAATAGCTTTCAAGAGCCTTTTTCATACATCGTTCTGGGGTCTTTAACCCCTTCATACTAGCCAACCTTCCTTACTCTACTTGTTTTGCAAAAGTGCTTATTTAGTTGGAAAAAATAGGATGCAACCAATGTACCCTCCCCTTACCGGTTGTATTTTCTTCAAATTCTTAATCTAAACATGGATGCTTAAGTCATAGCTACCTAGTCTTAGAGTTAGTAGCGAACGATCACTTTTCCTAACTCAACTACTTTCTAAAAGAAGACTTAAGATTGGTTTTTTTTTTCTTTTTTTGCAGGGACTTTGCTAAGTTGTTCGATCATTATATTTCACTTTATAATATTATAATATTATGAAAATATCTTTGTTCAAGTAGAGGGATATGATTTCTTTTTTTTTTATTATTTCCTTTTCTGGTTTCGTTTTCCCAGTTTTAGTTTTTATTTTATTTTATTTTCTTTTTCTTCAGTATTTTTTTGTTTGTTTTTACCATAATTTTTGAATTTTGAATTACTGCTAATTTGTTTGAAAATATTTTATTGTGTTGTGTTTGGTTAGATTTTCAAAAAAAGTTTATTAAATTAAGTTATTTGAAAATAAACGAAAATTAGTAAAAAATGAGTTGTTTTTAGTCGCTTTAACCATTTTTGAATTGATAAAAGATAGAGGAAATATCACTCCGTCCCCTTGTGTTATGCAAAAGTATCACGCTACCCCCTATGTTTATAAAACTATCAAAAACTCTCATGTACTTTCTGAAACCCGACACATCATGTTAGCCTTAGGGTGTTAATTTCATATTTTAATGATAACTAAATCTTAAGCTAATGATGATCTAATAACTAATCATGTTTATATAAGTTCTATATGTTTGAGAATAGTCTTAGATTGAGAAATAATCATGCTTGAAGAGATGGCTAGCACAAGCTAAAATGCAAACAAAGTTGAAATGCTAGAATTGCTAATGTAAGGATCCGTACCTGAGTAGGTCAACTTAACCAAGATATGAGTGATGAATTTAGCTAAGTGTATATTAGAATTTATTAGTTATTTAGAAGTTCAACTTTATAATTAGGAATAGTTGAGTTTATTTAGAACCATCTTAACTTAGGTATGAGAGTTGAATGATAGGATTTTCTCGGATCCACTATGGCAAATGATGGGGTTAGGATATATTCGAAAGATTAAAATGTCGATTAAGTGGTTTGGAAGTATATTAGAATTCTTTAAATTACGTCATAGTAAACAACTTAATAAATTTTATTAACCTATCCTCAACTGTGTCACATAGCCATTTATTTTAGCCACACCACCACAGCACCAGCTAGAGTTTTGGTCATACCATCCATTCGAATAAGTAATCCATTTCGAATTAATTATCCTCACGATTCAGTGTCATTGCATTTGCTGAATTTTCTATTTTTAAAAGTCAACTATAAGCTTTCAAAATTATTGAAATATTATTATAATCATTGCTATTAGCTTGCACGAGCTGGTTGCTTTATTATTGGCTTTAGTTAGAAGTAAACGTGGACATCTAAGGGCTGTCCAGCGAACAGCTTAGGGTGATGTGATAGTGGATAGGCATCAAACTCAACTAAATGATCCAGCTTTGCTTGGCCACCACTTAAACTACATAAGGAATGGCCACTTGTAAGCATGAATTAGCAAATTAGAATTACATTACCTAGACACGCAGCAGCTTTGTTGTCGCATTTCATGAAAGGGTAGCATGCAAGAAGACACGCAATAGCTGGAATATTTTTAGTTGTCCATTTTCAAGTGGCTGCATGGGTTCAATTGAACACCCAGCAGCTTAAGAGTTAGAGCTTTATATGATTAGCCTTGTTGTCTATTTTTGAGCACCTGCAGCAGCCACACATAGACTACAGGAATTATGAGTTTGATTGTAGCAGTCCAATGAAAACAAGATCAAGACACTATAAATAGGTTGCTGAATTTTGTTTTAGGACACACAGAAACAATAAAATTAGCTTTTAAATTTTCTCTTCTTATCGAAATCAAAGCCACGATTCACATTTAATTTAAGGTATGGGTTATTCTAAAAGCATTATTAAATTATTTGTGTTTATGTTCTCTTTATATTTTACTAAGATAAGTTTATACAAGTTGACTTTTTAAATGTAACTTTAATATGTTATGGATTACATAAGAATATAATATGTACATATATGTAGTTTGTTTTCTTTTCAGCTTGAGTATTCAAAGATATGTTATACAAACTTTGATATATTAGATGACTTATATATATAGTATGTACATAGTCTTTTTCAACTTGGGTATTTAAATAGATATATATATAATATAATATAATATATTACATGATAGATTGCTTATATAAGAACATAATATGTGTATTGAAACTTGAATATTTAAAGGATATATATAGCCTTCGTCCATTTATTCCTAATTATTATTAGTGACAACAATAAATTTGTTTTAATACCTATCTGAATGAATACTCGAGGGACGGCCTACTTTGTCGTACTCTCCTACTTATACACGCGTGTGTTACGTGAGTTACGTGTGCATGCTTGTATGCTACTTGGGGGTTGCAACCTCAGGCACGATAGCATTTCACGAACGCCAGGCGACATAGGGCTTGCCGGTGATCCCGTGACTATCGTAGTCCTAGTCCCTCTCCCGCTTGGCGATCTCCATCCTCGGGGAGTTGGGTCGTAGATTTCGGATACAATCCGGAGTATCCTCTTGGGAGAGATAAGAAGTTGAGATTCGGCTGGCCATCATGTGAAGACAACTGTATCCTTTACAATGTGATCTGAAAATGTTATACATTGATGTACTTGACTGGCATTGCATCATGATTTCTAAAAACTCGAAAGTGTTTTTCAAAACTCCCCTCAGTTGACTATTCCGTACTGAGTTCTTTTGAGCTCATAACCCTTTCCACCCCCCATTTCAGGTGAACCTGAAACAGAAGAGGTTGATCCGAAAATCAATAATGTGTCTTTTCTGTGTACTGAGGGGTTTGGACCAGTTGATACCACGGGATGTTGATGTTATAATACATCGGCATTACCTTTTTGGCGAGGACCTAGTGAATCAGAATGTACCTTATCACTTGTTATATGATGTAATAGTGGACATCGGGTTTGGGCCATGTATGTTAGCATATGTGGTTTATTATGGTATTTCGTATGAAGATTAGGTGTGTAACGTAAGTACCAGGCTCATTTTGTTAATCAGAGTCTGGACGGTTGTAAGAGACTAAGTGTAACATCCTGATCCCTCTCGAGACCGAGAGTTCTAACAATCGATCTAATCGCAACCCAATTCCAAACCCGAGCGTAAAATTTTAGGGAAAGACGAACGAAGTCTCCCCTATTTCTAGGCAAAATGCAAAACCTGCAATAGCATATAAGTGAACCAACACCGTGTCCAACCATACAAACACCTCAAGGCCATCCGAGCCTTGCTCTCAACAAGCGAACACAAGTAAATATACATTTCCAGTTTAAATGTTAACCTAACTCTTTTCATCTTTGACAAATACATTCATGCTTGGCAACTAAACTGTACTAACTCATTGCATAAAATAAACTATCATACCATTCTAACTCATTTCCTTTGGACATTACAAACATGTATTGAAATTAAACTATACTATCCGAATACATAAACTAGCTTATCATACCACTTCAATAATCTAGTAAAACTTAAATTACTTTCCTTTTAACATTAAATACATACAACACATGAAACATACATCTTTGCAACTTCGACAACTCAAGCCACACAGGCACACAAGACAACTCTTCAAGCACGAACTTTCACACAATCACGAACTTTCCAGCTAACATGGCATTTCCTGAAATGTGGTGGTGAGGAGTGAGTATACACAACACGTATACTCAGTGAGGGCGAGACAGTTATCGAAGTAGAGAGAAAGAAAGTCGTGCAATGCAAATAAGGCAGTTAAGCAATATAACTGACAAGTAAGCATTCAATATAAACAATCAATACAATAAACAATTAATAAAAGCATTAACACAACCATTCAAAGCTATACCACACTCTGAAGGCTATGGTTCACTCAAACGAGTAACGTACCGATCATGATTTCGATGACTTTAACGATGACGCGCCGGCTCACCCACCTTACTTCCGTTTAGAGTACTCCGGACATACTCTGTCAATTCTACGACCCAAAACTCCCTGGGCGGCAACCCAAGCGAGAACGGGAATAGGACACGGAGCTAGAGCAACCAACCCTAGCAGCCCGAGACTACCCAGAGAGGCCCATCACTCACGCGCCTGACACAATGCAATGCAATACAGAGAATATAACAATAATCAAGCAAGGCACTGAAGTGCAGATTAGTAACAACATGCGATACAATAAGCATTTACAATCAATAAAATAACAAGAACAATACTAACAAGCATTATCAACAATTGATATACAATTCAATCATAATCAAGTATAACGAACATAATAATCCACAATAAGCATTATATAAGCAAGCATTATAAAAAATCAACTAAAACACTAAATGACCCCAACTTTCTCAATGCTACTACTTCCAAACGAGCTACGAGTTTTGGAAACCGACTTCACCACTCCTCCTAGGACACCATAAGGCACGTCTAAAGACCACGAAACCCTACTTTACCCTAGAATTCCCGCAAAGCCCCGATTTTTCCCTTTGCTCGTTTGAACTATAGCTACCTCAACCAATCACCCAACCAATGACACAACTGCACCAAAAGTGCTTCCATGACGTACCTCGACAATGCCTTCACGCAAATTGAGAAATTTCCAAACTCGACCTAAATGACCCCAACATGTACCAAGCCATTTTTCTCAAATTTTCTATTACACTATCCAATTAAACCATACATTTAGGCATTCTAGCACCTTCCTACATCAACAGAACTCAAAACGAAGTAACTTTAACGTAACGAGAGTTTACTATTCATATTTTACTATTCCATTAGCATTTAAAATTGTAATTGCTATATTCAACCGTAGAAAATGCTAAAAGTCTACAAATACATGTTCTACAATTGTCAAGGAACATTCTTTAAGCATCAAAACGAATAAAATAACAATCTACGGCCAAAACCCAAAAATTAAAGTTTATATAGAACATTTTCAAATGCGCAAATAACGATGAAACCCTCACCTGAGACGCTACTAGACGCTAGGAAAACCACGTTGGAAGCCTCGGAAACAATCCCGTGCAAGCTCTCGCGAAGATTTGAAGATATGAAGTTGAAATCTTTTTTTTTCTTCTCCCTTGTATTTTCGGCCTTCCCCTCTTTTTTTCAGCTTTTTATTTCTTTTGTTTTCTATTTCATGCTATTTAATAAGATGACAACAAGTCAAGAGGTCAAAGTCTTGGTCAAAGTTCACTTAAGTTGGTCAAAGTAGCTTATTTCTTGCATTTTAAGGGTAAAACAACTAATACAAATTTAATTCTAGTTAACAACAACTAAAATACTAAAATTAAAACACCAAATACTAGTTTTCACTATTTGCTGAGGACTAGCAATCATTTCCTAACTATCGCTCTCGATATGCTATGCACAAAACGACGAAGAACGAATAACACCTAAATATTATGGAATATAAGAAAAAAATATATTTTTTGAAAAGCAACATAGTTCAAAATTTACTCCGACTCGGAGCTACTTTTCATTTAATTGAAAACCGAGCATTAAGGTGCAAGAAAATAAAACCAGGTAACATAAATATAAAAAGCAGTTGATACTCCGTTAAAATAATTAACTCAAGTATTATTTAATTACTTCTAAAAGAAATATGAAAATAAAGCTACAAATGAATGTTTAGCTAAAAATAAACTCGAAATTCAATGTTAACATTTAAGATGACACTTAATTAGATGCAATTAAATGTCATTAAATGCATGCCGGGTTCGGGGTATCACACTAAGGCCAGGGTTCTAATGAATATATATATATATATATATATATATATATATATATATATATATATATATGTATGTATAAATACTAACTTAATATATTCTATCATACTTAATATATGATGGTTGAGTGCGTTTTGACCTACTATCAAGTGCTGAGAAGAGTTGAAGATTTTCGAGTCGTTACAGTTGGTATCAGAGCATAATAATGCCATAGAAGTCGGGTTTAGAAACATTGGGCTAGGGAAGAGAAGTCTTTACTTAGGATTGTGCCTATGTGATAATTATGTGCTTAAACTAAATATTTTTGTGCTATAACTTGCTATTCTTCTATGTATTAAATGATTGAGGATGTTACGTGTGTTAGAAGATATGGCTGGACCTAGTACACGAAGAACGAATAGGAATGTTGAGCCGGTAGAGGAATTTGGACAGGCTAATCCAGGAATGACTATGTTTAATTTGATGGCAACGACAGTGGACAGGGTGTCCAGGGTTCTAGAATGCCAGGAAGCAAGAGAGACAGGTAATCCTCACAATGTTGAAGGAAGGGTGAATCATGACTATGGAAGAGACAAAATGAGTTTACTTAAGGAATTCCTAGGATATTACCCTCCAAAATTTTTCGGAGAACCCGATGATGAAAAAGCCGAAGCATGGCTCTTAGAGGTGGAAAAACTTTATGAAACCTTGGATTATAATGATGAGCAAAAGGTTGTACTTGCAGCTTTTCTGCTTAAAGGGGATGGAAAATAGTGGTAGAAGGTGGAAAAGCACCGCTGGGAGGAGAATTGTACGCCTTATACCTGGGCAAATTTTACTGAAATCTTTAAAGAGAAATATATTCCGGTTGTTGCCAGGGAAAGGCGGGAAGAAGAGTTTATGACATTAAGACAATGGGCCATGACTGTTGTCCAGTATGGAGCACGCTTGGACAAACTATCTCAGTACATGCCTGAACTAATGCAGCCACCAAGCCGGGCAATTCGAAAATTTGTTGGAAGGCTGAGAGCCAAAATACAAGATAGTTTGGTGGCACTAAAATTTGGAACTTATGGAGAAGCCGTGGAAGCAGCCACTCGAGTAGAAAAAAGGAAAATGAAAACTGGGAGGGGGGGGGGGTCCGAGTCAACTCAGCAAGAAACCCTTCCAACAAGTCCCAGTGCAACAAAAAACTAGTTCAGGTTATCAGGGACGTAGTCAAGTGGGATCGGTGGTTAACCGACCTCAATCAAGTGGGTCGGTAGCTTCCTCCGCTCGAGGACCATCAGGCGCAAAGACTCAACATGAAGTATGTGCCTTTTGCGATAAGAAGGGACATACTGAGCTGCAGTGTTGGAGGAAGGCAGGGAAGTGTATCGGTTGTGGAAGCGATTATCATCATCTTAAAGATTGTTTAAAGTGGCAAGGAAAATGGAACCAAAATAAGCTTGTAACGAATCGACATGTGTAAGCTAAGGTTTATGCAATTGAACAACAAGAGTTACTGGACGATGCTGTTGTAATAAAATGTATATTCTCAATTTTAACTCAGTCTGTTAAGGCATTAATTGACACAGGGACAACCCATTCATTTATTACCCCCTGTTGTGTGCATCGAATTGTTATTCCAATTAGTAAGTTGTGTTGTGGTGTTGAAGTAAGCATCGAATTGGTATTCCAATTGGAAGTTGTGTGGGCTGTTTGGATGGTTGAGGATGCTTAAATAATTGATGCATGGCTTGGGTTTGATTACGTGACAAATTGTGGCTTAATCGCACATGTAAGCATGAATTAAAACCCTATTGACTATGAAAACTTGCTAAGTGATGATCTTATGGTTAATGTATTCAATTGTGTGATTATTAGGCTGCCCAATAAATGCTAAGTATGCTTGAAATGGTTAAAGTATCTCTTGTGGTCCTTAGCAAATAAACCGACACTTGAGCACGGCTTTTGCAAACCCTAATGGTCCCGTAGATTCCCAACTCATAAACCACCTTTGTGTGACTTAAGATTGATGTTGAGGAATGTTAATAGGCTGCCCAGAATTGTTTTTATAACTCTAAATATGATTCCCGATGATTGCACATTGATAAGTGAACTATTCTTGCACCCAATTTTGTGTTAGTGTCGTAGCATGCTTGTATGATCTCAAAACTTGATATGTTAACTAAAATGAGCTATATGACTTGTTTATATGGTGATTACTTGGCTGTCCGTTAAATGTTCACATGCTTCTAAGTGTTTTACAAAGTGAATTTACATGTAAAAGCATGCCCCGTATGTTTACTTGTCGATATGTGATCTTATAATTGCTCAGAAGCAACCTACTTTGTTGACCTCTTAATGTGAATTGTTAAAAGATATTCAATGGCTTATTTGAATATGATTACTTGGCTGCCCGTGAAAGTTTAATTGCTTCCAGATTGATATATGAAATAATTATATGTTCTTACAATGCCTTATGTGCCAATATGTCAAAATGTGATCATATATTTGCTCGGAGGCAACCTACTTTGTTGATCTCCCAATGTGAAATGTTAAATGGCATACATGTGCATTGCATACAAAGTTGCAACCTTTCATTTTGGCATGGTAGCGTTTCACGCACGCCGGGCGACATCGGGCTTGCCGGTGCTATCATGACTACCATGGTCCAATTTCTTCTCTCGCTTGGGGGCTAGACTTCCTCGGAGAGTTGGGTCGTAGGATTTTGGGGTACATCTGGAGTACACCCATTTGGAGTGATAAGTGAATGATTGAAGCCGGCCGCAACAATTGTTATCGAAAATGATCTTGAAAGCAAATGCTCACCGATTGATCTTAAGAGCGAAAGCTCACCGTATCATTTTCACTACGTGTTTAAGTACTCTCGCTTGGTTCCTAGAGGACCTCGGGGAGGAAAGACGGGTAAATGCGTTCCTTTATATTTATGTATTGTTATGAACTTACTTATTTTATTTGACATGTTTTCAAAAGAGTTTTCACAAGTTAACCAGAAAAGGATTTTCAAAACTTTGTCACTTGTTTTCCTCCCTCGCTGAGTTCATAAGGACTCACCCTCTTTTTGTCACAGGTGAAACAGATTTGGAATAGGTACCCAAGGAGAATGTGCTTGTTGATGATTCCTTGGAGTGACTACGTGCTTTTTTGCTTTGCCTGAAAGTGGTTGCTATATGAATGTTGTGTTTGAATGCAAACTGTTCATTTTGTTGATGTAAATGACCCCGTTGTAATTTGGGTCTAATTTTAGCTTGTACTAATTATAACCGGACAAACTCTTTATTTGGTTGTTTGCTTTCATTTTTTTTATTGGTAGTTATCGTAGGTGTTTAAACCATTAGGTGAAGAATCAAATAACGTAACTCTATCTAAACTCACCTAGGTGCTCAATCATAAGCTAAAGAACAACAGGTACTTGCGCGATAGGAATTGATAAATAAACGGGACATAGTTATCATGCTAAGCTTGTTAATAAAACGAGACTTTCGAGATAGACTAGTAGGCATATCAGTTGACGACAAAATAGAAATTCTTAATGGAATTGGATTAATGATTGGAATAATTGAGGCGTTTAGAAATTAGTCAAACTAAAAGGTCCTAATTACAGTCATTATGCTGCTGGTTTTTCGAAAAATAATTTGGAGTTTTAGGCTAACGGATAAGCTTTAACCTTCGTCAATCGGTTATAGTCATAAAATAATGTGAATGATTAGATCACACCCTAGTCTAGCCTCCTTAGGTTGGGTTGGGGCGTGATAGGATATACCCAAAAGTGCCTTTCGAACTCGGTATGGGCACTACGAGTTTATCGTGATGTCCTTTGGATTAACTAATGCACCCGCAGTCTTTATGGATATGATGCATCAGATATTTTGCTCATATTTGGATCAATTTGTGGTGATATTTATTGATGACATATTAGTTTACTCCAAGACTGAGAAGGAACACGAACAACATCTACATGTGGTGCTGCAAAAGCTCTAAGAGCATCGATTATATGCCAAATTCAGTAAGTCTGAGTTCTGGCTTCAGCAAGTGTCTTTTTTGGGACACATCATCTCCCAAGATGGTCTGGCGGTAGACCTAACAAAGATTGAGGTGATATCGTCTTGGAAGAAACCATAAAATGTTACTGAAGTGCGAAGTTTTCTGGGACTGGCAGGATACTATCGACATTTTGTTAAGGATTTCTCAAAGATAGTTGTACCACTCACTAAGCTTACACAGAAGAGGACAGTGTTTGAATGGAACAGTAAATGCGAAGGTAGTTTTCAGGAATTGAAAAACAGGTTGACTACTGCACCTATTTTGGCTCTACTAGAAGGGGATCAGAATTATATTATTTATAGTCATGCATCGAAAGAAGGCCTGGGCTGTGTACTAATGCAAAATAATCGGGTAATTGCCTATGCTTCCCGAAAATTAAAACCCTATGAGGTTAATTACCCTACACATGATTTGGAATTAGCCGCTATTGTGTTTGCCTTGAAGAAATGGAGGCATTACTTGTGGGGAAGTAGATTTGAAATATTCACAGATCATAAAAGTTTGAAATACCTCTTCTCTCAGAAAGAGCTTAATATGAGACAACGAAGATGGATGGAGCTACTGAATGACTATGATTGCTCCATTAACTATGTTCCAGGAAAAACAAACATCGTAGCGGATGCTCTGAGTCAGAAAACGAGTTTAAGGATTCCAAACTTAGAAAATTCTGAGGTATTGAACAAATGGGTTTGGTGCGCGTATCTACAAATACAATCGAACTTGCTGTTACAATTACAAGAAGCGCAGAAACAAGATTCTCAGTTCTAAAAGGTTAGGAAAAGCAATGTTGACCTTAAATTACATCAAGATGGACTATGGAGGTTTATGAATCAGATTTGTGTGCCGAATAGCTCGGAGTTAAAAAGGAAAATTCTTGAGGAAGCTCATACTACTAAATATACTATTCACCCCGGAGGGACTAAGATGTTAACGAGTGAAAGCAAAACATTAAAGACCTCCCGGATTGTTACAACCGCTGGAGATACTTTAATGGAAATGGGAACACGTGGCCATGGATTTTGTTATGGGATTACCTAGATCTCCTCAGGGATGTGATGCTATTTGGGTAGTGGTAGATCGATTGACTAAATCTGTCCATTTCACTGCCATGAATGTAGAAGATAAGATAGACAAGCTCGTTGATTTGTATGTGGCAAATATCGTAAGACTTCACGGAGTACCCGTAAGTATTGTATCGGATAGAGATTCCCGATATACATCTAGACTCTGGCAGAAGTTGCAGGCTGCTTTGGGCACCAAGTTAAGCTTTAGCATGGCTTACCATCCTCAGACAGATGGACAATCCGAGAGAACAATTCAAATTTTGGAAGATATGTTAAGAGCCTGCGTATTGGATTTTGGGAAGAACTGGGATAAACACCTTCCTTTGGCTGAATTTGCCTATAACAATAGTTACCAGGCCACTATTGGCATGGCTCCGTATGAAGCTTTGTATGGAAGGAAGTGTAGGTCCCCTTTATATTGGGATGAAGTCGGAGAAATGAAAACTATTGATCCGACCATATTGTCAGAATTAGAAGAAATGATAGCAAATATTCATTTGATTCAAAAAAGGATGTTAACTTCACAGAGTCGACAGAAAAGTTACGCCGATAAACGCAGACGAGATTTAGAATTTGAGATTGGTGTTATGGTATTTTTAAAATTGTCACCTCGGAAGGGTTTGGTCCGACACGATAAAAGTGGAAAGTTAAGTCCGCGGTTTATTGGACCATTGGAGATAGTGGTCAAAATCAGGAAACTAGCTTATCAATTGGGAGTACCTCCAGAACTAGCCAACCTCCACAATGTATTTCATGTATCGTTCCTAAGGAAGTACCATCCCGATCCTTCTCACATTCCAAAGCCAGAACCATTACGATTACACGAAGATTTGTCTTACGAGGAAAGACCCGTTCGAATTCTGGATGCGCAAAATCGAGAGTTGAGATCTAAAACGATACCAATGGTAAAAGTCCTTTGGAATCACCACAGGCTTGAAGAGGCTACCTGGGAGCAAAATGATCAAATGGAGTGACAATTCCCCGGATTATTCACAAAGTAAGTAAATTTCATGGGCGAAATTTTTATAAGGGGGAAAGAATGTAATGACCCGTACCTGAGTAGGTCAACTTAACCAAGATATGAGTGATGAATTTAGCTAAGTGTATATTAAAATTTATTAGTTATTTAGAAGTTCAACTTTATAATTAAGAATAGTTGAGTTTATTTTGAACCATCTTAACTTAGATATGAGAGTTGAATGATAGGATTTTCTCAGATCCACTATGGCAAATGATGGGGTTAGGATATATTCAAAAGATTAAAATGTCGATTAAGTGGTTTGGAAGTATATTAGAATTCTTTAAATTACATCATAGTAAACAACTTAATAAATTTTATTAACCTATCCTCAACTGTGTCACATAGCCATTTATTTTAGCCACACCACCACGGCACCAGCTAGAGTCTTGGTCATACTATCCATTCGAATAAGTAAGCCATTTCGAATTAATTAAAGCGACTGACCAAAACTCCATTATCCTCACGATTCAATGTCATTGTATTTGCTGAATTTTCTGTTTTAAAAGTCAACTATAAGCTTTCAAAATTAATTGAAATATTATTATAATCATTGTTATTAGCTTGCACGAGTTGGCTGCTTTATTATTGGCTATAGTTAGAAGTAAACATGGACATCTAAGGGCTGTCTAACGAACAGCTTAGGGTGATGTGATAGTGGATAGGCATCAAACTCAACTAAATGATCTAGCTTTGCTTGGTCACCACTTAAACTACATAAGGAGTGGCCACCTGTAAGCATGAATCAGCAAATTAGAATTACATTACCTAGACACGCAGCAGCTTTGTTGTCGCGTTTCATGAAAGGGTAGCATGCAAGAAGACACACAGCATGTAACACCCCAACCCATAAACCTGCAAAGGCTAAAGCCGGAACGCGACATTCATAACTCGTAAATCTGTAAATTGAAAGCTTAACAACCTATACGGCCATTTTTATATTCATCAAAGTTCAAAAGTCAACCAAGTCATCAGCCTTAGAAAAGGAAACCATAATTAATTACATATGAACAAGACCTCAAATTACCTGTTCAAACATAAGGGCTAACCAACAATTAGGTTTCTAGGCCTCAAAAGAATGTAAGTACCTAATTACATTAGATTTGTCCAAAAGAATAAGTTATACATCATTTATAACTTGAATACATTAACAAGAAGCGATCACATAAAGCAGAAGTCCTCGGGATCACACCAAGGAGTTCCATCATCATCTTGAGTGGCCTGCTCAGGCTCAACCTCACCTGAAATGTCAAAAGAGGGGTGAGCTAGATCCTCACGTATAGCTCAATGAGGGTGAACAAGAAAGGTTTTCGTAAAGGTTTTATCATTTTCGCAAACGGTTGATAAAACATGTCATGCACATATCCACGCAAAAATATCCTTAGCACAAGTCTTCCATTAAAAATGAGAGGGTCGAGATATACCGGCAAACCCGGAGGTCCCGTCACTTCCTCTATTAACAATGGGAGGGTCGAGATATACCGGCAAACCCGAAGGTCCCGTCATTGCCTCCATTAACAATGGTTATAACCGCCGCGCATATACAACTCAAATGCATTTGTAATTATCATTGGATGTTAAACAATCATATAGTATTTATGCATATACAACACTTGTGGAGTTTCAATTAATGCCAAGTAATATGGGATAGAGAAAAGACATCAATAGACTACTTAAAACGACAAGAAAACGCAAACACAAGCGAAACTATGGATCCTTTGCAACGTTTCTGCATTAGCCCAACTTTGGAGACAATTCTACCTATGCTAACGAACTCCAATACATCTGATCTTGGTATATAATCGAAGCTTATCGAATGTTGATAACTCTAGAATCAAACGGAACTCAATTCGGAGTTGAATTGAGTGAGATATGGCCTCCGGAAAAATATCGTGCGAATCTGTCAAAAATCCGGACGAGTCATCTGGTCGAGTTACTCGACCGGATTTACTCGACCGGATCATGGTCAGAGAGCATCCGGACGAGTCATCCGGTCGAGTTACTCGACCGGATTTACTCAACCGGATCATGGTCAGAGAGCATCCGGACGAGTCATTCGGTCGAGTTACTCGACCGGATTTACTCGACCGGATGGAGCATTTTACACACGAATTTGACTTGTTTTTGCTCCAAACTTAATTTTTCAAGCTCTTTCCAAGTAGACAACTAAACTCAACCACAAACCACATTAAACCATAAGTTTTCTAGCTCCTAAACTCATACAACTCAACTAGAACACCAAATCTTCTCAACATTCAACTTGGCACCCAAGTTCAAAACTCCATTTTTTTTTCTTCTTCCAAACTACCAACAACTCAAGCATACTCCACACATATAATACTTCATTTAACCCATATTACAACTTATCATAATCATCAAAAGCATAGTAGATAAGTTCAAGCTAAGGAAATCACAAACCCAATATCTTGAAACCCTAGTTTGAACATACCAAACTCAAATTCACCAAACAAGCTTGTATCTATCATCATCATGCTCAATATACATATATAACACATAATCATGAACCATATGATCTTTACAAACATTTTGAAAACATCCCTCACCTTGTTCAAGAGTTTGAATGTAAGCAATGGTGCAAGCAAGGCTTAGAAATGCAAGAAGTTGAGTTGAAAATGCTATGTAGTGGTGTGATTCTTCCTCCCCTTCTTCTTCTCTCTTGTCTTGGTTGAGTTCTCTAGTGTGTGTGTAGAGATTTTGTGTGTGTTGAGTGGTGTAGTGTGTGTTGTAGGGATTTGGTGTGTGTTTTGTGTGTATTATGTGTTGATAGCATAATATCTAAAACCAAAAGACCACATTACCCTTACAACTTAATACTATTTATTTCATGTCATTCTAGTTGTAATCTAATTGCTTTAGTTAGCTAGCATATGAATTGGAACTCAATTAACGTATAGGACATCTAATTTACTCAAATACACGTTAATCAATACAATACAGGTAAATCGAGACAAATGATCTTAAAACAATATAAATGCATATAAATCAATATAAAAGCATACAAAATAATTTAATTATGTATGATATGGCCTATATGCATATGTGGTATCGGGTTAGGCTTTACAATCTCCCCTCCTAAAAAAAATTGCGCCCTCTCAATTCTCTATTTACCTCGCAAACAAGAATGGGTATTGTTGCTTCATTTGGTCACGTCTTTCCTAAGTTGCATCCTCCATCCCATGGTGATCCCAAAGCACCTTCACCATCAGAATACTTTTGTTGCGTAACTCCCAGTCTTGCTCATCTAGAATTCGCACGGGTTTCTCTTCATAGGACAAGTTCTCCCGAAGCGCTAGTGATTCCGGCTCTAGAATATGGGAGGGATCGGGATGGTATTTTCACAACATTGAAACATGGAACACATTGTGAATATTGGAGAGATTCGGGGGTAGGTCTAACCGATATGCGAGTTTGTCAATCCTTTCCACAATTGTAAATGGCCCAACATATCTCGGGCTTAATTTCCCACATTTTCCATGTCTAATCAACCCTCTCCGGGGTGACAACTTTAAGAACACCCGGTCACCAACTGCAAACTCTAAATCCCTCATTCTCTTATCAGCATAACTCTTTTCTACTTTGAGCCGTGAGCATCCTCTTCCGAATCAATTGGACATTCTCCATCTTCTCTATCAACTCCGGCATCAATTTAGGGTCAACGACTCTCATCTCTCCGACTTCATCCCAATACAATGGTGACCTACACTTTCGTCCATACAGAGCCTCATAGGGAGCCATGCCAATTGTTGCTTGATAACTATTATTATAAGCAAATTCTGCCAAAGGTAAATGTTTCTCCCACGTACCCCCAAAATCCATCACACATGCCCTCAACATGTCCTCCAAAATCTGAATAGTCCTTTCGGATTACCCATCAGTCTGTGGGTGATACGCTGTACTGAGCTTCAATTTCGTCCCCAAGGTTTCCTGCAATTTCTGCCAGAACTGAGATGTAAATCTTGGATCTCTGTTAGACACAATGCTAGCTAGCACCCTATGTAACTTCACAATGTTAGCCACATACAACTTGGCTAATTTCTTTACACTGTCTGCCTTGTTCATTGCAATGAAATGAGCGGTCTTCGTCAATCTATCCACAATGACCCAAACTGCATCATTTTCCCGAGGAGATCTCGGCAACTCCATAACGAAATCCATGGTCACATGCTCCCATTTTCATAGCGGAATCTCCAAAGGTTGTAGGAGCCCCGCAGGTCTTTGATGTTCTGCCTTCACCCGTTGACATGTCAAGCATCGAGACACAAACTCCGCAATCTCCCGCTTCATGTTATTCCACCAATAATGTTGTTTCAAGTCTCGGTACATCTTTGTACCTCCTGGGTGGATGGTGTACCTAGAATGATGAGCTTCTTCAAGCACCTTCTTTCTCAACTCCGAATTGTTTGGCACACAAATCCGGTTCCTAAATTTCCACAACCCATCTTCATGCAACTTGAAATCCTGATTACCATCTTTTATCTTTTGAAGTTGAGGATCTTACTGTTGAAACTCTCGGATCTGAGACAACAAGGTAGGTTCCTTGATCTCTAATCTTACCAAACTTGTCTTCCGGCTCAACGCATCCGCTACAACATTAGCCTTTTCGGGCACGTAATTTGTAGTGCAGTTGTAATCATCCAAAAGCTCCATCCACCTCCTCTGCCTCATATTCAACTCTTTTTGAGAAAAGAGATATCTCAAACTCTTATGGTCAGTGAATACCTCGAACTTACTTCCCCACAAGTAATGTCTCCACTTTTTTAAGGCAAACACAATAGCTGCGAGCTCTAAGTCATGGGTAGGGTAATTCACCTCATAAGGTTTCAATTCCGTGATGCATAAGCTATGACTTGATTGTTTTGCATCAACACACAACCTAACCCTTCCTTCGAAGCATCACTATAAATAACAAACCCTTGACTTCCTTCAGGCAACGCTAGCACAGGAGCAGTTGTCAATCTCTTTTTCAACTCTTGGAAATTGTTTTCACATTTATCATCCCACACGAAACTAACCTTCTTCTGTGTGAGCCTTGTGAGCGGCCCCGCAAGCTTGGAAAAATCTTTTACAAATCTCCTATAATATCCTGCCAAACCGAGAAAACTACGTACCTCGGTGACATTCCTCGGTTTCTTCCATGTTTGCACAACATCAATCTTCGAAGGATCCACGGTAATCCCTTCTTGAGATATCACATGACCCAAGAAGGCCACTTGTTTGAGCCAAAACTCACATTTACTAAACTTGGCAAACAATTGGTGCTCCTTCAACTTCTGCAACACCAAACGCAAATGTCTTTCATGTTCTTCCTCGGTCTTCGAATACACCAGGATATCATCTATAAAAATTACCACAAACTGGTCCAAATACGGTAGAAACACCCTGTGCATCAAGTCCATAAAAGCGGCAGAAGCATTTGTTAATCCAAATGACATTACAACAAACTCATAATGCCCGTACCTCGTTCTGAAAGCTGACTTAGGTACATCATCTCATTTGATACGGAGTTGATAATATCCCTGTCTTAAGTCAAATTTTGAATAAACCTTGGCTCCTTGAAGTTGATCAAACAATTCATCAATCAATGGTAAGGGGTACTTGTTTTTTATTGTCACTTGGTTCAACCCCCTATAATCGATGCACAATCTCAAAGTTCCATCCTTCTTCTTCACAAATAGGATTGGTGCACCCCATAGAGATGAACTAGGTTGAATAAATCCCTTCTCCAGCAAACCTTGTAGTTGAACCTTCAACTCTTGCAATTCGGCCGGAGCCATATGGTACGGAGCCTTAGAGATCGGTTGTGTACCCGATAATGTCTCAATCACAAACTCAATTTCCCTTGCGGGTGGCACCCCCGGTAACTCTTCTGGAAATACAACTCCATATTCCCTAACCACTGGTACTTCCGCTAACTTAATTTGATCCGTTGGCTTGTTGATTAAGTAAGCCAAATACCCCTTGTAACCTTTCCTCATGTATTTCACAGCTTTGATTGAGGATATCACAGCCTTTCCCGACAAGTCACGTTCTCCCTTCACCTAAAGTACAGGTTGTCCTGGAACTCGAAACTCTATAATCTTGGTTCGACAATCTAATCGTGCATGATGCCGTGATAGCCAGTCCATTCCCAAAATAACCTCATAGTCTCGGAAGATAAGCACTACAAGATCGGCCAAAAATTTGCGATTCCCAACCTGTATTTTACATGCTTTACACGCCAGTCTAGTGGCATATTTGGGGCCCATTGGTGTGCTAACTTCTACATGATACGAAAAGTTCTCCACCGGTAACTTAGTGCGATATGCACATTTGGGAGTTATGAATGAATGTGTAGCTCCAGTATCAATAAGAACCTTAACCAATTGATTTTGAATCAAGAAAGTACCTTCAACAATAGCCGCTTCATCTGGAACCTCTGCTTGATCCATGGCATAAGCTCGAGCTTGAATTCTTTGGCTTGGGGCATTTCTTGCAGGCGGATTCTGTACTCCCTTGTTCTGCCACCTTGGGCAATCCTTAGCCTGGTGCTTATCACTTCCGCACCCCAAACACATGCCCAGTTTCTTCCAACATTGGTCTTCCACACGCCCTCTCCTCTTGCAATAGTTGCACAAGGCACCATGAGTAGTAGTAGTACCTGTTGTACCACGAGCTGGTTGATTGGCTGGGGCATTAGGCTGTGGTCTAGGAACAGCTGGTTTTACTTGTCCTTGGGCCTGGGGGTTCTGAATCTGGAATGCTCTGGACTGACCCTGCGTCTGAAAGGGCCTCTTATTCGGCTGAGCTAGACCAACCCTCATCGCTAGTTTCATCTCCTCAACCCTTGATGCAGTTGCAAAGATAGCATCATAAGTGTCAAACTCCGCCATTGCGAGCCCATCCTGAATTTTGAGTCTCAGCCCTTGTTTGAATTTCCATATCTTGGTGGCCTGGGTTTGGACCATATGCGGTGCATACTGGGAGAGGCTATCAAATTTCGCCCCATACTCAGCCACTGTCATGCTTCCTTGCTTCAAGTACATAAACTCATTCATCTTCCTATCCCGGGAAGCCTCAGATGTGTATTTACTCTTGAACGTTCTAATAAAGTACCTCTATGTAAAGGGAGTGTGCTGAGTCTCCCATTGATCTCTCACTGCATCCCACCATGTTTCAGCATCACCTTCTAGTTGAAAAACTGCATAGGCGACCTTTTTCTCATCTACATAATCCTGTGCAACATAGATCTTCTCGACCCGAGACAACCAATATTCTGCCTCTTCACTATTCGGCTGGCCCCTGAACTTCGGAGGGCTGTAGAACATGAAATCCTAACAGAAGTGCCCCCCATCCCCAGCGAAAAAACACACATAGCAACACCCCCTCCTCCTCCCACCCCCCCTCGTGTCCCCTACCCCATCCCCACCCCCACCCCCACCCCCACCCCTACCCCTCAACACCCTCTTTTACCTTGACGATTAGGTAAAATCCGAAAATATACTATAATTTTTTTCTTTTGCAATGTATGTATATATACATATATATATATATAGATATATATATATATATATATATATATATATATATATATATGTACAATACGTATATGTATGTATATATATGTGTATATTAACATTTATATAATGTGTTTGATTATTTTGTTATATATATCATTTTATTTATGTATTTTTTTGTATAATTTTCAGTTGTTTTTCTTAGTTTTATAAATTTTTTTTTCAATTTTTGGTTTTTTCTTAATTTTATATAATAAAATTGTGTTTTAATTTACCAAAACTTTGGTTGAGCAATATTTCCTTAATTTATTTCTGATTTTTTTTTCTTTTTTCGGATTTATTTTTTATTTTTTATTTTTTGGCCAAAAATACATAGTGTTAATGTAATAAATATTTTTTGATTATACATTGTATTTTTTTGATTAATACAATGTGTTTGGCTTTTTTTTGCAAGGTTTGGGGCTTTAGATATTTGGATGCGACTTATCTAGTTTCAATCGGCTCAGGTGAGTTTGATGATTGTACGAGTTGGAAGTTTTACAATAAATTTATTTGTATTTGTAAATCCGTTTAATTAAATTAAAGTTATCGTGATTATTTGTTATGTATTTAATTTTGTATATTAGGATAATTGAGTTGAAAATGTATTGTGAAGATGATGTTTGTGTAAATGGATGAAGGGGTATTTTGTTGTTGGTGGAAAATTAGTTTTTTGTTGTTGTATTAAGATGTTTAAGTAAAGTTAAGTTAACTCGAGTGAGAAATTTAAGGTGATTAACAAGTAAGAATACCGATTTCATCTTCCGTGTGTGTCTTGACAATTAAGTAAGTTAAATTAGTTTAGACTGTTGCCATGATAGTATGATATGTTGACTAATTTAATAAGTAATTAAACTTAAAATAATACACTAAGTAATTAAATAAGTTAGCTTAATAAATTTAGATAATTAATAAGTAATAAATATATATAATTGAATTTCATAAGTTTAGCAAGACAAATTAATATGTTATGTTAACACACTCAGATAAGTAAGATAAGTAGTTTAGTATGTAAGAAGTATCGGTTACGTAGTTCATTTTGATGTTGTTTCACTTAAGAAGTATAGGTCTTGCATGTATATGTGTTGGTTGAACAATTGTATTTTGAATTTATATATTGTATGGCTTGTTAGGTCGTAGTACGTGTTGTATTTACTCTAATTATATACTATGTGTTTTAATTATATTCAATGCTTGGTTTTGTTAATGAATGTTTGATGGTGGACTTTAAATACAATAAAGTAACATAGATTAGATTTGTGAAGTAAGATAAGTATGGAAAATCTCAACTTTAGTCCCTATTGTTTGCAAAAAAATTTAGTTTATTCCACATTGTTTAAAATGTCTAAATATAGTCCCTATTGTTAGCTGAAATGTTTCAATTTATTCTGTAATGTTTAAAGTTATCAATTGTGTCCCTATTGTTTTGATTATTCCTAACAAAATGTCAGTTTTCTTCTTATATAATATAGACGAATTTAAAACTTTAAGAAAATCATTTGGACAACATTGACACTAATTAAAAATAATAGGGACGACATATTTACTTTTTGGAAAACATGTTGGGACTAAATTGAGACATTTTAAACAATAGAATAAAATAAAAATTTTGGTTAAACCATAGGTACTTAAGCTAAGTTAGGAAGTTAACTTAAGAAGTAAGTAGTTAATTTGTTGCAATTAAGATCTTTATCTACATGGATCTTGGTGAAATAAACTATGTTACATATATTAAGCATAAATGCATTTATTACACATAATGTTACATAGAAAAAAGTCCGTGTAACTGTTGTGGTCCCAATATTATGCTCTAAATGTAATGAAACATCAATAAGTCATTTATTGAATATGTTAAATATTACATAGGAAATTTTTGTTCGAAATGGATACAAGTCATGAATGGATGTATCATCGCCACGATCCTGACGGGCATCTTAACGAGGCATTTGTTATTGGTGTACACGAATTCGTAGATTTCGCACGTGGCCAAAGATATTACATGGATGGTGAAAAAATAAGATGCCCGTGTGCCAAATGCAAAAATCGCAGTTTTGAAAAATCCGACGAGGTCATACTTCATCTTTACAGGAAAGGTTTCATGGTAAACTACTATAAATGGACTGAACACGGGGAAGACATGTCAAATAATTATAATATACGTACGTCCAATTTTCAAAATAATGATTACAAGGAGATGGTAGAAGAAAGAAATAACTATAGGACAATGGTATTTGACGCTGTTGGTCCGGAATGGTATGGTGATGAAAACTTTTATACAGAAGAACCCAACATTGAAGCACAACAGTTTTTTGAGTTGTTGAAGGCTGCTGATTTACCACTGTATGAAGGTTGTGAAAACTTAACGCAGTTATCTGCTGTGTCTCGTTACATGAATGTCAAGGCCGAGCATAACATGAACGAACTATGCTTTAACACAATGATTGAAACAGTTAGGGATTCGTTGCCGAATACGCATACGATGCCTGAGAACTTTTACAGGTGTAAGCAATTAATTAGACCCTTGGGACTAGGATATGTGAAGATTGATGTTTGTGTAAACGGTTGTACCTTATTCTACAATGACATAAAACACCTAGATTATTGTCTGCGCTGTCATCACCGACGTTTCAAACCAACAACACGTGGTTCAAAACGGAGTAAGTTGAAACCATATCAACAATTACGGTTTTTCTCATTGACTCCAATGTTGAAAAAGGCTATACATGTCAAAGGTGACAGCTGAGCACATGCAGTGGCACAAGAATCACCAGGTTGAGGAAGGAAAAATTTGTCATCCCTCTGACGCTGAGGGATGGAAATATTTCTATATTGTATATCCTGAATTTGCATGTGAACCCAGAAATGTTCAGCTTGGTTTGTGCTCAGATGGTTTTAATCCATTCAGTTCAAATGCGAAACCTTATTCTTGTTGGCCGGTCATTTTAACACCATACAATTTGCCACCGTGGATGTGTATGAAAGATCCTTTTATGTTTTTAACCCTGCTTATCCCAGGTCCCAAGAATCCTGGGAAGAATATTGATGTGTACTTAGAGCCTTTAATCAAAGAATTGTAAAATTTATGGTTCGAAGGTGCACCTTGTTATGATGTTGCCACAAACAAAATTTTTATGTTAAGGGCTGTTTTGATGTGGACAATAAATGATTTCCCAGCATATGGTATGTTGTCTGGATGGAGTACACATGGAAAGCTGTCATGCCCGTATTGTATGGATAAGTCTAAAGCATTTTGATTACCAGCAGGTAGAAAAAATTCTTTCTTTGATTGTCATCGTCAGTTCTTACCATTGAATAGTGCATTAAGGCGTGACAAAAAGAATTTTATCAAAGGTAGAGTTGAAACTGATCCACCACCGCCAAGATTAGATGGTATGCAGTTGTGGGAACTAGTGAAAGATTACCAAAAAATAAACGACATGAGATAAAGAAAACTATACGGTTTTGGGGATTGGCACAATTGGACGAAGAGAAGTATTTTCTGGGACTTGCCTTATTGGAAGACACATCTTGTCCGACACAATTTGGATGTGATGCATATTGAAAAAAATGTGTTTGATAATGTTTTCAACACGGTGATGGCGGTCAAGGGTAAGACAAAAGACAACCTCAAAGCTAGAGTTGATGTATCAACCTTTTGTGACCGTCCGGAATTATGCGGTAAGCATGAATTGAAGATGGGTGTTTACACACTTCCTGTTGATAAAAGGAAAGCATTGCTTGAATGGGTTAGAGACCTACAACTCCCTGATGGATATGCTTCCAATTTATCTCGATGTGTGGACATGAAAGAATTGAAGATGTCACACATGAAGAGTCACGATTGTCATGTATTTATGGAGAGATTGCTTCCGATTGCTTTACGTGAGCTACTACCGAAACATGTTTGGCAATTTTTTGCCCAACTAAGTTTATTCTTTACCAATCTATGTTGCACAACTCTTCAAAGGACCGATTTGGAAAGGATGCAGGAAAATATTGTCGTCACACTTTGCAATTTGGAGAAGATGTTACCCCCTAGTTTCTTCGATTCGATGGAGCATTTGACAATTCACTTGGTATATGAAGCCATTTGTGGTGGTCCGGTACAATATCGCTGGATGTATCCGTTCGAGAGGTTTTTGCAAAGATTGAAACGGAAGGTTAAGAATAAAGCACACGTTGAAGGATCAATTTGTGAAGCTTATCACATTCTCGAGACATCAACATTTTGTTCTTATTATTTTGAATCACACGTGGGTACTAGAACAAGAAGTATTCCGCGGAATAACCAATACAACGAGGTGATATACCCTGATGGTTGTTTATCTATATTTACTTACCCAGGATGTCCAATTGGGAAGGAAACGGAACGAAACTTAAATGATCAAGAACTGCATGCGGCACACATTTATGTTTTGACCAATTGCCGAGAAGTTTCCCCCTATATCTGGTACGAATAAGTATATTATTTGAAAATTGGAACTCACAGTTCCTCATACACTTAACTACATGATTTAGCCGACACATTTTATTTTTTTTCCACAGCATGTTCGAGGAATATCTTCGCCAAAACTATCATGATTTGTGTTCGACGGAAATTCAATATGAAGTGTACAATAATTTTCCGATGTGGTTATATCACCATGTAAGTATATGTTAAGAAGTGTAATTGTTGTTAAATTAACGAGTTCATTTAAGTTTGCATAATAACCTTATTATGCGATTTGCAGTTGATAGGCACTAATGGCATTGATGATCGTGTAAAATGTCTTTCAATGTGGCCTAGTAGACGGGTTCACAGTTCGTCAAGATACTTGGTCAACGGTTATCAGTTTCATACATTAAATTTTGGGAAGATAAAATCAACATACAATAGTGGAGTGTTTGTTAAAGGGATAAATGATAGTAATACTGAGGATATTGGATACTATGGAGTTTTGAACGACATTATTGAACTTGAATATCATAATCTAACATTGCAATATACAAGGGTCGTTCTTTTCAAGTGTGACTGGTACGATTCCACAAAGGACAGAGGGGTGAAGCATCATCTGAAGACCGGACAGATTGAAGTGAACATTAAGAGAAAGTACCAAAAATATGAACCGTTTATTTTGGCTGAACAAGCACAACAAGTGTACTATTGTAAATACCCATGAGCGAAAAGGGATCGAATGGATTGGTGGGCTGTGGTTAAAATCCGTCCAAGAAATTTGTATGACCTATCAAGACAACAGAGTATAGGAGAAGAATAAATAGCTTTTCAGTCAGATGACATGAATGTGGCCGAAGTAGAGCCGACTAATGCTAGTTTACCTCCACTTTGTCATGCATCGGGTGACAACATAGAAATATCATACGAAGATATTAATGATTTACATGCTCAACATGATGCTCAAGAAGAGGACGAGGAGATTGATGAAGAAGAAGAAGATTATGATGATTATGATGATGATAATTCAAAAGACGAAGATGAAGAAGATAATGATGATGATGATGATGATGATGATGACGGTGATGATAATGACGCTCATGATGACGAAGAAGATGATACTTAGTTTGGAAAAAAAATGTAACAACCATGTTGATATATTCAACTTTTTTACGGATGACATTTAAAAATTATAATTCAATTAACGGAACATGTGTATGTGTGTATTAATGTGTGTAGCACTGACAGTTAATTCCTTAAGTGTATTTGTAGGGGAACAGAAATGACTGCAGGCAAAGATAACTCTTCAGGAGGAATTAGACAATTCCTCAGGACGGGGATAGGTCGTGGAAGTACAGGTCGTGGGAGTACATCCAATACGTCCACTGGTGGATATCAATCGACTGGTCGTGGGTCGACAGGAGCACCGAACTCAGTAGGTCGGGGGTCGACAGGAGCACCGCATTCAGTTGGTCATGGGTCCATAGGAGCACCGCAATCGGTTGGTCATGGGTCTTCTATCGGTCAGCCGTCGACGGGTCATGGCTCATCGTCATCATCAGTAGGAATGGAGCACGGGATTCGACACAGTTCGTATCTCTCACAACAAAGGGTACATACTCATACTAGCACGTTTGGAGGGCCCATTGACGCTACATCAGGCTAGGTGCCTTTGCACATTCAATTACCACCACATAAGAGGTCTACACCTTCTACTTCATCGTCCGGTTTAAGACAAGGTTTAGAGGATTTACACGTAAACGTTGATGGCGCGACTACGCTCGACCCTATGCCTCAATCCACCCCGATTCCTGAACAACCTGAGTCATCTACAACAGCTCAAGAACGACCTGCTGGGATAGAGCCATGGCAATATTATGGGTTCTCGTCGCACGAGGCCTACGTCGCGTGGCAGGTTGATAGACGGACACATTTGACATTCGACGGTGGTGGGTAAGTATTTGATTTTGTATTTTTTCCATGGTTAACCCTATCCCAATACTCCCCCTATGTTATGGCTGTTTAATATCCTATTTATTTGTTTTCTTCATGTGTAGTTGGACACCATACGCAGCAACAAGAGAAGTCACTAGAGCAATGAACGCCGGGTATTCTCAGCCTTGGGGGAGTTGGACTGAGGTCCCCGATGATGTTAAGGATAGGTGGTTCGCTAATTTTCAGGTATGATAAAAAAATGTTTATATATTTTATGTAATGATATTTGTTATAATCAATGGGTTGAATACTGTTAAAATAATATGTTATATGCATTAATTTATGGCTACAGAGGGTTTACAAGTGGTACCCAAGTGAGGAAGCAGCGCTTCGCCGAATGTTTGATTCGAAAGTTGGATCTCGTATACATGACCCCCTTAATAAAGGACGGACGCGTAATAAGAAGCCGATGTGGGTGGGCGATGGTGCGTGGGATCAGTTAAAAGAAAAGTGGGAAACCCCTGAATGGCAGGCAATTTCACAGCGAAATTCGAATAACCGACTGCATCGGCCATCTCCACATCATTTAGGACCTATCCCCTATGAAGAGGCTGCAAGGAGATTGGTATGTAAGTAGGAAAATGTAATGAACAAAATGTCGTAATTAAATTGAATTATATAACATATCATAAATGCTTTTGTAGTTATGTTTTCCTATTTTAAAAATTTGTAGGCAGAAGAACGGGGGGCACCAGTGACTAGAGCTGATGTATTTGCAAGGGCTCATCGCAAGGGACCAGACGGTCCATTCACAGACCCTAGGGCAGAACAGACCATGGTATGTGCAAGTTATTGCTAATAGGAAAAAAAATTAGGGATATATATATATGTATATATATATATATATATACATATATACAAGTACACTTGATCGAAGTGTATTTCCCACTAATACAAAGAAAATAAATTAACTAGTCAGGCATGAGATTAGTGATCTCAGATTAGATCATGAACATCTCCAACTCTTACAAATAGAATCCTTAGAACGTCAAGAACATCTTTCCCAGAACGATGAACTTGATAAGCAGACCCAGGTTGCTTTAGGCAAGTTGACAGAAGGAGCTAGTACCTCCAAACCTACAGAAGATTATCTCAATCTTCTAAACAGAATCACTTACCAGAAATGGTATGTCCAGTTAACCATCAAGGTTAATGATTTCAAATTTGAAACCATTGCCTTATTAGACTCAGGTGCAGATATGAATTGCATCCAAGAAGGTCTAATTCCTTCCAGATACTTCGAGAAAACCAAAGAGAAGCTTTCTACAGTTGACTCTACCAGACTTCATATCCAATACAAATTACCTAATGCACATGTGTGCAATCAAGGTATTTGTTTCCCTACCAGCTTCGTACTGATAAAATAGTTAAATTCCCAAGTCATTCTCGGGAATCCATTCCTTCAACAGTTATTTCCCATGACTGTTACAGAACAAGGTGTATCTACCAATGTGTTAGGTAAACCTATCCTTTTTGAGTTTTATTTCCCTTCACAGCGAAAAGATATAAACTCAATCCAACAGAAAGAAAACCAGATTAGTTTTCTTAAACAAGACATTAAGACCCTCAGAATTGATGAGCAGATTGCTAAACAGCAAAAGACCATCAATGAATTCCAGACAGAACCTTTCCATTTTAGACAGAAACCCAACATTACCCCTGATGAGTTTGCAAGAGCGTTCCTTCACCCTCATTCAAACTACATCCCAGAAAACACCTATAAAGACCAGAAATATTATTAGACGATTCTCATAATAACAGAATCCATTGAGTTTGTTGCAGATGACAAAAACAAACCTCCAGGCCAGTATAGCCATGTCAAGGCTAAACTTCAGAAAGTGATTACCCTCGATCAATGGGGACAATCCCCACATAAAACCAAACAGATTCCAGAAGACATTCCTCTCAAGGACTACAACTATTATGACTACATTCAGGCGTGGTTCAGAGCATTCAATCGCCAGAATGACAATCATGATATGTCATGGTTCTTCCTTTTCACCAAAACATTCCCATTAGAAGTTCCAAATTGGTTCATCCAATGGTGGGCATCTTTTGGTCCAATACCAGAAATTTTACCAGAACCAGTTCTCCAAGGATTCCAGTATTTCACAGAGCATTGGAAGACACCAGCTCAGTTAGCGTATCTTCCTCCATTTTTTGTGTTTTACAGAATCTTCTTTGTCACGTGGATTTTCAGATCAGAATTCGCGTACAAGCATGTTTCTTTCGGAAATCAGCAAGACATTTTGACTTTCGGAAGAGCTCACTCAGTCATGTGGTGGAAGAAAATGAACAATGCTTCGTGTTCAACACCAAAAGTCCAAGCATGGCTCGAGACCAATCAAAAACAGAAAAAAGAAATCCAACTAGAACAGCAGGAATTTCTTTCATTCAAGAACTTCCTCACTACGCAGTTAGCAGCGGCTACCAGTTTTGACGAAGTCAAGGCCATCATGCTACAACTAGAAGAACTAATCAGAAAGAGGAAGAAAAACCTCAATCCATTCCAATTCAGAATAACATCAAGAATACTAATTATTCTGATGTCCTCAGTTACTTTCAGAAGAGGAAAACCCAGCCAGTAGGTATCTCTGATCTCCAGCATGAGATTAAACTGTTAAAAACAGAAATTTAGCAACTCAGACAAGAGTATAGGCATGAGATTAGTGATCTCAGATTAGATCATGAACATCTCCAACAAGATGTCCAACTCTTACAAATAGAATCCTTAGAACGTCAAGAACATCTTTCCCAGAACGATGAACTTGATAAGCAGACCCAGGTTGCTTTAGGCAAGTTGACAGAAGGAGCTAGTACCTCCAAACCTACAGAAGATTATCTCAATCTTCTAAACAGAATCACTTACCAGAAATGGTATGTCCAGTTAACCATCAAAGTTAATGATTTCAAATTTGAAACCATTGCCTTATTAGACTCAGGTACAGATATGAATTGCATCCAAGAAGGTCTAATTCCTTCCAGATACTTCGAGAAAACCAAAGATAAGCTTTCTACAGCTGACTCTACCAGACTTCATATCCAATACAAATTACTGGAGATATACACTGGTATCTAGTCCTTCTGGCAGATACTGGAGCCATTGGCTTTTTAATTCTGCTAGTTGTTCATTGTTATGGTTTTCAAAATACCATTCTCTGATCTGTTTATTTTCTTCTGACATGAATTCATCTTTTAATCCCTGAACATCTCGTTCAAAGACTTCAGATAGAACATTGATGCCAAAGTCTGAAGCTGAAGGATTGAAGTCAACAGACGATGTATCTGTTGGTTCAAATTTTGGATAGACTAGACGAGCAGTCTGTTCTTCAATTCTGATTCCTATATAAGACAGAGTCTGTCTCATTTACATAGGATCCGAATTTTCTTTCTCTCTAAATTTTTATTTTAATTCGGTATTACTCTTTGAACATTGTACTCCTGTACAACCAACAATGTAACAGAACTTCCATTCACAGTTAATAACAAGTAAGAGGTCTTACCTCCTTTTATCTTCATCTTATTTGTAATTCATTTATTTATTTGGACAGAAGTATAACCAAAAGTATGGCAACAAACCATACATTTCTCATAAAAAGAAACATTACCAGAGGTTTCCACGAAGAAATTGGAAATATCATAAAGATAGTAGAAAAGAACAGAAATCCACAGGATGCTTTAAATGTGGAAAATCAGGACATTTTGCAAAAGACTGTAGAATCAGATCACTAATTCAATCTTTGGAATTAGATGAAGCTACAAAGAGCAAAATAATCCAGTCCATAGATGATCTTGAATCATCATCCAGTTCTTCTTCGGAATACTCTGACGAAGAAAACATTAATCAGATTGGAACTGATAACTACTATTCCAGTAGTTCTTCCAACTCAATCCAGGAATGTGCGTGCCCCAGCAAAGGAGCATGTTTCTGCCAGAAAGGATTAAATGTCCTTACAGATTCTCATGGTCTTATGATCGATATGATCTGTAAGATCAATGACCCAGAAGAAAAGCAAGCTTATCTTCTCAGACTCAAAGACATTTTGAATCAGAAAGAGGAAGAAAAACCTCAATCCATTCCAATTAAGAATAACATCAAGAATACTAATTATTCTGATGTCCTCAGTTACTTTCAGAAGAGGAAAACCCAACCAGTAGGTATCTCTGATCTCCAGCATGAGATTAAACTTCCAATCTGATTAATGTTTTCTTCGTCAGAGTATTCCGAAGAAGAACTGGATGATGATTCAAGATCATCTATGGACTGGATTATTTTGCTCTTTGTAGCTTCATCTAATTCCAAAGATTGAATTAGTGATCTGATTCTACAGTCTTTTGCAAAATGTCCTGATTTTCCACATTTAAAGCATCCTGTGGATTTCTGTTCTTTTTTACTATCTTTCTGATATTTCCAATTTCTTCGTGGAAACCTCTGGTAATGTTTCTTTTTATAACAAAAGCCATAACAGAAAGCGGAATAAACATGAATAATAGACAGATAAATAAATGAATTACAAATAAGATGAAGATAAAAGGAGGTAAGACCTCTTACTTGTTATTAACTGTGAATGGAAGTTCTGTTACACTGTTGGTTGTACAGGAGTACAATGTTCAAAGAGTGATACCGAATTAAAATAAAAATTTAGAGAGAAAGAAAATTCGGATCCTATGTAAATGAGACAGACTCTGTCTTATATAGGATATCGAATCTGAAAAAGAATAGTGAAAAGTGAAAAATGAAAAAGAAAAGTCAAAAGTAACTTTTCTTAAAGTGAACAGTAAAAAAGTGATTTTTACTATTCATGAATAGTGGTTGGCTTTTACTGTGGCCGAATCTTGTTTTGTCGTAACTTGATGATCATGTCTGCCTTTTACTGTGGCCGAAAGATCTCTTGTCGTGACGTGATGATTCTGTCTTTTGACTGGATTACTTTTACTGTGACCGAAATTAATTTTGTCGTTATGTGATCATGATGTCTGAAGGTGGAATCTTGACTGTAGATTCATCTTCTTCATCGTCTCTGAATCTGATTGGTTCTGTACTGAAGACGTAGTGAACTTCTTCAGTCTGAATCATAATGACTAATGGTAAAATACATACAAGTACACTTGATCGAAGTGTATTTCCCACTAATACAAAGAAAATAAATTAACTAGTCTATTTTCCCTATAATGTACCCTGTACCGTACTTAGTCTTACTATCTTCGAAGCCTTACTATCTTCGAAGCCTAACTATCTCTCACCAAACCGCCACATGGCCAACACGGAGTCTTACGCCCTCTGCTCCTCAACGCCGTGACCTTACATGGTTGTTGAAATAGGTTTGCTAAATGTAAGTTGGCTAAAGGTAAGTTGACTAAGCAAAATACAAAATAAATACAGGCTAGAAGATAAACTAATTTCTAAATTTCCTTTGGCTTTTTGGGAAAGCCACACCCATCAACGGACTTGAGATGTCTTTACCGGTTGCCGTTTGACCCGGACTAGCTGAAGTTTCATAGATCTCTTCAGAAACCATATGACTTCAGAGAGGGGAAGTCTTACCGTTTCATCCTAGTTTTTGAAGGGAACTTAGAAGAACAAAACCCTATATGTCCAATGTTTTTAGAGAACATTAGAAAACTCATATGTCCTGTGTTTTTGGAGAGAACACCGGAAAACTCATCTGACCCAGTTTATACTCATAGAGGAGTATTACATCCAGTTTATACTCATAGAGGAGTATATTCTCTATACTACTGTCTGTTTCCAGTTTATACTCATAGAGGAGTACTACAGTCCAGTTTATACTCATAGTGGAGTATAAATGCCGTAACAGTCATCTTCGTTGTCATCGGCATGATCTGTTGATACTGATGCTTGGTCTGAGGCATTTTCTAGTTCTTCTAGTTGTAGCATGATGGCCTTGACTTCGTCAAAATTGGTGGCCGCTGCTAACTGCGTAGTGAGGAAGTTCTTGAATGAAAGAAATTCCTGCTGTTCTGGTTGGATTTCTTTTTTCTGTTTTTGATTGGTCTCGAGCCATGCTTGGACTTTTGGTGTTGAACACGAAGCATTGTTCATTTTCTTCCACCACATGACTGAGTGAGCTCTTCCGAAAGTCAAAATGTCTTGCTGATTTCCGAAAGAAACATGCTTGTACGCGAATTCTGATCTGAAAATCCACGTGACAAAGAAGATTCTGTAAAACACAAAAAATGGAGGAAGATACGCTAACTGAGCTGGTGTCTTCCAATGCTCTGTGAAATACTGGAATCCTTGGAGAACTGGTTCTGGTAAAATTTCTGGTATTGGACCAAAAGATGCCCACTATTGGATGAACCAATTTGGAACTTCTAATGGGAATGTTTTGGTGAAAAGGAAGAACCATGACATATCATGATTGTCATTCTGGCGATTGAATACTCTGAACCACGCCTGAATGTAGTCATAATAGTTGTAGTCCTTGAGAGGAATGTCTTCTGGAATCTGTTTGGTTTTCTGTGGGGATTGTCCCCATTGATCGAGGGTAATCACTTTCTGGAGTTTAGCCTTGACATGGCTATACTGGCCTGGAGGTTTGTTTTTGTCATCTGCAACAAACTCAATGGATTCTGTTATTATGAGAATTGTCTCATAATATTTCTGGTCTTTATAGGTGTTTTCTGGGATGTAGTTTGAATGAGGGTGAAGGAACGCTCTTGCAAACTCATCAGGGGTAATGTTGGGGTTCTGTCTGAAATGGAAAGGTTCTGTTACAAGAATCTGATCAAACACATTCTTGTATATATATGTGGTTGACGGTAACTGTGGTAGTGTCTGTTTAGGTTCTGGGTCTGGGGTTATTGTCTTCTTTTTAGTAACAAGCGGCTGAAACCTGTTACTGACTGTCGTCTGGGAAGATGATGTACCTGCAGTACCTGCACGAACATCTGTTAACTGTTTTTGAGGGGTAACTGTCCCCAAAACTGTGAGGTTTCTACCTAGGGGTGACTGGGTAGAATATGGTGTATATGTTATCTGTTTATCTTCAATCTTTATTGGGGTTGAAGATTGGACTGGGGTTGCTGCCGGAGTTCTGGCTTTCTGAGCATAAGATGGGATATCCAATGTTTTAGCTTTTCCTTTATCTTTTCTGGGTGCCATTGCTACTAATTTCAGGAGTTGATGATTTCCTGCATAATGGTTAGCAACAATATATAGAAAGAATGACGGAATTGAAACAATTATCAATTTCGTTTCTGGATCTGAATCTGTGTTTCAATCTACTTAATTGCGGTGGACTTGAAACAATCCATCTAAATCCACTAGTTGGATTTTTGGTGTCCGCTTCTGTGATCTGCAAAACAAAATGAAAATGAAAAGGTATTCCCGAAGGAATCCTATGTGATAGGCACGTGGCCTGTCAGAAACTCTCTGGTTAGGAAATCAGGGATGGAGTTATCCTCTCCCTTAATGTACTGAATGTCAAAATCAAAGATTGACAGTATAGCCTGCCATCTGGCAAATATCTGTTTAGATGCAATATTTTTAACATCCTTAGTAAGCACATCTTTTGCTGACTTGTAGTCAACACGAACTAAGAATTTCTGGTTCAACAGGTCATCTTGAAATTTTGAAATGCATTTGACAATTGACAAAATTTCCTTTTTAACTGTTGAATAGTTCTGTTGGGCTTTATCCCAAGTTCCTGAATGGAAACGAACAATGTGTTCTTTTCCTTCTAAGATCTGTATGAGTATACCACCAAATCCTAATTCAGAAGCATCTGTCTGAACAATTTTTGGAGTATCTGGTTGACATAAAGTCAAAACTGGTAAAACTTTGACTTGACGCTTAATTTCCTTGATAGGGTTTGTGTGGACATCAGTCCAAGCTGGAGGATTCTTTTTAAGACGTTCAAAAAGAGGTTTACATAAGTGGCGAATGCCTAGATAAAAATCTGCGACATAGTTTAAAGATCCTAAAAATCTTTGCAACTGTGTTTTCTCACGCAGAATGTCTGGGAATTTCTCTGCAAAATCAAGTGTTCTTTGGATTGGGGTGATTTTCCCGAAAGAAATCATATTACCAAGAAACCTAATTTTGGTCTGGAAAAGTCTAATCTTGGGTGCAGAAACCACAAGACCGTTTTCTTTAATGACTTTAAAGAAAATATGCAAATGTTTCCAATGTTGATGAATGTCATTACTGAAGACTAACACATCATCAATGTAAACAATTGTAAAATCTGTATACTGATTAAATATCTGATTCATGATATTCTGGAATTCTGAAGGTGCATTCTTGAGCCCAAAAGGCATAACATTCCACTCATATTATAGAAGAGATTTACAGAAAAAGTCATTTTGACTTTAGATCTCTACTTACTATTAAATGTAAGGAAGTAGTTGTGCCACTGACCAGTGACCAACAGAGTATCAGACTTTTCTCCCAGAAATGTATAGACAAAGCCATTAGAAACGGCTATAGGTTTCTACATATTGGCCATGTGCAGGTCGCACTTAAGCCTTTAATCAGAGAAGGACTAGATACCAGTGTATATCTAGCTCTTAGAGATTGTAGGTTACTCAGATAAGTAGATTGAAACAATTTTTGGAGTATCTAATTTTCTATCCATGTTCTAAGTGAATCAAATGGTTTTGTCAATACTCTTGTCTGTGAATGGAAGTTCTGTTACACTGTTGGTTGTACAGGAGTACAATGTTCAAAGAGTGATACCGAATTAAAATAAAAATTTAGAAAGAAAGAGACGATGAAGAAGATGAATCTACAGTCAAGATTCCACCTTCAAACATCATGATCACATAACGACAAAATTACTTTCGGTCACAGTGAAAGTAATCCAGTCAAAAGACAGAATCATCACATCACGACAAGAGATCTTTCGGCCACAGTAAAAGGCAGACATGATCATCAAGTCACGACAAAACAAGATTCGGCCACAGTAAAAGCCGACCACTATTCATGAATAGTAAAAATCACTTTTTACTGTTCACTTTAAGAAAAGTTACTTTTGACTTTTCTTTTTCATTTTTCACTTTTCACTATTCTTTTTCAGATTCGATATCCTATATAAGACAGAGTCTGTCTCATTTACATAGGATCCGAATTTTCTTCCTCTCTATATTTTTATTTTAATTCGGTATCACTCTTTGAACATTGTACTCCTGTACAACCAACAGTGTAACAGAACTTCCATTCACAGTTAATAACAAGTAAGAGGTCTTACCTCCTTTTATCTTCATCTTATTTGTAATTCATTTATTTATCTGTCTATTATTCATGTTTATTCCGCTTTCTGTTATGGCTTTTGTTATCTTGATCGTCTGGATTGAGTTGGAAGAACTACTGGAATAGTAGTTATCAGTTCCAATCTGATTAATGTTTTCTTCGTCAGAGTATTCCGAAGAAGAATTGGATGATGATTCAAGATCATCTATGGACTGGATTATTTTGCTCTTTGTAGCTTCATCTAATTCCAAAGATTGAATTAGTGATCTGATTCTACAGTCTTTTGCAAAATATCCTGATTTTCCACATTTAAAGCATCCTGTGGATTTCTGTTCTTTTTTACTATCTTTCTGATATTTCCAATTTCTTCGTGGAAACCTCTGGTAATGTTTCTTTTTATGAGAAATGTATGGTTTGTTGCCATACTTTTGGTTATACTTCTGTCCAATGGACTTGAAGTGACTTTTATATTTTCTGGCAGAAATTCTGGATTTATGTGTCTTCTGAGTATGGGGTGGTTTAAATCTTTCCATGCCATACTGTTCACACCAATTTCCTAATTCTTTTCTGTTAGACTGTTTCTTTAATTGTGCTTTAAGACGAAGATCAGTGCAAATCTTCAAAGCAGTCTTATTAATATGGGAAATGATGTCACCATATGTCATAAGATCATAGTCTAAACTGGGATATTCTGTCGAGAGAGAATCTCTCACTTGCTGAGCAAACAATTTTGGAAGTCCACAAAGGAATCTTTCTTTCCAATAACTGGCATTGTTGTCAGATCTTTGGTATAGTTTACTGAGGAAGACGTCCTTATACCATCGGAAGTCTTGGAGTGTTCTGCATCTGAGATTCTAAAGGATTTCAGATGTTCTTTCCTGATAAACTGTAGGATCACCTATGAAATGGTAGGTGATATCGAAGACTAAGGCAGAAAGAGCACATGACTCTGTCTGACCATTCTGGTTGAGAACAGGTTCTCCATTCTCATTGGTTTTCACCATGTTAAGAATGCCTTCTTTGGTAGCTTCACTGAGGTGGTCATCCCACCATCCTTTTAGCTGTCCATTGAAGCCAAGAATAATGTTTCTGGTTGCTGCTCTCTCAGTAACAGCTTGTTTGTAAATGTTACCGATTATAATCATCTGTTTAGTAACATTGAGAATCTGATATTCTGACATCCCATCTATGTTCCATTCATAGATCTGAGATCCTGAGAAAGATCTTTGGGTATGTGATTCTTCAAATTGAAGATCTGGAGGTGAAGGTCTAGGATATAAATTATTTGTGTCTGGGAAAGAAATTCTATTGAGATGGATAACTTTATCCCTCCCGGAATTCTGTGAAGATGAGGAATCGCAATCAGAATTACTGTCTGACTGTTTCAATGTTTGAAGTGCCAATTGGCTGGATGAAGGTTCTGATTTTTTAGTTCTGGAAATCAGTTCCTGGAGAAGTTTGGTATTCTTCTCTTCTGTAGATTCCAATTTTGGAATATATTTTGATATTTTAAAAGGTAAAACCTTGATCGGGGATTCTGGTTTAACCTTAGAACTGGTTAATCTAAGTGAATCAAATGGTTTTGTCAATGCAACAGTGGTCTGTTCAGTTGACTTTTGTTTTGATTCATCAGTTTTAACTGGAGTTACTGGGATTGTATTCTGTTTTTCAAGAATATCTTCGATATTCTGAATCTGTTTTTGTAATGTGACTACTGAAAGATTAGTCCAATTATTCTGTTGAACTACGTCTTTTAGTTCTGGTTTTTCTGAAACAATAACTGGTTTACGATCTACAGTTCCTTCTGATACAGGAAGCTGTGTATGTTGAAACGGAGGGTGCTCCGAATCAATAACTTTTGTGGAATTAGGCAAATTCCATTTTCTTGTTCTTGCAGTAAGAACATTAATGTTCTTTGGCTTATTCCTATGTTTAAACCAGAAATTCAGCAACTCAGACAAGAGTATAGGCATGAGATTAGTGATCTCAGATTAGATCATGAACATCTCCAACAAGATGTCCAACTCTTACAAATAGAATCCTTAGAACGTCAAGAACATCTTTCCCAGAACGATGAACTTGATAAGCAGACCTAGGTTGCTTTAGGCAAGTTGACAGAAGGAGCTAGTACCTCCAAACCTACAGAAGATTATCTCAATCTTCTAAATAGAATCACTTACCAGAAATGGTATGTCCAGTTAACCATCAAGGTTAATGATTTCAAATTTGAAACCATTGCCTTATTAGACTCAGGTGCAGATATGAATTGCATCCAAGAAGGTCTAATTCCTTCCAGATACTTCGAGAGCTAGATATACACTGGTATCTAGTCCTTCTCTAGGATCAGTTTTATCCCGTTCAGCCTCTAGTATCTCTAGAATCAGTATTTCAGACCCTACCCCAGGATTTGTTGACCTTTCTTCAACACATAGAACTCAGACTCAATCTGTTCCCATAGGAATCAGAATTGAAGAACAGACTGCTCGTCCAGTCTATCCAGAATTTGAACCAACAGATACATCGTCTGTTGACTTCAATCCTTCAGCTTCAGACTTTGGCATCAATGTTCTATCTGAAGTCTTTGAACGAGATGTTCAGGGATTAAAAGATGAATTCATGTCAGAAGAAAATAAACAGATCAGAGAATGGTATTTTGAAAACCATAACAATGAACAACTAGCAGAATTAAAAAGCCAATGGCTCCAGTATCTGCAACTTGTTAGGTTAAATGTGCCATTTTTCATGTGGTTTAAACATAGGAATAAGCCAATGAACATTAATGTTCTTACTGCAAGAACAAGAAAATGGAATTTGCCTAATTCCACAAAAGTTATTGATTCGGAGCACCCTCCGTTTCAACATACACAGCTTCCTGTATCAGAAGAAACTGTAGATCTTAAACCAGTTATTGTTTCAGAAAAACCAGAACTAAAAGACGTAGTTCAACAGAATAATTGGACTAATCTTTCAGTAGTCACATTACAAAAACAGATTCAGAATATCGAAGATATTCTTGAAAAACAGAATACAATCCCAGTAACTCTAGTTAAAACTGATGAATCAAAACAAAAGTCAACTGAACAGACCACTGTTGCATTGACAAAACCATTTGATTCACTTAGATTAACCAGTTCTAAGGTTAAACCAGAATCCCCGATCAAGGTTTTACCTTTTAAAATATCAAAATATATTCCAAAATTGGAATCTACAGAAGAGAAGAATACCAAACTTCTCCAGGAACTGATTTCCAGAACTAAAAAATCAGAACCTTCATCCAGCCAATTGGCACTTCAAACATTGAAACAGTCAGACAGTAATTCTGATTGCGATTCCTCATCTTCACAGAATTCCGGGAGGGATAAAGTTATCCATCTCAATAGAATTTCTTTCCCAGACACAAAGAATTTCTATCCTAGACCTTCACCTCCAGATCTTCAATTTGAAGAATCACATACCCAAAGATCTTTCTCAGGATCTCAGATCTATGAATGGAACATAGATGGGATGTCAGAATATCAGATTCTCAATGTTACCAAACAGATGATTATAATCGGTAACATTTACAAGCAAGCTGTTACTGAGAGAGCAGCAACCAGAAACATTATTCTTGGCTTCAATGGACAGCTAAAAGGATGGTGGGATGACCACCTCAGTGAAGCTACCAAAGAAGGCATTCTTAACATGGTGAAAACCAATGAGAATGGAGAACCTGTTCTCAACCAGAATGGTCAGACAAAGTCATGTGCTCTTTCTGCCTTAGTCTTTGATATCACCTACCATTTCATAGGTGATCCTACAGTTTATCAGGAAAGAACATCTGAAATCCTTCAGAATCTCAGATGCAGAACACTCCAAGACTTCCGATGGTATAAGGACGTCTTCCTCAGTAAACTATACCAAAGATCTGACAACAATGCCAGTTATTGGAAAGAAAGATTCCTTTGTGGACTTCCAAAATTGTTTGCTCAGCAAGTGAGAGATTCTCTCTCGACAGAATATCCCAGTTTAGACTATGATCTTATGACATATGGTTACATCATTTCCCATATTAATAAGACTGCTTTGAAGATTTGCACTGATCTTCGTCTTAAAGCACAATTAAAGAAACAGTCTAACAGAAAAGAATTAGGAAATTGGTGTGAACAGTATGGCATGGAAAGATTTAAACCACCCCATACTCAGAAGACACATAAATCCAGAATTTCCGCCAGAAAATATAAAAGTCACTTCAAGTCCATTGGACAGAAGTATAACCAAAAGTATGGCAACAAACCATACATTTCTCATAAAAAGAAACATTACCAGAGGTTTCCACGAAGAAATTGGAAATATCATAAAGATAGTAAAAAAGAACAGAAATCCACAGGATGCTTTAAATGTGGAAAATCAGGACATTTTGCAAAAGACTGTAGAATCAGATCACTAATTCAATCTTTGGAATTAGATGAAGCTACAAAGAGCAAAATAATCCAGTCCATAGATGATCTTGAATCATCATCCAGTTCTTCTTCGGAATACTCTGACGAAGAAAACATTAATCAGATTGGAACTGATAACTACTATTCCAGTAGTTCTTCCAACTCAATCCAGGAATGTGCGTGCCCCAGCAAAGGAGCATGTTTCTGCCAGAAAGGATTAAATGTCCTTACAGATTCTCATGGTCTTATGATCAATATGATCTGTAAGATCAATGACCCAGAAGAAAAGCAAGCTTATCTTCTCAGACTCAAAGACATTTTGAATCAGAAAGAGGAAGAAAAACCTCAATCCATTCCAATTCAGAATAACATCAAGAATACTAATTATTCTGATGTCCTCAGTTACTTTCAGAAGAGGAAAACCCAGCCAGTAGGTATCTCTGATCTCCAGCATGAGATTAAATTGTTAAAAACAGAAATTCAGCAACTCAAACAAGAGTATAGGCATGAGATTAGTGATCTCAGATTAGATCATGAACATCTCCAACAAGATGTCCAACTCTTACAAATAGAATCCTTAGAACGTCAAGAACATCTTTCCCAGAACGATGAACTTGATAAGCAGACCCAAGTTGCTTTAGGCAAGTTGACAGAAGGAGCTAGTACCTCCAAACCTACAGAAGATTATCTCAATCTTCTAAACAGAATCACTTACCAGAAATGGTATGTCCAGTTAACCATCAAGGTTAATGATTTCAAATTTGAAACCATTGCCTTATTAGACTCAGGTGCAGATATGAATTGCATCCAAGAAGGTCTAATTCTTTCCAGATACTTAAAGAAAACCAAAGAAAAGCTTTCTACAGCTGACTCTACCAGACTTCATATCCAATACAAATTACCTAATGCACATGTATGCAATCAAGGTATTTGTTTCCCTACCAGCTTCGTACTGATAAAACAGTTAAATTCCCAAGTCATTCTCAGGAATCCATTCATTCAACAGTTATTTCCCATGACTGTTACAGAACAAGGTGTATCTACCAATGTGTTAGGTAAACCTATCCTTTTTGAGTTTTATTTCCCTTCACAGCGAAGAGATATAAACTCAATCCAACAGAAACAAAACCAGATCAGTTTTCTTAAACAAGACATTAAGGCCCTCAGAATTGATGAGCAGATTGCTAAACAGCAAAAGACCATCAATGAATTCCAGACCAAACTTGAAAAAGAAGTTTGTTCAGAACTTCCTACAGCCTTTTGGACTCGTAAGAAACATTCAGTCTCTCTCCCTTATGAGAAGGACTTTTCAGAACAGAATATTCCTACCAGGGCTCGGCCCATTCAGATGAACCAGGAATATCTTACTCTTTGTAAAAAAGAGATCCAGAGTTTATTAGATAAGAAGCTAATCCGACCCAGCAAAAGCCCATGGTCGTGTGCAGCCTTTTATGTTAATAAACATGCAGAACAGGAACGAGGTGTCCCTCGTTTAGTCATCAATTACAAGCCCTTGAATAAGGTCTTGCAATGGATCAGATATCCATTACCCAACAAGAATGATCTCCTTAAGAGATTAAACCAGGCCCATGTCTTCAGTAAATTCGACATGAAATCTGGATTTTGGCAAATCCAAGTCATTGAATCAGAAAGGTACAAAACAGCATTCACCGTTCCATTTGGACAATATGAGTGGAATGTTATGCCTTTTGGGCTCAAGAATGCACCTTCAGAATTCCAAAATATCATGAATCAGATATTTAATCAGTATACAGATTTTACAATTGTTTACATTGATGATGTGTTAGTCTTCAGTAATGACATTCATCAACATTGGAAACATTTGCATATTTTCTTTAAAGTCATTAAAGAAAACGGTCTTGTGGTTTCTGCACCCAAGATTAGACTTTTCCATACCAAAATTAGGTTTCTTGGTAATATGATTTCTTTCGGGAAAATCACCCCAATCCAAAGAACACTTGATTTTGCAGAAAAATTCCCAGACATTCTGCGTGAGAAAACACAGTTGCAAAGATTTTTAGGATCTTTAAACTATGTCGCAGATTTTTATCCAGGCATTCGCCACTTATGTAAACCTCTTTTTGAACGTCTTAAAAAGAATCCTCCAGCTTGGACTGATGTCCACACAAACGCTGTCAAGGAAATTAAGCATCAAGTCAGAGTTTTACCAGTTTTGACTTTATGTCAACCAGATACTCCAAAAATTGTTCAGACAGATGCTTCTGAATTAGGATTTGGTGGTATACTCATACAGATCTTAGAAGGAAAAGAACACATTGTTCGTTTCCATTCAGGAACTTGGGATAAAGCCCAACAGAACTATTCAACAGTTAAAAAGGAAATTTTGTCAATTGTCAAATGCATTTCAAAATTTCAAGATGACCTGTTGAACCAGAAATTCTTAGTTCGTGTTGACTACAAGTCAGCAAAAGATATGCTTACTAAGGATGTTAAAAATATTGCATCTAAACAGATATTTGCCAGATGGCAGGCTATACTGTCAATCTTTGATTTTGACATTCAGTACATTAAGGGAGAGGATAACTCCATCCCTGATTTCCTAACCAGAGAGTTTCTGACAGGCCACGTGCCTATCACATAGGATTCCTTCGGGAATACCTTTTCATTTTCATTTTGTTTTGCAGATCAAAGAAGCGGATACCAAAAATCCAACTAGTGGATTTAGATGGATTGTTTCAAGTCCACCGCAATTAAGTAGATTGAAACACAGATTCAGATCCAGAAACGAAATTGATAATTGTTTCAATTCCGTCATTCTTTCTATATATTGTTGCTAACCATTCTGCAAGAAATCATCAACTCCTGAAATTAGTAGCAATGGCACCCAGAAAAGATAAAGGAAAAGCTAAAACATTGGATATCCCATCTTATGCTCAGAAAGCCAGAACTCCGGCAGCAACCCCAGTCCAATCTTCAACCCCAGTAAAGATTGAAGATAAACAGATAACATATACAACATATTCTACCCAGTCACCCCTAGGTAGAAACCTCATAGTTTTGGGGACAGTTACCCCTCAAAAACAGTTAACAGATGTTCGTGCAGGTACTGCAGGTACATCATCTTCCCAGACGACAGTCAGTAACAGGTTTCAGCCGCTTGTTACTAAAAAGAAGACAATAACCCCAGACCCAGAACCTAAACAGACACTACCACAGTTACCGTCAACCACATATATATACAAGAATGTGTTTGATCAGATTCTTGTAACAGAACCTTTCCATTTCAGACAGAACCCCAACATTACCCCTGATGAGTTTGCAAGAGCGTTCCTTCACCCTCATTCAAACTACATCCCAGAAAACACCTATAAAGACCAGAAATATTATGAGACGATTCTCATAATAACAGAATCCATTGAGTTTGTTGCAGATGACAAAAACAAACCTCCAGGCCAGTATAGCCATGTCAAGGCTAAACTCCAGAAAGTGATTACCCTCGATCAATGGGGACAATCCCCACAGAAAACCAAACAGATTCCAGAAGACATTCCTCTCAAGGACTACAACTATTATGACTACATTCAGGCGTGGTTCAGAGTATTCAATCGCCAGAATGACAATCATGATATGTCATGGTTCTTCCTTTTCACCAAAACATTCCCATTAGAAGTTCCAAATTGGTTCATCCAATGGTGGGCATCTTTTGGTCCAATACCAGAAATTTTACCAGAACCAGTTCTCCAAGGATTCCAGTATTTCACAGAGCATTGGAAGACACCAGCTCAGTTAGCGTATCTTCCTCCATTTTTTGTGTTTTACAGAATCTTCTTTGTCACGTGGATTTTCAGATCAGAATTCGCGTACAAGCATGTTTCTTTCGGAAATCAGCAAGACATTTTGACTTTCGGAAGAGCTCACTCAGTCATGTGGTGGAAGAAAATGAACAATGCTTCGTGTTCAACACCAAAAGTCCAAGCATGGCTCGAGACCAATCAAAAACAGAAAAAAGAAATCCAACCAGAACAGCAGGAATTTCTTTCATTCAAGAACTTCCTCACTACGCAGTTAGCAGCGGCCACCAGTTTTGACGAAGTCAAGGCCATCATGCTACAACTAGAAGAACTAGAAAATGCCTCAGACCAAGCATCAGTATCAACAGATCATGTCGATGACAACGAAGATGACTGTTACGGCATTTATACTCCACTATGAGTATAAACTGGACTGTAGTACTCCTCTATGAGTATAAACTGGAAACAGACAGTAGTATAGAGAATATACTCCTCTATGAGTATAAACTGGATGTAATACTCCTCTATGAGTATAAACTGGGTCAGATGAGTTTTCCGGTGTTCTCTCCAAAAACACAGGACAGATGAGTTTTCTAATGTTCTCTAAAAACATTGGACATATAGGGTTTTGTTCTTCTAAGTTCCCTTCAAAAACTAGGATGAAACGGTAAGACTTCCCCTCTCTGAAGTCATATGGTTTCTGAAGAGATCCATGAAACTTCAGCTAGTCCGGGTCAAACGGCAACCGGTAAAGACATCTCAAGTCCGTTGATGGGTGTGGCTTTCCCAAAAAGCCAAAGGAAATTTAGAAATTAGTTTATCTTATAGCCTATATTTATTTTGTATTTTGCTTAGTCAACTTACATTTAGCAAACCTATTTCAACAACCATGTAAGGTCACGGCGTTGAGGAGCAGAGGGCGTAAGACTCCGTGTTGGCCATGTGGCGGTTTGGTGAGAGATAGTTAGGCTTCGAAGATAGTAAGACTTTAGTGGATTTAGATGGATTGTTTCAAGTCCACCGCAATTAAGTAGATTGAAACACAGATTCAGATCCAGAAACGAAATTGATAATTGTTTCAATTCCGTCATTCTTTCTATATATTGTTGCTAACCATTCTGCAGGAAATCATCAACTCCTGAAATTAGTAGCAATGGCACCCAGAAAAGATAAAGGAAAAGCTAAAGCATTGGATCTCCCATCTTATGCTCAGAAAGCCAGAACTCCGGCAGCAACCCCAGTCCAATCTTCAACCCCAGTAAAGATTGAAGATAAACAATAACATATACACCATATTCTACCCAGTCACCCCTAGGTAGAAACCTCACAGTTTTGGGGACAGTTACCCTTCAAAAACAGTTAACAGATGTTCGTGCAGGTACTGCAGGTACATCATCTTCCCAGACGATAGTCAGTAACAGGTTTCAGCCGCTTGTTACTAAAAAGAAGACAATAACCCCAGACCCAGAACCTAAACAGACACTACCACAGTTACCGTCAACCACATATATATACAAGAATGTGTTTGATCAGATTCTTGTAACAGAACCTTTCCATTTCAGACAGAACCCCAACATTACCCCTGATGAGTTTGCAAGAGCGTTCCTTCACCCTCATTCAAACTACATCCCAGAAAACACCTATAAAGACCAGAAATATTATGAGACGATTCTCATAATAACAGAATCCATTGAGTTTGTTGCAGATGATAAAAACAAACCTCCAGGCTAGTATACACTGGGAGAAAACATTCAATATCCCACCTTTCTGGAAGTGAAACTTCGTTCCACATGATTGTTCTGGGTATGTTAACTATTGATCTGTTTCTATCCATGTTCCAAAGGATAGTTTCACCTTTAGGACGATGTCTAGTTATGGATCTAGGATTTAATCCTGTTGTCATTAATTTATAATTAAGACGATAAATAACTTCATATGCATGTGTACCACAATCAACATAATAGTTATGCGTCTTAATGTCTAATTGTAAAGCTTTCATGATATGAGGACATGTAAGCGATATGGTATGATCTGGAAAACAATTAAAGAAAATAGGTCCATTACAAAGACTCGTCTCTATTAATCCTAGTAGTGAATCATTGTATCTGAGTAACCTACAATCTCTAAGAGCTAGATATACACTGGTATCTAGTCCTTCTGGCAGATACTGGAGCCATTGGCTTTTTAATTCTACTAGTTGTTCATTGTTATGGTTTTCAAAATACCATTCTCTGATCTGTTTATTTTCTTCTGACATGAATTCATCTTTTAGTTATATATATATATATATATATATATGTATGTATATATATATATATATTTACCAACGAAATGTCTAAAATGATTATGTCAGATGCTCTGTCGTACAGGCTGATTATGAGGAGCTGGTGCAGTAGACAACTGTTTCTTCTGAGTCCGATTCAGCAGCGACACCGATAGACTATGATGCATTCTTCCTACAGGTTGTGGGCAAACCAAACAGAGGGCGCATATATGGGGTCGGGTCATCTGGTTCAGTGTCTTTTGCACACCACAACCCACTAGGAAGACGCCAGATCACAGAGATAGAGATACATCAGGCTGTTGCTCGGGCGACGACAACATTGAATGATAAGCTCGATCTACACATCTCAGAGAATGAGGAATTGCGTAAAGCGTAACAAGAACACACTAAGCGGATTGAACGACTTCAAGAAGAACACAATGCTGAACTTCGAGAACTGCGTGCACAGATCGCACTGCTAACAAAGATGATGATGAAGCCACCTGCTCATCAGGATCCGCCTCAACCCGGTGATGGAAATGAAGAATAGTTTCATGTTTTTTTGTTATGTTAATATGTGCAACGAGTGTGTTAAATTATGTTTATGATTTGTTTACTTTATAAATGGTGTGGTACAATATAGTTTTCAATATAAATTAAATATAATTTATATTATATGAATGTGTATTATATCTTCATTTAATAATCAAATAATTAATAAAAACTGGAGATTTAAAGGTTTTAGTTGAAAAACAAAAAATTAAATTAAATTTCGAGAGTTGCAATTTTGGCGATGGCTTCGAGACAGAATGTAGAGTTTATGTTATGGAGTGTGGAGACACTATATTTTTGGCAACTATTTGGAGACGGATTGGAGACACTATTTTTTGGAGACGACGTGAAGACGGAATGGAGACAGTATTTTTTGGAGACGACATGGAGACGGAATGGAGACACTATTTTTTGGAGACGACGGGGAGACGGACTGGAGACAAATAGCTTTTGGCAACGGTGTGGAGACACTATTTTTTGGAGACGAGGTGGAGACGGAATGGAGACACCATTTTTTGGAGACGACGTGGAGACGGAATGGAGACAAAGAACTTTTGGCAACGGTGTGGAGATGATATTTTTGGGACACGATTCGGAGACGAATATGGAGACAACTAAAATGCCGTCGCCAAATGCGATGATATGGCGACGGGGAGAGAACTTGGTGATGCTACTTTTGGCGACAACCAATATTTATCTCCACGCCGTTGCCAACCGTCGCCAATACTTATTTGGCGACGGCATGGAGACGACTTTGGTGGTCGCCTAAAGCCGCTTTTTTTGTAGTGATATAATAAACAACTAAAACTTAAAATAAAAAATAAAAACAACTATAACTAGAATTAATAATAATAAAATCATAATTAAAATAAAAATAAGAATTAATAAACAATTTAGACTCCGTCATAAAAACTATAAGAAAGACTAATATACTACAAGTAATAGACAAAAAAAACTCAAAATGAAAATAAATAAATAAATTTGGTTTGTATCATGTATGGGTAAGACAAAACAAAAAAAGGGTCAACTTTTGGTAATTTTTTGGGGATTCGATCAACTTTTTAGAGATGGTGCTGTTGCGTGACTTGTGTAGGATGGCGAAATGTAGAATACAAGAGTGAAGTTTCTTTTTTTTTTTTCAATAGGTGAAAACAGAACACGAGAGTGAAATTTCTTTTTGTTTTTAATAGGTTAAATTACTAAAGTAAGGGGTAAGCCGGGGTGTGTATATGCGCACATGCATTTATATATGGCTCCGCTTATACTTGGATATAATAAGAGCATCTTCTCATAATGTTATTATGTTATGAGTTAGATTTAACGATAGTGAATTGTTAAAATTATTTTATTGTAATTATATAATTAGTTTACAATTATTAAATCTTGTTCATAACGTAATAACGAGAGGCTCGATTGAAAAAGGAAAAAAGGAAGATCGGGTGCACGGAGAACATTATATATTGTAAATAAATAAATTCTTTTATAAGATCTCAAGCTTTTAAATGAGGTTATCATTCAATACAAAAAAGCATTGCGTGAAATTGTACAAAAAAAGTATGTAAAACATCCAAATTCAAGAAATTCACCCTTATTATTTACGATAGAGAGATCGCGGACATGCTCTTTTCATTTTTAATTTTTGCTTTATTACATTATCAACCAGAATAACTCTACATTAATTAGTTATCAATTCTGGAAAACATAAGACTGTAAGAAATTCAGCTCTTATGGGATATGATTTTTTATTTTTCCTGACAATATTCTTGAAGAATTGCAAATGTCTTGCATCAACAAATAATGCCGTTTGTAGCTAACATTCACATACAGTCCTTTAATTAACTTTAATTGTTTCTTTTCCTTGGAGGTGCAAGTTGTTGATCAGTCTCTAACACATCGACATGAGCTCGAGTTTCAGTCATAAAACAGACTACTCAAACATTGGCTATTGTGCAAGAAAATGAAATAAATTTATCTTTTAATCATGGCTATTGTTAGAATATATAATCTCCACAAAGATCATAAATTTTAGTACTTTATAAGACCATAAATAACTCTTTTTAATACTAATTAATTTTAAAATAAAACTATATAAATCTTAATATGATATTAAAACTAGACCTAACTTCTAATCACGCCCATCCACGTGTGACCCATCTATTTACCTAGATTCAATTTGGCTTAACTGTGAAATTTTAGCATTTGAACTGTAGAACTTTGGTTAGAAATGTTGTTGAACAAAAGCCGTTGACTGTTTGATATATATTGGACAATGTTGGCTCTTTAGAAATTTTGAGCCGATATTGGACTTTCAAAAATATAGAGGGGTATATTTGAAAAAGAAGAAGAAAAACAACTTCTCGTATTATGTAAAACGGTTTTGTAAATTTTTTTTTTTTAAAGCTCCAATTTGGAGCTTCTTATTTTTTTAACTTTTTTCAACTTCAGTTTTTTTTTTTGACTAAGTCAGTAAGTAAATTTCATTCAAAAAAAAAAAAAGTCAATACAACAGGGTCAATACAAAAACTCGAAACTATCTAAGTATAGCGCTAATGTTTCAATAATTACAAAGGGCTCTATTGCTAACATTGTTCGTGAATTGACCACTTTCAAGCATCTTCAGTCTAACATCTTCAAGAATTTTAGTCACAATTTGATCCTCCGTTGTAACACCATTTATGAATAAACATTTCAACTTCAACTTTACCTAAAAGCTCTTTTATAAATAGGCCAAAAAGTTAGTTTTAACTTACAATGAAAGGATTTTTAAATGTCTAAAAATTAAATCAAATAGTCCCTCAGTCTCGCTGACTCGTCCATGTCTCTTCCACATAAAATAATCTTAGGCTCTGTTTGTTTGCCGTATATTTTCTAGTGTTTGGTAACAACATAAAATTAGTTAATTAAGAAATATTTTTCTATCAAATATTACAGTTAGTACAAAGTTTGAAAAAATATTTTCATGTTTTTTTGCAGAAGAAAATATTTTCCATAACTCAAACACCATAAAATATTTTTCAGTATTCTATTTTCTAAAAAAATATTTTATCCTAATAAATTATTTTACGGCAAACAAATGGAGCTAAAAAAATATTTTATTCTAAAAATATTTTTCATAAACAAATTATTTTACGGCAAACAAATGGAGTCAATAGAAATCATGATTTTTAACACCCATAAATTCATAAGATAAACAAACCGAGAAAGAGGAAAAGAAATTAGCTGTCAAGGTAGATTGAATATATAGCTTATACTTGTCGTTACTTTTGATATATGTTCATAGGGTAAATTCCAACAATGACGAGAGTGTTTAAGCATCCTACATGAAAACCTACTCTTTCAAGGATAACGTTTCTTACGTAATTGTGCTACATAGAGTGTTAAAATAATAGGGTTCCATGAGGTAACATACTAGCAGAGACCGCCATGTGACGACGTGAAGAATAATTCCTTTCTTTATTTTCAAGTAGGTGATAGATATCTTTTATGGATAACTATAATTGCATGATTTTTTGTTATTATTATTATTATTATTGCTCAATATTCTTTTTTTTTCTTGCTAGATGATTTTTTGTTATTTTAATTGTCTCAAACTCTCAAAGTTGTGGTGTGAAGATGTAATGATTTATATCAGAATCTCACTCTCATAAGGGGTGTTTTTTAAGTACAAAGAGTTTTTCCACTTAACAGATTAGTCTTTTGGGATGGGCTATTCCTTTGGATTTAAGTTGTTACATTATTGGACTTATTTTGTTATATTGGTGCTTTAATTGAGAGTGGTCTTCATGGCGGGTAGATTATAGTGGTAAGTGTCATACTGAATACTAATAGGTGGGTGCAGCCGCCAAAAAAAAAAAAAGGAAAGGACTACCGTCGGGTCAGTGTCGATAGGCTAGTCCGACGTGGACGTCGGCTCTTAATTTAAGGGAGATGGAATTTAATGATCCCACATCGGAATCTCACTCTCACAAGGAGTGATTCTTAAGTACAAGATGTTCTTCCACCTAATAGACTAGTCTTTTAAGATAAACTCTTTCTTTGAACTTAAATTATTATATTTTTGAGCTTATTTTGTTATAGAATACACCTGACAAAGATAATGCTTTCTAATTGTCCTCGCGTGCATTCTTGGAATGACAAAAGTGCAATGTTTGTTCTTTTTGCTCTTTCGTCTTTCATTTTTCTTTTTGGGGGGTTGGGGAAACAGAGGAAAATTGGGTCGTATAAATCGTGGTTGGTAAGCATGCTGCCTTGAGAGTTCGGTTGGGGAGATAGAGAAAAGGTAGATGATGAGAAGGAAAATGAAAAGGAATAAAAAAATAAAAATAATAGAAATGGAAAAAGAGGAAAGAAAATGTTTGGACATTTTAATCATTGAGTGCTTTTATTTTATTTTTTTGGTCAACATTTGGGTGCTTTAAAGTGGCCAAAATTATAACGCCACAAAAAAAACGTGGCCAAAATTATGGTCAAAGTGATATTTACTCAGAACATAGGGATGTAGGCGATATATATTTTTCGGACCGCTTTGAACTTTGACGGACTATTTAAATTGTTGCTTGAGAAAAAATAAGTTCCCAAATTCCAACCCTTTCTGATTCCACACAACAATAAACTAATAAACTGTTTTCCAACCGTAATTTTGCTTCGCAGTTTTTTTTTCTTTTTTAATTTTTTATGTTGAATAACTCATTTTAGGCACTGAACGTATGCTCTAAGTCAAAGGTCATATAATATTTGTAATAAAAAGAGGCATAAGTTTGATGTAAAATATACCTTAATGAATTTATGTAAAACAATTATGCATAAAACTATAACACCCAAAAACTTGAGAGTTTTATGATTTTCACAATTTTGTTGAAAGAGATGTGTATCTTGATCTATTGCACTATTTGCAGTGTCCTAATGCAGTCTTTTACTCTGGAATTTAGAAGAACTAAAAGAATATTGATTTTTCTCTCTTTCACACCTTCTTTGTTGATTGATGAAGAAAAACGTACGTTTTATTAATTTGTAGAAAGAGGACCAGGTTCTGATATTTATTTTTATTTTTGGATAAAGAGAAGGTATAGTCATTGTATTATGATCATATTGAAAGTATGCCATGAAGGATATATTATTACATATTGTGAGGATTTTTCACTTCGTTTATCTTGTTTTGAAAGAGATAACATACCAGATGATACATTGTCAAGAAGAAAGAAGTCAAAGAAGATAATTAAGACTATAAGAGGCCAACCAATCTACACACTTATTTATTTCATGATACACATAATAGATAATGAAATTCAGGTGGTGCTGCAATGGTAATTACTTATACTTGAACTTTGATGCATTATCTTAGAAGCAATTTAGAATCTGTTTCAACCTCTAAAAAATCAAGATTCATTGTAGTTGCCTTTGTGAGTCCTGATCATAATGCCATTAACTTTGCATGAATAATAGTAGTGATATCAAGATTAAAGACATAATCACAAATCCATTCTCCTCTTATCCTGAAACAAACCACCAGTTGCTGATGTGAGTCTCGGAAAACCTATAACCTAACTATCAACATTTAATTTTAAACCCCCCCTCCATGGTAACTCCCAGCCAATTAATTGGATAACCCTTTCATTTCTGGACAAAAAATCCCAAAATTTGATCGAGCAAGTTGAATTTCTCTAAGAAAAGCTAATGGACTGCTTGGAAGTTGTACAACATAATTGTTATATAAGCCTGAATTTTCCATATTCACCATGATGGTATTGTTAGAGTTTCGAATTGAATTGAAGCCAAGAAAGCCATGGCGACCCCGCATCCGCATTATCATATAGTGGTTGAGAACTAAATTACTTTTGCCTTTGGATAGTTATGAAAAATGTGATCCAAAGAATCCAAATTTGATAGTTTCTGATTAGTATCTTGTTGTAACAGAAGTTAAAACAGAATAAATAAATGCATACAAAAAATAAAAACACCGAGATTTAACGTGGTTAAACCGTATAGTCTACGTTTACGGGACCTCTCCTGGTCCAATAAACCTGTTTCATTAATATACCACAAGTTACAATATCAATGAACTTACACAAGTAAATACTCCCTCTTGACTTTGACGCCTTGATGAAGAACTCCGTAATGAACTTAGTTTTGGCGAGCTCTCATCGACTTACAACGTTTTCTCCCGAGAACTACACATTCTTCTCCCGAAGAATGAATAATCCAAAGAACAACCTAACAACTCTTCCTATCAAAGATTAAAACAGCAAGCATAGCGGAAGCATAAATAAGCTGTCTGTTTCACAGTCTGCTGCAGCAATACATGGATTATCAGATTTCATCTGTTACTGACTTTTGTTGTAGCATATTGTCAATCTGCTGCAGCAAAACCTGACAGTACGAAAATATTCAACCAATTCCTTGTTTTCAGTTCTGTTTCTCGCTCTTGTTCTGCACGACTTTCAGACATGTGAGTCTCTTTATATATGCTGAATTAATTGCCTAAATCTCCACAAGGTAATCCGTGCTTGGGCCTTGAGTTGTATGGAAAGACTTTGTCTCCAAGCAATTCTTGAATAAGGCAACCTTCCTTTCTTGAGTAAGGAAACTTCAATCACCTTTAATGTAGATGTCAATTTACATTTTCAACTCTCTTATAAATATGATAAACCTGTCAATCATAATTCTCCAAACATATACGCATATACCATAATTAAATTCAGTCAAAGCATAATTTTGGCAAAACACAAACCAATTAATTTCACAACACTTGTTGCAGCAATGGGTGCAGCAAGGGGCGTAACAAAATTGAATCACAATCCTTGCAAGCAGCAGTAGGAATAATACCACAACGCTACAATTGCTCACCCGTTGCCACTTGACCACGGATCAACTGCCAGATAAATGATCAAATGCATTGCGGGCATGCAATTTCTAAACTAATTTTCAGTCCTCGGAGAAAGTTACTTGAGTTGTGCGCGTATAGCCTTACATGTTTTATTGATGGATTAGAGAACGGCTATGACCCCGTGAGTTGTCAATGTTACATAATTATTGACTATACCTCCATTCAATTCAAAAATAATAATAGAAAAATATTATATTTATTTTTTATAGGGTGAATTGCTCAAGACCCCCCTATGATCACACCTAAGTGCACACGACCCTCTTGTGGTTAAAAAATTCTCTCCAGATCCCCATGTGGTCATTAAAAAGTGCATATGAACCCTCTACCGTCAAATTTAACGGAAGTGATATTTTTATTGATTTTTAACTGATTTTACAATAAAATAATTATAATAATTGACCAAATTACCTCTTTCATTAAAAAATAAAAAAAAATAAAAAAAATCCATCTTCTTCCCTGTCCTCCAACAACACAAAGATCGTCATCCCACACCTAACCCCCACCCCCCACCTCGTACCCCCCAACCCCCAAGAGTATAACAATCTTTTTGCATTTTCTATTACTTACATAGATAGAAATTTGACGGCAGGGGAGTCTTATGCACTTTTATATGACCACAAGAGGGTCTGGTGGAAATTTTTGGACTAGAAAGAAGTCGTGTGCAATTCACCTTTTTTTTATATTATACTAAGTCGTTTACTTCTCCTTCAGGTGAAATTTCTTGCGACCGAGTACTTCTAGATAATAAAAAAAAACATGCGCAGAAATATAATCGAAACGAAGCCATCTTTTGTGAATATTTCATGTTTTTTTGAAATTCAACACGCTTCTTATTAGCTACAAAACTATGGATTACTTCTAAACTAAGGAACAAATTAAATATTGCTATCAAATTCCTACCACAAAAACAACGAATTTGACTAGTATCTCTCGCCGGCCTCAACTATAAAATGATCAGGAACTTATAAAGTTGTACAAAGAGACCCAAATATGTGCATGAAATTTCTAGCAAAAGTGAGAAGATACTCATTTTTTATTTGAATGACATGCTTTGATCTTCTTTTCATTAAACTATTACTTTTTGGTGGGCAGTTGGGAAAAAGCCACCAAGTATTCATGTATTCTTCAATAAAGGAGTGGCATTTATTCATTTTCAAATATTCCCCAGTCAATAACTTAACATAATTGAATGTGCTTTTTACCAAATAAAATAGATAAATAAAAATGAAAATTGCTTTTTGCTGTTGCAATATTATAATGTTTTAACAAATACAAATTATTTTCTACTGATTTCAATTATATTCCTTTTGATGCACTACAATTTACATGAGAAAAAAGGAATAATGTCCATACTTTAATATGCATTTAAAGTGCGTATAATAAGTGATTTGTGTGCCATACACATCAACTGTCAATAAAAAATTCTTCACTGGGATTTCTAAGTTGTAAATCTTGATCTCCATTTGTAAAGTGAACAAAGCTCATTTGTAAAGGTAATAGCTCAGTTGGTTTTGATTCTTTTTTAGGATGGTCACCAAAGTGGATTCCCAAGTTTAACTTTACCTTTCAACGAGGTTCTAACTTTGAGCCAGTGCTCAGTTGAATACATGTGATCGAGTACAACACTACTTCCATTCACAACGAAAAGTATAACACTAAATCAAAAGCAGCCAGGTGGTGTAGTCCACACGATTTGATTCGTTTTTGTAATCATATAATCAAGTAATCTCTTCTCACGAATAATTTATATCATCTAAATGATACTTTCCATTTTTTCTTATTCGATTTGACTCTTACCATACAAGAGACTACCCATTATTGGGTTTGAATCCACTTATATTATATGATGTTACGAGAAAAATTTAATAATAGTGATAATTTATGTCCAATTCATTTTATTATAAGGATAAATTGTACAAATAATCTCTATTATTTACAAATTTTTTTAAGTTGGTCTTTAATATTTTAAAAAAATTATACTAGTTCTAATATTTATAAAAGTGATTCAAAATAGTCTTTATTGTTCAAAATTAGTCAATTTAATTCTTATTATTTTTCAAAAAATTTAAAGTAGTCACTAAATATGAGTCACATGTAGAGACTAACTTGATTTTTTTTAAAAAAATAATAAGAACTAAATTAAAATTTTTGAACAACAATAAAGATTAATTTGATTAATATTGAATAATATGGACTATTCTAAATTATTTTTGTAAATATTGAGAACTTTTATAAATCTTTTAAAACATTAGAAATATAATTAAAAAATATATAAATAATAAAAATTAAATGTAAAATTTACTCTTATTATAACTACATAAACATATTATCACTATTAACTCTTCATAAAATTGTAATGATACAAGAAGATTCAATTCTTCGTTATTAGGGTCAATGATATTGAACATTACTGTGTTCCAATCAGCCTGAAGAAAACTAATCTGGCATGCTACTCTGATCTAACTTGATCTTGTTAATCGTTAAAAAGAGAGAAACATAAAAAGAAGGAAAACCAAATTTAAAGAAACTTCCATTTCTAGAGATTCTTTTCTGTTCTGGACCAGCCGGTTGATCCCTTGGAACAATCAACACGCACCTGTCCCATCTCCCCACCCAGTCCCGCCCATCATCCAGCAACTTCAAAAGCGCGCGCGCGCACACACACACACACATAAGCTTCTCAAACATATACACACACACACACAAAACACACACTTTCGACGCTGATGTCAGTCTCGTGCGGAGTGGAATGCGTTGTAGTACTAGGCTGTCTCCGTTGGGCCTGGAAACGCTGCACATACATCGGCGGCGACGATAGCGCGTCGTGGCCACTCGCCACTATTGAAGAATTCGAGCCCATCCCACGAATCTGCTGTACAATCCTAGCTGTCTACGAACACGACCTCCACCACCCCAAATACGTGCCTCCCAACGGCTACGGCCTAAACCCTGACTGGGTCATCAAGCGCGTCACCTACGAGCAAACCGAAGGCCACGCGCCGCCATACTTAATCTACGTAGACCACGACCACAAAGAAATAATCCTCGCTATACGCGGCCTGAACTTAGTTAAAGAAAGCGATTATAAGCTGTTGTTAGACAATAGTTTGGGTAAACAGATGTTTGATGGTGGGTATGTGCATCACGGGCTGTTGAAATCGGCGATATGGGTGTTGCATCACGAGTCTGAGACGTTGAAGAAGGTTTGGGAGGAGAATGGGAGGTGTTATAAGATGGTTTTTGCTGGGCATTCTTTAGGGTCCGGTGTGGCCGCGTTGTTGGCTGTGATTGTGGTCAATCATAGGGATAAATTAGGGGGTATTCCGAGGGATCTTGTGAGGTGTTACCCCGTGGCGCCTGCTAGATGTATGTCGCTTAATTTGGCTGTTAAGTATGCTGATGTTATACATTCTGTTGTTTTGCAGGTGAGGAGTTTTACATTGGTTTGATTAATTTGATGTGATGGTGAATAATGTGCTTATGATTTCAATGATTTGTCCTTTTGATTTAGTGGAATTTGATTGTTTCGCGTGCAAGAATTGTAACGCAAGTTATTTTGATTCGAATTTGCTTTGATGCTGAAATTTTATTGGGTTCTTGTTTATTTATTTATTACTTCAAAAAGAGGCTTGATTTATACGGTTGAGAAATCAGTTATGGTATGCGGATCAATAGTTAAGCTAAAAACATCTGCAAAGAGCTAATTTTGGAGTGTTAAAAACTTGAATTTGTGTAATAAGGTGATTACTTGGCATGTATTGATGGCGATAGATGATGTTAAAAGGAGAGGCATTAGAGGAAGCTGATTCTAGTGAAAATTTAAACTTTTTGATCTGAATAGTTTAAACTACTCTTTTTCTGACTGCACTTGGGATTTTGTTGTAATGGTTTGAAGAAGCTCGGAGTTATTTGTTAAAATTTTGGGTTCCACTATAGTTGTTTTTGTTCATAACCTCATGAATGGATACTGAATAATCAATCTCGTGTATTTTTGTTTAAGTCTATATTTTGTGTGAGGAGCGAGGGTTATGAATTTGAAGCTTCTGGATTACATCTGAAAAGATTAACTTTTGAACATGGGATATCATATCAATACTGTTTATGGCATGATCAATAGGAAACTACAAACAGGAGTAACAACATATTATTTGAGTGTTTTGTAGTATTCCTTCTTTTGCATTACATACTGATATTGTTCTAACACTGATTAAAGTAGTCTTAGTTCCTTTTATATCATGCTTATGGTAGGTAATAATGAATTTATTTGAAAATTCTAAGAGGATGGGATATAAGAGATCATATTCCTTCAATTGCTCGTAGCAAAACAACCCTCTGTGTGCATATGTTTTATATAAGATTCTATTTCGCTGTGTAGTACTTATTTAGGTGTTTGGTGTTTATGATATTGAATGATACTAAATTATTAATGGGCAGAGTACAATGCAAACATTATTTTTCCATGTTGATTTTTGGAAAATTCACCTTTGGAAACTAATACTGCCACATTTATATGATTATGTACAGGATGATTTCTTACCAAGAACACCCACCCCACTGGAAGATATATTTAAATCCATATTCTGGTTAGTGATTGTGTTCTTGTGATTTTCAGGGCCTTTATGAAACCTCTGGTCCTTCTCTTTGATTCTTTTCCTCATAGAGAAGTGAATTGTCATAATTATCTCTTAAACCAGGCCTTGATGCTTTTAACAGCTTGCCTTGCTTAATGTTACTCGTGTGCTTGAGGGATACCTTCATACCTGAAGGTAGAAAGCTCAGGGATCCTAGAAGACTGTATGCTCCTGGTCGAATTTATCACATTGTAGAGAGAAAATTTTGCAGGTAGATCACACCCAAACTTGTGCCAGTGTCAGTCTTATATGTCCCTATGTATGATGCATCATTGACAATTATCTAGATGTCTACTGATAAATGTGCTTAATGAACTGGTGTCCTCCACCATTTATTTTCTTCATAATGACTTTGCTCTTGTATGTGTTAGATATGACCATGTAGAACAAATAACTGAGGGGTATGTATGCATGTGATGTTACGAAATTCTTCTTGTTGGTGTTAGAGAAGTAGATGTAATGATAAATGAGAGAAGCGTGCTTACCCACTCCCCTCCCCATGAGCGTCTACCAGAGATGCACTGCATGTGGGCCTTGTCTAACAAACAACTTTCAATTCTTCACTCCAAGGAGTAGAGTCATTGCCCGATCCTACCTATCGAAATGAAAAATAATCATTGACAAGGTCCTGACTTCTGAGCAATTCCACCTTGAGAGAGAGAGCCGTGGTAGCTATTTGGATTTTGGTTATCAGAACATGGATCAAGTAGAGTTGTGATTGCATGAATAACTCCATGCATGTAAATTGTAATTGTATGTTAACAAATTTTTTTGTGAGTTCCTTTCTCATTTAATGACTTTGGGTTTCACTTGCACCCTATAGGACCTTTTTACTGTACTATAAATTTATCTTGATTTATTGAACTCAAATTTTCATTTTCTTTTCTGGTGACTTAAAGAACAAATCCATCTCAATGTTAGTTCTAAGTGCTGTGAGTTACTGATAGAGCCATTACGCAATAATTTTTACCAATGAGATCAAGTATCCTGAAACAAATAAATTTCTAGAACTTGGGTTTCCCTTTTTGATAGGAATTCTGAATTTCTGTGATAAGTTTGCTTTTTATAATTCAGAAGGCAATATATAATAATATTAGTAATCCATTTGCCAGAATTTATTGTATCATAACCTCACCTCCCAACAGTAAAAGAAAAATGAAAGCGAGAACTTTCTCAGTTTTATCTGATTCTAATTCAAATTACTGGAATGCTAAAAGAAAACAGCAATTTTAAGGGTGTGACAACACTCTCTTGCTTCATGCTTTCATGCCTTAAAAGCCACCCGATGGTGCACCCTCAATTGTATGTTTGAAAGATGTGGGCATCTTTCTCTTTGGGTAGCTGTTAACTCCAGGAATTGCTTTCTTCTAATTTTGAGCATTTACCAACTTAATCTAGCAGCTTTTAAATTACAACTGAATTATGTTTTCTCTTGAAGATCATTAATGACATATTACTTAAGAAACTTCTGTGCTTACCATTAAATTGAATTATGGCTTGGTGTGCACAGATGTGGGAGATACCCTCCGGAGGTTAGAACTGCCATTCCAGTTGACGGAAGATTTGAACATATTGTTTTGTCATGCAATGCAACATCTGATCATGCAATTATTTGGATTGAAAGAGAATCAGAAAAGGCCTTAGAAGTAAGTTGTAACCACTTTCAGAATGAGCTTTCATTTCCTTTCTTCTTTTCCCCTATTAACTGTGAAAGTGAAGTATGTTTACCATATAAGAGATTATTAACGATAAAAATGCTGTAGTATGTGTTCCATGTAAGAGGTTATTAACTTCAGAAATGTTTTACTTTAAACAATTGATTACGCTTGCTAAGGAGGGGTTATGTACTTGTGTCTGGTAAAAATTTTGATAGCTTCTTCCTCACGTCGTGAAGAACTTCAGAAATTTCAAGATTTTCCAAGAGGAGGAAAAGCTTTTTTTGATAAATCATGATGTAGCTTTGACTTTCACATCCTAGATTTGTGTTAAGCATCACTGCTTCAGCCTCTGGTCTGTGATAAAAACATAAAGTTGAACTCGGGCAATAAAATTTTATTGTACTTTATTCCTCCCATTTAAGAGTCAGTCCTGAAATTTTAAAAATTTAAGGAGTCTTAGTTTTAGAATTTCAATTTTGATGTTTATGGTGTTCCATTTGATATAGGAGGCATTTACCAAATGTGCTTTTATTTCTTATGTTCCATTGATATGAAATATAGGGTCCTCATTTTCACAAGCATATAAGCTCAGAATCTTATGCACTTCTGAAGTAAATAGCTTTCTTCAGTTAAGTGTCTTATCCGCACATTCATAATGTACATCCAGTTTCACTTTAGATCTCTCTTCTGAAATTTAATACTTCAAGTCTTATATTACATCTTAATAGTCAATTATTAATGTCATTAGTTAGTGATGTCTGTTTTCAATTTCAAAGACATCAAGTAGTATAAATCAGGCCTTGGTATCTCTATTGGGTGATGGTTCTCTAATTGTTTCTCAAATATTTACTTGTAGTGTGTGCTTTCTTGCAGAGACTCAGAGAGATGAGTGCAGAGACCCAAACAACTGCTCCTAAAGTACAGAAATTTGAAAGGTTGATAACGATTGAAAAGGAACACAAAGATGCTCTAGAAAGAGCTGTCAGCTTGAATATACCTCATGCTGTGGCAACTGCTGAAGAGGAATCGTCAAGGCATGAGGAAGGGGAATCCTCAAGGCATGAGGAAGCGGAATCCTCAGCGGATGCAAGTGTGAAGCCTTGTGAGAATGAGGAGGTAGATGCCTCAAAGCCTAAAGTAAAGTCCGGCAATGCAAGAACTAACTGGAATGAACTAGTTGAGAAATTCTTCAAGAAGGATGAATCTGGGAAATTAGTACTAAACAGCGATGCATCCGTTACTGAATAGTCCCAGCAATTGGTACTTCTTCTTTGAGGTACATTTTTTTTGGAAATAATATTTCCATGTTTTTTGATTGCAGTCTCATTCTTTTTGTACAATTCTGAGTGTACCATTCTTTATTGTCCTCCCATAAGATGTTTTCTGATGCATACAACACACTGTAAAAAGAATATATTTTTTTTGTTATAGTTCAATGCTGTTTAATTTATGGAGATTTTTTGTATCGAGACTCATTATTATTTTCTTCAAAATCCATGGGTATTCGGACTTTGTAATTGACCAGTCGGCTAACCATTGCGTTTCTTTCCTTCAATGTTGGACCAAAAGTGGAAAGGGGTGGAATATAGATAGTCTTCCTCCTGCGCAGAGGATATCCTCATTGCTAGTGGTTGTATTCGGAAGTAGAGCCAAAATCTTTGTTCTCTTTTCTGGTTTTGTGTGCTTTTTATATGCCGAGTATCAACAATCGAATGAATCGAGTTAACATTCAGCAGTTTGTTATCTCAAATCAAGCATGTGAAATGGTTGGAATGGATCTGTATGAGCAAGATTTAATGTTGTGAATTATTGATACAATTTATAATGAAATGATGTGAATAATTTATAATTGTCGACTTCTACTTATGAAGTTATGATGTCATGAGAGGATTTTTACTCGTGAAACGGTAAGGGTGCCAACAACTTATTTGAGTTGTATATTATGCAGTATTAAATGCTTCCTGCTGGTTGACTGTAATCGTAATTGCGATGTGTTAGACCTGGCTACTTAGGGATTTAGAAACTTGTAATCAACACTTAACAGTTTCTATAATCAACGCTTAGTCATGTTCGTAATAGAAGTCAGGCTTGAGATATTACTCTTGTTTCATTACCTATCTCTACCTCTCTAATATTGGTTTGAAGTCAATTTGAAAGAAGCAGGGTAGGTTAAAATGGACTTGGGTCCCCCATAACAATAAAATGTTATGGGAAGTTGTTATGCGAGGGATTCAACAGTGGTATACTGATGATATAATTATGATAAAATGATCTGAACAGTTTAGTGATATGGGTAAAACTATCGACTCGAGATGCAAGTCTGACCTGTAGATTAATCTCAGTAGGACCCGAATTATAGGTGGAGCATGATATAACATCCTGAGCTCGGGCTTAATCGTCCTCGGGGCAGAAAAATGCTCAACCTATCCTAACTAACTTATAATGACGTGTCCACAAAAAGATTCACCCAAATTTGTGGAAACCATTACATATCTTTAAAGATCCCCTACCTAATAGTATAAGTAGCACATGAATAGTAATAAAAAGTTAACTCATTTTCTTTGCTTAAAATAGTTATATTCAATTCCGTATTGTTCTTACTTTAGTGTTCGATACCCATTACTGACTTTATCGTCGGAGGGAAGTCCCCGGGAAATAACCCTTATAGTTTCTTTGTTTTGCAAGTAGCGGGCTCAGGTCAAACACGCGGATTTCTACTTTAACAGGTTGGCGCCGTCTGTGGAAAAATTATTTATATCCCACTAAGAACATCCACAATGGTAAACACACGAAGTCATAGTCAGGCTAGAGGAGATCTACCATCGTCCACGGCGGTAGATTCTATCATCCGAGGACCAATAGCAATTGGAAACCACCCATCGAGTAGTATTCCTTACACTGTTCCACTTATCGAAGCTTATACACATCCCTATACAGCTCCTTATCTTAACTTTTTACCCATGCCACCTCAAATTCCACCACCTGTGTTGGTGATTGTTCTACCAATATCACTCAGCCAGTCAACATTAATGACTGTACCGCATGATGCTCGACATGCAAAACACCATTGCTTGGCTCGCAACAAATCAACCCACACCACTTAACCATACAGAGCCCTAAACTTGCCAAAATGCACTCCCCGTAAACCAAACTGTCCAACCACTACCACATCATCCCCACGCTCATATAGTAGAACTACCTGTACTAGTAGAGAGAGCCGAGCAAGTTAAATTATAGCCTCAAGAAGAGGATGACAGAGGATCCTCATGGCCAGTCAATCGCCCCGACATTGCTCGCGGCAAAAGGCCTATCACCACTTTAGGGGAAATGAGCCAACTAAGACTGTAGGGAACATGTCTCGGGCCCTAGCAGGGCTCGGTGCAAGTCCCTTTGTGCATGAAATTTGGGCTGAGCCCCTACCAACTGGGTAAAACTTCCCAATATACCCTTTATAGCGGAATGGGAGATCCCAAGGATTATTTGATGATGTTAAGTCACAACATGATACTATATGATGTTTTGGATGTAGTAAAAATGTAAAGCTTTTCCAACTACTTTGATCTAGTCAGCTCGAAAGTGGTACAGTAGCTTGGCAAAGGTTTTGTAGAGAACTTCCGATAATCAGCTAAGGTCTTCTTTAACCGATTTGCGAACAACAAGAAGCCGACCTGACATACAACATCTCTACTAACAGTGAGGCAGCAGAAAATGAAGTCCCTCCGAGCTTATACAATGAGATTCAATTAGGAGGCCTCAGAAGTTCCCAACCTCGACCGATTTGTGGCATTGGTGGCATACACGAATACACTTAAGTCTCGAACCTTCCAGGCAGCATTGGCAATCACACCGCCAAAGACCCTCGGAGAATTGATGTCAAGAGTAGAGGGGTACATTCATGCTGAGGAGATAATCAAAGCTCAGAGAGATGAAGAGAAGGAGAAAAAGTCTAGAAAGAAGGTTGATGCCAGGAAGGCGAAATAGAAAGATGGGAACAAGTCTTGAGGTGATAACAAGGGTAAACAAGAAACCAATCGGGGACCCCAGGTATATTCAATGACTATTCACCTCTGATAGTACCCAGAGGAGAAATCCTCATGGAAATTAAAACAGAGTACAACTTGAAGAAGCCCTAAAAATACTGGGAAACCCTGATAAGAGAGATTGGAAGAAATTCTGCCAATTCTACAATGACCATGACCATGATATGAATGAGTAAAACTACCTCAGGGATGAGATTGAGGTATTGATATGCTAGGGTCATTTGTGAAGGTATATAAGAGGTCGGCATGACCAGAGAGGAAGAAAGTGTAAGAATATAACCAATTTTCCAGAAACGTCTTAACAAGAATCAAGTAGAAAGACAATATTACTCGTTATAACAATTCAATATAATACTTATAAGATAATTGTCCCACCGTGTGCTCTCAAGATCAGATATTCAATGGCTTCTGGACTTACAAGAAGAATACAAGAAATAAAGACTAACTTAGGATTGTGTTTGGAGTTGTGTTGTGGCTAAAATGATGAACTAATGCATGCCAATTTATAGAATTCAGCTAGCCCGCCATATGAGACTTCCTATCAAACATTTTCTAACTTGGTTGGCTTTACCAACTATATTCAAAGCATTGACCACCCATATTTATCACATGGGTGGCTACAATTGACCACATGGGTGGCTAGCATCCAAACCAACTTCTAGGAAGCTTCATTTGGTCAAATTTGCCAACTTTAGCATTGCATCATCCCGACGTCATCTTAGGTAACTCCAAATTCCCGAACTTCTTTCTTGTAGCCATCGCGGTCTCTTTTGACCTCATCGACGTTTAAGTCAGAATCGTTAATTTATGCTACCATATAATTAACGATACTTATTATGAGGAGGTAGATATTGACATATACCAACACCCCCTCAATGTTCACCTCATGTTGACTAAGCTATTGGGCCAACACCCAATGTTTGAAGATGTTTGCTCAACTGGACGCTCCCTAACGCTTTAGTGAAGATATCTGCACAATTATCTTCTGTAGGGCAGTACTCCATGTAGATTTCACCTTCCTCGATCAATTCCCTCACATAGTGATACTGAATCTCTATGTGTTTTGTTCTAGCATGAAATACCGGATTCTTTGACATGGCTATACAACTCTGACTGTCACATTTCAGTATTGTTGCTTCCTCTATTGGAATGCCAATATCAGTCATGATGCGTCGTAGCCAAACAGCTTCACAGGATGCTACACAAGCAGCCTTGTATTCCGCCTCCGTTGATGAAAGTGCAACGGTGGGTTGCTTCTTACTAGCCCATGAAATGACTCCACTACCAAATATGAATACGTAACCTGTAACAGCTTTTCTTGAGTCAATATCATCAGCCCAGTTTGAGTCACAGTACCTAGATAAAGTATCTCCAGACTTGTATGATATACCATACTTCAACATGCCTTTGAGATATTTGAGGACCCGCATCCTTACTTGCCAGTGACTTTGTCTCGGTTTATTTGAAAACCGACTAAGAACTCCCACAACATAACTAATATCAGGTCTTGTGTTACAAAGGAAGATTAAACTTCCCACCAACCTTTTGTAGAGCTTGTTATCAATTTGTTATGAAGGATCATCAACTGATAGCTTTGTATTCACTTCCATTGGGGTGACAACTAGTTTGCACTTGGACATACCAAATGCAGTCAAGAGCTCACGAACATATCGTTGCTGCGAGATGAAGATAGTATGAGGTTTTTGCCATACCTCGATTCCCAAGCAATAATGAAGAAGACCAAGATTTGTCATTTCAAATTCTTGGCTTAACCATTCTTGCTTCTTCCGAATATTATCTTCATGGTCACCAGTGATTACAAGATCATCCACATATAGGACTACAATTACCTTCTTTCCTTGTTCACTTAGAACATACAAGTTGGCCTCTGATTTGCTTCTACAGAAACCATGCTGCAAGAAGAAAGTCTATACGTTTGTACCAAGCTCGTGGTACTTGCTTTAACCCATATAAAGCTTTCTTCAATTTGCAGACTTTTTCTTCTTCGCCTGGTATTTGGAAGCCGGGGGGTTATGCAACATAGATTTCTTCTTTAAGTTACCTATTAAGGAAAGCTAACTTGACATCCATTTGATGTACAATCCATCCATAATGCGCGGCAGCTGCAACAACTAACCTGATTGTTGTCATTTTTGCTGTTGGAGCAAAGGTTTCATATACATCGAAACCTTCGACTTGCGAAAATCCTTGTGCTACAAGGCGTGCCTTATATTTTTCAAGACTTCCATCTGCGTTGTACTTCACTTTCCAGATCCATTTGGTGCCGATGATTTTTCTGTTCGGTGGCTTTTCAACGATCTCCTAAGTATCATTTTTCATGATACTATCATACTCAGCTTGCATAGTTGCTCTCCAATTTGGATCTAACATGGCTTCCTCCACAGTTACTGGTTCTTTTACCGTCTTGATGATTTGAGTCATCAAAGTCATGTTTACTAACTATTGTCCTGATCGATTTTGCTCCTCTATTCTCTTTGACCTTCTTAGCCCATCAGGACGTAGACTATCATCAGCAACTCTTGGATTTCTTTCGTCAAAGAGCTGTTAGAACCACTTCGGTTGTAGCTTCCTTATGGGTACAACAGGTTGGTCTTCAGTCTCCTCATCATTAGGGACTTCTTCATTGTTCAACGGTCGTTGTTCAAGCACTTGGTGGATTACTTTATCGGTTGATGACGAAATGACAGGACCGCTATCCTTCATTGAGTGTGGTCGCTCATTAAACACCACATCTCGGCTTATGATCACCTTTTTGGCATCTACATCATAGAGTCTATATGCTTTAGACTCTTCACTATATCCCAAGAAAATGCCCTTCCTGCTTTTGTCATCCAATTTTTTTCTATTTTCATTTGGGACGTGTACAAAACACTCACACCCAAATTTTCTTAAATAAGACACAGAAGGTTTCGTACCATAATAAGCTTCATTAGGAGTCTTATCGTTGAGTGCCCTGGTTGAGCACCGATTGAGGATATACACCGCTGTGTTGACTGCTTCAGCCCAGAATGTGTCAGGTAGGCCAGCACCTTTCAACATGCATCGAGCCATTTCTATAATTGTTTGATTTCTTCGTTCCACAACTCCATTTTGTTATGGTGTGTATGGAACAGTCTATTGGCGCTTAATCCCAAGCTTGTTGCAGTAGTTGGTGAACTATGTATAACATAATTCTCCCCCACGATCGGTACGAAGTTAACTCAACTAAGTTATGTTCTCATTTGTCATAAGTTTATGCCATACTTTAAACTTTTCAAGAGCATCAGCCTTGTCTCGAAGGAAGTACACCAACATCTTCTTACTATAATCGTCGATTAACAGCATAAAGTAGGAAGATCTTCTCAACGCTGTGATAGTCATTTTTCCGCAGAGGTCAGCATGTACCAACTTTAGAGGAGCCTTTGATTGGTTATGACTCTCTTTTGAAAATGACTGTCTATGTTGCTTGCCCAGCATACAAGCTTCACATGGTCCTTCAACTTCTTCAATTGAAGGCAAGTTGGCCACCATCTTCTTCTTTTGCATTTCCTTTAACATGGGATAGGAAATGTGCCTGAACCTTTCATGTCAAAGTTGACTTGTTTTGGCATCCACAACGGCAGAAAGAGAGCTGATTTCGTAAATGTTATTTTTACGAATACCTTTACTTACTATATTTTGATCTTTGTCAAGAATCAAAGCTTCTGTCTTCTTGAACCGCACTTCTAGATCATTATCTGTAATAGCAGCTACAGATAGCAAATTTCTGGTGATCTGGGGTACAAAGAGTACGTTGGACAGCTTCTTGCTTCCTCCATCTTTAGACACAAGCGAGATGGTTCCAGTGCCCTCAACGAGACACCTAGCATCATTCTCGACGACAACATTCATTGGTTCTTGTAGAGGTTTTATGGAGTCCTATAACTCCTTCTTGCTGGTCATGTGTCGGGAAGCTCTACTATCTAACACCCATGCACTTGTTTGATGTACATGTGCGCTAGTACACATTTCTTCCGATACATCTGTTACAGTAAACAGACGCACTTCTGTTTCAATCGTATTAACAGATTCTTTATTTCTCCAATTTGGCTTTAGAGTTCCGTTCTTCTCGTCATGGATTCGTTTCCTGCAATCTTTGACAGCATGGCCTTTCTTATTGCAGTAGTAGCACGATCCAGAGAACGTCTTCTTCTTTTCTTTCTTCTTTTCTTCTTGGCTACTCCTCGCTTTGGCTACAAAGGCAGAGTCAAGTTGATTTTCTCTGCTTTTTAGCCTCATCTTTTCCTCCATCAACATGGTAGTGAATTCTTCAAACGTCAAAGAAGGAATGCGAACTTGTGTATTAAGTGCTGTGACAAGGCCGTCAAATTTTGGAGACAACACTCTAATGCACCTTCGAGCTAGTTCCTTAGTTGATTTGGCAATACCAACTGCAGCCATTTGATCACGTAGGTTTTTCATCCTACTGATAAATGACTCAGCTGCTTCATCTTCACTTAATCTCTCAGCAGCTAACTGATTCTCCAAGTTCTGAATGCGAGTCTGATTCCTTGTTTCATACTGATTTCTCAGTATGTTCCAAGCTTCAGTTGCCTTGGTTGTGTGTTGAATTAGAGTAAGGACGGAATCCTGAACACTTGTTACAATTGCACAAAGTGCATCAGCATTTCGTCTCCTCCATTCTTTGACAAGTTGAGGATCTGGAGGTGTGACCTTTTTTGTGTCATCTTCAGCACGGACTGCAACTGGTTCTGTATCTGTGCCTAACACTGTATCAAAGAGTTCGTAGGAGTCCAGAACTGTAGTGATTTTGAACTTCCACAAAAGATAGTTCGTGCCATCAAGTTTTCCTTCTGTGAAGGTAGGAGGATGGATACGAATTGTTGGTACTAAATCGGAACTAGAACTGGTAGAAGAAGAACTAGCACCTTGAGTAGTCATAGTTATTGAGCTTTACTAGACAAGATTGCTGTTAAGAGCCCTTTAAGCTCTTGATACCATGTAAGAATATAACCAATTTCCTAGAAACGTCTTAACAACAATCAAGTAGAAAGACAACACTACTCGTTATAACAATTCAATATAACACTTACAAGATAATTGTCCCACCGTGCGCTCTCAAGATTAGAGCTTCAATGGCTTCTGGACTTATAAGAAGAATACAAGAAAGAAAGACTAACTTAAGATTGTGTTTGGAGTTGTGTTGTAGATAAAATGATGAACTAATGCATGCCAATTTATAGAATGCAGCTAGCCCACCATAGGAGACTTCTTATCAAATATTTTCTAACTTGGTTGGCTTTACCAACCATGTTCAAAGTATTGACCACCCATATTTATCACATGGGTGGCTACAATTGACCACATGAGTAGCTAACATCCAAACCAACTTCTAGGAAGCTTCATTTGGTCAAATTTGTCAACTTTAACATTACATCATCCTGACGTCATCTTAGGTAACTCCAAATTCCCGAACTTCTTTCTTGTAGCCATCGCGGTCTCTTTTGACCTCATCAACGTTTAAGTCGGAATCATTAATTTATGCTACCATATAATTAATGATACTTATTATGAGGAGGTGGATATTGACATATACCAACAGAAAGGATAGGGAAAAAGAATCACAGGAAGAAATCAGGAAGATGGCCACAGTGGTCATGTAGAAACCAAATAAAAAAGAACAGAAAACCACAGGTTGTTTCAAATGTGGTAAAACATGAAATTTTACAAAAGATTGCAGAATCAGATCACAAATTCAATCATTAGAATTAGATGAAGCTACCAAGAGCAAAATACTCCAGTCCATTGATGATCTTGAATCATTATTCAGTTCTTCTTTTGATTTTTCTGATGATGAAAACATCAACCAGATTGGAATAGACAACTACTATTTCAGTAGTTCTTCCAACTCCATCTAGGAATGTGTTTGTCCTTCCAAAGGAGCATGTTTCTCTCAGAAAGGATTAAATGTCCTCACAGATTCTCATAGTCTTATGATCGATATGATCTTTAAGATTAATGATCCAGAAGAAAAGCAAGCTTATCTTCTCAGACTCAAAGATATTATGGATGAGAAAGAGGAATAGAAACCTCTATTCATATCACGTCAGACTGATATCAAGAATACAAATTATTCTGATATTCTCACTCAATTCCAGAAGAGAAAAACCCAACCAGTGGGAATCACTGATCTCCAGCATGAGATTAAACTGTTAAAAACATAAATTCAGCAACTCAGACAAGAGTATAGACAAGAGATTTGTGATCTCAGACTTGATCATGAACATCTCCAGCAAGATGTCCAACTCTTACAGATAGAATCCTTAGAACGTCAAGAACATCTTTCTCATAATGATGAACTTGATAACAGACTCAGATTGCTATTGGAAAACTGACAGAAGGAGCTAGCACCTCCAAACCAACAGAGGATTATCTCAATCTTCTAAACAGAATTACGTACCAGAAATGGTATGTCCAGTTAACCATCAAGGTTAATGATTTCAAATTCAAAACCATTGCCTTATTAGACTTAGGAGCAGATATGAACTGTATCCAATAAGGTCTTATTCCTTCCAGATATTTCGAGAAAACCAAAGAGAAGCTTTCTACGGCTGACTCTACAAAACTCCAGATTAGGTACAAATTACCTAATGCACATGTGTGCAACCAAGGTATTTGTTTTCCTACTGGCTTTGTGCTGATAAAACAGTTAAATTCCCAAGTCATTCTCGGGAATCCATTCCTTCAACAGTTATTTTCCATGACTGTTACAGAACAAGGTATATCTACCAATGTGTTAGGTAAACCAATCATTTTTGAGTTTTATTTCCCTTCACAGTGAAGAGATATTAACTCAATCTAACAGAAAGAAAACCAAATCAGTTTTCTTAAACAAGATATTAAATGTCTCAGAATTGATGAACAGATTGCTAAACAGCAAAAGTCCATCAATGAATTCCAAACCAAACTTGAAAAAGAAGTTTGTTCAGAACTTCCTACGGCCTTTTGGGTTCGTAAGAAACATTCCGTCTCTCTTCCTTATGAGAAGGACTTTTCAGAGCAAAATATTCCTACTAAGGCTAGGCCCATCCAGATGAACCAGGAATATCTTTCTCTTTGTAAAAAAGAAATCCAGAGTTTATTAGATAAAAAGCTAATCCTACCCAGCAAGAGCCCATGGTCATATGCAGCCTTTTACGTTAATAAACATACTGAATAGGAACGAGGAATCCCTCGTTTAGTCATAAACTATAAGCCCTTGAATAAGGTCTTACAATGGATCAGATATCCATTATCCAACAAGAATGATCTCCTAAAGAGATTAAATCAGGCCCATGTTTTCAGTAAATTTGACATGAAATCGGGGTTTTGGCAAATCCAAGTCCTTGAATCAGAAAGGTACAAGACAGCATTCACCATTCCAATTGGACAATATAAGTGGAATGTCATGCCTTTTGGGCTCAATAATGCATCTTCAGAATTCCAAAACATTATAAACCAGATTTTTAATCAGTTCACAGACTTCACAATTGTTTACATTGATGATGTTTTAGTCTTCAGTAATGACATCCATCAACATTGGAAACACTTGCATATTTTCTTTAAAGTCATCAAAGAAAACGGTCTTGTGGTTTCTGCACCCAAGATTAGGCTTTTTCAGACAAAAATCAGATTCCTTGAAAACATGATTTCTTTCGGGAAAATCACCCCTATCCAAAGAACCCTTGATTTTGCAGAAAAATTCCAAGATATTCTGCGTGAGAAAACACAGTTGCAAAGATTTTTAGGATCTTTAAACTATGTTGCAAATTTTTATCCTGGCATTCGTCATTTATGTAAACCTCTTTTTGAACGTCTTAAAAAAAATCATCCAGCATGGTCTGACATTTTTTACCAAGGCTGTTCAGGAAATTAAGCGTCAAATTAAGGTTTTACTAGTCTTGACTTTATGTCAACCAGACACCCCAAAGATAGATCAGTCTTCTGGTTTCTGTTATGTATTTGATACCAGATACAAACCAGGAAAGACCAGATAAAGATAGACATAACAGAAAGCGGAAGAAACATGGATAATAGACAGATAAATAAATGTAATACAACAAAGATGAAGATAAAAGGAGACTGATGTCTCTTACTTGTTATTAGATGAACTGGAAGTCTGTGTTACTCGGTTGTTTGTACAGGAGTACAATGAAATGAGTGATACCAAATTAAAGGAAAAATAAGAAGAGAAAGAAAATTCGGATCCTAAGTTGAGACATACTCTGTCTTCATATAGGATATCGAATCTGTGATTACAATAGTGAAAATGTAAAATGAAAAGTCAAAAGTGACTTTTTCTAAAGTGAATAGTAAAAAGTGAATTTACTATTCATGAATAGTGATTTTATGATTTTTTTTTCTGTTTTTTATTTTATTCAATTTTTTTTTGTATTTTACGTTTTTAAAATTTTGTTTTGTTTTTTTTTTTTATCGAACTTAGCTTATTTTTGAAGTTTTTAATTTTAGAATTTTTTTTGTTTTTTTAATTTTTGAATTTTTGGATTTTTATTATTTGTTGTTTTGTTGTTTGTGGTTAGTTTGTTTTTAAATGTTCAAGTATTTATATATATCTATGTTTATGTGTATGTGTAATGTATTGTTTGGTTTTTGGGTGATTGCTAATGATGCAATTGTTGGTTGTTTGCTATATTTTTTTGAAGGATTGGAGTTTGTTTAGTGTGATAGGCCAGACTATCACGGCACATGCTAGTCTTCTAATTCAATATGTTTTATATTCGTGTTGAGATATTATATTTGATATAATGTTGTAAGTTGAGATGTATTGTTATAGAGATAACTGTCTTTAGAAATGTGATGTTGCGTTGTAGTTAAAATAATGTTGATAAAATGACTTTGAATTTAATGAAGGTTAATGTTGTAGGTGAGATATTGTTGCAAAGATAACTGTATTTGGAAATGTAATGTTACCTTATAGTTGAAATAATATTAATAAGATGACTTTGAATTTTACTATATAAAAGGTAAATCTAAAGGACTTGGAATGTTACTTGAATTCAAAAGTGGATTATTTAATTTTATGTCTTATCTTATCTTACAATTATGTACTAATTATGCGTTAATAATGCAGGAGTTAAAAGAAAGCCGTCCGGTGACCCACGCCAATGTTTTCAAAGCAACGCATAGCAAAATAGTGGATGATGAAACTCATTACTCTGATGAAATACTTAAATATGTATATATTAAATTAAATACTTAAATATGTATATATTAAATTAATTTTGGTTTTGTAAATATTAAATTAAATTTTTATTTTTATTTTTAAATTATTGAGTGGTGACAAAATGACGACAAAAACGTAGCTACCACGTGCCGACTATTATTGGCTACCACATGAAGATGAAAATTAATAAATAAAAAAAATAATTAAAAATTTTGGTTACCTAGTAGCGACGATAAAATAGCCACCATATGGCCACCAAAATATGCTACAAATTTGGGCTACCAAATCGCGATCAACGTAAATAATGAAATTAATGAAGTAAAAAAATAATTAAAAACTTTGGCTACCTAGTGGCGACGATAAAATAGCCACCATATGGCCACCAAAATGGGCTACAAATTTTGGCTACCAAATGGCGACCCACGTAAATAATTAATAAAAAAAAGTTTAAAATATTTGGCTACCTAATGGTGACGAAAGTATGGCTACCACATGGCCACCAAATTGTGGCTACAAAAATTGGCTACCACATAGAGACAAAATTAAATAATTAACAAAAAATATTAAAAATAATTTGCTACCTAATGGCGACAAAGATTGGCCACCATAGGACGACCACGCATAATTAATTTATACAAAAATTAACAAATTAATTAATAAAATTGCTAATTATAAAAATTAACTAATAATTTATTTTTCTAAACATTGCGACCAGAGGGCTACGAAATGTAAAAAAAAAAAAAATATATATATATATATATATATATTTCAATTTGGCCACCAGAATGCGACCAAATGACAAAATGGCGACAAGAGTTTTCTCGACGCTCGATTTTTGGTCGCCCAATAGATATAGGCGACCAAAGGACGACGAGAAACCTTCGTCGCCACAAACTAATTTTCTTGCAGTGAATGTAATGCAAATACTTAGAAAAATACTTCGTGATGGGGTCAACCGAATATCATAAAGACGATATCAAAGTGAAAACCAATACCATCAAGAAGTTGTAACACGCGGGTAAGACTAGTTTACTCATTCATAAAATAATGGTTATACTAAACAAGATATCATAGAGATGACTTTGATACCAAACGTAAGGATATTATAATAAAATTTAATATGCTAAAAATAAAATTTAACGTACATTTGGTCATCATTGCTCAAATAAAATGACTCTTGAATCACACAAATAACCTCACTACTCTCAGATTATAAATATCTTCTAGCTTATGTAAAAAACTCCTGATATCTTGATTGGATGAAAATCACAAGCTCTCTTTATAGAAATCACAGAATCTATTTATAAACTATGCTAAGGACCCTAATTAATTAACTAAATCCAAAATTATCTCTTCCCTCATCAAGAAGCATTATTTTAGTGGAATACTAATTGTTATCCATATTAGTAGTTATTCTGAAATGGACTTATCACCACAAAATATTTATCTCAAATAAATATCTCTATTTATATAATTAATTATCACAAATCTTAATTTAATATTTGACATGATAAGTGAGCTACATTTAGTCTCCTAAGAGGTGTTTGGATCATGAATTAATTTTTGATTCATAGGAATCACATTCTTGAGAATTACATTCCTAGGATTGTGATTCCCAAGAATGTTGTAAATCTGTTTAGTATATAAAAAATATTCCTGAGAATATTTTCTCAAATTCTTGGAAATATTATAATATTGTGTTTGGTTTGCCCTTGATATTTCCGGGAATCTTCATTAATTTTTCAAAAATACCCATAACTGAAAAAATAACTCCAATATCATATTCAAAGCATTTTTTTTCTTGTATTTGCACAATCAACTTATTAATGATGTCACAAATATTTATCGTTGAAAAAAAATACCAATTAACAATCCATTAAACAAAAACGTAGGAATAACCATATTATCAGATCTGGAAAATGGGAGAGCAGAATTTAGGTGATGTTCCAGTTCCAGTGAGATTTAATTTCTCCTTTTTAAAAGAATTTTCAGATCTGAAAGAAATCTAGCAGATTATAAGCATTCAAAGTCAAAACTTAAGAGCATATAGTAAACCGCAAAACAAATAGCATATATGTATGGCAGATCCTTGAAAATTAGTGCTTCAAAAGAAAAAAAAAATTATGAATTGGTGAATTTTCATAGAGGAAATCCGCGAGCAATCCCTTATACAAATTCAGTGATGAAAGCAAAACTAAAGGCTACTCAGAAACATACACACACACATACATGGATGTGTGCAGAAGACGATGAAAGCAAGATTGTTGGTAAAGATCTCCAGGCTCCATGATTGTGAGGTGAGAAGATAATGATATTTGATGGATGTCCTAGGTTAAGCAACAATCGTATCAGAAAAAATAGAAAAAATTATTTTTAATTAAGGTATTTTTGTCTTTTTATGTTTTCTAAATTATTCTCACAACTCATGATTAACATATTCTCACCCCCTGATATGAGAATAAATTTTGGCTAAAATATAGAAATAAAGGATTCCCAAAAATTCAATATTTTCAGGAATAATTTTTTAATTTACAAACATTCCTAATTCTTTATTTTCAGGAATATATTTATAATCCACGAACCAAACGTTCAAAGAGACGTGTTTACATGTGGTGGTTAGTCGTTTGTGTTTTTGAAGGTGCGTACGACACTCACTGTGTATCATTTTTGTGTGCATTAGAGCGTGTGTGTCACGAGGGGTGTGTGTTTGTCGTACACGGAATGGAAGAAAAAGGAGAAGAAGAAAAACAGTAAAGAAAACAGTAAAAGAAAAACAGTAAAGAAGACACAGACACAAGCAGGCACGCAGATCTTCCCAATCTTGGCTCATGTAGCTGTCATGTAGGCTATTTTTCCAAGTGGCCACGTTTTTTTGAAGGGTATGAAGGGGGAAGACTTTCTTCTAATCTTTCTCATTTTCATATTTAGTGTGCTTTTGCCTGAATTGCAAAAGTTCTCAATGTTTAAAACTTTCTTAAAACCCGTGTGCCAACTTCAGCTATTCCTTGAGCAGCTTGAAAGCGTTCTTCAAGGGAGCGAAGCGTCGGCCATAAGGTTAATGGGCTAAGTTATCTTCAGAAGTTCACACTATATATGGTGATCATGAAACTGACTGCTTAAGTGCTCTTTTGGCTTAAAATAATATATAAACTAAAGAAAAGTAGAATTATACTTACAATTGCTTTTGTTGGTTGCAGTCATTAGGAACTTGTATAGAGAAGTAGAGATGAATCAATATCAGATTATGGTGAGTAGGTAACATTGGTGGAATCAGAAATACACTCCTAGGAATGTAATAATTTGAAAGGAACGCATCTAATAGCTCAATATATTCTACTCTGTCCCCTTCCCTTCAAACCCTCATTTTTATCCTAACAGCTTCTGTTGGGAGTTGTAATGTTCTTCAGATTTGTTACCTCCGTTGAAATTCGAAAGCTTTCGGAGTTCTTTGAACCATTTGTCCTTGGATTATCAAATGCTTCAGTGGAGTATTGTGAAATTGTGTGTGATAGAGAGGGCGGAGGGCGGAGGGCGGAGGGGAGTGTGGTAAGTTCTGTAGTTTTTGTCATTTTTTATTTTTTCTTCAAAAAAAGGAAAAGACTAAAATGACCTTAGTCATAAGGCCTTGTTTGACAGGGTTTAATGACATGGGGGATTATTTAGAACTACAAACGAGCAGATATCATTTACATAGTATTTGGAAGTCGTTGAAGTATAAAATTCATTTGATTTATAAATGAATTGCGCAAGGATTTATATTTACAAATGGATTTCTTTATTTCGAATTGTAAAATAGTAGTCAATTTTATTATTTGTAAATACAAATTGTGTTTAGAACACATGTGAAATTGAAATTAATACTTATATTTTACTTAAATGCCCTTCTTTTATTCTATTCAAATTAGGCTAGTCATATAAAGGTTATCATCTCATCCCAGTATTGATTATTAATATTATCATAACATTATCTAAAAAAAGGGAAAAAAAAAAGAAAAATTTTCAATAAAGTTAAACATTACAAAATAATCTTAACTTTAACCATCAGTTCAAGATTACAAAATAAACTTACATTCCACGTGACAAAATAGCCTTAAGTTCAACCATATATGTAATATGGAAAAATAATCTTAAAAGAAAGGGTGAGAGAGACATTGGTTTTTTTTGCTAACAGAGAAATAGTTACAGAGCCAATGTGTTTCTTGTTTGTTTGTTTTATTTTTGTATTTTAGCCAAAGTCCATCTCTTAAACATGAGGGCAATTTTGTCCTCAAAAGATAAGTAACAAATTTGAAAAATGTGAATTTGCAAATTCTACTTTTTGAGTAAAGATTTGGGTAAAGTATAAAGAAATCCAAGATTTGCAAATCTTGGATTTCTAATTTTTTTAAAGGGTGTTCCAAACACCAAAAATTGGATTTGCAAATGAATTTTACAAAATTTTATAAAATTCATTTGTTCCAAACAGTCTGTTAATCATTGATGTTCTAAGGCCTTGTTTGGATTCAAGGGAAAAATAATAAAGAAAAAAGGAGGATTTAATAATAAAAGAAAGGAAATGGGAGAATTAACTCTTGTTTGGATTGAAAAAAATTATAAAGGAATCCTTCATAAAAGATTATGTATATTCTTTGTTTGGATTGGAGAGAAAACAAAAAGGGAATAAATTTTATAAACACATTGACAAGTTTGCCCTCTGTTGACGTCCGTGGAACAGACAACTTTCTTTTTATTTTTAAGATCTGATCTCTTTTTTTTTTTTTCCTTTTTTTTGAAGATCTGATCATATAATGAGAAAAGAAAAGGAGTTGCAGCAGTGTCTGACCAAAAAAAAAAAAAAAAAAAAATCTTGCAGCGGTGGCAGTGCTATAATTTTCTAAAATTGCTTAGGGTAAAATGGCATTTGATCGCATTAATTTTCCTCTTCCTTGCTTTGACCCCAATTTGGAGTGATTCTAAATTTAACATATAGAGTGATTTTTACTTTCTTCCTAAATTATTTCCCCTTTAACTTCCGAACCCAAACAAGTGTTCTTGATTTAAAAATCACTTCAAAATTAATCACTTTCCCTCAAATCTCTCAATCCAAACAATACCTAAAGGTTTTCACTTTTGCTTATAGTGATAATAGTTCAGTGACCAATAGCTTCTGTAGAAAATTTTGGCAGTTTGTGAAATCGAAACACCTGACGGGGTCAGGTGGGGTCGGGTGGGGGCTGATGTGGTAGGATAGGAGGGGGCTGACGGGGTTGGGTGGGATAGGGTGAGAGGGTTGACAGGGTGTGGTGGGATGGGGTGAGAGGGTTGACAGGGGGCTTATGGGGGTGGGATAGAATGGGGTGAGGGGGTTGACGGTAGGGTGGAAGGGGGCATACGGGAAAGGGGGTGTTAGGCAAGATGGCAATCTGACAAGTTTTTTTCTCTTCTTTATAATTTTTTTTTTTTATAAAAATTTCTTGGTGAAAAGAATGGGTGGAGAGAGAAGAAAAGAATATATATATATATATATATATATATATATATATATATATATAAAGTGAGAAAAGAGGGGTATTGTGCTTAGTTTCACAAATTACAGAGGGATATTGTGTAATTTTTAGACCACAACTGGTGTTGTGCAGTTTTAAAAAAGCACAAGGATTTTGTGTAGTTCACCCAAAGAAAAATGAGGAAAGGGAAAAGAAAAATTAAGGGGGTAATATGGTGTTTCTTTTTCCCATTTTCTCTTTTGGAGTGAGGTGTAGTCGATTTGTAATGGGATTGCAGGGTGAAGTGAGGTTTGGTATGAATTGCAAAATCAGGGAGAATTTTTTTTTCGTAAATTTCTTTTCTAACACAAGAGGTTACGTGCAATTTTATTTGAACACAGGGTGTGCTTAAATATTTTTCCTGAAAATTGTCTACTACAAGCATTGTAAGACAATGTGATATTTTAAATCATTTAACCCAAATTTTATTGTCAATTTTGATAATGTAATTTAGAAATTATCTCCATAGTCTAAGAAGTGTTTTGATAGGATTTTGACGCCATTTTATTTGCTCTATATGAATTTACTCTCAAAATCAAGTACTGTATAAAGTGAAAGTGCGGGAGCACTAACTGTAGGAGGATGCATAACCATTTCCATTTTTTTTTTTTTCATTTATTCAAAAAGAGATTAAAAATTAATTTTTACATCATTTAAAATGTTACATACTCTAATAATCAATATCAGACCTCTTACACGGTAGACCAAATGCCTGGAAGACTGTGGAATCGTGGCAAAAAAATGCGGTGGGAAGAAAATGAAATGTCCTGCCTAAATGTAACTTTTCCTGATTTTCTTTTTGGCCAGAGAAGACCTATCCTGGTTGGCTGGAGTATGCTAATTGTTTATTAAATATTGGCCGGCCCAACGACATTGACTTAGAAGTCTACCATGGCAATCTTCAAGAAGGAAAAAAATAATAATAATAAAGAATGAAAGTCTACCTAGGCTTTTCTCCAGTGCCAATCTTTTCTATTGCACAAACCACTTGCTCTCAGCTTTGGTTTTCGCTTTTCGTTTTCTCTTAACAATGGCTACTTTCCTAGTATTCTTCCTAATATTATCTGCATTTGCTCCAGGATTAGCTCAAGAAAGAAACTCCAGTATAAGCTTAGACGCTTCTCTGTCTCCTAGTAGTAACCCCTGGCTGTCGCCCTCCGGGCTGTACGCTTTTGGATTTCTCAAGCAAGGAAATGAGTATGCTGTAGGAATTTATCTTGCTGGAATACTTGAAGAGACTGTTGTATGGACAGCCACCAATCCTGCTCGCTTTCCTGGCAATGCTACTTTATTGTTATCAAGGGATGGATTGTTTAATCCACAACAGAGAGGGAGCAAGATATTCCTTGTTAATGATTTTGCTTCTGCTTCTGAATATGTTGCTTCAGCTTCCATGTTAGACAACGGAAATTTTGTGTTTTATAATTCTAATCAGCAGATATTATGGCAAACTTTTGAGCATCCGACTAACACCCTTTTACCTGGTCAGCGTCTGGTAGCAGGACAAGAGCTTTTCTCCAGTGCTTCAACAACTGATTATTCAAGGGGAAGGTTTCGTCTCAAGATGCAGCTTGATGGGAACCTTGTGATGTACCCTGTAATCACTCCTGATTTTGCGAATTATGCCTATTATGCGTCGGGCACCAATGGAGTAGGAGACAATGTAACGCTTAATCTTGGTGATGATGGCCTCATCTATTTGCTCAATTCAACTTCCAACATCTTGAATATGACACTAGGGGAATATCCAAATGGAAAGGGAATCTATCTCATGAGAATGGATGTGGATGGTATTCTTCGACTGTATTTTCACTCATTAGGTGATCATCAAGGCAACTGGTCCGTAATATGGTCATCTACAAAGGATGAATGTGCCCCAAAGGGCAAATGTGGGCTCAACGAGTTCTGTGATCTGATCGATAACGAAGTTGTGTGTAAATGTCTTCCTGGTTTCGATGCCAATAATTCAACCGTCCAGAATCGGCTCGGCTGTGTTAGACATTTTACACTAGAAAGTTGCCAAAGAAAGGATGCAAATTTAACATATGAGATGATAAAATTGGAGCAGGTAGTCTGGGATGATAACCAGTATGAGATTATAGAAACAAATGATTATAAAGAAGGTTGTGAGAAGGCCTGTCTGGAGGACTGTCTTTGTGAGGCAGCTCTATTCGATAATGGAGAATGCAGAAAGCAAAGGCTGCCAATACAGTTTGGAAGAAGATTAATGAGCTCAAGTTCCATTGCTATCACCAAAGTAGCCATCACTGCACCATGGCCAGAAAGTAAGAAAGAATAGTTGCATCTTTTCAAATCTTTTTTCATTTCATCTCTTCGCTGTAGATTTTGATAATTTACCCTATTGCTAATTAACCTTGCTAGCTAAATCACATGGAAAAATAGTTAAATCTTTTCGTGCGATTGTTGCGTATCTTTTCAACGGAGTAGATCCCTCAGCCTCTGACCTGAGAAAGCAGTCAAAGAAGCGGATGCCCGTGTTCAGAATTGTTATCATAATGTCATCCATACTGCTGCTTGCTTCGCTTTTCTTGTGGTTCTTCGTTTGGCGAAGGAAAAAGAATTGGTTTAGAGGTAAAGCTTGAAAATTTTAATGTTATTTTTTTTACCTTTCTAGAGCTATACGCAACAGCTGAAGCAGAACTTGAATAATTAACCAGTTTATAATATTGATGCAGCAGATACTGGAAGACCTTTTGGTCTACAAAGGTTGGAGGTCAGTGAAAAGGGGGATGATGAGCTACCCGTTTTTACCTTTTCCAGCATTGAAATTGCCACAGACCAATTTTCTGATGAAAATAAGCTCGGTCAGGGAGGATTTGGGCCGGTCTACAAGGTAATCTATATTCTATAACTAAGGCCCATGTTTGGAAGTATTTCTAAGGAGAGTTTTTTTAATTTTTGAAAAAAAAAAAAAAAATTTGTCATTATTTTCGATGATCATTTTTTAAAACTGTTTTGATAAATATGTTTTCAAATAACAAGAAAACTGTTTTGATAAATATGTTTTCAAATAACAAGAAAATGAAATCGAAAACACATTTCAGATGCTTTCATGTGGTCTTGTTACCCTGCCCAACACCCCTTAACACTTTTTGAATTAATTATTATTACTTAATTTAATAATTAAAAATTAGTTAATTTAATGAATGATTAATAATTTATAATTAAAATATAATAATAAAATAATTGATTAATAAAATAATTAATAAAAAATAAAATTTTAATTAATTTTTTCTGAATTGATGTTATAATAAATTGATATGGATTAATATGAATTAATCATTTACTTACTTATATTAATTAATTATTTCAATAATTAAATTAATTAATTTTTTTGATTTATTAATTTATTAATTATATTTAATTAATTCATCAAAATTAATTATTATTAAAATTATAATTTTGAAACTAAATTAATTAATTAGTTTTATTAATAATTTTTTTAATAAATAATTAATCAAATCATTAATTAATTTAATATATTAATTTAAATATTAATTATATTCATTAAATTTATCATTTTCATTAATTAATTAATAGTGATTAATTACCATAAATTTATTATAGTTATTAATTTACTATTAAAATAAGTAAAGTATTAATTATTAGCTAGAACAATTAATTAATTAATTGTTTATGAATTAAAAACTCTATTAGTTATTATTAAATCAATTAATTAATAATTTCACATATTTAATTAATATACTAATAATTTTAATTAATTATTGAAATTAATAATTAAATAAATAAATTAATTAATTTAATTAAAAAAATTATAAAATATTCATATAATTTTATGAGCATATTCATTTCAAAAACTTATTCAGAGAACAATTATACTCAAACAAATTTTGATTCTTTTGTTCTTAAAAATTACTTTTAAAAACTGTTATACAAAAAAAATACTTCTGATCTTGAAAATTTTTGGAAGTGAGCATTGCTCTGTACCATTTTACTTTTATCACTCATTTATTTCCATCTATGTCCATGCTTAGTGAAATTCTAAAATTACAAACTTTTATATTTTAGTCTCTTTTTATATCATGTCGACTTATTCACATAACATGTGATAAATGAGTGGCAAAATAACATTTCTCTCTTGGAGATTGAACAATTCCGAAGAGTTGTTCTGCCCCATTCTAAACTATTTCAACAACCTCTCTAAAGTGATTCTTTAGTAATATTAAGGAGGCAACTATGATTTTTGCACTTTAACAACTCCCCTAAAGGGGCTTCTATCTTGGAAGCTCCTAAATCTAATTTATGGTTCCCTAGAATCAAGGGAGCCAATTATTTTTTTCCAAATTAAAAAAGAAAAAAAAAGAAAATGACAATATTCAAAAAGTTTCAAACTAAAAACATATGATATCTTCATTGAAAAGCATCATCACATCTAAAAAATAATTATACTAATAATTATTAATAATATTAATGATTATTAATGATTATTGAAACATAACTGTTAACAATTAAAAAATTAAAAGAAGGATTAAATTCAATTAGTCTTTTGATGTATAATCAAAAGAACACTTTACTCGCCTAAAGTATCATTTGTATCATTTTACTCCTTTTACTCTTAGTCAACAAAAAAAAATTAATAAGTTGACAAATCGATATGAAATGACTAAAACCCAAACACAAAACATACACGCAGACCCAAAAAAAACAAAAAAAGAAATTCTAAAAACCCAAACATCTATGCGCCATCATCATCACCATCACAAACTCCATCACCAACTTCCCCACACTTCATCATCACTCTCTTTACCACCACCCACCTCCCACCTCCCACCTTCACAATACCACAAATTACTATATACATACATACACATATATATTTTTAGATATCTACTATTATTAATTATTTAGTTTTTCTCTATTTTTCTATTTTTACAAATTCTCTATTTCAATTATACTCTAACAACACTCTCTATTTCAGACCCTCTACTTTTGAGATATTCTTTATTTTAGTTTCACTCCAACAACACTCGCTAGTTAATTTTACTCCAATATAACTCTCCATAATTTATCTAAATTCATTACTTAATTTTACTCCAGTAAATCAAGTATGGGTTAGGGGCGGTAGCCCCAGTGGGGTCCAAGGGGGCAACGCCTCCTGGCCGTAGGGTTCGACGATATACACCAATAAAGATAACTACCATAAAATTCTCACATTAGCCATTAGTTGGGGTTATTGTATAATTGGAGTAGGATGAGTGCCTTGGCCGGCTAACTCATCCGGGGCTCTCTAGTAGAGTCAAACAAGACCCTTGTTTGGCTGCCTCGTCTGGCTCTATTTAACTTAGCCGGATGAGCATGTCGGCTGATGGCCGTAGCCGGCTTAAGCTCATCCAGGCTATACAAAAGCCATTCAATCTGACAGTATACACTAGTAATGATAACGTTGTTGTTGGCTGAAACACCAACGATTTAAAAAAAAAAAAAAAAGCTAATTACATAAAAGCTATTTGTCCTGCATATTTTTCCAACTACTCGTTCTGCAGTAGTATTGAATACTTGTATACTTTTTACACTTATGCTAACAAATTAATCAGTGAGAGGCAGAACAAGATAAATTCCTTCCACTTTTTTACACACTCATCATATTACATGGTAATGTTTCAGGGCAAGCTTGCCAACGGACAAGAAATTGCAGTGAAAAGGCTTTTGAGAGTAAGCGGACATGGCATTGAGCAATTCAAGAACGAAGTTGTATTGATCTCAAAGCTACAACACCGAAACCTTGTGAAACTGCTGGGATATTGCACTCAACGAGATGAGAAGATATTGGTTTATGAGTACTTGCCTAATAATAGCTTGGATTCGATTCTCTTTGGTTAGTTAATAAACTATCAACGCTCCATTTCAATCATTAAACATTCCCAACACCTAGTATACTACTATCATAACCTCGATTTTTCATGTCAGATGTAGGGAGACGAGCGTTACTAAACTGGGCAACGCGTATCCGCATCATTGAAGGAATTGGTCAAGGACTGTTGTATCTCCACAGATACTCCAGAGTAACGATCATCCACAGAGATTTGAAAACAAGCAACATTTTATTGGATAATAGCATGAATCCCAAAATTTCTGATTTTGGAACAGCCAGAATTTTCGAAGACAATCAGTCTCTAGCAAGCACGAACAGGATTATTGGGACTTAGTAAGTAAAACAAACGTCAATCTTAATCATATACTTATAATGATATATCCGAGAATTTCTCAGATGCTTAATGATAAAACAGCGGTTATATGTCTCCTGAGTACGCCATGGATGGACATTTTTCTGTGAAGTCTGATGTCTTCAGCTTTGGTGTCATAGTCCTGGAAATTATAAGCGGGCAAAGAAACACTGGTTTGTATCAACCTGATCGTCCATTGAACTTACTAGGATATGTGAGTTTCCAAAACTAAATTCAATTGGGTGTGTATTTCGTGCTAATTAATGATAATCTAACATCATAATCTGTTGGTGCTTTTTAGGCATGGAATTTATGGACAGAAGGAAGAATTTCAGATTTGACAGATCCAACATTGACTGAAGCTCCTTCAGTTAGTGAAGTCAGACGATATGTTCAAGTTGGCCTGTTGTGCGTCCAAGAAGCAGCTGCAGACAGACCAACCATGTCGGACGTGTTTGTTATGCTTACCAATGTATCAGTGGCTCTACCAGATCCAAAGAGACCTGCATTCTCTACCACTTTGACACTTAACAATAGCAATGTTTCTGAAAATCCAAGCGCTTGCTCTAATAATCAGGTCACGATTTCACAATTACAAGGTCGATGAGACTACAATGTTATTATGAAACGTGGAAAACCATATAGGGCTTTGTTTGAAGATGTTTGTAATTAAGAAATACGTATTATAAGTTCTACAGAGGTATTAAAGGCAGCTCATCTAGTTGAACTGCTTTTGTTTTTGTACAGAGGTATTCTACAGAGTGTTTAGAAGCACTTGTATCGTAAAATTTATTTTATGAATGAGTTCCTTAAGATTTGTCTTTGCGAATGAATTCCATTGTTTGATACTGTAAAATAGTAGTAAATTAATTATGTTATTTATAAATATAAATAGCGTTTAAAATACATATGAATTTGAAATTAATAATTACATTTTACTTAAATACTCTTCCTTATTATACAGATTATTCTCTCCATCTACTATTGATTCTAATAGACACAATCAGAGTTAATGTCAGAATTTGGAGAAAGTTTGTCTCAAAATGACTATGATGGCGTTAATAATAGGGTAAAGTGTTCCATACCCCCTTATAGTTTGTTATAAGTGCACAACACCCTTTTATGATTTCAGAACCACCAAACAACTCTCCTATGGTTTGTTAAATTAAGCTCACATGCCCCCTCCCCATATTTCCATCAATATAACTAACATAACTACACAAAAAGACTTAAGTGCCCTTAAAATTTTTTCTTTGTTATCCACATATATATACACACAGATCTACACATATAAAAAAATATATATGTCATATATATTATACATACACAGATCTATACATATATATATATATGTTAAAACTCATACACAAACATATGTTTTCTGCAACGTTCCTCGTGTCAAAGACGAGTCCAAGCAAGATTAATTTTTTTTTTTCATAAAGCAAGACTAATTGAATTATGAACGTGTTGACCAAAAAAAAAAAACAAATTATGAACCCGATTGTGCAGTGCAGTGCAGTAGTGATTAGAAAATGCATTATATTGGCACCATATCACCAGCAAAACTAATTAAAAAATGCATTATGCAAGCCAAATTAAAAATGAATTATCCATATGATCTGTTGCTGCTTCTACATGCATGTGTAGCTGACGCCTGACGGTGTGGTGTGGTGTGGTGTAGGGTGGGGTGGGGTGGGGGGTGGTGGGGACTGGGGACGATGCAACTTCTGACTTTTTTTTTTTTTTTTGTGAAGTTTAGTGTGGTGAGAGAAAAAGAAAAAAATCTTAATAAGGGTATTCTTGTCCAAACAATGATTTATTTGTGTAGAAAAGGATTAATAATTACATGAATAGAGAGTGTAATACACTTTCCGTCAAAATAGATGGATTTTTTGACCGAAGGGGGCATTATGCTTAGTTTAATAAACCACAAGGGAGGTATTTGGTAGTTTTGAAACTATAAGGGAGTGTTGTGCATTTATGACAAACCACAAGAGGGTCTAGTGCACTTCACCCTTAATAATATATGTGTAAGATGAGGTTAAAAATATTGAAAGATGAAACAAAAACAGACTGTTGATGTCATTATAAGATATATGGGTAAAGGTATGAGATATGATGTTAGTAATACTTTCCGTCGATGAAAAGCATGCTAGAATTAAATAGGTTTGAACTTGAAATTTTTTAGATGATTATGTTAATTGATTTGTGATGTCACTTATAATACACAGGTCATGACTTTAATATGAATATATGCATGATATAAACATGTGAATTTGATTTAAGTGGTAAGTATCTACAACTTCTTTAGCATTTGGGTTAAATCCACTTATTACCCCTATCTTTTATATATTATGACAGTTATTAACCCTAATGTTTAAGTTTAGCCACTTACTACCCTTTGACTCAAGTCAAAACTAATAGAAGATTAATTTTGTTAAAAATTCTACTAAAATTTTCATTACACCCTTCTATTTATTTATTTCTCATTTTCTATTTTGTATCTCTTTTCACCCCTTCTCATGTTCATTTTCTTCTTCTTCTTCACAACACCCATACACATAATACCCACATACACATACACACAAAATCACAACATACACACGGCACACACACACACACCAGACCACACTCACCATACTTTTACATAAAATTTCTCACACACTGGACACACGCACCTACCACAAAAATGACATACCCACACACCAACCCATCACATACACGGTAGAGACCCACCACACAGATCATTGTTTTCACGCATCATTGGAGCTGCAATTAATCTCTAAAGCTGCGTGTGCCTTGTGTATGAGTGATATGTGTGAGTTTTTTTGGTTTGTGTGGTGTGTGCTGATGTAATCTTGTAATTTTGTGTGATTTGTGTGCCACTGTGTTGTGCGAGATTTTGTGTGTCGTGTGTTTGATGTGAGCCTTGTGTATATGTTTGTGATCTTGTGTGTTCTGTCTTTTGTCCTGAGTGGGTGTTTGTTGGGTGAAATTTTTTTTTTTGTGTCTTGTTGTGTCTATGCTGTGTGCTTTGTGGTTATGTGTAGGTTGTGTTTGGGAGAGGAGAAGATCTGTTGGAGAAGATGATAAAAGTGTAAAACAATACAAAATTGAAAATGAGAAAAAAGAAAAGAAATTAAAAAATAAATAAAATTGCGTAATAGGAATTTTAATAGAATTTTTAACAGAGTTAAACTTTTGTTAGTTTTGACTTGGGTCAAGGGGTAGTAAGTGATTAAAGTTAAACGTAAGGGTTAATAAGTGTCAAAATATGTAAATGATAGGGGTGGTAAGTGGATTTAACCCTTAGCATTTTGTTTTAACTTAAAAGTCTTTATTATATTACTATTCAAGATAAAAGTTATTTTATTATTTGAAAAATAAAAATTTTAATAATATTATTTTAAGTTATTTTTTAAATTATATTTTTCAAGCAAAAGTGATATTTTCATTCTAATAAAATCTATGGAAATAAACTTTTAATTTGGTCATCAAAAGATGAACAATGGCAGTGGAAAAAAAAAAGAGTGAAAACACATATAAGGAAATTTTGTCCTCAAAAGATGACCAACTAATTTAGTGGACTTAATTAGATTTCTAAATGGACGTTTGGTTCGCAGAATGTTACAAGATTTTTGGAAATGTGAAGTCTGGAATATAATATTCCTATATTTGGTTCGCGGAATAAAAAAATATTCATAGGAATGTCACATTCTTGGGAATGCAATATTATCATAATTTAGCCAATTTCTATTTCCATGTGAGGGGTGGGAATATCACATTCCCAAGTTTTGAGAATAACTTTAAAAAAGTAAAAGACCCAAATACCCATATTAGAAAATACAAAATTAAAATAAATACAATAAAATAATTCAAAAAATAAAAAAATAAATAATAAATACAATAAAACATAAAAAATAAAAAAGATAAAATAAAATAATGTAAAAAATAAAAATAAAAATTAATTAAAATAAAATAACTAAATAAGATAAAAATAAATATAAATAAAAATAAAATAGAAAAAATAAAATAATAAAATAAAAAAATAAAAAAGTAAATGATAAAATAGAATAAAAAAAATAAAATAAGATAAAAATAAAATAAAAATAAAATAAAAATAAAATAAAATTAGTAAGAAAAAAATAAAATAAAAATACACAAAAAAATAAAATTAATTTTCTAATTTTGAAGGGTCAAGTTTAAATTTATAAATTATAAAAATAATTTTACTTTGGTTGTATTAATACATTAAATATTTTTTGACTTGCGTATTAGTAAAAGTATGCAAAATGTATCATTTTTTTTTCTAAGTAAATGCAAAATGTATCGTTATTTGTATATTTTGTTTGATATTCTTGTTTTTTTGAGTTAGAGACATTATTGAAAAATTGCTTAACATTCTTAGGAATATTGAATTAAACCAAACATAATAAAATAACATTCATATGAACTTTGACAAAATATTCTCAGGAATATTTTTAACAAACCAAATACTTTTAACCACGTTCCCGGGAATAACATTCTTGGAAATGATATTCCCTGAGAATGAAAAATCTATCGAACCAAACACACCCCTAAATGTTGCCTTTTGAGCTCTTATTTACAAATCTTAAATTTTTAATTTTTTTAATAAAAAAAGTGCTTAGATTTGTAAATAAATTTTACAAATTTTTATGAAATTCATTTAATTTGTTCCAAACACTATGTTAATAACAAATGTCAATATACACCTGCTTAATGATTGAAAGTAATACAACCCCCTGCAGTAATAGAGAGTAATAAATGTTAAACATACCGGTGGAAGCATGATTAGTAAATGCACAAACAAATTGAGGAGGAGTTCGTGCGATCCATCACCCATATGACAATAGATCGTAGCCTTCACCGAAATTTCAAGGATAAAACTAAGCTCTTGTTGTAGATAAAAAATTAATAGTCGAACATTTTTAAATTAATATTTCATGAATTAATAAATTTTAAATAATAAAATGTTTTAGTCCCCATTTTGGGATTAATGTGTTAAATTAATGATTTTCATTCAATTATAAACTAATACATTTTAAATATTTTTATAAGTCCCAAAAATTTGTAATTTAATAATTAATAATATAATATCGTCATGAAAAGTGAGCAAATATAAATACAAAAATAAAGTTACTGAAAAAATTTAATTGAAAAATTAAAATTAATAAAAAGAATATTTATAAAGTTAATATTAATAAAAAAAATAATATTAGTAATTAAAAATAGAAAATCGTCATAAATAATGAATATAAATAAATAAATAAAAGAAATTTAAGTAATGTGTTAATTAAAATAAAGATAGATATTGGAGTAAAATAAAAATATAAATTCTCTAAATAGAGAATCTGTTGGAGTAAAATTGAAATAAAAATTTTATAAAATAAATGATTAGTTAAAAATAGAAGAAAAATAAGAAAGTTAATGGAGTGATATTGAAATAATAGCCTACCAATGAGGCAATGGTACTCGCTAGGATATTTGCAAGGTGCCATTGAATCAAGAGATATTTTATGATGAGATTCCATCAGAAAAGGACTGGGACGCGTGCCAAGGAGGCCACTTTTGGCAAAATTATCCATTGTATATTTGCACTGACTTTTTTTTGGTCAAATATTTGCACTGACTTTACGAAATCCCTTTTGTAGAGTTAAGCCACCTCGAGACCAAAAAAATATTTTAAACGACCAAGTTCCTTGATCCGGAATATAGTATCAAGATGACGTTTGAGTTGAAGAATTCGTTTACGGTCATTTTCAGCAACTATCACGTTATCAACGTAAATAAGATCAAGAAGAAAAGAATTGGCTCATGAAAATGTGAATAAAGAATAATCCGTCTGGGATTGATGAAACCTAAGCCCCAGAAGTAAGGAAATGAACTTGTGGTACCAATTTGAGGATGTTAGAAAAATAGTAGATAATTAATTTGTGTAGAGGATAGAAAACTAAAGAATAATAACGAAATATATTAGTATATTTGTAATGAAATATACAAATCGAGGTTCGAGTTTAACTTGATATCCTTAAGGTTATAATGCTTTACTAAGATGCTTATGGTTCAATAGCACTAACCTCTCATGATATAATGATTAGACCTTTCGTGTAGGTAATACTTCAATACACAAAAGCTTGTGAATCGATAGCATAAAAACTCTCTCTGTTATGATGCAGTAATGGACTATGTATGTGAAAAACATATCCTAAAGCTGTGTAGAGCTTGTCTATTTATAGGTGCAAACTAAGAGTGAAAACTAGCCACATAAATCCTTCATAAAAATGTCACTTTAATGCCAATGTTTGAGAACAAGAAACGTCCTTTGCTAAATGCCAATCGTCACTGGAATAAAGCACTTCCAAAAGCCTTAGTAAAGGCATCCATAATTAATTATAACTGATCCCATGATCAACTTTCCATCTAGATGCAATAATTATCAAGCATTCAAAAGCATCAACTTTTCGTTTGATGCAATTATAATCATGGCATTCAAAGCAGTTCAATATGGTGAGTTTAAATAAGAGAATAAAGAGCTACTCAAACCTTTTATTATCTAATTTCTCTTTCACCTTTAATGTATTTTGACTTGAAAAAATACTACATTCATCTTCTCGAAAGATGAATGCGCACGAGCCATGTCCCAATCGTTTAGACATGTGGAACCCACTTTAAAAATTGAGTAAAAAATGCAAGTCAAAACTATCTTTTTCCAACACAGGATGCCTGTTAGAGACCATAGAGAGACTTGCGGAGTCAACAAACTTCATCCTCCCCCTTTCGCTTGACCCCTTGTGGCAATTTCATGTAATTAAACTTCCTCCTCCAAATCTCCATGGAGGAAGGCATTATTGACGTCTAATTGATGCAGTTCCTAGTTACGTTGGGTTTCACTTTGATATGGGTAAGACCCCTGAGCTTTTACAAAATTGCAAATTGCCGCAAAATCAACCCCGGGAAGAAGATTCAACGACGAAGTCCGAGGTCCAACGGACCTCAGACCGAGGGATCCGAGGTCCTTTGGACCTCGGACCAAGAGACCCGAGGTCCTTTGGACCTCGGAATTTATGTCCGAGGTCCAAGAGACCTCGGACAAAATCTATTCGAGGTCCCTTGGACCTCGGACATTATATCCGAGGTCCAAGGGACCTCGGACAGAATAAACAATCCGAGGTCCCTTGGACCTCGGAACTTATGTCCGAGGTCCAAGAGACCTCGGACAAAGTCTGTCCAAGGTCCAATTGGACCTCGAACCAAATCTGTCCGAGGCCCAAAGGACCTCGAACCAAGCCAATCCGAGGTCCTAGAGACCTCGGACGAGCCAATCCGAGGTCCTAGAGACCTCGGACGAGGAAATCCGAAGTCTCATGGACCTCGGACGGTAAATCGGTCTTCATGCGTGGAGAAATCTCATAAGCTCGGACGAGACACAGGGCTATCCGAAAGTCACTTTTTAAGACCTCGAGCTAAGAAGCGCTGGTAGGCATTGATCCATAAGTTCAAAGAATCCCCAGCTAATCTCCCACTAAACCATCTAAATAATTGTCCACTGGCCCTTTAATAATTCCACACATGTTTGTAATGATGATCCACTACTGTACCTTTAATCTTTTGACTCAGCTGCAATGATGATTTCTCATTTGTGACTCAGCAACCATGTGACTTCCCTCTTTAATTGAGCAGCCATGATGACTTCAAGGGTCATGGTGCCTATAAAAGGCAAAGGTTTCAGCAGGGAGAGGGGGAGGACATTTGATACTCACATTTATACACACATATACATCTCTTTCCCTGCAGACGCACCAAGCTAACTTAAGCGTCGGAGTGCTAATACGGGCTAGACCTGTCAAGCTCTCTTTGTTTTGCAGGCATCAAGGCGATACGTGAAGGCTACTTGCGACACGTCATTTTTCTACCTTAACAAGTTGGCGCCCACCGTGGGGCCGATTCTAAGTCCCCCACTGAGATTTTACAAGATTACACCATGGTAACTACCCGGAGTCAGAATGTTGTAAGCGTACATGAAGAAGAGGCCGTAGAACAGCCAAATGTGCAATTCTGTCCAGGAGAGACCTCCAACCTCGGACGGACTGATCTACCGCCTCCAAGGGTGGAAATACCTACAGAAAATCATCCCCCATACACAAACACATACCCCGATCCATACACAAATCCATACCCAAGCTATCTGCCTACTTACCCGCAAAACTATCCACAAGGATTTACTTGGTATCTAGGGTGGCAGTATCCTACTGCCACAACGCAAGTTCCACAAACTAACCAGCTAGTAGACCTTGGATATATCCTGTAAACTTTGGAGGAGTGGAAAAAAGCTATTAATAACCCAGCACCTCAGCCAACACAGTACCTCTCAGAAAATCAACCACGCCAAGCATCGCAGCAAAATCCCACACGCCAAAAAACCCAATTAACCAGAAACGCAGCCAACCCAAGAGAATCAGTGCAGCAGATTCATACTGGGGGGCAATGCAAAGAGGCAGTGAACTCTACCGGATCTTCACAGAGCTCAGATACAGCAGAACGAGGCCCTTCTCAAAGCGTCCAAAGAGAAGGTACTACTTGTACTATCTCGGTTGCAGGAGCTTTCAAAGGCCCAAACCCTTTCAATCGCACTATCAACGAAGTTCCAAAGCCCGCACGATACAAATTGCCATATTTGCCCACCTATGATGGGCATAGAGACCCTAAAGATCACTTGGCAGTTTTTAGGCACAAGATGGAGTTCGCGAAGTTGCCAGAGGCCTGGGTATGTAAGGCTTTTGCTGGAACTTTAGTGGAGGCGGCTAGAGTGTAGTACGATGAATTGAAAGACGAATCAATTGATTCTTACACACAACTGGCAGAATTGTTCGTAGGGAGATTTGCTTCGGCTATTAAGCCGACCAGGCATACCACCTCGTTGCTCGGTCTAAAGCAGAGAAGGGAAGAAACCCTCCGATAGTATGCAACCCGTTTTAATGAGGCTACCTTACAGTGTACACAATTTGATCAGAAATTTGCAATACAGGCATTCACAAAAGGGGTGGCAAACGAGCTGCTTCAAGCTTCTTTAGCTAAAAAGACTCCCCAAAATATGATAGAATTAATGACCAGGGCGGAGAAATATATCAAAGTAGAAGAGGTGGCGATGGCAGAGAAAGAGGAAGACCCTAGGAGAAAAGGGCAGAATAGTCAAGCTCATATAACCTAGAAAGAGATAAAGGCCAAAGAGGGCCAACAAGAACAGAGGGGAAGGGAGATAAGAGAACTACCTAGATGGCGGGGGTTAAACAACTATACTCCTTTGATGAAACCCAGATCTCAGATATTGGCTGAAATCAGAACGCGGATGAACCTCCCAGATCCACCAAAGATGAAAATGGAAAAGGAGCGCCGTGAGGGCAAAGGGCAATATTGTAGGTATCAAAAGGATTTTGGGCACGATACCAAGGCCTGCAGGAATCTGAAAGATGAGATTGAGGCCCTAATCAGACGTGGACACCTGCAAGCCTATGTCAGGAGGGGCAATCAGGAAGAGAGACAGAGGGAGAGAAGCTCGAGACACACTCAGGCAGCACGTGCTCAGGTGGAGATTGATATGATAACAGGAGGTATGGCCTCAGGAGGGGAAAACCTCCAGGCCAGAAAAGGTTACCGTAAAGCAGGTCGCGGGGATCCCCCGATGAAGAGACCAAGGGTGGAAGAAAGTATCACATTTGGAGATGAAGATTTGAATGGTCTGGTGTTGCCCCATGACGACCCACTGGTGATTGCAGCGGACATCGCTGGAATTATGGTGCGCAAGATCATGGTTGATATAGGAAGCTCGGTGGAGGTTCTTTTCTTGAGCACTTTTAAGAAGATGGGGTTGAAGAAGGAGCAATTGAGGATGATGAAGGGAACCTTGTCAGGTTTCAATGGCAGAGAAGTAAGGCCAAAGGGTATGATAACACTGAAGATGATCCTCGGGCGAAATGAACAGAGCCGTAGTGAGATGCTCGATTTCATTGTAATAGATTGTGAATCACCATACAATGAGATATTGGGAAGAGTAGCATTAGGAAAATTCAGAGCAGTGGTATCCACCTATCACTTGGCCATGAAGTTTCCATTTGAGGCTGGAATAGTGACAGTAAGAGGTGACTAGAGGAGGGCCCAAGAATGCTATGCAGCTTGTCTCAGGCTGCAAAAAGAAGAGAAAGAATTAATTGAGATCCCAGAAAAGAAGGCCAAAAAGGGGCATGAGCTGAAGAAAGCAGAGCCCGCGGAGGTATTGCAGAAAATGGAATTAACAATTGGAAAGGAGGTTCAGCTTGGAACAGAGCTTCCTCAAAACCTGGTGGAAGGTATAACTCATTTCCTATCTTGTAATAAAGATGTATTTCGTTGCTTTGTACATGATATGAGAGGGATAACCCCACAACTACCCATGCATCGTCTAAACGTAGATCCAGCATTCAGGCCGGTAAAGCAGAAAAGACGGGTCTTCCATGCAGAAAAGAATCAAGCAATTAGAGAAGAAGTAAGTAAATTGTTGAGGGCTGGGCATATACGAGAAGTGAAGTACCCTACCTAATTGGCAAACGTGGTTATGGTTCCAAAGGCATCAGGGGCTTGGAGGATGTGTATAGACTTTACGGATCTGAATAGGAGCTGCCTGAAAGACTGCTACCCATTGCCTAGAATAGATCAAATGGTGAATGCCACCTCAGGTTTCGAGATGCTTTCATTCATGGATGCCTTCAAGGGGTACAATCAGATTAAGATGGCACCAGGAGATGAGGAGAAGACGGCCTTCATAACAGACCGAGGGGTGTTTTTCTACATGGTGATGCCATTCGGTTTGAAGAACGCAGGGGCTTGTTACCAGTGCATGATGGACAAAGTGTTCAAGGAGCAGTTAGGGCGAAATATGGAGGTGTATGTTGATAACATGTTGGTGAAGAGTAAGAAGGCAGAGACTCACATCGAGGATCTGTCCGAGGCGTTCTCGATAATGAGGAAGGTCGGCATCAAATTGAATCATGAAGAATGTGCTTTTGGGGTTCAAACAGGGAAATTTTTGGGATTCATGGTTACTTGAAGAGGCATCGAGGCTAACCCAGAAAATGTGCAAGCCATTTTGGACCTCGAGCCACCCAGAAGTGTCAAGGATGTTCAGAAATTGACGGGAAAGATAGTAGCATTGAGCAGATTCATGGCTAGGTCAGCCGACAGATATGCTCCTTTGTTCAAAATCCTGCGCAAACCAAAGGATTTTCAATGGACGGTAGAATGTCAAGAAGCTTTTGAAAAGTTGAAAGAGTACTTAAGCTCGGCACCTTTGATGTCCAGACCAGAACCCAGTGAGACTTTGTACGTATATTTAGCAATATCCCCAGTAGCTGTGGCGACAGCACTAGTACGACAGGATGGAAAGCAGCAGAGGCCAGTCTACTATATCAGCCAAGTACTTAAAGGAGCTGAGCTGAGGTATCCTCCTATAGAGCGAATGACATTAGCTCTACTGGTGGCCTCAAGAAAGCTTAGACATTACTTTGAGGCGCATCCCGTATGTGTTATGACGGATATGCCGTTTAAACAAATGTTGCAGAAACCAGAGGCATCAGGAAGGCTCCTAAAGTGGTTTGTGGAGTTGAGCCAATTTGACATTACATTCAGACCAAGGACCGCGATAAAAGCTCAAGCTGTGGCGGATTTCATTGTGGAATTCACAGGAGAGCCATCTGAGATTAGTCCAAGGCCGTGGAAGATTTGGGTAGATGGAGCCTCAGGCAAGAGCGGCAGTGGAGCTGGAGTCATACTTCGGGGTCCAGATGGCGATGAGCTGCAGTTCGCTTTAAAGTTCCGTTTCTCAGCCTCAAATAATGAGGCTGAATATGAAGCCCTCATTGCAGGTATTAAAACAGCTCAGGTGATGGGGGCTGATGCGATAGAAGCTCACACGGACTCACAATTGGTGGCAAGTCAAATAGATGGAGAGTACGAAGCCAAAGATGAAACCATGGCGGCCTACTTAGCCAAAGTAAAAAGTGTAGTGGCAGGATTGAATGGTTTCACAATCATCCATATACCACAGACGGAGAACGAGAAAGCAGATGTCCTCTCGAAGCTTGCGGTAGGAGTAACGGGGCCAATAACCATAGAAGTGGAGGAGGTTTTTTAGCTAAGCATAGTTCGGGAGCGCAAGGAGATAGCCCAGGTGGAGCACAGTGAGTCTTGGATGCCACCTATGGTCGATTTCCTTGAAAAGGGAATCTTACCAGAAAACAGTGAAGAAGCAAGGAAGGTGAAAATCCGAGCTCCAAAATATGTAATGCTCGGAAAGCAATTGTATCAAAAAGCGTTTACTTGGCCCATGCTGAAGTGTGTGGACAAAGGCGAGGGCGATTACATACTCAGGGAAATGCATGAGGGGATTTGCGGTAATCACATAGGCTATAGAGCATTGGCTCGAAAGATACTAAGATATAGGTATTTCTGGCCAACCCTGAATGAAGATGCTCGGCGCTTGGTGCAAAAATGCGATATATGCCAGAGATTCTCAAGAATCCCACGGCAACCTGCAGTGGAGTTGACTGTGATGATGAGTCCCTGTCCATTTGCTCAATGGAGTCTGGATATATTAGGACCTTTCCCAATGAGCACAGGTCAGAGGGTCAAATGTTTAGTAATGGTAGATTATTTTACTAAATGGGTGGAAGCTGAGCCCGTCGCCAAGACTACAGATAGAAATGCTTGGAATTTTGTGTGGAAAAGCGTCGTGTGCAGATTTGGGATTCCAAGAGTGATAGTAACAGATCACGGGACCCAATTCGACTGCCACTATTTCAAGAAACAATGTTCGGAGTTGGGCGTTTCACTTAGATTTGCTTCTGTAGCACATCCGCAAACTAATGGCCAAGTAGAAAATGCTAACAGATCTATTTTGCAGGGTCTGAAACATAAGCTGGCAGTAGCCAAAGGCCTCTGGGCCAAAGTTTTGCCAGAAGTGATATGGGGATACAGAACAACGCCAAACGAGTCGACAGGCGAAACTCCCTTCAGCCTAACATTCGGGGTAGATGATGTCCTACCTGTAGAAATTGGCTCGACAAGTCAAAGAGTCGCTGAGTATGAAGAAGAAGTTAATAACCAGGCCCTGTGAGAAGACCTGGATTTGGTGGAAGAATTCAGAGAGAAAGCTAGAATAAAGATGCTCGAAGGCAAGAGGGCTATGGCTAGGTATTTCGAAAAGAGAGTAAGAAACAGAGAACTTAAAGAGGGGGATCTAGTCCTCAGAAGAGCAATCTTCAAACCTGATTTAAATCAGGGAAAACTCAGACCAAACTGGGAAGGCCCGTACACGATAATTAAAGAAGTCAAACCCGGAACTTACAGACTCAGAGACCTCGATGGCAATGAGCTAAGAAATGCATGGCATGTAGAGCATCTAAGAAATTATTACATGTAATCCTTTTCCTTGAATATTTAAGTACTGTTTATGATTATGTCCTTTTTTCCGCCCAAAGTTTCCGTTAATGATTGTAGTAAAAGAAAGTCAAGTCCCAATAAAGGGAAGCCGAGGATCCAGGCAAGGGGGCATGACCCTCGAGAATAAAAACAAGGAGGCACGACTCCCAAGATCTAGACCAAGGGGCACGATCCCCGAAGTCCAAGGCTGGGGGCACGACCCCTCCCCCTCCCCCCCCAAAGCCATCAAATTGTCCTTCAATCAGATAAAGAATTTTGAAAAGGCATGACCCAACAAAACCAAGTACGAAAAAAGAAAGAGACAATAAATCAGCAAAAAGAAAAACTATTTTCATTAAAGACGAAATTCTTCATTACAAAAGGCTAATACAATGCTTTAAATACAATGCCTATCACTCATCCTCAAAGCTCGAAGAATCATCAAAAAACACATTCTCCCTAATAGTTAAACCATGCCTTTTGGCATAACGATCAAGCTTCTCCTGAAGCGCAGCAGTGACGTCATCCATGGTATCAGCAGCAGATTGAGCATAAAGACTCTTCAAATCATCCTTGTATCCCTGCCCACAACGGAAATCCTCTACTGCCTGGACCTTTATATCCTCTAGAGAAGCTTGCAGATCTCTGAATTGAGCTTCCACGGAATCGCGAGCTGTCTGTGATACCTCTAACTCAGACTGAAACCTCTCATACTCAGACTGAAGCCTCTTATACTCAGACTGAAGCCTCTCACACTCAGCCCTGGCCTCCTCTTGAGCCCTCAGGGAAGCCATCCAGTCAGTCTGGAGTTGGCAACGCTCGAAATTTGCTGAAGCAGCCTCTTCTCGAGCCATTCTAGTTGTCTCGCGAGTGGAAATAAGCTTGGCTTGGATTGCAGCCTCTAAGCTCCTGCAACGCTCCTCGAATTCTTTAAAAGAAGCCTTAGCCTCAACAAGTCGCCGCTCATATTGTTCCACGAAACGGTAGGCCACGCTGAGACCCATGGACATCTGCGACAAACAAAGCAAAGGTCAGGAAAATATAACTCAAATAAAAATAGAAAGAGAGCTAAAGGAAGAAAGAACCTTAAAACGAGCCTTTTCAAAGGCTTCTTGAGCAACAGAGTATAACCGATCGCTTGGAAGTTCATCCAAATAACTCGCCACATTATCGGGACCCTCAGGAATAGGGAGTGACCTCGGACGAGACTGGGCCGAGCCCTCAGGAGCAGGGGGAGATCTCAGATGAGGCGGGTCGGAGGAACTGGCGGCTAAAAGAAAGGCATCTTTAACCAAATCACTGTCCTCAGGCATAACGCCAACTACCTCTTCATAAGGAGGAGCTTCATAACCAGCAGCAACTTCTCTAAAAGCTTCAAATCTACGAGCAACTCTTTCAGGAGTTGGAGAAGAAAAATCCTGCAGGACGGGAGGCTCGGACCAGGTGGGCTCGAACTTGGATGAACTATCTGACTGAACTACTTTTCTTCATGGCCGAGCAGCCTTCTTTCGTTTTTTACTAGGACCACCTTAACCTTCTTCTTTCCAGCTCGTTTAGCAGCGCGGGCTCTTTGTACCTCAGCTCGGGCTTCCTGAGCAACTGCTTTAACTGGATCAAGTCTGCCAGCCCTGGTGGTTCGAGCCTTAGAAGCGCCAGGAGGCATTTGCTGTTGAGCCTCTGGGATAGTGGTACCTGCAATGGTAAAATAAGAGTCAGCTATACAAAAAAGAGAAGCTTAAAAATGCATGTATGGAGATTTTTATTACCTTAATGGATCAGAGCATCAGTCTGGAGCCCAGTGACTGGAGAAGATGAAACCACAGCAACAGGGTATCCATATAAAGAAGAGCGAGCAGCAGCCGAAGATCCCGCCTCGGCATTAACACACCTTAACTGATCATAAATGCCGGAGGCTAGAACAGCTTCACGTGTTAAATAGAGGACACTGCGCACGGGCCGAGCTCAACGAAGAATGTAAAAAGTCATGAGTCTCTCAGCTGGGGTCAGGAGAGGAGGCTCACGATAAGCATCAAGCTCAGTGCGTGGTAAATGCCTGAAAAGTCTTCTGACTGGGCATTTTAAAGGATGAATGACGAACACAAACTTGTTGTGCCATCCTTGGTTGCTAGAAGGCCAATTAGAAAATAAACGATGACTGGGCCTAGCAGAGAAGGAGTATACACCGAAATTCTTGGGGTCATGAATCAATTGATGAAATTGACGCAAGAGATTAAGGGTCGGAGTAAGACCAAGTGACTTGACCCAAACATAATAACCTACTACCTTCCTCCAGCCGTTAGGAGCAAGTTGGCAAGGAGCAATGTCAAAAAAATTAAAAATGCGAACGATAAAGGCAGGGAGAGGAAGGTGGAGAAACTGATGGCGAGGAATTCTAATTTCATAATCATGTGGAAAGACACCTTCGTTGCGAAGCTCGCGTAATTCAGCTTTGCCAAAGGTACAATTGTAATACAAGGCAGAAAAATCAGTTTGGGCGTCAGGGTCAAGATCAGGTGTTACAGCCCTAGAAGGAGGAGGAGAAGGCTCGGGTATCCCAGGAATCATCTCTAGAGTAATGTGAGGAAGAAAAGGATTCGGATCACATTGAGGAATGGTTTGAGAAGTTTCGGACTCAGTAGGATTAGAAGGACTAGACTCCGAAGGCCCGACTTCATCAGTCCTAATAGACCTAAATGGTTGAGCGGGAACAGGAACCCCGAGGGGTGGAGGTGAAGAAGATGGGGGAATAGCTGTGACTAAAAGGTCAGTATGAGTAGTTCCCTGAAGACCAAGGCCTTGAGTCGCAGCAGGGAGAGCAACAGTAACTTCCATAATTTTCGAAGAAGAAATCAAAGAAGAAGACGCCATAAAATTATATATATGAATGATGAATGTAAAAAGAGGTCAAATGATAGAGGATAGGGTACCGGGGAGTCCGAGATTTTGGTGGCCGCGCCGAGGTGGTTGGCGCCGATGAGGTGGTGGTGCCGAGGTGTCGGTGACGGCGTTGACATCGACGAGGTGTTGGCGTCGAGGTGTTGTACCGAGAATAATAAAGCTAGCTCGAGGTGTATGAGCCTTGGAGAGAGAGAGATGAGAGAATGAGAGAGAGGAGTGTTTGAAAAGAAGGTGGAGTGTTTGAATGTTGGAAAGAGGTATTTATAGGAGTGAGTGGGAGGGAAAGCCAAGAGTTTCAAATTTGAAAATGGGAGGGAAAACCAAGAGTTTCAAATCCTCACCATTAATTCAAAAGTCATTGCACCAGATCTTGACAAGTGGCAAGACAACATTAATGGTGGTAGGTGGCAAATTGCACAGATGACAAGGTGATTTTAGAATGATTTGTCGACTAGATTCGACGTTGCCATGACATCATTATCAATTCCCGAACCTATTTTATAGCTCCAAGAACTGAGGAGGCATCATGATATGGGTAAGACCTCTGAGCTTTTACAAAATTGCAAATTGCCGCAAAATCAACCCCAGGAAAAAGATTCAACGACGAAGTCCGAGGTTCAACGGACCTCGGACCGAGGGATCCGAGGTCCAACGGACCTCGGACTAAGAGACTTGAGGTCCTTTGGACCTCGAAATTTATGTCCGAGGTCCAAGAGACCTCGGACAAAATCTGTCCGAGGTCCAAGGGACCTCGGACAGAATAAACAATCCGAGGTCCCTTGGACCTCGGAACTTATGTCCGAGGTCCAAGAGACCTCGGACAAAGTCTGTCCGAGGTCCCTTGGACCTCGGACATAATAAACAATCCGAGGTCCCTTGGACCTCGGAACTTATGTCCGAGGTCCAAGAGACCTCGGACAAAGTCTGTCCGAGGTCCCTTGGACCTCGGACATTATGTCCGAGGTTCAAGGGACCTCGGAATAATTAATCCGAGGTCCATTGGACCTCGGAATTTAGTCCGAGGTCCAATTGGACCTCGGAATTTAGTCCGAGGTCCAATTGGACCTCGAACCAAATCTGTCCGAGGCCCAAAGGACCTCGGACCAAGCCAATCCGAGGTCCTAGAGACCTCGGACGAGCCAATCCAAGGTCCTAGAGACCTCGGACGAGGAAATCCGAAGTCTCAGGGACCTCGGACGGTAAATCGGTCTTCATGCGTGGAGAAATCTCATAAGCTCGGACGAGACACAGGGCTATCCGAAAGTCACTTTTTAAGACCTCGAGCTAAGAAGTGCTGGTAGGCATTAATCCATAAGTTCAGAGAATCCCCAGCTAATCTCCTACTAAACCATCTAAATAATTGTCCACTGGCCCTTTAATAATTCCACACATGTTTGTAATGATGATCCACTACTGCACCTTTAATCTTTTGACTCAGCTGCAATGATGATTTCTCATTTGTGACTCAGCAACCATGTGACTTCCCTCTTTAACTGAGCAGCCATGATGACTTCAAGGGTCATGGTGCCTATAAAAGGCAAAGGTTTCAGCAGGGAGAGGGGGAGGACATTTGATACTTACATTTATACACACATATACATCTCTTTCCCTGCAGAAGCACCAAGCTAACTTAAGCGTCGGAGTGCTAATACGGGCTAGACCCGTCAAGCTCTCTTTGTTTTGCAGGCATCAAGGCGATACGTGAAGGCCACTTGCGACACGTCATTTTTTTGCCTTAACACACTTGCACCATATAGGACCTTTTTACTGTACTATAAATTTATCTTGATTTATTTGAACTAAAATTTTCATTTTCTTTTCTTGTGACATAAAGAACAAACCCATCTCGAGTTTAGTTCTAAGTGCTGTGAGTTACTGATAGAGCCATTACACAATAATTTTTACCAATGAGATCAAGTATCCTGAAACAAACAAATTTCTAGAACTTGGTTTTCCCTTTTTGATAGGAATTCTGAATTTCTGTGATAAGTTTGATTCTTATAATTCAGAAGGCAATATATATATATATAATAATATTAGTAATCCATATGCTAGAATTTATTGTATCATAACCTCACCTCCCAACAGTAAAAGAAAAATGAAAGCGAGAACTTTCTCGGTTTTATCTGATTCTAATTAAAATTACTAGAATGCTAAAAGATAACAGCGATTTTAGGGGTGTGACAACACTCTCTTGCTTCATGCTTTCATGCCTTAAAAGCCACCTTGCCTGATGGTGCACCCTCAAATCTTTGTTTGAAAGATGTGGACATCTTTCTCTTTGGCGTAGCTGTTAACTCCAGGAATTGCTTCCTTCTAATTTTGAGCATTTACCAACTTAATATAGCAGCTTTTAAATTGCAACTGAATTATGTTTTCTCTTGAAGATCATTAATATACATATTACTTAAGAAACTTCTGTGCTTACCATGCATTAAATTGAATTATGGCTTGGTGTGCATAGATGCGGGAGATTCCCTCCGGAGGTTAGAACTGCCATTCCAGTTGACGGAAGATTTGAACATATTGTTTTGTCATGCAATGCAACATCTGATCATGCAATTATTTGGATTGAAAGAGAATCAGAAAAGGGCTTAGAAGTAAGTTGGTAACCACTTTCAGAATGAGCTTTCACTTCCTTTCTTCAATTTTGATGTTTATGGTGTTCCATTTGATATAGGCGGCATTTACCAAATGTGCTTTTATTTCTTATGTTCCACTGATATGAAATATAGGTTCCTCATTTTCACAAGCATATAAGCTCAGAATCTTATGCACTTCTGAAGTAAATTACTCTCTTCGGTTAAGTGGCTTATCTGCACATTCATAACGTACATCGAGTTTCATTTTAGATCTCTCTTCTGAAATTTAATACTTCAAGTCTTATATTACATCTAATTAATAGTCAATTATTAATGTCAATTTCAAAAACATCAAGTAGTATAAATCAGGCCATGGTAAATCTATTAGCATTATTGGGTGATGGTTCTCTAATTGTTTTTCAAATATTTACTTGTAGTGTGTGCTTTCTTGCAGAGACTCAGAGAGATGAGTGCAGAGACCCAGACAACTGCTCCTATAGTACAGAAATTTGAAAGGTTGAAGACGATTGAAAAGGAACACAAAGATGCTCTAGAAAGAGCTGTCAGCTTGAATATACCTCATGCTGTGGCAAATGCTGAAGATGAATCGTCAAGGCATGAGGAAGGGGAATCCTCAAGGCATGAGGAAGCGGAATCCTCAGTGGATGCAAGTGTGAAGCCTTGTGAGAATGAGGAGGTAGATGCCTCAAAGCCTAAAGTAAAGTTCGGCAATGCAAGAACTAACTTGAATGAACTAGTTGAGAAATTCTTCAAGGAGGATGAATCTGGGCAATTAGTACTAAACAGAGATGCATCCGTTACTGAATAGTCCCAGCAATTGGTACTTCTTCTTTGAGGTACATTTTTTTTTGGAAATAATATTTCCATGTATTTTGTTTGCAGTCTCATTCTTTTTGTACAAGTAATTTTTGTACAATTCTGAGTGTACCATTCTTTGTTGTCCTCCTATAAGATGTTTTCTGATGCATACAATACACTGTAAAAAGAATATTTTGTTTGTTATAATTGAATGCTGTTTAATTTATGGAGATTTTTTGTGTCGAGACTCATTATTTTATTTGAAATTCATGGATATTCGGTATTTGTAAGACTAATTACATAAGGTTCTAAAGTTAATGGAATGATAAACTTTCAGTGATCCTAAGGAGACTAGAATTGACCAGTCAACTCACCATTGCGTTTCTTTCCTTCTGGACCTAGAAAGGGGTGGAGTATAGATAGTCTTCCACCTGCACAGAGGATATCCTCATTGCTAGTGGTTGTATTCGGAAGTAGAGCAAAAATCTTCGTTCGCTTTTGTGGTTTTGTGTGTTTTTTATATGCGGAGTGTCAACAATCGAATGAACCGAGTCACATTCAGCAGTTTACTATCTCAAATCAAGCATCCAAAATGGTTGGAATGGATCTGTATGAGCAAGATCCAATGTCGTGAATTATTGGTATAATGATAATGAAATGATGTGAATAATTTATAATTGTTAAATTCAACTCATAAAGTTATGATGTTCTAAGTGGATTTTTACTTGAGAAGTAGTAGGGGTGCCAAGAACTTTTTAAGTTGTTTTTCGTGTGGTATTAAATGCTTTTTGTTGGTTGACTGCAATTATAATTTTAATGTGTTAATTTAGAAATTTTGCGTCTATCATGATGGATTGACTCTCACTCACAATAAGATAGAACCAACATGTGTGGACCTCACATTATTGTGAATGATTGGGCCTATGCGCCCTGCATTGCTATGAGTGACGATTCGTCCATCGTACCAGACCAAAGAGCACCCCGTGTTAGATAGGGCTACTCAAGTATCAGAAACCTGCAATCAACATGTAACAAAAACTTATGATCAACACTTGCAATCATGCTCACAACAGAAGCCGTCTTTAGATATCATGCTTTTTACCCGTTGCCTATCTCTACCTCTCTAATATCGGTCCGAAGCTAATTTGAAAGGAGTAGGGTAGGCTAAATGGATTTGGATCTCTTCATAACAATATAACATTACGAGTGATTGTTATTAGCGACATCCAATGGTAGAGAAGTGATATCCAATGATGGAAAAGTGACGATTCAGTTTTAATAAAAGGATCAAGACAACCATTAAATTTGTAATTTTCATAATATTATATGTAATAAAAGGATTTAAATCCATTTCCCTCTTGAAAATAAGTATTTGATTAGTTTAAACTTGTAGCAGACCAATATAGTTAACTCGCCACGAGGAAAAAAAATGAAAAAAAAAAAAAACAGATCTCGTGTCCTTTCAAATATTTGCGTGCAATATGGACAACATATTTTCTTGCTTGATCTTCACCGTGGAACAATTTATTATTTAATTAGTTTATTAGGTAAAAGATATGCTTTTAAATTACATATATAACAAAGTCAGGGTTATCTTAATAGACACTTCAGATTTTCCGTTGCTAATAAACTTTATTGTCACTTTCTTCTATTTCAACAAGATGCATGGAAGGATTCAGTTTTAATAAAAGGATCAAAACAATCATTAAATTTGTAATTTTCATAATATTATATGTAATAAAAATGTGTGACATCCCACGTTAGTAGAAGATAGTATATATGTATGATTTATAAGTGGATGTTGTGGGTATAAAGAAAAATTTAGATTAATTAATTTGGATTAGAATAGATTATCAAAGGCTCCCAATTGAAAGATAGATAGTAAAAGATTGGGCCGAGTTTAATTGCAATTCAATTAAAAAACCAAACAGTAATTACTTTTTCGCATTATCTACTTCTTTAATCTTTAAACTGATCCAATTTATCCACTTCTTCAAATTCAAATTTGATCGCATCATACCTCACAAGCAGCAACTAGTTCAAGACTCTATTTGCTAGCCTCACAAACAATTTCATTATCCTCACGAGCAAGATCACGCCTTTCATTATGAGCTTGTACACATGCTTCTAGAGAGACTCGGTTAATTAGCTACAGTACTTGGTGTATTACCCTAAGGATGTCTTAAAGTTCCTCCACCGAACTGTAGTACGAAATTATCTCCAAAAATTTCGACCAAAGCCAACATATGCCAAATGTAAATACCTCCTGAAGCATTAAATATCAAGCGTTTAGGGTCTTATATCACCAATATCAAATTCCAATATGTGGAAAGGGCATGACAACGAGTGCATTGATTGGATAACAAAAGCTATAGCTGGAGATATCTTGCCTTGTAATTGGATTTCCCCCGCGATATTCCTCCATCCCTTGAGAGTCTAGGTTGATCTGCCTACAATGGAGATTGGTTAACTTTGTAATTTTTTGTTTTTGCTTAAATGGAAGTTGTTAATGGCCATAAAAAAAGACCCATAGACATGAAAGGATGCATGAATTCATAGATTCTAACGGAAACAAATAATTTTTAATCAGTTTGTTATTCAAATTCAAATGAGATAAATTTGAAATTTTGTAGGTCAAGAAAGGCCACCTTAAGCACAACTGAATTATGACATCCTTTCGCATTTTGTGGGATTATAAATAGGGTAAATATCTAATTTGGTCCATTATCTTTAGGGTTTGTGTTATTTTAGTCCTTATTTTTTAAAATATATCTTTTTAGTTATGTATCTTTATCATTTGTCTCAATTTAGTCATTATATTTCAAAATGCGCCATTTAGTCATGTATCTTTACCACTTATCCCGACTTAGTCCTTATCTTTGTTATTATTTTTCACATTAGTCCTCCACCATTTTGGAAGATAAGGACTAAGTTAGGACATTATAATAAAGATACAAGATTAAAATGATACATTTTGAAAGATAAGGACTAAGATGAGACAAATGATAAAGATACTGATTAAAAAGACACATTTTAAAAGATAAAAACTAAAATAGCACAAATTCTAAAGATAAGAGACTAAATTGGGTATTTACCCTTATAAATATAAAAGTAAGTAACAAGAAATAAAAAAGTAAAAGACACACTGAATTAGTGAAAACCCCAAGTCTATAGGGAAAAGTTATTGGACCAAGATGCCAAAAGTGTTGGGCTTTGACTTAAACTTTAAGCCCAAATCTATATTGAATATATTTAGAAGTACAATGAGGGTAATAAGTAAGAATGATAATGGGGCAGGTTTAGAATTGGGAGACTTATCCCTATGTCCTGCTCTGCCATTTAAAAAGTCCCCCAACACTCGTCCCGTCCCCATATTTTGTACCCCTAGCCCCATCCCCCATCCCCTGCCCCCCGCCCCCCACCCCGTCCCTGAATCCCCATGGGGAATGAGAGTTACACCCTGGTTTTTTATTATTCTTTAAACCTTACAATATTAAATTTAATTTGAACTACGTAACTTTAAAAAAAAAATTAAAATTATAGTAATTATAAATATAAATGCATATTTTGAATAAAAGTTAAATATTGATCATATATTGAGTCTTATGCTTGTATGTAGTTAAATAGTAAAAATAAATTTATCGTAATTGAATCTTAAGCATTTAAAATAAATTCTAACTAAAACCATTGTGTATGAGAACTGTATGTGAAAAAGAGAATACTTTTTTGTGTTATGGGATCGTATTAATTATTATATATTTTTTGGTTATCGCATGCCACATATAATAGTAATTGCAAATCTTTGAAATATCGTCCTTAATTATGTTGTTTAAAACTATTTTGAAGTACAATTGGAAACAACTAACAAATTTCTTAAATCAACTATGTCAAATAGTAAAATGGACATATTTGTGTTAAATAATTCCAAATCTCAATTAATGGTATGCAATAGTTTTGATTAAAAGAATGATTATAAAATCCTTTTGAATAATCTATTTTTTCTTCTCTATTTTTTATAATATTTTATCTAATGTCATTTTTTTATACTTTTATATTTATAATTTTAAAATTTTAGTAAATATATAAAACTAAAAATATAAAAATAACTCGTGTATGTGGGGCAGGTTATATGGGGCGAGAAATGCTTATCCTCGCTCCTCACCCCATTCCCAATTTCTCACCTCAATCCCCTATCTGTTTAGGGCGGGGACGAGGCAAGGACGGGGCGGGTACCCACAGAACCTATTCCCATTACCATCCCTAGGAGTACAAGAGTTAAGTTAGTTTCCTTTAGGGAACATCTCACTACAAGTCCCCATTGTTTTCTTTTGTCCCAAACTAATTTCCATTATTTCAATGTCCCAAATGTTTCAAAAAAAAAAGTCCCAAGTTAAACTAGATGTTAAACTTGACATAAATGAATAGTAATAAGGGGTAAAATGGTAAAAGTATCCATCTTATTCTTAACACCCCTGCCACCACCACCTACCGTTCATTCGATTACTACCCACCGCCCCTGCCACCACCAACTACCGCCCCTGCCACAACCAACCACTGCCCTTGCCACCATTAACACATAAAACACATACAAATAACCATATATCCGCACAAATCACATACACAAAACACATATTCACACAAATCACATACACAATACATACACATACACATACCACAACCACCACCGCCCACCAACCACCTCCTAATACAACTCACACAACACACATATATATACATAAATCACATATATATACACACTAAAACACATGAATCACACCACACACAATTAGACATACCTATTTTTGTTTTTTGTTTTTTTTGGTCAAATGGGGATGGGGCAACAGGGTGGGGGTGGGGGAAATGGGATGGGTGCAGCGGGGTAGGGGTGGGGGAATGGTGCAGTGTGGGTAGGGGTGGGGTGTTTCTTTTGTTTTGGGAGTAGGAGTAGGGACCAGATGGGTAGGGAAGAGGGGGGTTAGTAATTTTAATTAAGTTTTAAGGGTATTTTAGTTATTTAATAGGTTATCAGTTATATTTTTAACAGAATGGACTAACTTAAGACTTTTTTGAAATATTAGGAACTAGTTTGGAACAGTTGAAATAATAGGGACTAGTTTGGAACAAAATGAAACAATGGGGACTTGTAGTGAGATTTTCCCTTTCCTTTAAATTGAACTTTTTAGTTTGTAATTAAATAATTACCACACACTTACAAGGCGGTTGGACGAGGTCCATCCAGAAAGGATTTATCACAATAGTTTAGTAACCATGTGAGATTTTTTTTTGTACTTTTGCTAGAAAAAATTGATTATTCTAGGGTTTTGCTAGTTCTTTGCATAAAGCCACATAATAGGGGATTTAGACATTTTTCGTGCAAAGACTTATTATAGTGTAATCATTATGGATTAATAGTAGATTTCTCTCAAAGGTGAGAATGTGGACACAATGGGTCAAACCATGTCAAAAAGTATTATGCATTTTTGCTACTTTGTGTGTATGCATGTATTCTAGCACCGAACACAGAGAACTTCCATTATCAACAAAATAATAAGATTACGACAAATTTTTCCCAAGCAAAGCTAGAGGTACACAAACACATCTTTGAAATTTTTTCAAAAATAAATAACGACCTCATAGAGGCGGATCTACATAAGAGTCAGCAGGGACTGTAGTCTTTACTGGCCTAGAAAAACGTTAAAAATTTTATGTATTTTTTTTAAAAAAAATAAAAAAAAATATATTTTTAGTTAAAAAAATTTAATTAGCCTTTACTGAGAAAAAAAATATACTCATATAGTTGATCCGACTGCTCGGTGACTGAATCAGAGAGATTTTTACTTCTTTCTTTTCTCTCAGCACTCTCGGACTGATCATCTTGCTGCAATGTGTTATAGCCCCTATTGAAAAGAATTCATAGATTCGCTCCTACACAGGGGTGGATTTATATTAGGGTCGATAAGGGTTGCAGCCCCTACTGGCTTGCAAAAACATTAAAAAATCTATGTATCTCTGAAAAAAAAATTAAATTGTTAAGATAACTGAGGTTCCAACTTAAAACCAATTGGTGTCAAGTGGAGTGGCTCAGTATCTTATTAAGTGATCTAAGAGTTTATGAATTTTCTATGTGGGACAAGTGTATATTCTAACACTCCCCCTCACGTGTGACCTGATTTGAGAGGGGTCACACGTGGAAGATTGAACACGCGTGGACCTTATTTTGAGATGGTCACACTTGGAAGATTGAATACATGTGGACCGAATTTTTGAGATGAGTCACACATAGAAGATTGAACACACATGTGGTAGATAACACATGTGAAAGATTGAAAATGCGTGGACGATGCACACGTGAAAGATTGAAGACAAGTGGACCTAATTTGAGATGAGTCACACATGGAAGATTGAACATATATGTGGTAGATAATATATGTGAAAGATTGAAAATACGTGGACTATGCACACGCGAAAGATTAAAGACAAGTGGACCTGATATGAGATGGGTCGCACGCGAAAGATGAATGAGACTAGACCATGGGCCTAACTTTGATACCATGTTAAGATAACTAAGGTCCCAACTTAAAACCAATTGGTGCCAAGTGAAGTAGCTTAGGATCTTATTAAGTGGTCTAAAAGTTTATATAATTTTTCTATGTGGGACAAGTGTATATTTTAACATAAATATCTATGTATTTTTAGTTTAAAAAAATTAATTAACCCCCACTGAAAAAATATATATTTATATAATTAAAATATTATGTATTTTAACTTTCACTAAAAAGAATTTCTAGATCTACCCGTGTTTACACACGAATTCGGATTATAATGGGTTAACTATATCTTAAAGGAATCCATGTGGTGGATTTTGGTATCAATAGTAGTGAATGCAGTGTTGCTCAACCCATATCTTTCTTTCACAAAAATAATAATAATAATAATAATAAATAACCCATATGTTTCGTACGTATATTTCCCAAGTTACTTTTGACATTGATGGCCCTGAAGGATTTTCAGTCGGAAAATGGTTGTACTTTCATTCATCTTCGTTTTTTTTTTTTTTTTTGCCGCACACCTAAAATAATTTCATTCTACTTCAAAAAATATTTACAACCTCAGGATGATACCTTAAAGGAGAAATCTTCATTTTGTGATTAATGTTGTCTCTGTTGTAATGTTTCAGACTTCTATATATTATGTTACAAAGGGTAAATTGCAGGAATAATCCATAAAATGTACTAGAAGAAGTTCGATCGCAGTCTTTCACATATTAATTACTAAATTATTAACTATTGTACCATTAGGGCTTTGGTCTAGTGGTATGTAACTCATTATATATACGAGAGGTTGCGAGTTTAAGTCTCATTGATTACGTTGTACGACTTTAGACTTACCCTGAATAAAAAAAAAATTATTAACTATTGTACAGTTAGTCACGGTAATGAATTCCTTGAAAAGAATTAATAAACATGTTTCGTGCATGCAAGTAAACAGGATATTATGGGGGTCGTTTGAAAGTGTTTTTTAAAACAGTTTTTTGTTTTCAAAAACATAAAAAATAGAAAAGTTTGTTTGACATGATTGTTTTCGAAAATTGTTTTCAAAAACTATTCTGGAAAATGTGTTTTCAAGAACAAAAAAACAATAATTTTTTTTTATATTTTCATTTATTTTCGTTTCCTTTCTACTTCTTCCCGACACACATGAACACATTTTTTTTTCTCAGTACTAACAGTCAAAGTGCGCACAAACACAGACAAACACACACATTTATACACATATACTCATACACATACACATATACACACACACACACACCCACACTCATACACACACACATACTCATACACATACACATATATATACACACTCACATTTACACACATACACTAATACACACACTCACACATACATAGACACACACTCACACACACTTATACACACACACATACACTCACACATACACACATTCACACTCAGACACATACATGTACATACACATACTCATACTCACACATACACACACATACTCATACACACACACTCTCTCACACACACATACACACTCTTTCTCTTTCTCTCTCATACACACATACATACACACTCATACACATATACATACACTTACACTCTCACTCTCTCTCTCACACACACACATACACACACACACACACTCATATACACATTCACACACACATACATACACTCATACAAATATACACACACATACACACTCTTATACACACATACACTTTATTTCTCTATCTTTCACACACATACTGTAACGCCCCGAACCCAACTCTCACGCCTACAGGATACCCCCTGGGACTTGGGCCCAAGCGAGCACCGAGGCCATGACGAGCAGGCCCAATAACGCACTATGCACGTATTGTCCGCTTTGGAGTCCATATTCCTCACAGTTTTGTCGCCTCTCAGCCACTGCCAGGAAAACGCGCGTGCACAAATATACGAGACATCTCTATATATTCAATAGCCTAGAGACCTCTACGTCCGATGTGGGATATTACACCCGCACCTTCTTGGGGACCCAGCGTCCTCGCTGGCCATACGAACGCGTCAGCTCTGATACCACTTTATAACGCCCCGAACCCAACTCATACGCCTACAGGATACCCCCTGGGACTTGGGCCCAAGCGAGTACCGAGGCCATGGTGAGCAGGCCCAGTAACGCACTATGCACGTATTGTTCGTTTTGGAGCTCATACTCCTCACTGTTTTGTCGCCTCCCAGCCACTGCCAGGAAAACGCGCGTGCACGAATATACGAGACATCTCTATATATTCAATAGCCCAGAGACCTACGCGTTCGATGTGGGATATTATACATACATACATACTCATACACATATACATACATACATATACATACACTCACACATATACACACACACTCATACATACACACACTTATACACACAAACAACTCTTGAGAGAGAGTGTGTGTATGTGTGTGAGAGAGAATGTGTATGTGTGTGTGAGAGAGAAAGAGTATGTATGTGTATGAGTGAGAGAGGGTGTGTGTGTGTGTATGTGTGAGATAGTGTGTGTATGTGTATGTATAAGTGTAAGTGTGTGTATATGTGTGTAAGAGTGTGAGAGTGTGTGAGTGTGTGTGTATATATGTATGAGTGTGAGACAGATAGAGTATGTGTGTAAGAGCGTGTGTGCATGAGTGTGTGTGTGTGATGATAGGTGTGAGAAAGAGAGAGACTGTGTGTGTATGAGTGTTATATGTGTGTGTGTAATTCTAAATGTATTTTAATCTTTTGAACTCGTTCAAAGAACATTTTTATACAAATAAGTTTTTTAGTTTTTTGTTTTTAAATTTTTTTTTTTGAAATTTGTTCTTAGAAAACAAAAAAATAAGAAAACTTCTAAATATGCCCTATATATTATGTTAATTTTTCGACGTAAATCACGAAAAAGACACGTTATAACACTATGACATAAAAAAAAAAAACACGACATAGCACTTTTAATATTTTAAAACTAAAGTCTAGTGACATAAATTTTTGTTATTTTATGGATGGTTTTTTTAACCTATTAGAAGTAATAACTGGGCCCCAATTAAATTTATTAAAATCTAAATTAAATCTTGCCCCAGATTTTGTCCGTGACTGTGGAATTCGTAGTCCCACTATGATAATAGTACCAAAGGCGAAGTTCATGCGTGTATATATATATATATATATATATATATAGAGTGAATTGCTTCCGTCCCCTTGTGTTTTATCGTAAATATTTATTTATCTTTTATCTTTTTAAAATAAGTTCATTACCTTCCGTTAAAAAAGCCGTCCAATTTAACAGCAATTGCAATACACGAGCTTAAAATGTGATTTTTTTATGCTTTTGGTTTAAATAAATTCGTTGTTGGACAAAAATACCCTTTTAGTAAATTGCTTGTCGCCTCCCTGTGTTTTGCCCTAAATACTCATTCACTCCTTGTAATTTTAAAATAAGTTTATTACCCTCCTGTGTTTTTTTTATTTTAACTTTAAGAGTATAACGATCAATTAACTAATTTGGTAACATTTGTTAACAAAATAATAGATTTTGGGTGCGTCAGTTATAATCGAAAAAACATAAGGGGGTAATGAGCCTATTTTAAAATTATAGGAGATAAATGAGTATTTTAAACAAATTACAAGGAAACGTCAAACAATTTACTCTCTCTATATATATAATGCAGAAACTTTCATACATTCAAGCTTAATGGAGCAAAATCCTAATTATTGTTAAACACAATAAGTTTTTTTCTTATACTTTAAATTTTTAGATGAAGTGATTAATCTAAATCAGGTAAACCATGTTATTGTAATTCTAAGCACAATATCCTACGTAGCTACTCCCACAAAGAACTCAAAACGGCATATCTTTGGAGTAGCTCAAATAGAATTTTGTGCGAACCAAATTTTTAAATGCCCTTGACATGATCAATTGTTGCAATTTGAACACCCTATTCGAATCTTAACAAATCATCATACACAGCGTTTAAAGAATAATAAAAAAAAGACATCTCGAAAAAAAAAAAAAACACGTGGCACCCGAGAGAGTACTCAAATTTACTAATTGCGCTCCTTATATTAAGACGCAGAAAAGACAACGTATTTATATATAGATATAATTAGATCAGATAATATTTTCTTACTCACCCCTAAATATCCTACCTTTCCCTACTCCTTCAGGTTTGCTCATTCTTTGGTTGATGCATGTCTTATACATCTCTTTCTTCATCAATACGTACAAGTCATATGCGAAAGGTTACGAGTTTGATTTTTGCTGGTTACATATATATATTATACGGCTTTCCACTTCTCTTAATAAAAACAAAAAAACAAAAAACAAACGTACAACGTCAAAAGTAGCTTCCATCAATAGTTGTTGAAAAATAAGTATCAACAAGGGCGACAATCTTGCCCGGATCTATTTGTTTGACTGCTGCCTCAACTTCCCTGTCTGCTGAACGCGTTGTTACTGCAATAGTTGTTAAGGAGTTGAATAATGTGGCCGCCACTAAATCGATTTCTAAAAAAAGATAGCATGAAAGTACTTCTTCCAATTTTTAATTCAGTTTTCAATATTCCAATGCTTTGCTGTTACTGCAATAAACAATTCGAATACAGTTCAATTATTTGGCTTGATATAAACGATTCGATGACCTAATCAAATAATATTAATATGATTTGAGAGAGAAAGTAATAATATCTACTCGAATATTATAGTAGAAGTGTATTGAAGCAAAAACAGACAATATACATCTTTATTATGAACGTTTTATTCTATTTTTACTTATGAAAGGTCAAGACGATCTAATAGGAAGAGCTTTCCACTGATGTTAACCACTTTTGCTCTACACCCATAAGAATATCATAACTGGGCGGAAAATGAAATTGGGTAATGTAAGCTGAAAACCAACTTCTGACCGAAAAGTAAAAATTAGTTGTTAATGCCCTCAAGAAAAGAAAAAGTTGGAAAAAGAAATTGTGTAATGTTACCAATAACGTAACTGCCGCCTATAATATTCAATAAAAAACAAGAATATATATATATACATATATACAAGAGGCGATTTTTTCCTTTTTCTAATTTAATTTAAGAGAGGTGCAAGTCATTTTACATTATTTAGGATATTACATATGAAATATCATAAATGATATAAAATAACTTAAATCTCTTTTAAGCGACGATTTTTTTTTTTCACAATACCACTAGGCATTTTTTTTAATAGGCAATGGTTTGAGCAACCACCGTATACCGTCGATACACTCTCGTCTATGACCCCTTTTTTGTAGTGTACTAATTATGAAATGATTTCCCTTGTTCCTTGTACGTACAAATCATATGTTTCTCGTCAAAAGTAGCTTCCATCAGGTTGGTAGAAAATAATTGACCCAAAAATAAAACAGAGTTGTTAATAAAACTAGTATATATTAACGTGAGCAACAATGTGGTCGTGCACCTTTGTCTGTATCTGGAAACGTGACTGCCTCAACCCCCCCGGTTGGTGAAAGCGCTGTTAAGGCCTTCTCCAGCAGCATCTCTACAAATGCAAAATCTCTATATGTAGAGATGTTTTTAGAGACTTTTGTCTCCAGCAGCATCTCTACAGATTCTTTAGAATGTAGAGAATTTGTAGATGATCTCTACAATTAGATTCACCATCTCTACATGTAGAGATCATCTACAGATTCTTTAAAAACAAATATTGAGTAAATGTGGAGAAATTGTTGGAGTGAAACTGAAATAGAGAAGCTGGTGTAGTGAAACTAAAATAGAGATTCTCTAAAAATAGAGATTGAGTAAATGTAGAGAAGCTGTTGGAGTAAAACGAAAATAGAGAATCTATAGATGTAGAGAAATGTTTTAAAATCTCTACATGTAGAAAAAAAAATAGAGAAGCTGTTGGAGTTGGCCTAAGAAGTTGAATGTGATTGCCATCTTATCGATTCATAAAATCTATTGTAGCGTGAAATTTCTTCCAATTTTCAATTCAGTTTTCAGTATTCGAATGCTTTGCTTCAAGGTTTTTGAAGATTTTTAAACAATTATCAAAATCTTCATAAAACTGAAATTGCATTAAAAGATGACTAACCTTTTATGAAGAAAATAGCGAATCGTAAGATGTGTTCGTTCCATTGTATATGTAAGGAGTTTGAGTCTACAATACCGATTGCAAACTTACTATTCCACAACTTAAGAGCCCCTTTGATTTGATATTTACACGTAATAAAATTGGTAGAGAGGAAGAGAGGAGAAGACATTACATTATCTTCTGTTTTCAACATTTGAAGAAAACAAACATTTTCTATTTTTTTTTAAATTAAAATGTGAGAAATTATGTAACTTACCACAACTTCTCTTTAACCCATACTAAATAAATCAGACCAAATCAACTTATATTTGGACAACCCGTCCCAAAATCTAATAGTTTTAGTTCAGTTTCCAGTATTCTAATGCTTTGCTATCATTGCAATAAACAATTCGAAGACAATACATTATTTGACTTAGGTTCCTTTTTTTGTCAGAACACAATATATAGATATATAGCAAGTGGAAAATAAGTACAATCGAATCATCTTTTATAAACCAGTAGCGTGAATATCTGGAAACATTTGACTTGATATTGATGATATCGAATCCTCGCTCTACACCCATAATTGTATCGTAATGGAGTAAAGATTATCTAATAACACTTTAATTATAATGTTATAAGTGAAATTTAACAATTATAAATTGTTTACATTACTTATTATAATTGATGTATCAACAATTCTCAACCGTTGAATCTTGTTTATAATATTATAACATTACGAGCAGATCTATTCACATACTATACTTGCTGGAATTAAATTGTATGATGTAAGCTTATGAAAAAAAAAAAAAAGAGACTTGGGCCCATAACTTTACTGCAGTTGGTATAAACGGAAAACTATTTCAAACGTTAAGGTTAGATGTCTGACTGTGAGGATCCCATTCCCATAGTCACGACCGGATGTCCGACCAATATCCGATCAGATGTTTGGAATAGTTTTTAAGAACAAACAATTGAAAGTATATTAATCTTCTGATTAAAAAAAATAGTACATTTATATGATTCGATATTTGTTACATTATATTTTCAGACTGAAAAAAGAGGTACAATAATTTTATTTGATATTTATCTGCTACTTGGTCGCTTTAGGCCCATAGATATGTGATAACTCTGTGCTATACAAAAGAAACTGATACAGGTGAATATAATACTTTCTTTTAAAGACTATTAATAGAGGTTGAGATTACACAAACGGGCTTCAACTATTGAAGAAGCCTTTTGCTTTTCTTCTCTTTCAGTCGATCTGGTAATATTTTTGAACTATTTCGTAAGTAATTTCAAATTAATCCATCTTTTCATCTCATGGAGGTCACCTCAAGAACACAAACAATAATAAGAATAGAATTTGGATATTGTCGAGGTTGGAAATCTCACAGTTAAAGTTGGGAGATGCCTTCGTCGAGCTGGACTTTTCAGGTTGGCCTTCGAGCTGTACTTTTCTGGTCGGCTATCAGACCTGCACAAGGAAAGGAAGGAAAAGGCGGGGTGACGACCCGGATTTTCCCCTCAAGCGTGCGAATGATTAGTATGTCTGAGCTGGCAAAGTAGCTGAGAGCATTTAATCACGAGATCCCCATTAAATGAAGAGGGTGGAACTCTATTTATACTAAGTTCTATTCTGACAGCATTTAATGCAGCGCAACTTTATGTCCCATCAGCGCTTTATGTCCCATCGGAACAGCTGGAACTGAGGTCGGGGTATCCGGGGTCGGGCCAGTCATCTTGGTTGGACATTCAGATCAACACGCTGGCCTTGGCGCTGATTAGCCCGCTTCAGCTCGGGACGGATTTGTACCTCAGCTCGGGAACCCCTCGTCAATTCCCCCCCCCCAAGTCGAGGTCAAGAGGGTGAGATCTAGAATTTGGCGGTTCCTCCCGAGCTGTAGGTGTCCGACCCCGAGAGAGCAGGGATGGCCACGTCAGCAGTGCATGCCCAACGGATGGCTGACACGTCACCTGACGATTCTGACGAGACGCGATGTTTGGGCTTCCCGAGGTGACTTTCAGGGGTGCCTATAAATAGGGCCTTAACATCCGAGATTCATTCCATATTTTGCTTTCAATCCCTCAAGAATTTAGGTCGGACACCAGAGTGGTCGAACGCAATTAGCTCGGAAAAAACCTTCTCGGGATTTTTCAGCTCGGAGCCAGCTTAGTCGGTCGCACTCCGCAGTCAAGAGCAGTAGGTACGTCCCGACTCCCTTTAGTCATTCCTGTTCATTCATATTTACTGTAAACAGGATGGGGAGGTCGGAATCGGAAGATTCTTAAGCTATGGAAGTTAGGTCCTATGGTGGAGATGAGAGTCCGCCGAGCTCGGCATCCACCTCAAACAGGGCCCGTGGTGGAGGGAGCGCCAGTTCGTCTTCAGGGTCAGCTCGGAGATCTGGTCGCGGGGAGAGCGATGATGACTGCCAAGTTATTGGGGTCAGATTGGCGCAAGAAGAGGCCGAGGCAGATCCTTTGGCCGACCTGGGAGACTTGGGGGATGGAGAGGACGACGAGCCATTGAACAAGTTGGAGGGGGTCGAGATACCACATGAGTATTTAGCTGGAGTTTCCGCCTCGGAGCCGACTGCAGCGATCCCGATTAGGGCAATCCGACCTCGGAGCTCAGCTACAGCCAGTGGTTCGTCAGGTCGGGGGAAGAGGATAGAGCAGTTATTCGCTTGTTGCCAGCGCGAGTGTCATTCAACCATCGAGATAGCCAACGCTCGGCTGAAAGACTGGTCGGTGGACCGGCACCACGAACTAAAGGTCCCTGGTCGGAATGACCCTGCCTGTTATCCTCCACCCGATCACTTTACGATGTACGACCTCGCCTTCGATGTTGTCCGCCTTCCACTTCCCGGCTTTATTACAGGCATTCTGAACTACTTTGAGCTCAGCCCGGGTCAGATGTCGCCAAACGGTTGGGCCATAATGGTGGCATTCTTCGTGTTCTACCTCGAGAGGAAGATAGAGCCGACCTTGCGCCGTTTCAAGCATTTTTTCGTTTGCAAGCCCAACCCGAAGCAGCTAGGCTGGTTCCACTTCGCGGCTCGGGTCAACAATGCCATATTCACCAAGTGGCACTCCTCTAACAAGGGCTGGCACAACGACTACTATTGGGTCAAGTCGACAGTGAACCCGGGGTGTAGGATGGACTGGAATCTTTCACTGAAAAAGACTTTAAACGACGACCCCAAGCTTTCCAAAGAGGAACTCGCAGAGCTCAGCGTGCTGAGGCCCGAGCCGGGTATGCTGATCGACATCGATAGTGTCCTCAGGTGGGACAGGATATGGAAGTCCAAGTTATTCGGGAGAGAACCCGACCTGAGCGAAGAGCATCCACACTTGCTTCCCGAGCCTAAAGAGAACGCTCATTCCGACTCAGAAGAGGGTCAGTTCGAAGGATCAAAGCCCGACCTCCCCGTCTCCTAGTTTGTCGTTGCTCTTCTCGATTGGTAATCGGTCATTTTTCACCTTCTTTTCCTTTGTTTTTGCAGGAATGGCAGATACGGTGAAGCTCGCGTACGTCCAGAGAATGAGAAAGCCCGACTCCAGCGGCGAGGTGTCGGCTCGGTCCGATTTTGGCTCCGTCCCTCAGGAGCAGAGGCAGCGGCCAGGGGGCCATGCGCGGGAGGTAGGCGCAGAGGTCTCGTCGGGATCTCCCTTGACGAAGAAGACGAGCTCGGGTGTGGCGATCCTGAGTGCTCGGCATCCCGTCCTGACAACAGGAAGTGGCCCTGGCCCGAGTACTCCGGTAGGGGCAAGGCCGCGGAGGTGAGCCCTCCAAATAAGGATTTTGTGGAGGCTGCGAAGGTTGCCCGTGATCCCAAGTTGGGGTCGGTCCCGGCGGAGCAGCTTTCACTTGACCTGAGGACAGCCATAGTTACGGTAAGACATACCTAGACGTGCTGTCATGGTTTCTTTTATTGATTACTTTGACTAACCGCTTTACTTTCTTCCGCGCAGGCCGAGTCCCATATCCTTTCGGCGCCTGGCCTGCTTGCCCGGGCCCAGACTTACTGTGTGGAGCTCGAGTAGCGCTACACAGATTCCTGAGCCGAGCTGGAGTCCTTTAGGACGGATGCGGCCGAGAGGCATAAAGCAGATGAGGCGGAGATCGCCCGGCTAAGGAAGAAGCTCGAGGCTGAGAAGTCCAGGCGCGAGGCCGCGGCCAAGGACGTTGAGCGCTACAAGCGGGAGAAGCGCGAGGCCGAAGCAAAGCATAAGGACCTCTTGGATCAGGTGGACCCGCGAGGGGAGAAGGCAGTGGAGGCCTTTAAGTCTAGCCAAGAGGCTGTGGACTGGCTAGCCACTGAGGGTGGGGTGATGGCCCGGTACGCCGAGTTGGAGTACTACTTCCAAGGCCAGGTTGCAGCTCGCGAGAGGGCGAAGACCTTTTCCCTGCCGCCAAGAATGATTATATCGAGATCTTGGAGGCCCCGCCCCCGGAATTCTGGGAGATTCCCGAGCTACCAGCCGATCTGACATCCCAGGCCAAAGAGGTGCTAGCGTTTGTCGAGAAGGGTATGGACCAGGTCGGCGACGTATCCGAGGCCACAACCTCCACCGCTGCTCCCAAATAATAATAATTTCTTTTGTAGTCGCCCGGGTCGGGCTTTTGTAATTGATTTCAGCATTAATGAAATGTTTGCTTTATTTTCATTTGCGTTTTAATTGAGTTCGTACACATGTACTTTTCTTTTTGCAAATTTTTCTCAAGTAACTGGGGTCGGACCAATTTTAATGGACCATACAAACTTAAGAGTAATGAACCGAGCTGGACGCAACTAGTGAATTAACACCCTAATCCGAGCTGGTTAATTGGGTGACTTATTTAATCGTCGCCGACCTGGACTCGTCAGTCCGATTTAAAACTGGTCAAACTAATGTTGACAAATGTTGAGCTCGAGTTCGGACCCCAAACTAACATACCGACTTGAAGCCGGACTTAACCAAGTTGGAACTTAATCCGAACTGGCAAAACTTGAATCAATTTGTTATTGATTGTACCTGAGCTGGAACTTAGTCTGAGCTGATTTACTTCGTGATTAAGCGTGGCCACTGCGTTAATCCGAGTTGGAGTAATTTTGTAGTTGTAGCACTTGGGCCCGGGTCGGGCATTGCGCCAGTTCGTTTACTGATTCCCAGGTCGAGCATTGCACTAATTTACAAAATTGCATTGTATTAAATTTGTACAAGTAATGTCTTAGCCCGGGGCCTTTACAAAATGTTTCGGCTCGGGGCCGTTTTACAAAATGACTCGGCTCGTGGCCGTTTTAGACAAAATACCGCTTTAGATGTTCTGAATGACATGCATTTTTCAACAGTTTTCCGTTCTTGTCGCGAATGTAAAAGGTTCCGGGTCGGACTTCTTTCACGACTTCATAGGGTCCCTCCCAGGTCGGGGAGAGTTTGTTAGCGGAGCGCGGCAAAAAGATGGCCTTTCTGAGTACGAGGTCGCCAGGCTTGACCTGCTTGGCAAAGGCTCTTTTCATGGCAGCTTTGCTGGCCAGCATTCTGATTTGAGCTTTAGCTCGGAGTTCTTCAGCGAGGTCGAGCTCTTCACGGATTCGTGCTCCGTTGTTTCTGGATTATGGTGGAGGGTTCTACTAGTCGGAGAACCGATCTCCACCGGCAGCACCGCTTGAGTGCCGAAGGTCAGTTCGAAGGGCGATTCTCCTGTGGCCGAGCTGGTGTTGGTCCGCTGCGCCCACATCACCTCGGGAAGAATTGATGCCCATTGGCCCTCTGCTTCCTCCAACTTGGTTTTCAGGCCCGCAAAATGATTTGGTTAGTCCTTTCAACTTGGCCATTACTTTGAGGGTGAGCAATGGACGAGAATCTGAGGTCGATCCCAATCTCAACACATTTGCCTCGAAAGTATGCACTGTCGAATTGTTTGCCGTGGTCAGTGACAATGACCTTTGGCACCCCAAATCGGCAAATGATGTTTTTCCATACGAAATCCCAAGCTGCCTTTTCTGTTATCCTAGCAACACCTTCAGCCTCGGGCCATTTAGTGAAGTAGTCTACAGCCACGAAGGCGTGCTTCTTTTGGCCGACACCGGTTGGCAAGGGGCCGATGATGTCTAGACCCCACTGATAGAATAGCCAAGGGCTTACCATCACTGTGAGGTCCACAACGGGCTTTCGCTGCACGTTGACGAACCTCTAGCAGGTGTCGCACTTTTTTACATACTCTTTGGCATCTTGCTCTAAGGTTGGCCAGAAATAGCCTTGTCTTAATGCCTTCCGAGCCAGAGCTTTGCCCCCTAAGTGGTTTCCACATACCCCTTCATGAATCTCCCGGAGTACATAGTTTCCTTCTTCGGGTCTAACACATTTCAAAAGAGGCCAGGTGTAGGCTCTCTTATAGAGTTGCCCGGCGATTATGACAAACCTTGAGGCCTGTTTCTTGAGTTTTCGAGCTGCTTTTTCATCTTCTGGGGTCATTCCCCCCTCCAAGTAGTCCATGATTGGTTTGGTCCAATCTGGACTTAGATTGAGCTTGGCCACTGCCTGTACTCCCAATTGAATACTAGGTTCGGATACTTCCTCCACATGGACCAGGGCGGGTCGGCTTTCGCCCAAGGCCAACCTGGACAGGGCATCAGCCTTCATATTCTCTTCCCTAGGAATCTGCTGTATCGTGAACCTTCTGAGCGCTGAGGTCAAATCCTTGACTCTGTTGAGGTAGGCTAGCATAGCACTGTCCTTGGCTTCGAACTCTCCCGATATCTGACTAGAGACCAATTGAGAGTCGGTGCTCAGGTCGACTGTCTGTGCCCCGAGCTGAGCTGCAATTTTCAGTCCTGCAATCACCGCTTCGTATTCTGCTTCATTGTTGGACGCCGGGAAGGTGAACTTGAGGGAGTACTGGTGCTCATACCGGGTTGGGTCAAGGATGACCACCCCAGCTCCGCTTCCGGACTTCCCTGAGGCCCCATCCACATGGACCTTCCACACATCCTCCGGGTCATGCTCTGCTCGGCCAGTGCATTCTACAACAAAGTCCGCAATGGCTTGGGCTTTGATGGCTGTCCTGGGCTGGTAGGTGATGTCGAATTGACTTAGCTCAACTGCCCATTTTAGTAGCCTGCCCGACGCCTCTGGCTTGTGCATGATGGACTTGAGCGGAGCATCAGTCATGACCTTAACTGGATGAGCATCAAAGTATGGCTTCAACTTTTTTGCCGCGGTGATGAGCGCGAGGACGAGTTTTTCCAAGGAGGAGTATCTCGCCTCGGCCCTTTGCAAGGTTTTACTAACATAATAGACCGGCTTCTGCTCATTTCCTTCTTCTCGGACTAGTGCCGCCGCGACTGCTGTTCCCGAGCATGCTAAGTATAGTATTATCTCATCCCCCACCTCAGGTCGGGATAACAGGGGTGGCGAAGCTAGATACCTTTTCAGCTCTTGGAAGGCATTCTGGCATTCCTCAGTCCATTCAAAGTTCTTAGGATTCCTCAATATTTTGAATAGAGGAGCACACTTGTCAGCTGACCTGGACATGAATCTGCTCAGCACCGCGACCTTGCCTGCTAACACCTGGACATCCTTCACGCAGGTCGGTGGTGCCAGGTCCAGTATCGCCTGGACCTTCTCCGGGTTGGCTTCTATTATCGGGCTGTTACCATGAAGCCCAGGAACTTGCCTGCCTTAACGCCGAATGTGCATTTTTTCTGGTTCAGTTTTATCCTAAAGTGCTCCATTACGGCGAAGGCTTCAGCCAGATCGGCTACATGGTCTTCCGTCCTCCTGCTCTTGACCAACATGTCATCTACATAGATTTCCATATTCCGGCCAATCTAATTTTTGAAGACCTTGTTCACCATCCTAGTGTATGTGGCTCCAGCATTCTTGAGGCCAAAAGGCATGACCTCATAGTAGTAGAGTCCTTTATCGGTGGTGAAGACGGTCTTCTTCTTGTCTCCGGGAGCCATTTTGATTTGATTATAACCTTTGAAGGCATCCATGAAGGAGAGCAGCTCGAATCCAGAGGTGGCGTCTACCATTTGGTCAATCCGTGGTAGGGGGAAGCAGTCCTTGGGGCAGGCTTTGTTGAGGTCGGTGAAATCAATACACAGTCTCTATCCGCCCGAGGACTTTGTCACCAGCACCACATTGGATAACCAAGTTGGGTACTGTATTTCCTTTATGTGGCCGGCGTCCACCAACTTGCCCACCTCTTCTGCTATGATTTGTTGCTTATCATAGTGAAAGTGCCGGCGCTTTTGCTTTATCGGATAGTGATTCAGGTCGGCATTCAGATGATGCTCAATCACATTCGGGTCAATTCCTGTCATGTCAGAAGCAGACCAGGCGAATACATGTTCATTCTTTAAAAGAAATTGGCTTATACCTTTCTTGAGGTTGGCAGATAGTTCACTCTTGATCTTTGCTCTCTTGGTTTCATCGGAGAGCTCCACATCTTGAAGGTCTTCAGCCGGGCTTCCTCTCTTAGCATCTCTCTTTTCTTCAGGCAGATCGGGTCCCTAACCGATTTGATATTTGGGCCGGAGTGAGTTTTCATAACATTCCCGAGCTGAGAGCTGGGCTCCGCGAATGGTGGCTACCCCGGCAGGGGTCGGGAATTTCAGGGCCTGGTGGTAAGTTGAGGGGACGGCCTTGAAGTGATTAAGTGCCACCCGACCTAAGATCCCGTTATAAGTGGAATTACAATCCATTACAATAAAGTTGGCTTGCATCGATACCCACTTATCCCCATCCTCCAGCTTTAGGGGGAGGTTGATGACTCCTTCGGCTCAGTGGGACTGTCCGATAAAACCTGCTAATGTACCCCTCAGTGGCCTTAGTCGGCTGCTGTCCAACCCCATTTGCTCAAAAGCGCTGAGGAATAAGACTTCTGCTGAGCTCCCGGTGTCCACTATCAACCTTTTGACGGTGAAGTTGGCTATTTCTGCGCTGATCACCAGTGGATCGTCATGAGGCAATATCACCCCCTCCAAGTCTTCTGAAGAGAAGGTGAGCTCCTGCATCTCCGGGGCCGGTCCCCGCATTGGTCCATATTCCCTCCCAGCACAAACATAACCCTTCCTGCCTGCCGAGGTCTCGCCTCCCGATGCCAATCCTCCCGCAATGGTTTCAATCACGGCTAAGCGTCCACCCCCAGCCTGGCGCTTGGGCGGACTCCTCTCCCTATCCATTTGGTCTGGATTCCGGGTCGGCTGTGGATCTATATACCTCCGGAGGTGGCCTTGGGCTATCAGTGCCTCAATCTCCTGTTTCAAGTCTTTACATTCTTCGGTGGTATGGCCGTAGTCCATGTGGTAGCGGCAATATTTGGTCCTATTGCGCTTCTCGGGTCGGCCTTTCATTCTCGGAGCTGGAGGCAGGTGGTTCTGGTACTGGATCTCTATCAGGATCTACTCCTTCGAGGTGTTAAGGGGAGTGAACATAGTGAACTGGGGGTTCGGCTTCGGCTGTTGAGGCTGCTTGCCTCGGTCGTTCTGGGCTTTGGCCCCAGGTTGGGCTCGGAAGGCCTCTCATTTCTTCCCAACTTCCTTCTCCTTGTCATCATCCCTTTTCGCCTGATGGATTTCCTCCGAGTGTATGTACCCTTCTGCTCGTACCATCAGCTCGGACACAGTATCCACAGGGTCGATTGCCAAGGAAGATGTGAGGGGGCCTGACCTGAGCCCGCTCTGGTAAGCCATTAGAGCCATGGAGTCCTCCAGGTTGGGAATTCGGAGGGACTTTTCATTGAATCTGGCCGTGTAAGCCCTCAAACTTTCCCTTCTATGCTGCTTCACCAGCAGCAATGTAGAAGTATGGCGGGTGGCGCGGCGGCTTCCGGCGAAGCGGGACAGGAAAGCCTCAGCCAGCTGGTGAAAACTTGCAATTGAACCAGGACGAAGTTTTTGGAACTAATCCAAGGCATTGCCAACCAGGGTGGTCGGGAACGTCTTCGCCTTCATGAGATCTGGCATGTCATGCAGAGTCATGTGGTGATCAAAATTGAGCAGGTGGCTGGCTGGGTCTCCATCTCCGTTGTAGACGACCAGGTTGGGCATTCGGTTGCCGGTAGGTAGAGGCGTAGCCAGTACCTTGGGGGAGAGTGGGCTTACGCCGAGCTGGTTGATGACCTTGGCTATGGCAGCCACGGTCTTTCCCTGCTCGGGGTCGGCTTGAGTCGCCCTTTTACCTCTCGCCGCATCGGATCTTGGTACCGGCTCTAGGAAGCCCTCCTCATCCTGCGTCCGTTTTCGCCTTGACTCTGGGATGTGGAATTGCGGACGTGATGGCCGTGGCATAGCCTCCTGCAGAGCCAGGGGGCCCTCAGCTAGCCGGGCTACCTGCTCCTTAAGTTCTTCGAACATCCTCAGCATCATCCTTATCTCCGGTGACAGGCTGGAGTTGGGGTCTCCTACCGCTGTGGGGTTGGTTTGAGTGGCTAAGTGTATACGTTGGCTCGTTCCAATGTCGGCTTGGGTTAGGTTTTGGCTGGGCACCTGCGTGGTTTCGAGGTCCCCTTCCAGGTTGGGCGAATCCTCTGCCGATATGTTGTGACTTCTAGTTTGCACCATAATGGTTTCTCAATGAGTGGCGAAGAGAGTTATAAAAGAACTCGTCGTTCCCACAGACGGCACCAAACTGTCGAGGTTGGAAATCTCACAGTTGAAGTTGGGAGATGCCTTCGCCGAGCTGGACTTTTCAGGTTGGCCTCCAAGCTGTACTTTCCTGGTTGGCTATCAGACCTGTACAAGAAAAAGGAAGGAAATGGCTGGGTGACGACCCAGATTTTCTCCTTAAGCGTGCGAATGATTAGTATGTCCAAGCTAGCAAAGTGGCTGAGAGCATTTAATCACGAGATCCCCATTAAATGAAGATGGTGGAGCTCTATTTATACTAAGTTCTATTATGACAGCATTTAATGCAGCGTAGCTTTATGTCCCATCGGAACAGCTGGAACTGAGGTCGGGGTATCCGGGGTCGGGCCAGTCATCTTGGTTGGACATTCAGATCAACGCGCTGGCCTTGGCGCTGATTAGCCCGCTTCAACTCGGGACGGATTCGTACCTCAGCTCGGGAACCCCTCGTCAGACATTATTGACTTCTTTAATCACTAAGAAACAACAAAGGGGTCTGCTTAAAGGGCTCAAACTTCCTAGAAACTCACCCTTACCCACATGGACTTTCAAAAATGGTGGTAAAAATCAATATTGAAATGAGTGTGGCTTTTTAGAGATGGACACCTTGAGAAATCTGATGGTATAGATCTCTCTCTAAACTTTTTGAACAGTTCAACATGTCCCTTTACTCTACCCATGCACAAAGAGATATTCGTACGTGTGGTTCCCCTTTCTAGTGCAACTTTAACCCTAATGAGATCACTACTACGGATTCTTGGTGGTTGAGTGTTATTAGAAAATACTTGTAAGGCAAGGTTCTTGAAGGGTGAAGCAGAGTCAACCCTAAAATATTTTAGCTCTTCTATAATGCTCTAATTGAAAATTAAAAAATTATTGCAGAAAATGAAAAAATCGTGACATTTAAATATTTTATTGCAACGATTTTTAACCGTTGTATAAATTAAAACTTTTCACAATAGTTTTATTTAATTGCAAGGTTAATTTTTAACAAAATATCTATTCATACAAGAAGCAACATTGCAAAAATCTTTAATTCTGCAGAAGCATCATCATCTGGAAAACTACAACTGGAAAATCCTATACCGACATTCGATCCTACTTCATGGTAGCCTCCAATTAGGGGCTATCAAGATTAACGTTGATATAGGCTTCGTCAACCCTGAGAAGGTTGCATTAGTTGCAATTTGCAATAACCACAATGGAGATCTTCTCTTTGGCTAGGCTGCTGCTATCAAGTGCAACTCTACACTGTGAGCCGAATGTCTTGCTGTTAGAAATGCTTGTATATAATGGCAAAACATTTGGGTTTCAACAACATCATTATCGAGAATGATGCAAATGTAGTAAACAAAGGAATTACAACACCTAGCTACACAATCAATTGGATATATAGCAAAAGAAACGGTTGAATAAACATCAAGACAATTGCAACAAAAACCAACTTAATTAAATTTCAATGTGTGAAAAGAACTGCAAATTCATGTGCCAGTTGGGTGAAAAATATAGGACTAAGGATCTCTTACCTCGTGATTGGTATGTAAAGCCCTATCTTCCTTGAGAGGACTATTACTTGTTGATCAGTGTCCAACTGCTATTAGATGACATCTTTTGTAAACTTTCTTCTCAATTGAAAGGAAAAAAATTTACATGATGTGCTATTAGCTCAGTGGTAGAGGCTCCCTGCATAATTGCATCGTTGTGTATAGATTGAGAGGGCAACTACATGAATAGTTCAATGTGTTTATTGACTAACTTAATCGCTTGGCACGTGCACAAGCCGCATGAGGCTAAGAGCATCTCCAACAACCTCTTTATTTCTTCTCTATAATATCTAGTCAAATTGGTGACTTTCTACTTTTACAAACTCTCTATTTTAGTTTTACTCCAACAGCACTCTTTATTTCAAACTTTCTATTTCAATTTCAATCCAATTACTCTTCATATTTTATCTCAGCTCATTATTCAATAATCTTTTTTTTATCTTTTTGTCGAGGTCGGAAACCTCGCAGCTGAGATTGGGCAGCTAAGCTTTGCCAAGCTGGACTTTCAGGTTGGCCTCTGGGCTGAACTTTTAGGTTGGCCTCCAGGCTGAACTTTTAGGTTGGCCTCCGAGGTGAACTTTCAGGTTGGCTTCCGAGTTGAATATTCAGGTCGGCCACTTGACCTGCACAAGGAAAGAGAAGGAAAAGGTAGGGTGATGACGCGGATTTTCCCCTCGGGCGTGCGAATGATTAGTATGTCCGAGCTGGCGAATTAGCTGAAAGCATAAATGATCAGTTACCCTCCAAATGAAGGGGGTGGTGCTCTATTTATACTAAATTCGGACCTGACAGCATTTAATGCGGTGCAGCTTTATATCCTATCAAGGCTTTATGTCCTATCAGAACAGCTGTTTGCCGAGGTCGGGGTTTTTCGGGGTCGGGGTGAGGTTAGACCAGCATCCAGGTCGGGCATTAGCTGAATGTGCTGAGCTTGGCTCGAATTAGCCCGCCTCAGCTCGGCGTGGGTATTTTACCTCAGCTCGGGATCCCCCTCGTCAATCCCTCCCCCTAAGTCGAGATCGAGAGGGTGAGATCTGGATTTGGGAGTTGTTCCCGAGCTGGAGGTACCCGACCCCGGCTGAGTGGGGTTGGCCACGTCAGCGACGCATACCCTTCAAATGGCTGACATGTCACCTGGCGGTTATGACAAGATGCGATGTTTGGGATTCCTGAGGTGGTTACAGAAGTTGCCTATAAATAGGGCCTTGACATCCGAGATTCATTTCACACTTGCATACAAGGCTCGGAGCTTTCATGTCGGATACCAGTGTGGTCGGACACTTTTAGCTCGGTAAATATCTTCCGGGGTATTCGGCTCGGAATCCATTAGCTCGGAGCCAATTAGGTCGGGTCATCTTCCACAGCTAGAGCCATAGGTACGTCCCGACTCCCTTTAGTTATTCCTGTTCATATATTTTCAATTTGTAGACAGGATGGGGAGGTCGGAGTCGGAAGATTCCCAAGCAATGGAGGTAAGGTCCTATGGTGGGGACGAGAGTCCGTCAAGCTCGGGCTCCACCTCTGATGGAGGCCAAGGTGGCAACAGCGCCGATGAATCTCCAGGGTCAGTTCGACGGTCCGAGCCCAGGGAGAGTGATGACAATTACTAAGTCGTTGGGGTCAGGCAAGTGCGAGAGGAGGCCGAGGCGGGTCCTTTGGCCGACCTGGAAGACTGGGGAGATAGAAAAGATGAGGAGCCGCTGAATTAGCTGGAGGGGGTTGAGATTCCTCAGGAGTACTTAGCTGAAGCCTCCACGGCGGAGCCGATCGAAACAGTCCCGGTTAGGGCTGTCCGACCTCGGAGCTCAGCTACAGCCAGTGGTTCGTCAGCTCGGAGGAAGAGAATCGAGCAGCTGTTCGCCTGTTGCGAGCGCGAGTGCGATTCCACGGTGTAGATGGCCAATGCCAGGTTAAGGAACTGGTCAGTGGATCAACACCATAAGCTAAAGGTTCCAGGTCTGCACGAATCAGCTTGCTATCCTCCTCCCGACCACTTCACCATCTAGAACCTTGCATTCGATGTTATTCAGCTCCTACTTTCCAGCTTCATCACTACCATCTTGAACTACTTTGAGCTCAGCCCAGGCCAGATGTCGCTGAATGGTTGGGCCGTGCTAATGGCGTTCTATGTGTTTTGCCTCGAGAAGGAAGTTGAGCCGACCCTGCTCCGGTTCAGGCAATTCTTTGTGTGCAAGCCCAACCCGAAGCAGCCAGGGTGGTTTCACTTCGCAGCTCGGGTCGGAAACTACATATTCACCAAGTGGCATTCTTCCAACAAGGGCTGGCACAACGACTATTACTAGGTGGAACCGGCTGTGAACTCGAGTGCAGGTCGGATTGGAGTCCGGGCCTGAAGAAGGACGTGAACGAAGATCCCAAGCTTTCAGTGGCGGAACTCGAGGAAGTCAGGGTGTTGAGACCCGAGCCGGGGATGTTGATAAACATCGATAGTGTGCTCAAATGGGAGCGGATTTGAGACTCCAAGTTATTTGGTAGGGAGCCCGACCTTTCAAAGGATCATCCCAGCTTACTTCCCGAGCCGGAAGAGGATGCGGAGCCGAGCTCAGCTGAGGGTCAGTTTGCCTGATCAGTGCCCGACCTCCCCGCTATCCTGATCGCCGTTGCCTTTTTCAACTTGCATTTTGTCATTCTTCACCTCTCTTTCCTTTCATTTTTGTAGGTATGGCAAATACGGTAAAGCTCGCGTATGCCCAGAGAAGGAGAAGGACTGAGGCCAGTGGTGAAGTCTCGGCTCAACCGGGCTTGGGCTCCGCCCTTCAAGGGCAGAGGCAGCGGTCTGGGGGCCAAGTGCGGGAGGTCGGCGCCGAGGTGATTTCAAAAGGGACCTCGGGGTCTCCCTTTCCCAAGAAATCGAGCTCGGGCGTGCTGATCCCGGAGCGCTCGGCGTCCCGTCATGATAGCAAGAAACGGCCTCGAGTCGAGTACTCCGGGAAAGGCAAGGCCGCAGAGGTGAGCCCTCCCAGCAAGGACTTCATGGAGGCGACCAAGGTGGCTGGCGATGGTCCCGGCGGAGCAGCTCTCGCTCGACCTGAAGACAGCCATAGTCACGGTGAGTCTTATCAGACTTATGATATGGTTATATTTTTTAGCTCGGCTGATCATTTTGCTTTCTTTTACGCAGGCCGAGTCCCACATCCTTTCAGCTCCCAACTTCCTGGCCAGGGCCCAGGCTCACTGCGTCAAGCTCGAGCAGCAGTACATCGATACTCGAGCTGAGCTAGAGGCTTTGAGAGAGGAGGTCGCACAGAGGCGCAAGGCGGACATGTCGGAGATTGACCAGCTGAGCAAGGAGCTCGAGGCGGAGAAATCCCGACGTGAGGCCGCAGCCAAGGATGTCGAGCGTTACAAGCTGGAGAGGCGCGAAGCCGAGACGAAGCTCGGGGATCTGTTAGATCGGGTCGGCCCTTAAGGGGAGAAGGCGGTGGAAGCCTTTAAGTCCAGCGAGGCTGCCGTGGACTGGTTGGCCACGGAAGGTGGGGCTATAGCCAAGTACGCCGAGTTAGAGTACTACTTCCAAGGCCAAGTCGCAGCTCAGGAGAGAGCGAAGACCTTCTTCCCCGCCTCCAAGAATGATTACATCGAAATCTTGGAGGCTCCGCCGCCGGAGTTCTGGGAGATTCCTGAGCTCCCGGCCGACCTGACGTCCTAGGCTAAAGAGGTGATCAAATTTGTCTAGGAGGGCATGGACCAGGTCGGGGACGAGGCCGACGCGACCACCGCCGCCGCTCCTAAGTAGATTTTGTAGATCTGCCCAGGTCAGCCTTTTGTAATTTCGCCCAGGTTGGGCTCTTTGTAAATTTGCCCAGGTTGGGCTCTTTGTAATTGCATTTCCATTTAATGAAATGAATGTTCTTCTTTTTATTTGCATTTTGGTCGAGCTTGTACACGTGCACCTTTCTTTTCACAAATTTTTCTTAAGTAAGTGGGGTCGGACCAATTTAATGGACCATTCAAACTTAAGCGTAATGAACCGAGCTGGACACGATTAATGAATTATCATCCTAATCCGAGCTGGTTAACTGGGCAACTGTATAATCGTCGCCGACCTGGACTCGTCAGTCCGATTTAAAATTGGTCAAACTATTGTTGACAAATGTTGAGCTCGAGTTTAGACCCAAACTAACATACCGACCTGAAGTCGGATTATACCGAGTTGGACCTTAATCCGAACTGGCAAAGCTAATCAATGTATTATTGATTATACCCGAGCTGGAGCGTAGTCCGAGCTGGTTTACTTTATCATTAGCTCGTAAGTAAGCGTAGCCACTGCGTTAATCCGAGTTGGTAGTAGCTTTGTAGCTGAGGTGCTTGGGCCCGGGTCGGGTATTGCGCTGATTAGGTGCTTAGGCCCGGGTCGGGCATTGCACTAGTTTACAAAATGCATTGTATTGAATTTGTACATGGGCTCGGGGGCCGATTACAGATAATGTTTTGGCTCGGGGCCTTAACAAAATATTCTGGCTCGGGGGCCATTACATTGTATTTCAGCTTGGGGCCGTTACAAAAATATTTCGGCTCGGGGGCTATTTCATTGTATTTTGGCTCGGGGCCTTTACAACAGATTTCGGCTCAGGGCCTTTAGACAAAATACCGCTTTAGGTGTTCTGAGTGCCATGCATGCTTCAATAGTTTTCCGTTCTTGTCGCAGAGGTAGAAGGTCCCAAGTCGGACTTTTTTCACAACTTCGTACGGTCCCTCCCAGGTCGGGGAGAGCTTGTTACCTGAGCGAGGCAAAAAGATGGCCTTTCTGAGTACGAGGTCACCAACCTTAATAGGCTTAGGCTTGACCTGCTTGGCAAAGGCTCTTTGCATGGCAGCTTTGCTAGCCAGCATTCTAATTTGAGCTTTAGCTCAGAGCTCTTCAGCGAGGTCGAGCTCTTCACGGATTAGGGCTCCGTTTATTCCTGGATCATGGTGGAGGGTTCTACTGGTCGGAGACCCGATCTCCACTGGCAGCACCGCTTGAGTACCGAAGGTCAGCTCGAAGGGCGATTCTCCCGTTGCAGAGCTGGTGGTGGTCCGCTGAGCCCACAGCACCTCGGGAAGAATCGATGCCCACTGGCCTTCTGCTTCCTCCAGCTTGGTTTTCAGGCCCTGCAAAATGATTTGGTTAGTCCTTTCAACTTGGCCATTACTTTGAGGGTGAGCAATAGATGAGAATCTGAGGTCGATCCCAATCTCAGCACATTTGCCTCGAAAGTATGCACTGTCGAATTGTTTACCGTGGTCGGTGATGATGACCTTGGGCACTCCAAATCGGCGAATGATGTTTTTCCATACAAAATCCCAAGCTGCCTTTTTTGTAATTCTAGCAACACCTTCAGCCTCGGGCCATTTAGTGAAGTAGTCTACAGCTACAATGGCGTGCTTCTTTTGGCTAACACTGGTTGACAATGGGCTGATATTATCTAGACCCCACTGATAGAATGGCCACGGGCTTATCATCACCGTGAGGTCCACTGCTGGCTTTCTCTATATATTGGCGAACCTTTGGCAGGTGTCACACTTTTTTACATACTCTTTGGCATCTTGTTCTAAGGTTGGCCAAAAATAGCCTTGATTCAATGCCTTCCGAGCTAGAGCCTTGCCTCCCAAGTGGTTTCCACATACTCCTTCATGGATCTCCCGGAGTACTTAGTTTCCCTCCTCGGGCCCGACACATTTCAAGAGAGGCCAAGTGTAGGCTCTCTTGTAGAGTTGCCCGGCTATTATGACAAACCTTGAGGCCTGTTTCATGAGCTTTCGAGCTGCTTTTTCATCCTCCGGGGTCATACCCCCCTCCAAGTAGTCCATGATTGGTTTGGTCCAATCTGGGCTTAAATTGAGCTCGGATACGGCTGGCATCCTCAATTGGGTACTAGGTTCAGACACTTCATCCACATGGACTAGGGCTGGTCGGCTCTCACCCAAGGCCAACCTGGACAGAGCGTCAGTCTTCATATTCTCCTCCCTCGGGATTTGTTGTATCATGAACCTCTTGAGCCCTGAGGTCAAGTCCTTGACTCTGTTGAGGTAGGCCAGCATGGCATTGTCTTTAGCTTCGAACTCTCCTGATATCTGGCTAGCAACCAATTGAGAGTCGGTACTCAGATCAACTGTTTGTGCCCCGAGCTGAGCTGCGATTTTCAGCCCCGCGATAACTGCTTCATACTCAGCCTCATTGTTGGACGCCGGGAAGGCGAACTTGAGGGAATATTGGTGCTTATGCCGGGTCGGGTCGAGGATGACCACCCCAGCTCCGCTTTCAGACTTCCCGGATGCCCCGTCCACATGGACTTTCCACACATCCTCCGGGTCATGTTCGGCTCGGCCAGTGCATTCGACCACAAAGTCCGCGATGGCTTGGGCTTTGATGGCTGTTTTGGGCTGGTAAGTGATGTCAAATTGACTCAGCTCAACCGCCCATTTCAGCAGCCTGCCCGACACCTCCGGCTTGTGCATGATGGACTTGAGCGGAGCATCAGTCATGACCTTGATTGGATGAGCATCAAAGTATGGCTTCAGCTTTCTTGCCGCCGTGACGAGTGCGAGGGCGAGTTTTTCCAAGGTGGAGTACCTCTTCTCGGCCCCCTGTAATGTCTTGCTGACATAATAGACCGGCTTCTGCTCCTTCCCTTCTTCACGGACCAGTGCTGCCGCCACTGCTGTGCCTGAGCATGCCAAGTATAGTACCAACTCCTCCCCCACCTCAGGTCGGGACAGTAGGGGTGGCGAAGCTAAGTACATTTTCAGCTCCTGGAAGGCGTCCTGGCATTCTCTAGTCCATTCGAAGTTCTTAGGATTCCTCAATATTTTGAATAGATGAGAACATTTGTCAGCCGACTTGGACATGAATCTGCTCAGCGCCGCGACCTTTCTCACGAGCACCTGGACGTCCTTTACGCAAGTCGGCGGCACCAGGTCAAGTATCGCCTGAACCTTTTCCAGGTTGGCTTCAATTCCGCGGGCTGTGACCATGAAACTGAGGAACTTTCCCGCCTTGACGCCGAATGCGCACTTTTTCGGGTTCAGCTTTATCCCAAAGTGCTCCATTACGGCGAAGGCTCCAGCCAGGTCTGCTACATGGTCTTCCGCCCTTCTGCTTTTGACCAACATGTCGTCTACATAGATCTCCATATTTGGCCAATCTGATTTTTGAAAGCCTTATTCACCATCCGAGTGTAGGTAGCTCCAGCATTCTTGAGGCCAAAAGGCATGACCTTATAGTAGTAGAGACCTTTATCGGTGGTGAATGCAGTCTTCTCTTTGTCTCCGGGAGCTATCTTAATCTGGTTATAGCCTTTGAAGGCGTCCATGAAAGAGAGTAGCTCGAACCCGGAGGTGGCATCCACCATTTGATCAATCCGAGGTAGAGGAAAACAGTCCTTAGGGCAAGCCTTGTTGAGGTCGGTGAAGTCAATGCACAATCTCCATCCGCCTGAGGACTTGGCCATCAATACCACGTTGGATAGCCAGGTCGGGTATTGGATCTCCCTTATGTGACCGGCGTCTACCAACTTATCCACCTCCTCCGCTATGATCTGTTGCTTATCATAATGGAAGTGCCTGCGCTTCTGCTTTACCGGATAGTGATTCGGGTCGGCATTCAGGTGATGCTCAATCACAGCCGGGTCAATACCTGTCATGTCAGAAGCAGACCATGCAAATATGTGTTCATTTTTCAAAAGGAATTGGCTTATACCTTTCTTGAGGTCATGAGAGAGTTCACTTCTGATCTTTGCTCTCTTGGCTTCATCGGAGAGGTCCACCTCTTGAAGGTCTTCGGCCGGGCTTCCTCGCTTAGCATCCCTCTTCTCTTCGGGCAAATCTGGTCCCCAGCCAACTTGATATTTGGGTCGAAGAGAGTTTTCGTAACATTCCCGAGCTGAGAGTTGGGCTCCGCGGATAGTGGCCATGCCAGCCGGGGTCGGGAATTTTAGGGCCTGGTAGTAAGTTGAAGGAACGGCCCTGAAATGATTGAGTGCCACCTGACCCAGTATCCCATTATAAGTGGAGTTGCAATCCATTACAATGAAGTTGGCCTGCATCGAAACTCGCTTGTCTCCGTCTTCCAACTTCAGGGGGAGGTTAATAACTCCTTCAGCTCGGTGGGTATGCCCGGTGAATCCAGCTAAGGTGCCCTTCAATGGTCTGAGCCGGCTCCTGTCCAACCCCATTTGCTCAAATGCCTTCAAAAATAGGACTTCTGCCGAGCTCCCAGTATCCACCATCAGCCTCTTCACGGTGAAGTTGGCTATTTCTGTGCTGATCACCAGTGGGTTATCATGGGGCAGTATTACACCCTCCAAGTCTTCTGAGGAGAAGGTGAGCTCCTCCATCTCTGGGGTCGGACCCTGTGCTGGCCCGTACTCTCTTCCAGCCCGGACATAACCCTTCTTGCCAGCCGAGGTCTCCCCACCTGATGCCAATCCTCCCGCGATGGTCTTAATCACAGCCAGACGTCCGCCCCCGGGTTGGCGCCTGGGTGGACTTCTCTCTCTGTCTCTCTGATCTTGACTCCGGGTCGGCTGTTGATCTACGTACCTCCGGAGGTGACCTTGGGCTATCAGTGCTTCAATCTCCTGTTTCAAGTCTTTGCATTCCTCGGTGGTGTGGCTGTAATCCATATGGTAGCGGCAATACTTGGTCTTATTGCGATTTTTAGGTCGGTCTTTCATCCTCGGTGCTGGAGGTAGGTGGTTCTGGTGCTGGATCTCCATTAAGATCTGCTCCCTTGAGGTGTTAAGGGGAGTGAACATGGTGAACCGGGGGTTCTGCTTTGGCTGCTGAGGTTGCTTGCCTCGGTCATTTTGGATCTTACTCCCAGGTTGGGCTCGGGAGGTCTCTCCCCTCTTTCCGGCTTCCTTCTCCTTGTCATCATCCCTCTTGGCTTGGTGGATTTCTTCCGAGTGTATGTACCCTTCTGCTCGTACCATAAGCTCGGCTACGGTATCTACGGGGTCGATGGCCAAGGAAGAGGTAAGGGGTCCCGACCTGAGCCCACTTTGGTAAGCCATTAACGCCATAGAATCCTTCAGGTTGGGGATCTTGAGGGTCTCTTCATTGAATCGGGCAGTGTAAGCCCTCAAACTTTCTCCTTTGTGTTGTTTCACCGTCAGCAATGATGAGGTGTGACGTGTTGCACGTCGACTTCCGGCGAAACGGGACAAAAAAGCCTCGGCCAGTTGATGAAAACTTGCAATAGAGCTGGGACGAAGTTTTTGGAACTAGTCCAGGGCATTGCCAACCAGGGTGGTCGGGAATGTCTTCGTCTTCATGAGGTCGGTCATATCATGTAGAGTCATATGGTGATCAAAGTTGAGCAGGTGGCTGGTCGGGTCTCCGTCTCCGTTATAGACGTTCAGGTTGGGCATCCGGTTGCCCGTGGGCAATGGCGTTGCCAGCACCTCGGGCGAGAGTGGGATTATGCTGAGCTGTTTAATGACCTTGGCTATGGCAGCCGCGGTCTTGGCCTGCTCAGGGTCGGCTTGGGCCGCCCTTTTGCCTCTCGCCTCCAGGGGTCTCGCCTCCGGCTCTAGGAAGCCTTCTCCGTCTTATGCTCGGGTTCGCCCGGGGCTGGAATGCGGAACTGTGAACTCGCGGGCCGCGGCGTAGCTGCTTGTGGAACTGGGGGTTCCGCAGCTAGCCGGGCTACCTGGTCTTTTAGCTCCTGGAACATCTTAAGCATCATCCTCATCTCCGGTGACAGGCTGGAGTTGAGGTCTCCATCTGTAAAGGGGTTGGTTTTTTAGGCTAAATGCATACATTGACTCGTTCCAACGTCAGCTTGGGTTGGATCTTGGCTAGGCACCTACGTGGTTTCGAGGTCTTCGTCCGGGTTGGGCGAGTCCTCTACTGGTGCGTTGTGGCTTCTAGTTTATACCATGATGGTTTCTCAATGAGTGGTGAGAAGAGTGATAGAAAGAACTCGTTCCCACAGACGGCGCCAAACTGTTAAGGTCGGAAACCTCGCAGCTGAGATTGGGCAGCTAAGCTTTGCCAAGCTGAACTTTCAAGTTGGCCTTTGGGCTGAACTTTTAGGTTGGCCTCCAGGCTGAACTTTCAGGTTGGCCTCCGAGGTGAACTTTCAGATTGGCCTCCGAGTTGAATATTCAGGTTGGCCACTTGACCTGCACAAGGAAAGAGAAGGAAAAGGCGGGATGATGACCCGGATTTTTCCCTCGGACGTGCGAATGATTAGTATGTCCGAGCTGGCGAATTAACTGAAAGCATAAATGATCAGTTACCCTCCAAACGAAGGGGGTGGTGCTCTATTTATACTAAATTCGGACCTGACAGCATTTAATGCGGTGCAGCTTTATGTCCTATCAAGACTTTATGTCCCATCAGAACAGCTGTTTGCCGAGGTCGGGGTTTTTCGGGGTCGGGGTGAGGTTAGACCAGCATCCAGGTCGGGCATTAGCTGAATGTGCTGAGCTTGACTCGAATTAGCCCGCCTTAGCTCGGCGTGGGTATTTTACCTTAGCTCGGGATCCCCCTCGTCACTTTTATTTTTAATTATTAACAACTATGATCTAACAAAAATTATTTATATGATTTAAGTTCTTAGAGACTGGAAAAAAATAAAAAATAAAAAACAAACACAAACACAAACAAAAGAGCCAAAGAAAGCCGCTGTTGTAGTTTGACCAAAGAAAAGCAAACAAAACACCACAAAACGCAAACAAGACAGAAAGCCAAAAGCAGTAGCGAGCTCAAATTGCGCGCTGCTTCTAGTGAGCGCTTCTTCTTCAAGTGGCGAGCTATCTACTTTGACAAGGAAGATGGAGAGGCTGTTGGAGTATTTTTTTTATTTGACACTTTATATATTTTTTTTATTTGTCAAAATTTGACTCTTGTTAGGATGCTCTAAGTTGCACAAGATTTTAGCCGCACCATTGCTGTCAAGTCAAGCAAATTGTCGATCTTATGCGAATCGTGACGATCAAATTCGTTATACGAGCAAGACAAAAAAGAAACCGAATCAAAAAACAACAACAATAATAATAATAATAATAATAAAATCGAGTCAAACCTGATTGCTCACTAGGTTCACGAGATGCCAGCCCGACTATGCTTGTCGTCTGGCACTGTTAATTCTGACATTACAGAGACTGAAAGGAAATATAATATTTATAAATTGTATACTTTATACACATTATTTGTGAAATTGGCTAATTTAAAAATAAGCGACGGTCATTATTGCACGCCCATACTAGATACATGTAAGAAAGAACGTGTACTATTATAATTAATCCATCAACTTTGACTTAAAAACAAAAAGAAATGGTATACGATTTTCTTACTAATTTAAATTTTTACTTGTTCACCAGTCACTCGTGCTGGGTCTTTTCGTTGCATGTAGGGCAAGAAATTAGTTTATTTTTTGTTCACAAGGAAATTTAACTGGTGTGACCAAAAAAAAAAAACTCAACTGATAAAATTTAATAATCGGTAATTTGGTAAAGCTTAATTATTAATTGATAAATTTTGAATGTAGTGGTACGTTTTTAATATGTGTACTAATTTAAGCAAGACTTTCAATCCACAACAAGAAACGTGAATCGAACCTCAAAATATATCATACACACTCTTACCGTTTGGAAGTCATGGGACTACAAGAAATTAGTTTATTATTTACACTCGTAGGTGGTCCTTTGTTGGCACTTATATACAGTGTTTTAATTTCTATTGATCTCATCATCGTCCTTCCTCATCCACTTCTCTCTCGGTCTCTTTATCCATACTTGACCCCCTGCAGCAATGGAGGATTCTAATCTTCCCCTTCTAACCACTAGAGATGATGATAATGCACTAAACTCTCATAACAAATCGAGCAGATCTTTCACTTCCACTTTCAGTGGGGGTGAAGATGATATCAAGCAGATCGATGGCTTCAGCGATTTCATCAGAAATTTCAATATTGAGTCCATGAAGCTTTGGTACCTTGCTGGTCCAGCCATCTTTACCGTGCTATGTCAATACTCCATGGGGGCCATAAATCAAATCTTTGCAGGCCATGTTGGAACCCTTGAACTTGCAGCTGTTTCAGTTCAAAACTCTGTTATCGCTGGATTTGCTTATGGCCTCATGGTATAATAACTACACGCCATTTAATTTAAAACACACATGATTTTACATTTTTTTTCCCTTTTCTTTTATTATGTTATATATCTCACTTAAGATCATTGATTTATTTGTGACAGTTGGGCATGGGAAGTGCACTAGAGACACTTTGTGGACAAGCTTATGGAGCTGGACAGCTTAACATGCTAGGCATATACATGCAAAGATCATGGATTATTCTGCTAACTACAGCGATACCAATAATGTTTATGTACATATTTGCAGCGCCAGTATTGAGATTAATTGGTCAAAATCCTGATATATCAAAATGGGCGGGCATCTATTCAATTTGGATGATCCCACAGATATTTGCTTACGCGTTGAATTTTCCCATCCAGAAGTTTCTACAAGCTCAGAGCAAAATTATGGCGATGGCTGTGATATCTGCAGTGGCAGTAGTGCTCCAAGTTGTCTTCAGCTGGTTCTTGATGTTGAAATTGGGCTGGGGGATAGCGGGTGGAGCCGTCGTGCTAAACGTAGCATGGTGGTTTATAGTCACTGGCCAACTGCTTTATATTTTCAGCGGGACATGTGGTGACGCATGGTCTGGGTTTTCTTGGAAAGCTTTTCAAAATCTGTGGGGATTTGTCAGATTATCTCTTGCATCAGCCATAATGCTTTGGTGAGTTTGGAAATTAACAATCTCTTTGTAATATTATAATATTATAATAAAATTTAATAATTATTTATATTATTTTATTATAAATATATCCATTAACTCGATCTATTAGATCAATTATTAGATGTGGTTTTAAAGACACAAGTGTTAAGACAAAAGGTCAACGATAGGGTTGATCATTATGTGACAAAGATCAGCTAGCTAGAAGTCATGCTCCAACTAGAATTGAACTATTGTCTTTAAATGTATATTTTATTTATGCGTAGATCTACATCATTGTTCCAACAGGAATATAATTGATCTATTGTCTTTAAATGTATTTTTTTATGTGTAGATCTACATTCTAGAAGATAAGAGTTAGATAATTATAAAAATTAAACGCATTTATAATTTTTACTCCAAGCTGTTATTTTTTTTTTCTTTTTTTCCCCCTGAAATCCTGAAAAACACAAAAAAGGCTACCCACTTACTCAAACCTCATTGTTTAAATCTAAAAGTTAAATAAAATAATTAAGTAGTGATTTAATATAATTAGAAATTCTGAATTTAAATTATAACAGTGGGTATCATTAAACCGAAAAGAAAAGAAAAAAGAAACGTCTCATTTTTCTATAATATTTTCTGACAAAATCCCGACAAATGAAAACTACATACATCTAACAATTAATCTACCCTAAAAAAAGAGATAGAAGCTTTGAAATATGAAATGAACTTTCAGCATTTGACAGAAGATATTTCTTTTTCTTTTGGCCTCAAATATTTTATTTTAATTTTCCTTTTTTTTGGATAATTGATTATTTCTTACACTTTGGTTATTTTTCTTTATTGGAATCTAAATCATAAGCAAAAGCTCGAGTTTTGATGCAACCATGATGCCCTTAATTAGTAATGTTAACATGCATCCATGAATTCATTCCTTTTTGATATATAAGTGTTAAATTGTATAATTTTAGCATCTACTGAATATAAATTATGAATCTGCCCCTAGGTTCTGGATACTGATTTTGAAATATTTCATGCAGCCTTGAAATATGGTACTACACAGCGTTGGTTTTATTTGCTGGTTACCTGAAGAATGCAGAGATTTCAGTTAGTGCTTTCTCCATATGGTAAGCTACATTGTACTGCAGTATTATTTTGACCTACAACAATTCATGCCGCTTTTAGATTAGTAAGAAAACAAAAATATTTTTAAGATGTATGGCTGGATTATTATTTTTTAAAATATTAGAATTCTAATTTTAGTAATAGAAATTCAAAACTTATTTTTATTTTGTGGTTGCCCAATACTAAGATTTTATCATTTAATACATCATTTTTTTTTCAAAAAAAATATTTTTTCAAAATCTTGTATCTGAAAATTGCTATTGTTTTCCTTTTGCTATTTGCCTGCAGCGCTAACATAGTAGGGTGGACAGTGAGCTTATCTTTTGGATTCAATGCAGCGATAAGGTTTGTAACCCAAAAAATCTTTGAAAATTAAATTCTAGCTAGATTTTACAACCAATTTATAAACAGAAATTAAATATATATATATATATATATGCCTTGTGAAATTTGCAGCGTAAGGGTATCAAATGAGTTGGGAGCAGGTCACCCAAGAAAAGCAAAATTCTCAGTGGTTGTGGTCACAATTACTGCACTTATATGTGGCCTCTTACTTGCACTTGTTTTTTTTGTTGCTCGAGAGCAATACCCAACTTTATTTTCGGATAGTAAAGAAGTCCAAAAGGTTGTATATGATCTTACACCTTTCCTATGTCTTAGCATTATCATTAACGTTCTTCAACCTACTCTCTCAGGTTAGTAAATTAATTCATTATATATTGTTGTGACGAGTTTCGAGATTTCGAGAAAAAATGGGCCTTAACACATATGTGTAACGTACGAAGCCTGAGAATCTCAGAAAAAATGGGCCTTAACATACGTGTAGTACTCAACTATTGACTTAAAAACTTTAATGTCCATTTCTTCTCAGATTATTTCTTAAAACTCGCCACAATCTATATATATATATATATATATAGAATTTCAAGCATTTAAGCTTTCTCTATCAACAAGCTAAATCAGAGGGTTATCAAATTGTACAATTTAGGAGTCGCGATTGGAGCTGGGTGGCAAGCATATGTGGCATATGTGAATGTAATTTGCTACTATGTTTTTGGTCTTCCTTTAGGGCTGATTCTAGGCTATGTGATCGACTTGGGTGCTAAGGTATTTACATGTTCTCTACATCTTGTTCATTGTCTCATAATTGCTTCAGTATGATTTAGACTTCTCCATTAGATTATTTAATGATTCTGTTTAAATAATAATCATAATACTTCATGTTATTTTTATTGCTCCTGGATCAACCACAAAAATAATTAGCTGTATTTGTTGATTTTTTAATTAAACTTGAACTTATATATTAGTTAAGGGAGAGAAAAAGGAAAAACGAAGAGAGACAAAAGTTAATAAAAGAAGATAGAGAAAAAATAAAATAAAATTAACAAAAGAAGAGAGAACTAAAATAAAGTTATTTAGTTGGCATGCTAACTAAAATGTGATAATTAATTAATAAAAAAAGGGAAACATCTAGTATTACTTTTCAGCATAGAAGTGCCTCGACTTAAATCTAAATGTTTGACCTTACCGAGCAAAAAAAAAATGTTTGACCTTGATTCTTTGTACAAGCTGATTAATAGATGTTGATGTTTTGCAGGGCATATGGGTTGGCATGTTGTCAGGAACAACAATTCAAACGTGTGTGTTGGTTTGGATGATATACAAAACAAATTGGAACCAAGAGGTACACTATTTAGCCAATAAGCACATCGACAACAGGGTTATATAAAATCCCCACACAAATTAATTTTATCGGCACTATTATTTCGCTGATTTATCGGAAGGTTTTCTAAGAAGTTTAATATTGCAGGCTTCCGTTGCTGGAGACAGAATAAAACAATGGGGAGGAGAAACGAAAACAGATGCAGTTGATGCGCATAGCATTAGTTGAAAGGAACTATATATATATATATATATATATATATATATATATATATATATAGATACCAATATACCAAAACTTACAGCTTTCCCGTTTAAGAAGTTATTGTTCTTCTTTTTCCTGTTTGGTTTTAACATGAGCTTAACGATGTATTTTTAGGCTAGTATCTCTCTGTTATTGGTTTTTTACCCACCTCTTGTATTTTCATAAACCTTTGCGAAAAAAAAAGAAAGATGTGAAATGTGTTGTTTATAAATATGTAGCTAAAGTCTCCTCTACACAACTTTAGCATGAGCTTACATGTAATATCGATGTCCGTAAAATTTGTCTACAGCTTTTCTTTATCATTGATAGTTAGACTTTTAACCCCTTTTTTTTTTTTTTTATCACATGAGATTCGAACTCTAATCTTCTAACTATTAAAAAGAATAACTTACCACTAAACTATTTCTGAATCTATAATTAGCTAGAGTTAAGACTTTTAACTTGAGGATAATGCCTTGCAAGAGTTGGAGATTGAGATAAATGGGGCTATTTATTACTCCCTCTTAATTGCTCATGTGTCTCTTACATCTATCAAGTATTATAGTGCCATTATCAAGCTTCTCATTGCTGTTCTTGAATCTTATTAATTGTGTCAACCTCGTTGTTGTAATATGCCCATTCAGTTTTTATTCTTTTCTTTGGCTTCAAGAATTTGAGAAAGAAAATTGAATTCCAATTATTTGTACTATCACGCGTGAAGGGTGCATGGACCCTGATTATAATCACACTAATTTGAGCATGTTTTTCCGTCTCCAAGTCATTACAATAATTTGTTGTCACTATGTCCTCGCCAACTTAATCCGTTCCTAAACTGTCACAAAAATTGTCCTCGCCAAGCTGTCACCAATCTTTCCTGTCATCTGACCGTCACTAATGTTTGTCGTCACCGAGCACTCGCCAACTTAACCTCTCATCAAACCGTCACCAAAATTGTAATCGCCAAGCCCTCGCCAACCTTTCCCCTCTCCAATCCGTCGCTAACATTTCCCGTCACCAAGCCTTCACTAACGTAACCTTTCAATATAATTGAACTTCTCATAATAATATTCAACTCAGACCAACATTCAAGTTCTTAGATAGCTAACTATTCAAGAAAGAAGTGTTTCACTTAAGACTTTATAACTAATATCAAACCATCCTAATCGTATCATTAGCAGCACAACAAGCTTTAATATAACTTATAACTCATTATTTCACAAGTAAAACACAGGGTAGGGAAATCTATCTATCAATAATTTCAACATGAACTTGACAACAACTTAAAATAAGAACAATTTGATTTCACATTAATAGTAGACTCAAGTTAAAGATAACATTCAACAAGCCAATAAATAACTACTTCACAATTAGTTTATATTCTAACTAAACCACTACACAATTAAACTAACTCTTCAATTTAAAATTAAATCATAAGTTTAAAGAATAGATGCTACACCAAAACACTTGTCTTTATTTCCAATCAAATTAACATTCAAAAAAAACATTTTAGTCTAAATCACTTGCATTTATAACTAATTACTTTATTTGAACAAGAAACACAACTCGGTTATGAACTAGTAACCAAAATAATAAAGCAACATAATATACACTACCATTTAAACCTCAAATTCCCACTTTAACTAACATAAATCTCTTAGCCACCTTAAATTATCAACTACATTTAATACTTACACATTCCCACTTTTCAATGGTTAAAGACCAATAATACGAGCTAACTTAACAACCTTCCATTAATAGATTACTTTACAACATTTATCTAAGTTAAACAATTTGCACAACCAAATCAAATTCAAGCTATAGCTAACCCCTACATAACTTAATTAAACGAGTTCATAGTAAGATGGGAAAAAGGGCACGGGAAAGGCAGTTGCATTCCATACTAAGTCATGATTCCTAATTACCCATTCAATTTTAATTATATCACAATTTTCATAACTATAAGAGCTTCATTATGCTACTAATCATCCAAGAATACTACACAATAAAGTTTTGATTGAATACATCCAATTAGAGTTAAAATATATCATCACTTGAGCAAAATAATAATGCTATTCAGATTCTCGTGTAATAGGACAGTTCCGATACATCTCACCAAAATGGTCATAACTTATTCTACAAAACTCCAATTAATGCACTGTAAAAAGCTTTAGAAACTAGACTCGCAAGGCTTTCTAATGGTATATAATTCAACCTCTAATCCTTCTCTAATTAATACAATTTTAAGCTCGAAATTGCCACAGTTTTGCTGAAAAATCTGGACAGTCACAGTTAAACCATGGATAAAATCTATTGCTAGGTAGTTGAGCAATTTAACTCCATTGTAGCATTGTTTCAACACATAGTCTACAATATAAATCAATGGAACAATTCTTTAAACAAATTGATTAACTAACTATACACAAGCTAAAAAAAAAAAGAACATACACGTAAGCAAAGTCAAAACTTCCATGTTGTTCAATATAGCTAATTTTGCATACTCAAGAAAGACTGTATAGCATTATCCAACATTAATATCAACTAATGCAAACAAATTAACAATTAGAATGCATAAAGGATTGACATTCCCTCACCTTCAAAGACTAAAACATGCAAAAAAAACTAAGGCCCAGCTTGCACTACAAAAATTCGCCCATTAGCGCCGCTTATGATATTTTTAAAAAAATTATAATCACTTATAGGCGGCAGTTTTCGAAAACCGTCGCCTATAAGCATTAGGGGCAAAAAAATAAATATAGAATAGACGGTGGTTTTATAAAACCGCCGCCTATAAGCACCATGAGGAAAAAAAAATAAAATTGATTCCATGCCTCCCCTTTTCTAACAAAAAGAAATTAAATATGACATGAACTATGTTTAACCAAATAATAATCAAAACAAATCTACACAACATTAATACCCATGAGAGCTCATATTAATTAAAAAAAAAAAAGCAACCAAAGTAGAATCATTTCATTAACTAGTATAGATCTAAAATATTATATGATATACTAATTGTAGTAAACATTTGAAATAAAAAACAATAGTGAGTGTGTCAGGCCCCCAAAAATTCACCAAGCCTTCAGAAGCATTATCTCTAGCACCTGCAAATACCAAAAAAATCATTAACGAAAAGAATGTGCAAGACTGAAAATTTTAACTTATTCCACCATACTTATATAGTTTCTCTTCTCATGTGGGACAAGCTAATGAGGATTCCTTCTCAAAAGTCAAAGATGTAGTGTGCCAAAACATTTTAAATTTAAGCTATTCTCTAAAGTCAAGCTTATTGTACAAGATATTGGTTACACACGATGTATAACTATTGGCCTAATGTTTTCCATCCTTAAAGCATATGATTGAATGTTGATCTCAAGTCCAAATGCGAAAACTAATTTTAGAGAAAAAATGCAACAAAACTATCGACGACTATATTACCTTGTAAAGTTATTGTAAGAATACTTTCTTATCAAACTACTAGTTGTAGATGCGCTTGGGGGGAGCTACAAGATTAAAACAAGGATCAATTAAGAAAATCAAGTTTAACAACATATAATGATGAAAAGGGCATAAAACACAACTATGATCATACTGTAACTAGAATTCTAAGATTCATGTGATTAAAAATAACTTACACCTGTGATTGCCAATAAGATGGGACTAAAGGACCCATAGAATTATTGTATCAAGAATGAACAAAGAAGCAAAATGGTCAGCCAGTTACTTAATAATATCTATTTAAGTCAAGCTGTATAATAATATAACCATTATCTTCTACCCTCTTGCATAAATGCATAAAGACCCTAACCTATATCCCAGTATCCATAGAAGTGAAGAGAAAAATCTATAGAATTGCAAACTTCATTTCAGGAGTCTTGTGTCATAAACAAGAATATAAGCATAGATTTTAGCTCGTATGAGTTCCTAGATGCATTGAAAACAAATCAAATACTCTCATCACCAAAATAATGTTTTCTTGCTCAATTACTTCCACTCTTTATCATTGTTAACAAGCTCTTTATTAAAGATAAGCCAAAGATCCACTTAATCCTCAGAGATTGATCAATTATAAACTTGATAATTTGTTTTACAACTAGAAATTTAGATTATTAATATCTAATCAGAGGCAAAACATTCAACAAAAAATATCAAATTGTAGGAACATACATATCATTTGTTACAAGCATTATTACTAACATATGGCCAGCACCAAAGATCTCTGTTGTCATTATCAGACACTATTTACCCCCTCATAATACTAACACCACGCAATCCATTCGCTAAAACACAATACATGCATATATGTATATATCACCCACACCTAATCCCTAAACCCTATAGCACAATAATTAATTACATATATAGCTTATACAAACACACACACGTGCGATTAACACTCACACACATATGCATGGCTGGTTCACACACACCGCTATATACCTCAAGAACACATCATTGTATACACATATATTCATCAATTTTCTCAAAAGATAATTCACTTGACCTGACAGGTACAACACTCACAAACATATATATAGACATGTATATATGTATATATAAACAGATCTAGAGAAAGAAAGAATAAATAAAAAATTATAGATCTGACGGGTTTTTGCGAGAGCAGATAGGTAACTTGGTGACAGAAGGAGATGGTAGTGTTGTAAGATGGTGTTATTGGTATCGCGACGATGGTAACGCGAGATGGTGGTTAGTGGTATCGCGATGGTGGTGACGCGAGATGGTGGTGTCGCGAGGTGGTATTGTGGGGGTAGTGACATGAGATAGTGGTGCACGTGGTGGTGGAAGTGGTATCGTGCGATAGTAGTGGTGATAAAGTGTTAAGGTGAAGGAGGGGCAGGTAAGACGTTGAGATTAATGGGAGGGGTTGGGGGATCGTGAAAATAAAATAACATAGGGTTACCAGCCCTTTTTTATTTCATTTTGGGCGAGGGATCTCTAATTTTGGAGACACGAGGCACTATCGTCTCCAATTTTAGTGACGGGAGGCACTGTAGTCTCCAATTTTAGAGATGGAAGGCGCTGCCATCTCTAATTTTAGAGACGGAAAGTGCTGCCGTCTCTAATTTTGGAGACAAGAGGCGCTACTGTCTCTAATTTTAGAGACGAGAGTCGCTGCCGTCTCTAATTTTGGAGACGAGATGCGTTCCCATCTCTAATTTTGGTGACGAGAGGCGCTGCCTTTTCCAATTTTGGAGACAGCGAAGTATGTCGTCACTATTGGTGACGGCTTGGTAACGGTTTCCTCTATCTCACACTATGTCGTCACTGTCCTGTCATAAAATTGGCGTCAACATTTCCCTTTACCAAGCCATCGCCGTATTAGTGACGGGATGGCGATGGCCCGTTGCAAAATCTAGTTTTTTTAACTCACACTGATGTCGAGAAATAAGAAAGACATGATTTTATAAAAAAGGGTGTATTGTTCTTGAATAGAGAAAGTTATGTATATCAACTACAATGTACAAGCTATTAAATAGATACAAAACTACTTGCTCTCCAAGTTAATCTGAGTATAGTAAGTCTAACTATGGTAAAACTAGATAACTGTACACGAAATATTAATTATATACAAATTATACGTTAACACCCCCTTCAAACTCAAGGTGGTGTAAAGGACACTAGCTTGAGTTTGCAAATTAGATCCTAAAGACGGCCCGGAGGATGCGCTTTTGTAAAGAGATCTGCAAGCTGATCAACCAAGGGAGTATACCGGAGCTTGAGAGTTCCAAGAGCAACATGCTAACGAATGAAGTGACAGTCATACTCAATATGACGAGTATGCTTATGAAAGACATCATTGTGAGCAATTTGAATATCACTCTGATTATCGCAATGTAGAGTGGTGCCAGGAGGCTGAGAGACACCCATGTCAGCGAGGAGCCAATGAAGCCAGATAGCCTCTTGAGTAGCATCAGTAAGTGCACGATACTCAGCTTTAGTACTCGAGCAAGCAACAACGGTTTGTTTTTTGCTGTGCCAACAAAGAAGAAAATTACCAAGGAGGAAACAGTTTCCAGTCACAGAACGCTGATCAGTAGGATCACCAGCCCAACTGCATCTGAGTAGCCATGCAAAGTTAACGATGAGCTGTGAGAAAAGAAGAGTCTATGAAATAAGGTGCCCTTGATATAACGAAGTATTCGGAGAATTGCAGCATAGTGTGTGGTACGAGGAGTAGACATGAACTGGCTGACTAGGTAAACAGCATAGGCAATATAAGGCTGAGTCACAATGAGATAGATAAGACTGCCAACCAGTTGGCGATATAAAGATGCATCTGAAAGTGGTGTCCCATCTAGTGGGGTAAGGCGGACATTAGCATCAAGAGGGGTAGATGTAATTTTGTTGTCAGTAAGGCCGGCACGAGCCAGAAGATTAGAATAATACTTGGCTTGAGAAAGATAGTAACCAACCGAATCAGAGGAGAATTCAATGCCTAGAAAGTAACTCAGAGGACCAAGATCTTTCATCTCAAAGTGGTGGTTGAGAAAAAACTTGAGATCAGAAATACCCACCAAGTCATCCCCAGTGATAATCATATCATCTACATATAAGAGCAAGAGAATAATACCAGAATTAGAACACTGAATAAACAATGCAGAATCATGATTGCTATAAGTAAACCCTAAATCAGTAATAACCGAGCTAAATTTGGAAAACCAAGCATGCGGGGCTTGCTTGAGATTGTAGAAAGCACGACAGAGCCTACACACCTTATGGGAAGAATGAGAATACCTTGGAGGAGGTTTCATAAAGACTTCTTCTGTAAGATCCCCATTAAGGAATGCATTTTTGACATCCATCTGAAATAATGCCATTGTCTAACGACAACTATAACAATAAGTGTACGAATGGAAGTGAGATGAGCAACAGGTGCAAATGTTTCCTCATAATCAATAACATACTCCTGAGTAAAGCCTTTGGCCACCAAACGAGTCTTATATCGTTCTACGGAGCCATCAGATTTGGTTTTAATTTTATACACCTACTTGCATCCCATAACATTTTTTTCCTGGAGGAAGATCTACTAAATCCCATGTTTTCTTGTTTTCCAATGCTTGCAATTCATTAGACATAGCTTGCTGCCATAGAGGGTCAGAACTGGCCTTACGATAAGTTTGAGGCTCATGAAGTGAAAGAATAGTAGAAAAACAATGATAATCCAAAAGATGAGAAGGAATTGATCTTACTCGTGTGAATCGACAAAGAGATGACTCAGTAGGGATAGAAGGTGAAGTAGAAGGAGAGGGCTCGTCATTAGGTATGAACCCATCAGGTGAGACAGTCTCTTCAGGAAGGGTCCTGTCAGGTGGATCATCAAGTCTTATAGGTGTACTTGTGTCACTGTCATCATATGGAAATAAGGAAAGAGAAGGATCTGTGAAATATGGAGTAGAGATAACATAAGGTAGGGAAAAAGGTGAGAGGGAGGAAAACATCTTATTCTCCTAAAAAATCACATGATGAGAGACTCGAAGATGTTTGGATAGTAGATCCCAACACCAATACCCCTTGTGTCAATACCATACCTTAAGAAACAACATAATCGGGCTCGAGGTTCGAGTTTGGTAAGTTCTTGGGGAGGGAGTGAGACAAAACATGCACAACCAAAGACACGAAGGTGATCATAGGTAGGCGGATATCCATAGAGGCATTCATAAAGGGTACTGTTATTAATGACAGGTGAAGGGAGATGGTTAATGACATGGACTGCAGTGAGAGTAGCTTCTCCCCAAAAGCGCTCAGGACATAAGGCAGATATAAGAGATGTGCGAGTAATATCAAGAATATGTCTGTGTTTTTGCTCATCACGCTCATTTTGTTGAGAGGTGTGGGGGCAAGAATGGTGGGAAATGGTTCCATGCTTACAGAAAAGATCAAGAATGGTAGACTCCTTATACTCCATGGCATTATCGGCACATAGGACTTTGATATGCTGGTTAAACTGAGTATATATCATGGCAGTGAATTCAGAATAGATGCGGGGCAGATCAGATCTATGGTGCATAAGATAGATCCATGTAAATCATGAATAATCATCCTTAAAAATGACAAAATATCGAGACCCGCCCATGGTGGGAGTAAAAGAGGGACCCCAGATATCAGAATGAACTAAGTCAAAACATGTAACAGATGAAAAGTCACTTTTATTGAAAGGTAAAACAAGTTGTTTCAAAAGAGTACATAGAAGGTTTGCATAAAACGCCACTAGATACCAAAGATTGCAATTTTCCTAAAGAGGCATGACCTAATCTAGAGTGCCAAAGATGAAAAGAGGGAGACCCTGATGAGGTGGTGACTGATGCAGCAGAATTAAGGTGAGAAGGGAAATACAGACTAACAAGTTCAAAGAGACGTCCAACCTTTCGGCCTATCCCAATAGTCTGTTCTGTTTGAGGGTCATGCACACGACAACCAGAAGCAGAGAAAGTGACAGTTAGACCAAGCTCACATAATTGACCGATGGAGATAAGATTAAGGGCAATTTTAGGGTCAAGATAAGTATCTGGAAATTAAGCGTGAGAAGTGGACACTGAACCTATATGACTTACAAGCATGGATGTATTGTCAGCAGTATAAATAGAAGGTGCAGAAGAATTGATAACTGTATTGGTTAAGCAAGAAGAATCAGGAGTCATATGGTTAGAACAAGCAGTGTCAAATAACCATGAAGACTTACCAAGTGTGCCTGAGAGAGCAGTGGAAAGATCTTGACGAGAGCTTTCACGGAGTATGGCGCGTGTACCAAGAAAGAACCAGAGAGACTTTAAGAATGTCCTGAACAGAGCGAGATTGCTGAGTTTTGAAAAAAATAAAATTAAATAAATTATGCAATGATTTTTAAGGGATCGATGACAGTGGCACAAACTACCAGGATGGTAGCTCTGATACCATGTCGAGAAATAAGAAATACATGAGTTTATAGAAGATAGTGTATTGCTCTTGAACAGAGAAAGTTATGTATATCAACTACAATGTACAAGCTATTATATAAATACAAGACTACTTGCTCTCCAACCTAATCTACTTACTCTCCAAGCTAATCCGAGTATGGTAAGTCTAACTATGGTAAAACTAGACAACTGTATGCGAAATATTAATTATATACAAATTATACATTAACAACTGACACGTAAGTTTACATACTAGACTAATGGTGTGGAATACAAGGATGTTTTTAAACCTTTTCCATTGCTTTATTCTTCATCTTATAGGTGGCAAAGTGTAACTCACATTTGGGAAGGAAAGATAGTGATCAAGATATTACGTTTTGTGGTTTTGAGTTGCCTAGCATGCTTAAGTAGATGAGTGCTAAGGCACAAGGCACTTGTGCTCTTGAGATTGACACTAGCAAATTCTTGAGGGCATGACAAATGCTATATGCTCATGGTCATGTTTCTTATGTTTTTCTATTTAGTTGAAAACCTCGATGATTTGTCGTTCTTAACATTCTATGTTTTTATGCCATTAATATTAAATAAATGATATTTGTTTTCCACATTAGTTTGAAGAAAATGGACATATCCACTATAAAGTAGAGAAATGATTCTCATAACACTTGCAGGAAATTCTGTAATTTGGCAAGGCCTGACGGCAAGCTTTTTTGTTAATGCTCAGAAGTTATGAGTCAAAATAAGTTCTTGTTTCCCAAAAGTTGGATGGATAATCCGTTATTATAATAAGAAGTTGTGACTTAAAACTATGACTTTGATCTTCACTGTAAATTTTTTTTTAAAAAAAGTCCTTGTTTAACTCACCGGAATCTTCTACCAACCACTTCTGGAAATTTGTGAACTATGATTAGGCTCTGAGGTAAAAGATCGCTATTCATATTTTTGATACCAGAAAAGGTAAGACAAAGAACAAAATAAGTGATATAAAAAAAAAAGTTAAGGGTCGAGTTTCAGACTATTGCAAGCATTGATACCATCTTGGACATGCAAAGGAGAATTGTATTTTGCTTCATCCAACTAAAAGTAATTTTTTTTTTTCTCATTGTCATCATCATAATTATCATCCAGCTAAAAGTATGAAAACAAAAAGCTGGAGAAGAACAAAAAAACATAAAGACGCTGTCAACAATTTAGAAAAATAGCAAGTTTACCAAAGATGATGAACGAGATAATAGCAAAGATTAAGAAGCAGGAGGGGATGATGGAATTACAGTTGGGATGTTGAGGCAAAAAACAGATAAAGAAAGTAAGAAACTTGAAGAAGGAAAAGAAGCGGGCAAAGGTGCTCGACGAATTTCCTGAAAGAATTGCAAAATATGCCATTCGTTGCCTAAGATCGCGTTACATTTCTTCTTCATAGTTAATGAAAATTATTGGCAACTAGAAAAGTGAATGATGTAATCAAAGAGTAAGAGTAAGGTGAAATGTTCAAATAATGACATGTTGTAATTAGAGATTAACAAAAAATAAATAAACAAATGAGCGGATTAAATATGATGGTTCATAACAAATTTCATCTAGTAGATGAATAGAAAAGTAGATGAGAGGATTCAAAACCTTCAAAAATATTTACCTCCTTGTGATTTTTTCTATGTGCCTTAATAATAGATAAATAAGCACCTTTTAGTTTCAAGAGAGTGCAGTTAATTCTCAAATGCCAAAATTGTCATTTTCTTATATACTTCAACAAAAGTCATTGAGTGTTTATATATTAGGCATTTGATATTTTAGGAGTTAAATGGACTATTATTAAAACCGTAAAGTGGTTATTGTATGGGATTTACTTGTATATTTTGAAGGTCATAGAAGGATTAATTATATATATGCTTTTTGTCCTTAAAATTATATAAGATTTTATGTATTGAGTGTGTGCCTAATTCTATGACATACTAACAACTAGCACCTAGGCAGTGACTCAGGAAAACCACTTATTATCATGTGATTAAACATCATAATTATATGAAGTACATAATATTTGAAAAATAATGGAAGCAATTAACTGTAATTAATTACAGAATTTTGAATTGCCTTTAGTAGCAAGGGCAGACCTATATTATGGCCAGTGGGAATTGCAACCCCCTCTCACTTCAAATTTTTTAAAAAAATGTTTGATTTTTTAAAGTATTCTTTGACTAAAAAATCAATTTAGCTCCCAATGAATTGTTTTTTAGAGTAAAGGACCAAAATAGTCCCTTATCTTTTAAGTTTTTGACATTTTCGTCCCTTATTTACAAATCGTACATTTCAGTCCCGCATTTTTTATTTTGTGACAACGTTAGTCCTTTTTGTAAAAACTGTTAAAATTTTAACAGCTCTCTCACGTGCAGCTCACGTGACACCTAAATTTTAAATTTAGAAGGGCAAAATTGACATTTTACAGAATATGCCCCAATTCTGGGTCATCTTCTTCACCCATCAACCCAACCCTAACACTGCTAACGATCCAACCATTGGATCATCCTGCTGTCAACGGAAAATCACTCACCGAGTTCCGACGACCTCAGCGCCATCGTCATATCGCGAATTTGACATCGACAGCACCACGAACTGCCACCTTGCAATCTGTCACTGTCTTCATCTCACCGGTGCCACCACCGGCCACAACAAGCTTCATTGTCACCACCATTAGCTTTGTTTCATCGCTACGAACCTTCCTGTACCATCCACGGACTTCAAAGCACCTCCGACGACGTCTGTTGTCACCTTGCAGTGCCGCTTAATTTGGCTCCATTGCCGATGATGTTTTGACCATATAAGAACTGAAATTGCTTCATCAGAAAAGCGATAATTGTAGTACTGCATGTTCAGTCCATATGATGCTCTTGTGAAAAAGATTGACAAATTATAACTCATGTAGATTTTTGTCTCTATTAACTGAAAGACGAGCTATAATGTCTCGATTAACTGAAAGACAAGTTGGTGGGTATGGTGGATATGGTTCTTGGTATGGTGGTGATAAAGAGTTGGTAGTGGTGGTGATCAAGGTGAAAGAGAAGGTGATGGTGGTGATGATATAAGGATGATGAGCCAAAAAGAAATGAAATTAGCTAAAATTACGATTTTGGCCCTTAGGGTATCTCTAATGGGGAGGGCAAAATACAAAACTTACTATTTTTGACTATTTTTAGAGACTCGGGTCTCTAAAAATTATTATTAATGATTTAAATATACATGGGGTCCATCACTTTTACCAACTTTTGAGTTAAAATAGAGACACAGATTACACACTTGGCTCTAAACACATGTAACTTACTAAATGAATGCAATTTACTAGATAAGCAAGTAATCACGTAACAACACTTAAATAACACATATAATTAAATATTGTACTGAGAACAAACATTAAGGCTCTGATACCAATGTTGATTCAGAGTGAGATATTCACACATACCTCGAAATTGCGGAAGCGATTAATCAATGATCTGGCTTGTTCCACTACACTAGCAAAGAGTCGTAGCGTGTAGTACAAGACCACCCACTAATTTGCCACAACCTAAAAGCCTAGAGTGTAGAGAGAGTTTGCTTTGTTTGTTGGAGACTAAAACCTACAGAACGTCTGTTTCTGTTTTAGGTTTTTTTCCTATTATATAGAGTAGTGGGCCTCCACTATTTGAGTCATATAATTGGGCCACCCCAACTTGGGTGCAATATGCCCAAAGTCTAACAAACACTCTATTTCAATTTCACTCAAATTACTTTTCATATTTTATCTCAGCTCATTACTCAATAATCTGTTTTTATCTTTTATTTTTAATTATTAACAACTATGATCTAACAAAAATTATTTATATGATTTAAGTTCTTAAAGACCAGAAAAAAAAACAAACACAAACACACAAAAAAAGAGTCAAAGAAAGTCGTTGTTGTAGTTTGACCAAAGAAAAGCAAACAAAACACCACAAAAAGCAATCAAGACAGAAAGCCAAAAGCAGTAGCGAGCTCAAATTGCTCGCTGCTTCTAGCGAGCGCTTATTCTTCAAGTGGCGAGCTATCTACTTTGGCAAGGAAGATGGAGATTGGAGAGGTTGTTGGAGTATTTTTTTATTTTATTTAACTCTCTACTTTGGCTCTTTTAAACAAAGTAAAGAGTTGTTGGAGACGTTCTAAGTTGCACAAGATTTTAGCTGCACCATAGCTGTCAAGTCAAGCAAATTGTCGATCTTATGCAAATTGTGACGATCAAATTCGTAAAACGAGCAAGACAAAAAAGAAACCGAATCAAAAAAATAATAATAATAAAAAAGAAAAAAGAAAAAAGAAAAAAAGAAACCGAATCAAACCTGATTGCTCACTAGGTGCATGAGATGCCAGCCAGACTGTGCTTGTCGTCTGGCACTGTTAATTCTAACATTACAGAGACTGAAAAGGAAATATAAGATTTATAAATAGTATACTTTATACACATTATTTGTGAAATTGGCTAATTCAAAAATAAGTGACGGTCATTATTGCACGCCCGTATTAGATACATGTAAGAAACAACGTGTACTATTATAATTAACCCATCAACTTTGACTCAAAAACAAAAAGAAATGGTATACGATTTTCTTACTAATTTAACTTTTTACTTGTTCACAACTCACTCGTACTGGGTCTTTTCGTTGCATGTAGGGCAAGAAATTAGTTTATTTTTTGTTCACAAGGAAACTCAACTGGTGTGACCAAAAAATAAAAAAACTCAACAGGTAAAACTTAATAATCGGTAATTTAACAGAATTTGATCATTAATTGATAAATTTTGAATATAAAGGTAGTCTTTAATATGTGCACCAATTCAATCAAAACATTCAATCCACAATTAGGAGCGTGAATCGAACCTGAAAATATATCGCATTGAGAGACACTCTTACCGTTTGGACGTCATGGGACTACGAGAAATTAGTTTATTATTTACACTCGTTGGTGGTCATTTGTTGGCACTTATATACAGTGTTTTAATTTCTATTGATCTCATCATCGTCCTTCATCATCCACTTCTCTCTCGGCCTCTCTATCCATACTTGACCCCCTGCAGCAATGGAGGATGCTAATCATCCCCTTCTAACCACTAGAGATGATGATAATGCACTAAACTCTCATAACAAATCGAGCAGATCTTTCACTTCCACTTTTAGTGGGGGTGAAGATTGTTAGAGATATGCCCTAATGCTACATATTTGGATGACATATATTGGAGCATTTTGACATTTACTTATGACATTAGTGTTTATATGTTCGTTTACGTATTGACATAGTTAGAACATTCATATTCTCCTTCTTTACGTGTATGAATGAGTCCCTAGTATTTTCATTAGAGGAATGTATTCTAAAAGCGTTTAGAATATGTTGGCGTATTTCCTTAATATGATAAATACTTAAAGTGTTCATAGTCCTTAGATTATTTGATTGGGACTTTAATAATCAATTACAGACTATCACAAGTGTTGTTACCTTTGATTAACATAGAGATGTTAATGATAAAGGATGGTGGGCCACGTGCCATAACAGCATAGCGATGCGACTAACAAACATGTGGATGACTATTAGTTGAATAGATCATTGAATATAACATGAATAACAAATTACATGACTTTGGATTAATAATTTATTAATCGTTGCGATTGTGCATGTAATCCTTAGACTTGAGACATTACGGTTGTCATATGTATTGGGGTTTGATTCTAGCGTTTGGACAATGATTGTTTTGACAAATGAGATGAGATACGTCCTCTCGCAGTTTCATTCGTCTGGTATAGTGATTGACAAGTAGTGGTCAAGAGAGGATCCGTTAACCTCCGGCATGAGGCGATGTCCTATGCGATCTAAGATTGGTTGTTTAATGAGGAAATCTTTGGCCAAGGTATGAATGATGGAGAAATGGTTGTTCATGTGTCATCTCTCATTACACCAATTAGATCTATGCATGGTATCGAGTTTATGAACTTAATCGAATCATGGCTCTTGCTCGACGGGACAATTAATGGAAGGATTGGATTGCACGTTAATCGGCGACCATAAATAGATTCACTTGAATAAGACTTCATTGCTTTATAAACTATCTTGATACGTTGGTAGCTAGAACGTCACTCAAGAACTCTGATGGTGTTTTGAGAATGACGGGAGACATTCTCTAAACAAATTGAATAGCTTGATTAACATTAAAAGTGTTCAACGTTTATTCAGTGCTATATAGTAGTGAATCTAGAAAGTCACACACAATAGAGCATGATGAATGTTTTTCCTATTGAGCTTGATTTAGTTTCTCTTAAATTGTTAAAGTGTTAACAATTGTGTTTAGTTTCTCTTGAATTGTTAAAGTGTTAACAATTGCATTTATTTTCTCTTGAATTGTTAAAGTGTTAACAATTGCGTTTAGTTTCTCTTGAATTATTAAAGTGTTAATAATTGCATTTAGTTTCTCTTGAATTGTTAAAGTGTTAACAATTATATTTTGTTTCTCTTATATTGTTAAGGAGTTAACCATTGTGTAATTGTTAAGGAGTTAACAATTGTGTAATTGTTAAGGAGTTAACAATTGTGTAATTGTTAAGGAGTTAACAATTGTGTAATTGTTAAGGAGTTAACAATGGTGTACTTGACCTTTTAAAAGTTATTGAGGTCAATATGTAATTATTATTAAGTGTTGGGGCTAATGTGAAAATATAAAAATATTGCTTTCATAATTTTAACTAATTATGATTAGGTTGAATATTTAAATACATTAGTGGAAAAATACTACAATAAAAGAAACGAAAGATGACAAAGTTGTCATCATTTCTTTTCTAACAAAGAGTCAAAACAACATAACCTTAATTCAAGGAAGGTTGTCTTCTCTTTTATTTCAAAAGGAGACAAGAACAAGAAAAGAAGGAAAAAGATGACAAGGCTTGTCACATTTTCTTCTCTCCACATGTTGGAGAAAGAAAATGATGAAGAAGAATTGTTTTCTTCTTCAACCAAGAAAAGAGTTGTCTTCTTCACTTTTTCCCTGAAGCCTCCATGGCTGAAAATCTGAGAAAAACGCAGAAAATAATTAGAAGAAGAAGTCTTCTCTTCTTCATCATCTTCATCATACATGGCTGAAAAATGAAGCAAAAGAGATGAATTGTCTTCTCTTATTCTTCACCAAAAACGTTGCCATGAACAAGGAAGAAGAAAGAAATGGTTTTGCTCTCTTCTTCACCAACAAGCTCATAAATCTTCCATGGTAAATCTAGCACAAAACAACCACGGAAATGGAGAAGCCATTCATTGCTTGTGTGGACGGACTAGAGCTCTTGTGCTTTCAAGGGATTGTGTCTTCCATCAAGTGAGCAAAATTTCAGATTTGTAGCTTCTATGAGTTGTCTACAAGAGGTATCCTCTTCTTTTATCTCTTGTCAATATATATATATTTGCTATATATATGTTTTGCATATGTTAATCACATGATATCAAGATTAGAGTTTCAAATGAACATCATGCTTTGAATTCCATAAATTTTAGAATGTCATGTTTCGCTTCCGCTCGATTCTTAGCTTGATAATGCTCATAACTCTAAATATACAAGATCTTTCAAGGGGTATCAGAGCAAGGACTTGATGTTCATATGATTACATATGTGGTTGCTCAAAGTTTCTAAAGTCTTGAGCACAAAAGAACAAGGAAAGAGTTTTAACATTTCTGAAAATGTTTCTGTCCACTGTTTTTACGTGACTATTTTGACATAGTAAATGTTGTTAGATTTGGCTGATTTTTGGATATGTTATGCTATAGAGATAGTAGAACATTTCATCCTCTAATATGCATCTCCTAATTTCGTGGCTAAGGGTTTCAAAAAAATAAAAATCAGTAAGTTCACTGATTCTCACGTAAAGCTGGACAGTTTGTGCAGTTGTGTTCCGAAGGGCATAACTCAGTCAATTTAACTCTGAATTGAGTTTTGTTTGATTCTAAAACTATATAAACTCGAAGAGCTACGTCTCTGCAAAATTTCAGAATTTTTGGAGAACTGTAGGTAGGCTAAACGAGTCAAAATAGTTGGTATATGTGCAGCAGATTTATGATGGGTGATAAATTAAAAGCCATGACTAATTGGTTTGACTTTGGTTAAGTCCAATGGGCTTAAAAATCAGTGAGCTTTAGTCTAATAAGATTAGATGAGATTGTTTTTCTTATTGAAGATTAATATGAGCCTTCGAACTCAAATTTGGCCATAAAATTAACAAAGAATTTGCATTGGGCCTTATTGAACAAGTATGAACTTAAAATTGATTTTATCTAGTTCTTTTGTGTTGTTTAACATGAGATGCTAAAATCTCAAGATATGAAACTTATTGCAAACATACCTTTTATTTATTTAATGTATTGGATACATTAGTTTATGTTTAGCTTTATTATTTATGTATATGATGCATATTCTATGCTTTATGAGTTTGATCTTACATTGTGATGTTGGATGATAAATGGTGAATTTGATCATGGACTTGGTTAATGAATGAATAATTAGTTGTAATTTTATTAGATGACGTTGTAACTAATTATATCATTCATTAGTATGTAATTGAGACATAAGTCTCGTTTTATTTTCTTGCAATTGAGAGAAATTTGTAGTGCTACATAATGTTTTTAATTTCTACAAGAAGTTTACAAGAAGACCATTGGAGACTTTCAAGGAGTTAGAGGTGCTTTGGATCTTTGAAGAATTCAAGAAGACAAGACCAAAGAAGACATGTTGATGTGTTTGTTTAGGTTTTATTTTTGTCTTGATTTAATTCATAGTCCAAGTCCATGATCCACCATGAGGTATGATTTTGTATGTTTGTTTATTTATTTGCCTATATGTGATGTATGCTTGTAAATGAACTAATGTGCAAAGTGAGACCTAATTAAATTCAAAATCTTCCTACGTGCAAACATATTAGATTGTAAAGCGGTAAAAGTGTTTATCGTTGTCCTTCACTATCCTAGGTTATATTTTCTCGATTGGGTATGTCTTGGCTAACCCAAAGGTAGGAAGACATATTCTATGAAAGTATTATATTTACCTAGCAAGCATAGTGATATTGTGTTGTTCTAATATCACGAGGCCAATAATGCACTAAAGCTGAGGTCTGGGATTCAAATTGTAGCAATACTGTGACGGTGGGTGTAATCTAACTAGATCACGTTTCCAATAATGCACCAAAGCTGAGGTTACGGTGATTTAAGGGCAAAATGGCCATATCTTATATAGTGATATAGATAATAATCGTTGTTAACTCTTTGTATATATATTCCAATAATGCACCAAAGTTGAGGGGTATTCATATTAAAGAGAATCATGGTCACCTACTAATGAGTCTTTAATTAGATTCATGATCTCATTTAGGAAGTATGAGATTCGTTAAAATTAGTGGGATGTATCATTTAATTAAAGGCCAAATTAAATGTTTTAACAAGTTTATGTCAACTAGCGATCTTATTTTTTGCATATGTTTATGGCTACAACAATGAACCCGTCATTTTTAATTAACTAGACTTTATATCGCACAACTGGACTAAACTTTTTGATTAACGTTATCATCTAAGAATGGTTCTTCGAAACTTAATAAAGTCTTAGAGTTATATGCTCCGTTATTTTTATCTTGATAAAGTATCAAAATAAAAGGTTGTAGTACTTATGGTTGATAAGTAAAACAAATTAAATATGCTAAAGATTTGTATTCTTTCATAGTTTACATAAGTATATGCAAGATGTAAAGAATATAATTCTAAACTAGCAAAATATTTTGTGGTTATCATAGTTAATGCATGATATTAGATATAAATGTTATTCATTATAATATTCGTATTTTCTCTTTGGTTAGTGGTAATGCAAAGAAGAAGACAAATAGAGATGATTTCTATTAGCCAGTGGGAGCATTCTAAGAAGAATATTAAGGATTGAATAGGCATGTGTAAATGATATTTTCATAGCCTTAAAACCGGACATTAAAAGAGATTTTAATTCAAAGTATCTTTATAGTTTGAATGTCAAGGTTGTAAAGCTACTATGAATTATAAATCTTCTTTCATTGTGATTGGTATTACTTTATGGATTCTAGTGAAACATTAGTGAATGTGTTCGAGGATAGAATCTTAATCTCAATAGTGCGCTTTTGGAAGCGTGGAATGTTTTCAGTGTTAGCAAATAAAACAAAGGTTGTTGCGTTAGCTAAAGACAATTTGTTTGGATGCCTTCGGGACATATTTTGTATTTTAAGGATTATACCTAAATGATTTTAAGAATAAAATGTATGTTCCTAAAGCTTGTATAAGCGCATTATAGTGTAGTCTTTATTATCTTAATATGGACGAAAGAATGTATTGCAAACATATTATCAACCGTTATAACCATCTACCAAATTTTTAAATTACTCAAATAATCTAAATTAATTGTAGTTTCTACATGATTAGGTTTTTCTAAAAATAAGATGATGATTAAGTTGGTTTGATCAACTTATACATCTTATTTATTAGAAAGGTAACCAAGTCATCATTTGTTTGATAAAGGATTAAAACTACTAGCTTATTTGGATTAGTACATGTTGATGTATTTAGAGCTATTTGAGAATAGGCTCATATAGAAAAATGTATTAGTGCCTTATGATTAGATCATGAAGGCAAAATACTTAAGTACTATTTTATTTGAGTATCCTAAAATTTTGATATAGTATCGAAATTAATAATGTCTGGTGTACCACAAATAAATAGGATTTTCTTAGTGAAGAAACCGTGTGACTCCCGAGATTTCTCATCACGTTCATTCGTAACTATTGCATGTCTTTTTGAGCATTTCAATGTGCATTTCTTATTCTTGATTATATGTTTTATTAGTGGCTACTATTCATAAGAAAATCAACTGTCTAATTTGCTCGAATTAATATTTTCCTAGATAGTATAACTTATAAAAGGAATCGGGAACTTGTAATTTTGGATTTTGAAGGTCGGGAACTTGCGTTTGAAAAATGATTAGTGTTTCGTTGAATAGTGTTACGTGATGTAAACATTGCTTTTAAACTAGTTAGCATTTAAATTGAGATTTAGCATAGTTTGACCAAGATTTTGTGGTAATTGACTTAAGCTAAATATACAACACATACATATATACATCATATACCATATATGCATACAAATATTCAAAAAAAAAGCCAAAAATACCCAAAAATAGCCCCAAAAATCCTATACGGGAATAGTAATTTTTCATGCAAATTTTGCTCAATTTGATCTTCCAAGCTCTTCCAAATGATTTCAAACCATCAAAAAGCTTCTCCTTTGCTCCTACATCTCTAATTTGGTGAGGAATTCCCCTATATTTGTGCATTTGAATGTTTAGCTACAAACTTTAAATTTTGAGATTTGTTATATCTTGCTTATCTATGGTTATTTATGCTTAAATTGGCCTCTATTATGATCATACAATATTCTTTTATAGCTATTTGAAGAATTTTGTGGTTGAAAATGAAGTTGGGAGACTTGGGGAAGAAAATGAATAGTGCCTGTGAATCCTGCGAATTTTGGGGTTTTTGCATTTCTAATTGTTTTGTTGCTTCTAATAGTTGCTAGAACCCTTAAGTATGCTATATGTATCATGAATATAATTAGAACTTAGCTAGAATTAGATTTATAGCTTGGATTACAAAAGAGACTTGAAAATGAAATATTGAATCTAGTTGAATTATATCTTGTCTTAGTTAGATAATTGATTTTCATGAATCTTATGGGAGGTTAAGTGTTGTGTGCTAGCTAAAATGAAAGATTTTGTTATAGTAGTTGTGGTTAGCGTTATGGTTGTATATGATGAAATGTGTATATGAAGTGCTTGATCTAATGCTTGAAAGAGAGTTTATACTAGCTCAAGAAGGTTTCTAAGCTCAATTATTCACAAAATGTAAGCAATAAGTTAGTACCTGTTTTGGACAGATTTTTGTCCCTGTATTCTAAAGGCTTTTTGACATAGTAAACATGCTAAAAAATTAACGAAATTTACATGGTAGCTAGATTAGGCAGTTTTGAACAAATGTTGATTTCTTGGACTAAGGCTAATTCTAATGTTTTAGCCCTCTGATCACATCATTTCCGAAATGTAGCTAAAAAAATCGCTGGTTCTGCCCAGCTATGTGTAGTTGCGTGGTAAGGGTTATAACTTTTGGAATTTAACTCGGAATTGAGAACCGTTTGAACCTAAAATTAACTACACTTGAAGAGCTACGTTTGTACATAAAAATAAAATAGTTTGGAGGTCAATAGCATAAGTAACCAAATTGATTAAGTTAAGTATCTGTTCAAGAAATTAGAAAATGTTTTAGTGGGATTACTATTTGATATTGTTAATTGGGGTTACGAAGTGGTGAAATTGCTAATTCTTGCTAACGTCGATTGTTGCTAAGTAATATTTAATCATGTGGAATTGTTAGTTCTTTCATATTAATTGTTATTTCTTGTTGTATATTGATTATATAAGTTAGGGCAAATGTAGATAAGTTTGATTTTGTGTTGTTTTGCATATCTATCTTGTTCTTTGGTGCTTATGAGGTAGAGAGAACATTCTTTTGCACGTTTTAGAGGTTTTCATGGTTAGTTGCTTAATGAATTAAAGTATGGTAGCTTTAGGTATAAGTGAAGAACGAGTGTTTGAGTTTATGCTTGAATGAAGTGTTTTGTGGTAGAAATAGGCTTCATATGAATTATGAACCACAAATTGAACAAGAAATCCAAGTAAAAATGCATGTGATAATTCAGCCCCTTTGTTGTTAATTGGAGATTTTGAGATTTTGGGTGTTATGCTAGTTTAGTGACTAAGTGTTATACCTATATGAATAACTAGGGGTTGCACATTTGAGTGGATTCAAGGAGGTTGAAGTGAATGTAAGTTAGTTTCTTGCATGCTTGGCTTAATCCAAAGTGAGGGAGTCTTCATCCTTTTTTGTACATCTTAACTTATTTTATTGATTGTAGATTGTATGATTAGTAATTGAAATAGTTTATATGTACTATTTACTCGCTATCATGTGTTTTCTCGTGTTATTTGTGTTTAATTGCGAGGGCGGCCTACTTTGTCGACCCTCTTATGTGTTATTTGATATCTTGAATGCTTGTGGACTTGTTTCGGGATTGCGCAACCTTTTTGGACATGGTAGCGTCGAGAAACACGGGCGGCGTCGGGCTTGCTGTGCTCCCTCGACTACCATGGTGCCTATTCCCTTCCCGCTGAAACATACTCCACTACCGCAGAGGCGTGGTTCACCTGCTGGGCATAGACCTACCTCAGGAGAAAGGGTCGTAGGATCGGGATACATCCGGAGTATCCCAACTTGTTGGTGTTTGGGGTTTGCTGGCACTTGCGTGAAGTTCGTGGCTCGTGGCTCGTGATTGAAGACTTGAAGTAGAACCGTATCCTTTTTAATGTGGTTAACTACTTGCTATTTAATCTTATTGTTATGTTATATATATGATTTCTTGTATCTGCATATCATAATGCACGCCTGGTATGTTGCATCACCTCCCTCACTAAGTAACCTGGTTACTCATTCCTCTTTTCAAAATATTTCAGAAAGCTGAAGACTGGATTGCCTCTTGTATGACCTGCTTGCTCTATTGGTGTGTAAAACATGGAAGAATGTGATCATGATATACTTGTATTGTATTTGAGACTTTGTGCCCATGTATGTATTTATGTTATATCAAGGAATGTAATATTAAAGTTTTAGTTTGTTTGATGATTAGGTACTAGTGGGCTTGTAATATCTTCTATTTGCTTTACTTTATTACTTAGTAGTGCATGCTTGTGTGGACGATGAAACTAGTTAGTGGGTTGGACACAAATTATAAGAAAGCTTGATTGATAATATAGAGTGGTATGATAAGTGGATTAAAAATATAGAACTTCAATGGATTTGATTTTGCATGCTTGTGTGATATGATATTGGGTTCCAAGGCTCGGATGACATTGAGAAGCTGGTTGGCTTTATGAATCTTGAAAGCTAGGTTATGAATGGTTGATTGTGATTCAGGTCTTGTATGTGACTGTTGGCAGTTTTCTAGATAGACCTACATATAGGGGAAACTCCGTCCGTTTTTCCTTAAATTTCATGGCTGGGGTTTGGAATTGGATTGAGAATAGTTTGAATAATAGAAGACCTGGTTCTGAGAGGGATTGGGGCGTTATAAACCGTGCTTTGTTGGACGTAGTAAAGTTGTTGATTAGTTTGACTAATCATTCTATTTATTTGTGAGTCATGATTTCCTTAATTTAATATTATATTGAATAGTAACTGCCTACTGTTGCTAGAACTTTATATTTGATATAAGTTGGATGTCAACCAAGTATTAAATGTGTTAATTTTGGTTTGTCCTACTTTCATTAAAAAGTTTTTTAAAGGACTAGTGGGAGTTTTGGTTAAAGGTAATTTTATAGTATATCCTAGTCTTGTAGGATATAATTTCTATTTAGTGATCAATGTCTATTGATCTATTATATTGTAATCTTTCTTGAAGAAAAATGTTTTATTCAAGAAGATGTTACTTTATAATAAAATAGAAATTGAGGATGTATCCTCAAAAGCTATAAAATCAACTAGACCAAAGTAATGAATCTATTCAATAAGGTCTGAGATGAGTCATCACACAAGATCTTGGAAAAACTAGTAGTGTATCTCATTCTTTAAAAGAATATAAGGATATCTTTTTGGAAGCACAAACGTTGTTTGTGTATTTGAGATAATTATCAATTAGTTGATCCTACGATCTACAACGAAATGATATATTTGATATCGATTCCAAGAAACTATATAATGCAAAGCATAATAATGAGACTTTATATACTTTAGCTTAATCTGGATATTGATCTCCGAGATAAAGGTTGAAGTTAATAGAAAAGGGTAATGTTCTTTTATAGCTATATTGGTTTCTAAAAAATATCATCAAAGCCAAAGTGTTAGCTATGATGAAATCCTTTTACCAATTATTGTGCTTTAGTCTCGTTATATTATGCTAGTCATTATAGCACATTGTATTACTATATTGATGATTCTGATCTGTTGATATGAGTAATATGTGCATACTTGATAAATCCACTTGTGGATTTTTAAGTGAATTCCTTGGAAATGTTTCACCCATTTCAAATGAGATTAAAGAGTTAGTTTTCATTTAAAATGTAGATGAACCTTGTGATTGCAAAAGAATAGTGGGAGCGCATCCACTTTTCTATGATTGCAATAATGATGACTTCAATATCATAGTTGATGATATGTGTGTTGTGATATTAATTATAGTCTAGTCATATTAAATGCTCTCCATTTAGAACTTGTCGTTCGTATCTTGTGAATTTGTAGCTATAATGATAGTACAAATAGATTACTCGACATATTCCTTAGATTGTACATAAGAGTGGTTTTGAAGGTGTTCAAGAAACTCTAGTTGCATAACAAATTTGTATTCAAAGTTATAGTAACTTCATATTTGTTATATTATGTACAAGACTTGATATTGAGTAAACTGTAAAGTGTTACGAGTAAATATTAGTCCAATCCAAGTTTGGGAATGGTTGATAGAATTGAAGTATATTCTTAAGTACTTGGGAAGCACTAAAGATATATATTTTAGTTCATGGAAGAAGTAAATTCCATACTGATGGATTTACTAGTTCAGATTCTTAATCTGAATCTTATAATAGAATGTCTATGTTAGGGTTCACGTTTATTTGTAGTGGGAGCTCAGTAAGTTAGAAAGGTTCTAAGAAAACTGTAGATTCCATTACATAACTTATGTCTTTTGTGATATGTAATATTACGAAAGAAGTTGTTTGGATCGAGAAAATCATACGAGTTGGTTATGGTTCCTATCGTTAAGTTGTGATGCTTTTATTGTTACGACTATACGGAGCTACTGCACAAACTTGTGGAACCAAGGTCTCACTGTATGTCCAAACATTTGGAAAAGTGTTTCCATCTTCATGTGTTGTATCTGTAGCCAATAATCATATTGAGATATGTCTTTGCAGAAAACGGCCACATCTCTTGATGTAGCTGACCCACTTACCGTAGCTATGAATCAGTCACAACTAGGTCCTCATTTTGAGAAGATGAGTATATGATATCATTGTTTGTTGTACTAATACTATGTTTCATAGCATTAGTACAAGTGGGAAATTGTTAGAGATATGCCCTAATGCTACATATTTGGATGACATATATTGGGGCATTTTGACATTTACTTATGGCATTAGTGTTTATATGTTCGTTTACATATTGACATAATTAGGACATTCATATTCTCCTTCTTTACGTATATGAATGAGTCTCTAGTATTTTCATTAGAAGAATGTATTCTAAAAGCGTTTAGAATATGTTGGCGTATTTTCTTAATATGATAAATACTTAAAGTGTTCATAGTCCTTAGATTATTTGATCGGGACTTTAATAATCAATTACGGACTATCACATGTGTTGTTACCTTTGATTAACATAAAGATGTTAATGATAAAGGATGGTGGGCCACGTGCCATAACAGCATAGCGATGCGACTAACAAACATGTGGATGACTATTAGTTGAATAGATCATTGAATGTGACGTGAATAACAAATTACATGACTTTAGATTAATAATTTGTTAATCGTTGTGATTGTGCATGTAATCCTTAGACTTGAGACATTACGGTTGTCATATGTATTGGGGTTTGATTCTAGCGTTTGGATAATGATTGTTTCGACAAACGAGATGAGATACGTCCTCTTGCAGTTTCATTCGTCTTGTATAGTGATTGACAAGTAGTGGTCAAGAGAGGATCCGTTAACCTCCGGCGTGAGGCGATGTCCTATGTGATCTAAGATTGGTTGTTTAATGAGGAAATCTTTGGCCAAGGTATGAATGATGGAGAAAGGGTTTTTCATGTGTCATCTCTCATTATACCAATTAGATCTATGCATGGTATCGAGTTTATGAACTTAATCGAATCATGGTTCTTGCTCGACGAGACAATTAATGGAAGGATTGGATTGCACGATAATCGGCGACCATAAATAGATTCACTTGAATAAGACTTCATTGCTTTATAAACTGTCTTGATACGTTGGTAGCTAGAACGTCACTCAAGAACTCTGAGGGTGTTTTGAGAATGACGGGAGACATTCTCTAAACAAATCGAATAGCTCGATTAACATTGAAAGTGTTCAACATTTATTCAGTGCTATATAGTAGTGAATCTAGAAAGTCACACACAATAGAGAATGGTGAATGTTTTTCCTATTGAGTTTGATTTAGTTTCTCTTAAATTGTTAAAGTGTTAACAATTGCGTTTAGTTTCTCTTGAATTGTTAAAGTGTTAACAATTGCATTTATTTTCTCTTGAATTGTTAAAGTGTTAACAATTGCGTTTAGTTTTTCTTGAATTATTAAAGTGGTAATAATTGCATTTAGTTTCTCTTGAATTGTTAAGGTGTTAACAATTATATTTTGTTTCTCTTATATTGTTAAGGAGTTAACAATTGTGTAATTGTTAAGGAGTTAACAATTGTGTAATTGTTAAGAAGTTAACAATGGTGTAATTGACCTTTTAAAAGTTATTGAGGTCAATATGTAATTATTATTAAGTGTTGGGGCTAATGTGAAAATATGAAAAGGTTGTTTTCATAATTTCAACTAATTGTGATTATGTTGAATATTTAAATACATTAGTGGAAAAATACTACAATAAAAGAAACAAAAGATGACAAAGTTGTCATCTTTTCTTTTCTAACAAAGAGACAAAACAACACAACCTTAATTCAAGGAAGGTTGTCTTCTCTTTTATTTCAAAAGGAGACAAGAACAAGAAAAGAAGGAAAAAGATGACAAGGCTTGTCACCTTTTCTTCTCTCCACACGTTGGAGAAAGAAAATGGTGAAGAAGAATTGTTTTCTTCTTCAACCAAGAAAAGAGTTGTCTTCTTCACTTTTTCCCTCAAGCCTCCATGGCTGAAAATCAGAGAAAAACGCAGCAAATAATTAGAAGAAGAAGTCTTCTCTTCTTCATCATCTTCTTCATACATGGCTGAAAAATGAAGCAAAAGAGATGAAGTTGTCTTCTCTTCTTCACCAAAAACGTTGCCATGAACAAGGAAGAGAAAGAATGGTTTTGCTCTCTTCTTCACCAACAAGCTCATAAATCTTCTATGGTAGATCTAGCACAAAACAACCACAGAAATGGAGAAGCCATTCATTACTTGTGTGGACGGACTAGAGCTCTTGTGCTTTCAAGGGATTGTGTCTTCCATCAAGTGAGCAAAATTTCAGATTTGTAGCTTCTATGAGTTGTCTACAAGAGGTATCCTTTTCTTTTATCTCTTGTCAATATATATATATTTGCTATATATATGTTTTTCATATGTTAATCACATGATATCAAGATTAGAGTTTCAAATGAACATCATGCTTTGAATTCCATAAATTTTTGAATGTCACGTTTCACTTCCGCTCGATTCTTAGCTTGATGATGTTCATAGCTCTAAATATACAAGATCTTTCAAGTGGTATCAGAGCAAGGACTTGATGTTCATGTGATTACATATGTGTTTGCTTAAAGTTTCTAAAGTCTTGAGCACAAAAGAACAAGGAAAGAGTTTCAACATTTCTGAAAATGTTTCTGTCCACTGTTTTCGCGTGACTGTTTTGACATAGTAAATATTGTTAGATTTGGCTGGTTTTTGGATATGTTATGCTATAGAGATAGTAGAACATTTCATCCTCTAATATGCATCTCCTAATTTCGTGGCTAAGGGTTTCAAAAAAATCAAAATCTGTAAGTTCACTGATTCTCGCGTAAAGATGGACAGTTTGTGCAGTTGTGTTCCGAAGGGTATAACTCAGTAAATTTAACTCCGAATTGAGTTTTGTTTGATTCTAAAACTATCTACACTCAAAGATCTACGTCTCTACAAAATTTCAGAATTTTTGGAGAACTGTAGGTAGGCTAAACGAGTCAAAATAGTTGGTATATGAGCAGCCGATTTATGAGGGGTCTTCGATTAAAAGCCATGACTAATTGGTTTGACTTTGGTTAAGTCCAATGGGCTTAAAAATCATTTGGTTTTAGTCTAATAAAAATAGATGAGATTGTTTTTCTTAGTGAAGATTAATATGAGCCTTGGAACTCAAATTGGGCCATAAAATTAACAAAGGATTTGCATTGGGGCCTTATTGAATAAGTATGGACTTAAAATTGATTTTATCTAGTTCTTTTGTGTTGTTTAACATGAGATGCTAAAATCTCAGGATATGAAACTTATTGCAAACATGTCTTTTATTTATTTAATGTATTGGATACATTAGTTTGTGTTTAGCTTTATTATTTATGTATATGATGCATATTCTATACTTTATGAATTTGGTCTTACATTGTGATGTTGGATGATAAATGGTGAATTTGATCATGGACTTGGTTAATGAATGGATAATTAGTTGTAATTTTATTAGATGACGTTGTAACTAATTATATCATTCATTAGTATGTAATTGAGACATAAGTCTCGTTTTATTTTCTTGCAATTGAGAGAAATTTGTAGTGAGACATAATGTATGTAATTTCTACAAGAAGTTTACAAGAAGACCATTGGAGACTTTCAAAGAGTTAGAGGTGCTTTGGATCTTAGAAGAATTCGAGAAGACAAGACCAAAGAAGACATGTTGATGTGTTTGTTTAGGTTTTATTTTTGTCTTGATTTAATTCATAGTCCAAGTCCATGATCCACCATGAGGTATGATTTTGTATGTTTGTTTATTTATTTGCCTATATGTGATGTATGCTTGTAAATGAACTAATGTGCAAAGTGAGACCTAATTAAATTCAAAATCTTCCTACGTGCAAACATATTAAATTGTAAAGCGGTAAAAGTGTTTATCGTTGTCCTCCACTATCCTAGGTTATATTTTCTCGATTGGGTATGTCTTGGCTAACCCAAAGGTAGGAAGATATATTCCATGAAAGTATTATATTTACCTAGCAAACATAGTGATGTTGTGTTGTTCCAATATCACGAGGCTAATAACGCACTAAAGCTGAGGTCCGGGATTCAAATTGTCGCAACACTGTGACGGTGGGTGTAATCTAACTAGATCACGTTTCAAATAATGCACCAAAGCTGAGGTTACGGTGATTTAGGGGAAAAATGGCAATATCCTATATAGTGATATAGATAGTAATCGTTGTTAACTCTTTGTATATATATTCCAATAATGTACCAAAGTTGAGGAGTATTCATATTAAAGAGAATCATGGTCACCTACTAATGAGTCTTTAATTAGATTCACGATCTCATTTAGGAAGTATGAGATTCGATAAAATTAGTGGGATGTATCATTTAATTAAAGGCCAAATTAAATGTTTTAACAAGTTTATGTCAACTAGCGATCTTATTTTTTGCATATGTTTATGGCTACAACAACGAACCAGTCGTTTTTAATTAACTAGACTTTATATCGCGCAACTGGACCAAACTTTTTGATTAACGTTATCATCTAAGAATGGTTCTTCGAAACTTAATAAAGTCTTAGAGTTATATGCTCCGTTATTTTTATCTTGATAAAGTATCAAAATAAAAGGTTGTAGTACTTATGGTTGATAAGTAAAACAAATTAAATATGTTAAAGATTTGTATTCTTTCATAGTTTACATAAGGGTATGCAAGATGTAAAGAATATATTTCTAAACTAGCAAATTGTTTTGTGTAATCATATTTAATGCATGATATTAGATATAAATGGAATTCATTCTCATATTCGTATTTCCTCTTTGGTTAGTGGTAATGCAAAGAAGAAGACAAATAGAGATGATTTCTATTAGCCAGTGGGAGCATTCTAAGAAGAATATTAAGGATTGAATAGGCATATGTAAATGATATTTTCATAGCCTTAAAACCGAACATTAAAAGAGGTTTTAATCCAAAGTATCTTTATAGCTTGAATGTCAAGGTTGTAAAGCTACTATGAATTATAAATCTTCTTTCATTGTGATTGGTACTACTTTATGGATTCTAGTGAAACATTAGTGAATGTGTTCGAGGATAGAATCTTAATCTCAATAATGTGCTTTTGGAAGCGTGGAATGTTTTCAGTGTTAGCAAATGAAACAAAGGTTGTTGCGTTAGCTAAAGACAATTTGTTTGGATGTCTTCTCGACATATTTTGTATTTTAAGGATTATACCTAAATGATATTAGGGATAAAATGTATATTCCTAAAGCTTGTATAAGCGCATTATAGTGTAGTCTTTATTATCTTAATATGGACGAAAGAATGTATTGCAAACATATTATCAACCGTTATAATCATTTACCAAAATTTTAAATTACTCAAATAATCTAAATTAATTGTAGTTTCTACATGATTAGGTTTTTCTAAAAATAAGATGATGATTAAGTTGGTTTGATCAACTTATACATCTTATTTATTGGAAAGGTAACCAAGTCATCCTTTGTTTGATAAAAGATTAAAACTACTAGCTTATTTGGATTAGTACATGTTGATGTATTTAGAGCTATTTGAGAATAGGCTCGTATAGAAAAATGTATTAGTGTCTTATGATTAGATCATGAAGGCAAAATACTTAAGTACTATTTTATTTGAGTATCCTAAAATTTAGATATAGTATCGAAATTAATAATGTCTGGTGTACCACAAATAAATAGGGTTTTCTTAGTGAAGAAACCATGCTTTGTTGGACGTAGTAAAGTTATTGATTAGTTTGACTAATCATTCTATTTATTTGTGGGTCATGCTTTCCTTAATTTAATATTATATTGAATAGTAACTGCCTACTATTGCTAGAACTTTATATTTGATATAAGTCGGATGTCAACCAAGTATTAAATGTGTTAATTTTGGTTTGCCCTACTTTCATTGAAAAGTTTTTTAAAGTACTAGTGGGAGTTTTGATTAAAGGTAATTTTATAGTATATCCTAGTTTTGTAGGATATAATTTCTATTTAATGATCAATGTCTATTGATCTATTATATTGTAATCTTTCTTGAAAAAAAAGGTTTTATTCACGAAGATGTTACTTTATAATAAAATAGAAATTGAGGATGTATCCTCTAAAGCTATAAAATCACATTGACCAAAGTAATGAATCTATTCAATAAGGTCCGAGATGAGTCATCACACAAGATCTTTGAAAACTAGTAGTGTATCTCATTCTTTAAAAGAATATAGGGATATCTTTTTGGAAGCACAAACGTTGTTTGTGTATTTGAGATAATTATCAATTAGTTGATCCTACGATCTACAAAGAAATGATATATTTGATATCGATTCCAAGAAACTATATAATGCAAAGCATAATAATGAGACTTCATATACTTTGGCTTAATCTGGATATTGATCTCTGAGATAAAGGTTGAAGTTAATAGAAAAAGGGTAATGACATTTTATAGCTATATTGGTTTCTAAAAGATATCATTAAAGCCAAAGTGTTAGCTATGATGAAATCCTTTTACCAATTATTGTGCTTTAGTCTCATTGTATTATACTAGTCATTATAGCACATTGTATTACTATATTGATGATTCTGATCTATTGATATGAGTAATATGTGCATACTTGATAAATCCACTTGTGGATTTTTAAGTGAATTCCTTGGAAATGTTTCACCTATTTCAAATGAGATTAAAGAGTTAGTTTTCATTTAAAATGTAGATGAACCTTGTGATTGCAAAAGAATAGTGGGAGCGCATCCACTTTTCTATGATTGCAATAATGATGACTTCAATATCATAGTTGATGATATGTGTGTTGTGATATTAATTATAGTCTAGTCATATTAAATGCTCTCCATTTAAAACTTGTCGTTCGTATCTTGTGAATTTGTAGCTATAATGATAGTACAAATAGATTACTCGACATATTCCTTAGATTGTACATAAGAGTGGTTTTGAAGGTGTTCAAGAAACTCTAGTTGCATAACAAATTTGTATTCAAAGTTATAGTAACTTCATATTTGTTATATTATGTACAAGACTTGATATTGCGTAAACTGTAAAGTGTTACGAGTAAATATTAGTCCAATCCAAGTTTGGGAATGGTTGATAGAATTGAAGTATATTCTTAAGTACTTGGGAAGCACTAAAGATATATTTTAGTTCATAGAGGATGTAAATTCCGTAGTGACGGATTTACTAGTTCAGATTCTTAATTTGAATCTTATAATAAAATGTCTATGTTAGGGTTCACGTTTATTTGTAGTGGGAGTCCAATAAGTTAGAAAGGTTTTGAGAAAACTGTAGATTACATTACATAACTTATGTCTTTTGTGATATGTAATATTACGAAAGAAGTTATTTGGATCGAGAAAATCATACGAGTTGGTTATGGTTCCTATCGTTAAGTTGTGATGCTTTTATTGTTACGACTATACGGAGCTACTGCACAAACTTGTGGAACCAAGGTCTCACTGTATGTCCAAACATTTGGAAAAGTGTTTCCATCTTCATGTGTTGTATCTGTAGCCAATAATCATATTGAGATATGTCTTTGTAGAAAACGGCCACATCTCTTGATGTAGCTGACCCACTTACCGTAGCTATGAATCAGTCACAGATAGGTCCTCGTTTTGAGAAGATGAGTATATGATATCATTGTTTGTTGTACTAATACTATGTTTCATAGCATTAGTGCAAGTGGTAGATTGTTAGAGATATGCACTAATGCTACATATTTGGATGACATATATTGGGCATTTTGACATTTACTTATGGCATTAGTGTTTATATGTTCGTTTACATATTGACATAATTAGGACATTCATATTCTCATTCTTTACGTGTACGAATGAGTCTCTAGTATTTTCATTAGAGGAATGTATTCTAAAAGCGTTTAGAATATGTTGGCGTATTTCCTTAATATGATAAATACTTAAAGTGTTCATAGTCCTTAGATTATTTGATTGGGTCTTTAATAATCAATTACGGACTATTACATGTGTTGTTACCTTTGATTAACATAGAGATGTTAATGATAAAGGATGGTGGGCCATATGCCATAACAGCATAGCGATGCTACTAACAAACATGTGGATGACTATTAGTTGAATAGATCATTGAATGTGACGTGAATAACAAATTACATGACTTTGGATTAATAATTTGTTAATCGTTGCGATTGTACATGTAATCCTTAGACTTGAGACATTACGGTTGTCATATGTATTGGGGTTTGATTCTAGCATTTGGACAATGATTGTTTTGACAAACGAGATGAGATATGTCCTCTCGCAATTTCATTCGTCTGGTATAGTGATTGATAAGTAGTGGTCAAGAGAGGATCCGTTAACCTCCGGCGTGAGGCAATGTCCTATGCGATCTAAGATTGGTTGTTTAATGAGGAAATCTTTGGCCAAGGTATGAATGATGGAGAAAGGGTTTTTCATGTGTCATCTCTCATTACACCAATTAGATCTATGCATGGTATCGAGTTTATGAACTTAATCGAATCATGGCTCTTGCTCGACGGGACAATTAATGGAAGGATTGGATTGCACGATAATCGGCGACCATAAATAGATTCACTTGAATAAGACTTCATTGCTTTATAAACTATCTTGATACGTTGGTAGCTAGAACGTCACTCAAGAACTCTGAGGGCGTTTTGAGAATGACGGGAGACATTCTCTAAACAAATCGAATAGCTCGATTAATATTGAAAGTGTTCAACGTTTATTCAGTGCTATATAGTAGTGAATCTAGAAAGTCACACACAATAGAGCATGGTGAATGTTTTTCCTATTGAGCTTGATTTAGTTTCTCTTAAATTGTTAAAGTGTTAACAATTGCGTTTAGTTTCTCTTGAATTGTTAAAGTGTTAATAATTGCATTTATTTTCTCTTGAATTGTTAAAGTGTTAACAATTATATTTTATTTCTCTTATATTGTTAAGGAGTTAACAATTGTATAATTGTTAAGGAGTTAATAATTGTGTAATTGTTAAGAAGTTAAAAATGGTGTAATTGACCTTTTAAAAGTTATTGAGGTCAATATGTAATTATTATTAAGTGTTGGGGCTAATGTGAAAATATGAAAATGTTGTTTTCATAATTTCAACTAATTGTGATTAGGTTGAATATATAAATACATTAGTGAAAAAATACTACAATAAAAGAAACAAAAGATGATAAAGTTGTAATTATTTATTTTCTAACAAAGAGACAAAACAACATAACCTTAATTCAAGGAAGGTTGTCTTCTCTTTTATTTCAAAAGGAGACAAGAACAAGAAAAGAAGGAAAAAGATGACAAGGCTTGTCACCTTTTCTTCTCTCCACACGTTGGAGAAAGAAAATGATGAAGAAAAATTGTTTTCTTCTTCAACCAAGAAAATAGTTGTCTTTTCACTTTTTCCCTCATGCCTTCATGGCTGAAAATCAGAGAAAAACGCAGCAAATAATGAGAAGAATAAGTCTTCTCTTCTTCATCATCTTCATCATACATGGCTGAAAAATGAAGCAAAAGAGATGAAGTTGTCTTCTCTTCTTCTTCACCAAAAACGTTGCCATGAATAAGGAAGAAGAAAGAAATGGTTTTGCTCTCTTCTTCACCAACAAGCTCATAAATCTTTCATGGTAGATCTAGCACAAAACAACCACGGAAATGGAGAAGCCATTCATTGCTTGTGTGGACGGACTAGAGCTCTTGTGCTTTCAAGGGATTGTGTCTTCCATCAAGTGAGCAAAATTTCAGATTTGTAACTTCTATGAGTTGTCTACAAGAGGTATTCTTTTCTTTTATCTCTTATTAATATATATATATATATATATATTTGCTATATATATGTTTTGCATATGTTAATCACATGATATCAAGATTAGAGTTTCGAATGAACATCATGCTTTGAATTTCATAAATTTTTGAATGTCATGTTTCGCTTCCGCTCGATTCTTAGCTTGATGATGTTCATAACTCTAAATATACAAGATCCTTTAAAGATGATATCAAACAGATCGATGGCTTCAGCGATTTCATCAGAAATTTCAATATTGAGTCCGCGAAGCTTTGGTGCCTTGCTGGTCCAGCCATCTTTACCGTGCTATGTCAATACTCCATGGGGGCCATAAATCAAATCTTTGCTGGCCATGTTGGAACCCTTGAACTTGCAGCTATTTCAGTTCAAAACTCTGTTATCGCTGGATTTGCTTATGGCCTCATGGTATAATAACTGCACGCCATTTTAATTTAAAACACACATGATTTTACATTTTATTTCCCTTTTCTTTTATTATGTTATATATCTCACTTAAGATCATTGATTTATTTGTGACAGTTGGGCATGGGAAGTGCGCTAGAGACACTTTGTGGACAAGCTTATGGAGCTGGACAGCTTAATATGCTAGGCATTTACATGCAAAGATCATGGATTATTCTGCTCACTACAGCGATACCAATAATGTTTATGTACATATTTGCAGCGCCGGTATTGAGATTAATTGGTCAAAATCCTGATATATCAAAATGGGCAGGCATCTATTCAATTTGGATGATCCCACAGATATTTGCTTACGCGTTGAATTTTCCCATGCAGAAGTTTCTACAAGCTCAACGTAGCATGGTGGTTTATAGTCATTGGCCAACTGCTTTATATTTTCAGAGGGACATGTGGTGACGCATGGTCTGGTTTTTCTTGGAAAGCTTTTCAAAATCTGTGGGGATTTGTCAGGTTATCTCTTGCATCAGCCATAATGCTTTGGTGAGTTTCGGAATTTACATTCATTTCTTAATATTATAATATTATAAGTACAATAATTATTATGAACAGTATAAGTGGGGGACTACTCACTTACTCAAACCTCATTTTTTAAATCTAAGAATTGGATGAATAATAATTAAATAGTGATTTAAAAGTTTTGAGTTTCAACTGCAGTATTAACCAATATAGTATAAAAAAAAAATGTCATTTTTCTATAATCTTTTATGACAAAATCCCAACAAATGAAAACTACATACATCTAACAATTAAGTCCTTATTAAGAAAGTATAGAAAAGAAAAAAGAAAAAAGAAAAAAATTAGAAAGGAACCATAACAATAATCTACCCTAAAAGAAGAGATAGAAGCTTTCAAATATGAAATGAACTTTCAGCATTTGAGGGAAGATATTTCTTTTTTTTTTCGCCTCAAAGACTTTGTTTTAATTTTCCTTTTTTTTGGATAATTGATTATTTCTTACACTTTGGTTATTTTTCTTTATTGGAATCTAAATCGTAAGCAAAAGCTTGAGTTTTGATGTAACCACGATGCCCTTAGTCATAAATCCTGTATCGGCCTTTGGGTTTTGGATAACGATTTTTCCATATTCATGCAGCCTTGAAACATGGTACTACACAGCGTTGGTTTTATTTGCTGGTTACTCGAAGAATGCAGAGATTTCAGTTAGTGCTTTCTCCATATGGTAAGCTACTTTGTCCGGCAGTATTATTTTGACCTACAACAATTCATGCCACTTTTAGATTATTAAGAAAACAAAAATATTTTTAACATGTATGGCTGGATTATATTTTTCAAAATATTAAAATTCTAATTTTAGTAATAGAAATTCAAAACTTATTTTTATTTTGTGGTTGCCAATTACTAAGATTTTATCATTTAATACACCATTTTTTAAAAAAAAATTATTTTTTTTCGAATTTCGTATTTGAAAATTGCTATTGTTTTCCTTTTGCTATTGCCCTGCAGCGCTAACATACTAGGGTGGACAGTGAGCTTATCTTTTGGATTCAATGCAGCGATAAGGTTTGTAACCCAAAAAATCTTTGAAAATTAAATTCTAGCTAGATTTTACAACCAATATAAAAACAGAAATTAAATATATACATATGCCTTGTGAAATTTGCAGCGTAAGGGTATCAAATGAGTTGGGAGCAGGTCACCCAAGAAAAGCAAAATTCTCAGTGGTTGTGGTCACAATTACTGCACTTATATGTGGCCTCTTACTTGCACTTGTTTTTTTTGTTGCTCGAGAGCAATACCCAGCTTTATTTTCGGATAGTAAAGAAGTCCAAAAGGTTGTATATGACCTTACACCTTTCCTATGTCATAGCATTATCATTAACGTTCTTCAACCTACTCTCTCAGGTTAGTAAATTAATTCATTATATATTGTTGTGGTGAGTCCCGAGATTACGAGAAAAAATGGGCCTTAACACACATGTGTAATGTACGGGCCCTGAGAATCAGAGAAAACATGAGTCTTAACACACGTGTAGAACTCAACTATTGACCTAAAAACTTTAGTGTCCATTTCTTCTCATATTAATTCTTAAGACTCGCCACAACCTATATATATAGAATTTCAAGCATTTAAACTTTCTCTATCAACAAGCTAAATCAGAGGGTTATTAAATTGTACAATTTAGGAGTCACGATTGGAGCTGGGTGGCAAGCATATGTGGCATATGTGAATATAGTTTGCTACTATATGTTTTTGGTCTTCCTTTAGGGCTGATTCTAGGCTATGTAATCGACTTGAGTGCTAAGGTATTTACATTTTCTCTACATCTTGTTCATTGTCTCATAATTGCTTCAATATATTTTAGACTTCTCCATTAGATTATTTAACGTCGTGCTATTTTTATTGCTCCTAGATCAACCAGAAAAATAATTAGCTGTATTTATTGATTTTTTAATTAAACTCAAACTTTTATGTTAGTTAAGGGAGAGAAGAAAGAAAAACGAAGAGAGATAAAAGTTAATAAAAGAAGATAGAGAAAAAATAAAATAAAATTAACAAAAGAAGAGAGAAATAAAATAAACTTATTTAAAAGGAAACGTTCAGTATTACTCATCGGCATATAAGTGTCTTGACTTAAATCTAAATGTTTGACCTTGATTCTTGGTACATGCTGATTAATAGATGTTGATGTTTTGCAGGGCATATGGGTTGGCATGTTGTCAGGAACAACAATTCAAACGTCTGTGTTGGTTTGGATGATATACAAAACAAATTGGAACCAAGAGGTACACTATTTAGCCAATAAGCATATCGACAACTGAGTTATATAAAATCCCCACACAAATTAATTTTCTCGGCACTATTATTACGCTAGATTTATGGGAAGATTTTAAAAGAAGTTTAATATTGCAGGCTTCTGTTGCTGGAGACAGAATAAAACAATGGGGAGGAGAAACGAAAACAGATGCAGTTGATGCGCATAGCATTAGTTGAAAGGAACTATATATATATACCAAAACGTACAGCTTTCCCGTTTAAGATGTTATTGTTCTTCTTTTTCCTGTTTGGTTTTAATATGATCTTAATGATGTATTTTTTTGGCTAGTATCTTTCTGTTATTGGTTTTTGACCCACCTCTTGTAGTTTCATAAACCTTTGCAAAAAAAAAAAACAAAGGTGTGAAATGTGTTGTTTATAAATATGTAGCTAAAGTCTCCTCTACACAACTTTAGCATGAGCTTACATGAAATATTGATGTCTGTAAAATTTGTCTACAGTTTTTCTCTATCATTGATATTTAGACTTTTAATTTTTTTTTCTTAGCCCACGAGATTCGAACTTGATCTTCCGACTGTTAAGGAAAATAACCTACCACTAGATTACTCCTAAATTTATAGTTAGCTAGAGTTAAAGACTTTCAACTTGAGGATAATGACTTGCAAGAGTTGGAGATTGAGATAAGTGGGGCTATTTATTAGTCTCTCTTAATTGCTCATGTGTCTCTTACATCTATCAAGTATTATAGTGCCATTATCAAGCTTCTCATTGCTGTTCTTGAATCTTATTAATTATGTTAACCTGGTTGTTGTAATATGCCCATTCAGTTTTTATTCTTTTCTTTGGCTTCACGAATTTGAGAAAGAAAATTGAATTCCAATTATTTGTACTATCACGCGTGAAGGGTGCATGGACCCCGATTTAATCACATTAATTTGAGAATGTTTTGTTGATTGGTATCTAATTGAAGTAGAGAGTGATGATTCGAAGCAGCTTGCAATGGCCCGCCTCAAGTAGATCCATTATTTATGTCAATGAAGACGCAGACCGGTCAAGCTGGGCTGCCTCAATTAAATCTGACCCCAAAGTAACATCAACATCAATTGGATTGTCTGAGGATTGCCCCAAGTGGCAATAGGATTTACATCGTATTGTTCGCTTGTCCATTCCCTTAGAAAAATTCTGTAAATCGTTCAACGTTCCAGATTGAAGATATAGATCTCACACTGATGTTGAGAAATAAGAAAGACATGATGTTACAAAAAAGAGTGTATTGCTCTTGAACAGAGAAAATTATGTATATCAACTACAATGTACAAGTTATTATATAGATACAAAACTACTTGCTCTCCAAGCTAATCTACTTGCTCTCCAAGCTAATCTAAGTATGGTAAGTCTAACTATGATAAAACTAGACAATTGTACACGGAATATTAATTATATACAAATTATACGTTAACACCCCCCCTCAAACTCAAGGTGGTGTAAATGACACTAGCTTGAGTTTGCAAATTAGATCCTGAAGACAGCCTGGAGGATGCGCTTTTGTAAAGAGATCTGCAAGCTGATCAACCGAGGGAGTATACTAGAGCTTGAGAGTTCCAAGAGCAACATGCTGATGAATGAAGTGACAATCACACTCAATATGACGAGTGTGCTCATGAAAGACATCATTGTGAGCAATCTGAATGGCACTCTGATTATCGCAATACAGAGTGGTGCCAAGAGGTTGAGAGACACTCATGTCAGCGAGAAGCCAACGAAGCCAGATGACCTCTTGAGTAGCATCAGCAAGTGCACGATACTTAGCTTCAGTACTCGAGCAAGCAACAACGGTTTGTTTCTTGCTGCGCCAACAAAGAAGAGAATCACCAAGGAGGAAACAGTATCCAGTCACAGAATGCCGATCAGTAGGATCAGCAGCTCAATTTGCGTCTGAGTAGCCATGCAAAGTTAATGATGAGCTGTGAGAAAAGAAGAGTCCATAAAATAAGATGCCTTTGATATAACGAAGTATCCAGAGAACTGCAGCATAGTGTGTGGTACGAGGAGCGGACATGAACTGGCTGACTAGGTGAACAACATAGACAATGTCAGGCCGAGTCACAGTGAGATAAATAAGACTGCCAACTAGTTGGCGATACAAAGATGCATCTGAAAATAGTGTCCCATCTAGTGGGGTAAGGCGGACATTAGCATCAAGAGGGGTAGATGCAGTTTTGTTGTCAGTAAGGCTAGCACGAGCCAGAAGATCAAAAGAATACTTGGCTTGAGAAAGATAGTAACCAGCCGAATCAGAGGAGACTTCAATGCCTAGAAAGTAACTCAGAGGACCAAGATCTTTCATCTCAAAGTGGTGGTTGAGAAACTACTTGAGATCAGAAATACCCGTCAAGTCATCCCCAGTAATAATCATATCATCCACATATAAGAGCAAGAGAATAATACTAGAATTAGAACGCTAAATAAATAGTGCAGAATCATGATTACTTGGATTAAACCCAAAATCAAGAATAACGGAGCTGAATTTGGAAAACCAAGCATGCGGGGCTTGTTTGAGACTGTAGAGAGCACGACGGAGCCTACACACCTTATGGGGAGGATGAGAATACCTGGGATGAGTTTTCATAAAGGCTTCTTCTATAAGATCCCCATTGAGGAATACATTTTTGACATCCATCTGAAATAACTACCATTGTCTAACGGTAGCTACAACAATGAGTGTACGAACGGAAGTAAGACGAGCAACAGGTGTAAATGTTTCCTCATAATCAATACCATACTCCTGAGTAAAGCCTTTGGCCACCAAATGAGTCTTATATCGTTCTACGGAGCCATCAGATTTGGTTTTAATTTTATACACCCACGTGCATCCCATAACATTTTTTCCTGGAGGAAGATCTACTAAATCCCATGTTTGCTTGTTTTCCAATGCCTGCAATTCATCAGACATAGCTTGCTGCCATAGAGGGTTAGAACTGGCCTCATGATAAATTTGAGGTTCATGAAGTGAAAGAATAGTAAAAAAACAATGATAATCCAAAAGTGAGAAGGAATTGATCTTACTCGTGTGAATCGACGAAGAGATGACTCAGTAGGAATAGAAGGTAAAGTAGAAGAAGAGGGCTCGTCATCGGGTATGAACCCATCAGGTGGGACAGTCTCCTTAGGAAGGGTCGTGTCAGGTGGATCATCAAGTCCTGTAGGTGTACCTGTGTCACTGTCGTCATCGGGGAATAAAGAAAAGGGAATGATCTGTGAAATATGCAGTAGAGATAGCATGAGGTAGGGAAAAAGGTGAGAGGGAGGAAAACATCTTATTCTCCTAAAAAATCACATGACGAGAGACTTGGAGACATTTGGATAGTGGATCCCAACACCGATACCCTTGTGTTCAATACCATACCCTAAGAAACAACATAATCGGGCTCGAGGTTCGAGTTTGGTATGTTCTTGGAGAGGAAGTAAGACAAAACATGCACAACCAAAGTCGCGAAGGTGATCATAGGTAGGCGGATATCCATAGAGGCGTTCATAAGGGGTACTGTTATTAATGACAGGTGAAGGAAGACGGTTAATGACATGGACTGTAGTGAGAGCAGCTTCCTCCCAGAAGCTCTCTGGACATGATGCAGATATAAGAGATGTGCGAGTGATATCAAGAATATGTCTGTGTTTTCGCTCGGCATGCCCATTTTGTTGAGAGGTGTGGGGGCAAGAACGATGGGAAATGGTTCCATGCTTACGGAAAAGATCAAGAATGGTAGATTCCTTATACTCCATGGCATTATCGACACGAAGGACTTTGATATACTGGTTAAACTAAGTATAGATCATGGCAGTGAATTCAGAATAGATGCGGGGCAGATCAAATCTATGGTGCATAAGATAGATCCATGTAAATCGTGAATAATCATCGATAAAAATGACAAAATATCGAGACCCGCCCATGGTGGGAGTAAGAGAGGGACCCCAAATATCAAAATGAACTAAGTCAAAACATGCAGCAGATGAAAAGTCACTTTTATTGAAATGTAAGGCAGGTTGTTTCACAAGATGACATGATAAACAATCAAAAGAGTGCATAGAAGGTTTGCCTAAAACGCCACTAGATACCAAGGATTGCAATTTTCCTAAAGAGGCATAACCTAATCTAGAGTGCCAAAGGTGAAGAGAGAGAGACCCTAACGAGGTGGTGACTGATGCATAAGTATTAAGGTGAGAAGGGAGATGCAGACTAACAAGTTCAAAGAGATGTCCAACCTTTCGGCCTATCCCAATAGTTTGTTCTGTTTGAGGGTCCTGCACGCAACAACTAGAAGCAGAGAAAGTGACAGTTAGACCAAGTTCACATAATTGACTGATGGAGATAAGATTAAGGGTAAGTTTAGGGACAAGATAAGTATTTGGAAATGAAGCATGAGAAGTAGACACTGAACCTATATGACTTACAGGCATGGATGTACCGTCAGCAGTATAAATAGAAGGTGCAAAAAAATAGATAATTGTATTGGTTAAGTAAGAAGAATCAGGAGTCATATGGTTAGAACAAGCAGTGTCAAAGAACCATGAAGACTTACCAAGTGTGGCTGAGAGAACAGTGGAAGGGGAATGATTAAACTGAGGTAAAACATGTTTAATGAGGTTTTGGAGGTCGGCAACTGATAGAGATGAGGAAGGAGCATCAGGAAAGGCGCTTGATGTATTCTAAGCCTTGAAGGAATCATCGTTTGGTCGATGTCCTTGAGAATTTATGTTGGGATTCTGATAGCATTCATGTAGGTAATGGCCTGGATGAATTTTCTTGTAAAAGGGGCACGCTTGAGTAGGACAGTGCAAGAGGGAATGACTAGAGAGATGATAGTACTTATACTCCTGTTGAGAGGATAAGTGGGATGTCGTGTTGTTCTTTAAGACATCCAAATGCTCCATTGTGGATTCAAAACTAATATGTAGAGTGAGAATTTGAAGAAACAGCCAGCAAAAACGGACTCAGGACATCGAAAAACTTAGGAAAGGGTCTGCTCAGTTTTTTTTTATTATTTAGAATTAACAGCGGCGGTATTCCGGCGGAGCGTGGGGCGCGTGCGGCGTCGGATGGTGGCGATTTTTGTGGCTTTGGAAAGATCTTGACGAGAGCTTTCACGGGGTATGGCGCGTGTACCAAGAAAGAACCAGAAAGACTTTAAGAATGGCCCGAACAGAACGAAATTGCTGAGTTTTGAAATAAATAAATAAATTCTGCAATGATTTTTGAGGGATCGATGACAGTGGCATAGGCTACCAGGATGGTAGCTCTGATACCATGTCGAGAAATAAGAAAGACATGATTTTATAGAAAATAGTATATTGCTCTTGAACAGAGAAAGTTATGTATATCAACTACAATGTATAAGCTACTATATAGATATAAGACTACTTGCTCTCCAAGCTAATTTACTTGCTCTTCAAGCTAATCTGAGTATGGTAAGTCTAATTATGGTAAACCTATACAACTGTACGTGAAATATTAATTATATACAAATTATACGTTAACAACTGACAAGTAAGTTTACGTACTAGACTAATGGTGTGGCATACAAGGATGTTTTAAAACCTTGTCCATTTCTTTATTGTTCGTCTTATAGGTGGCAAAGTGTAACTCACAGTTGAGAAGGAAAGATAGTGGTCAAGATATTACGTTTTGTGGTTTTGAGTTGCCTAGCATGCTTAAGTAGTTGAGTGCTAAGGCACAAGGCACTTGCGCTCTTGAGATTGACACTAGCAAATTCTTGAGGGCATGACAAATGCTATATGCTCATGGTCATGTTTCTTATGTTTTTCTATTTAGTTGAGAACCTCGATGATTTGTCGTTCTTAACATTTTATGTTTTTATGCCATTAATATTAAATAAATGATATTTGTTTTCCACATTAGTTTGAAGAAAATGGACATATCCACTATAAAGTAGACAAATGATTCTCATAACACTTGCAGGAAATTCTGTAATTTGGCAAGGCCTGACGGCCAAGCCTTTTTGTTAATGCTCACAAATTATGAGTCAAAATATGTTCTTGTTTTCCAAAAGTTGGATGGATAATCCGTTATTATAATAAGAAATTGTCATTTAAAACTATGATTTCGATTTTTACTATAAAATAAAAAAATAAAAAAAGCCCTTGTTTAACTCACCAGAATCTTCTAGCAACCACTTCTAGAAATTTGTGAACTGTGATTAGGTTCTGACGAAAAAGATCGCTATTCATATTTTTGGTACCAAAAAAGGTAAGATAAAGAACAAAATAAGTGATATAAAAAAAAAGTTAAGGGTCGAGTTCTGATCTAAGAGTTTTGACAACTCGACAAAAAAAAAAGTTATGATCTAAGAGTGGGACATGAAGCACATATATTGTCTAAAAAGTTAATGTTTTAGTGGGAGCCACTTGAACTGTAGTTTTATGTGGCGCCTGCTAATTGTGGTGATGATGATCATACTATGTAGTATCATATTCTTCATACGTTTTTCCTTTTCAAATCTTTCATCATAGCCTTATCAATGACAGAAAGAAACAAAATCATAGCCTTATCACAAGTAAAAGGACAGATGGATATAACAATTGGCCATGACAATGAGTGTTCATCATTAATGGAGAAAGGTAAAGTGCAGGGTTGGCATATCACATAATGGGGAGTATCATATGAATAGTTCTCATTGATTGTCCAAGATTTATTTTAGTCCCTATTATTTTAAAAAATTCTTAATATTTTCAAAACAAATCAAATAAGTTTTCAATGTTAAAAACCCTATTAAAACTAACTGAATAGTGGCCACATGCATGTCACATGACCAATAGTTAAAGGGTAGTTTCATCAAATTGTAATAATATTTAATTAAGCCTCTAATATATTGATAAAAATTCAATTTACTCATTATTTTACCAAGATTCGTTTTAGTCCCTATTATTTGAACATGATTCAATTTAGTCATGTTCAAAACCATCGGTTGCAAGAGAAACGCCTTTGAGTTTGATTGCTTGAAACAACCTCCCACGTCAATTTGGGTATTTTTGCGATATGGAATTAGGTCGCAACGTCAGAGGATATTGGCAACAACTAATCTTTGGTCAACTTTCAGACTATTGCAAGCACTGATACCATCTTGGACATGCAAAGGAGAATTGTATTTTGCTTCATCCAACTAAAAGTATTTTTTTTTTCTCATTGTCATCATCATAATTATCATCTAGCTAAAAGTATGAAACAAAAAGCTGGAGAAGAACAAAAAAACATAAAGACGCTGTCAACAATTTAGAAAAATAGCAAGTTTACCAAAGATGATGAACGAGATAATAGCAAAGATTAAGAAGCAGGAGGGGATGATGGAATTACAGTTGGGATGTTGAGGCAAAAAACAGATAAAGAAAGTAGGAAACTTGAAGAAGGACGGGTATTTTTGCCCGTAACTGTGCCGTCACTTTTCTGTCACAAAACTGGTGTTAACATTTTCCTTCATTGTGCCGTTGCCACATCTGCGACGGTTTGGCGACGGTCCATCGCAGAATCCAGTTTTTTTTGTAGTGGTTGCCTAATATCGCGTTACATTTCTTCTTCATAGTTAATGAAAATTATTGGCTACTAGAAAAGTGAATGATGTAATCAAAGAGTAAGAGTAAGGTGAAATTTTCAAATAATAACATGTTGTAATTAGAGATTAACAAAAAATAAATGAACAAATGAGCGGATCAAATATAATGGTTCATAACAAATTTCATCTAGTAGATGAATGGAAAAGTAGATGAGAGGATTCCAAACCTTCAAAAATATTTACCTCCTTGTGATTTTTTCTATGTGCCTTAATAATAGGTAAATAAGCACCTTTTAGTTTCAAGATAGTGCAGTTAATTCTCAATGCCAAAATTGTCATTTTCTTATATACTTCAACAAAAGTCATTGAGTGCTTATATACTAGGCATTTGATATTTTAGGAGTTAAATGGACTATTATTAAAACCGTAAAGTGGTTATTGTACGGGATTTACTTGTATATTTTGAAGCTCATAGAAAGATTAATTATATATATGCTTTTTGTCCTTACAATTATATAAGATTTTATAAATTGAGTGTGTGCCTAATTCTATGACATACTAACAACTAGCACCTAGGCAGTGACTAAGGAAAACCACTTATTATCATGTGATTAAACATCATAATTATATGAAGTACATAATTATTTGAAAAATAATGGAAATAATTAACTGTAATTAATTATAGAATTTTGGACTGCCTTTAATAACAAGGACAGACCTATATTATGGCCAGTGGGAATTGCAACCCCCTCTCATTTCAATTTTTTTTTAAAATGTTTGCTTTTTTAAAGTATTCTTTGACTAAAAAATCAATTTAGGTCCCAATAAAAAAAATTTTAGAGTAAAGGACCAAAATAGTCCCTTATCCAATAAGTTTTTGACATTTTCGTCCCTCATTTACAAATCGTGACATTTCAGTCCCGTATTTTGTGACAACGTTAGTCATTTTTGTAAAAACTGTTAAAATTTTAATAGTTCTCTCACGTGCAGCTCACGTGACCCCCAAATTTGAAATTTAGAAGGGCAAAATTGGCATTTTACAAAATATGCCCCAATTCTGGGTCATCTTCTTCACCCATCAACCCAACCCTAACATTGCTAACAATCCAACCATTGGATCATCATACTGTCAACGGAAAATCACTCGCCGTGTTTCGGCGACCTCAGTGCCATCGTCATATCGTAAATTTGACGTCAACAGCACCACGAACTGCCATCTTGGAGTCCGCCACTGTCTTCATCTCACTGGCGCCACCACCGGCCACGACAAGCTTCATTGTCACCACCATTAGCTTTGTTTCATCGCTACGAACCTTCCTGTACCATCCACGGACTTCAAAGCACCTCCGACGACGTCCGCCGTCACCTTGCAGCGCCGCCTTATTTGGCTCCATTGCCGATGATGTTTTGACCATATGAAGAACTGAAATTGCTTCATCAGAAAAGCAATAATTGTAGTATTGCATGTTAAGTCCATATGATGCTCTTGTGAAAAAGATTGACAAATTATAACTCATGTAGATTTTTATGTCTCTATTAACTGAAAGACGAGCTATAATGTCTCTATTAACTGAAAGACAAGTTGGTGGGTATGGTGAATATAGTTCTTGGTATGGTAGTGATAAAGAGTTGGTGGTGGTGGTGCTCAAGGTGAAAGAGAAGTTGATGGTGGTGTGGTGGTGGTGGTGATATGAAGGATAAAGAGGCAAAAAAAAAAGAAATTAGCTGAAATGACGATTTTGGCCTTTAGGGTATCTCTAATGGGGAGGGCAAAATATAAAACTTACTATTTTTGGTTATTTTTAGAGACTTGAGTCTCTAAAAATTATTATTAATGATTTAAATATACATGAGGCCCATTACTTTTGTCAACTTTTGAGTTAAAATAGAGACTCATTCTACACACTTGGCTCTAAACACATGTGCCGCATATGTGATATTTCCGTTTGGATTCTAACGGAAGGTCTAACGTCGTCACAAATAGAAAGATGAGCGATTAAAATGTCACGATTCGTAAATAAGAGACGAAAATATCAAAAACTTATAAGATAAGGGACCATTTTGGTCATTTATTCTTTTATATATATATATATATATATATATATATATATATATATATATATAAAATTGTCAAATTGAGTGATTTTAACTTTTCATTAAATAAAACTTTTGAATTAGCCCCCGTTTAGTAGTATATATATTTTTGAATAATTTGAAAGGTTTGAAGTACAGATCCCTAGATAACCTTCCAAATAATCAACTGGCCACTGATGTATATAAAGCTGCCGGCGTTATACAACTTACGATTCTTGAGAAGTCATGGTCCCGACTGTTCATATATATTGGAGGCATGCTCAGTTGTGGCCAAGTAACGCCTTCATGTGGCCATTCAATTATTGAATCTCTTGACCAACAAATAGACGATGGAAAAGATAAGATGGTATTTGAGTTCACAAATTGGACTTGGAGGCATTGTGCATGCAAATCTGTAATGTATAACCAAACAACAATTTGGTGGTCTCCAATCTGCAGGCTATTAGAAGAGATGGCAACGTGACCTGAGAATCTGACAGGACTGAAGTGAGAGGTTTTGTACGAACCAACGTGAATATGGACCTAATGTGAAGAGTCTTTCTTTTTATGCGGACATCTTTTTGCTCTGTCACATGTCAAATCATCAAATTTTTTAATGCACAAAACACGAATAGTAGCAGCATTATCAATTGGAAAAATTCTATATTTAATCCTTATTATTTACAAAATATCTTAATTTAATTTTTATTATTTAAAATATCTCAATTTAATTCTTATTATTTTATCAAAAGTTTTAATTTCATCCCTATTATTTAAAATATCTCAATTTAGTCCCTATTATTTTTTAAAAAAATTTAATTTCGTCTATATTATTTTTAAAAAGTTTTAATTTCGTATCTATTATTTTATTAAAGTTTTAAATTCGTCTCTATTATTCAAGGAGTAACTTAAAATTTTTTGAGAAACAATAAGGAAGAAATTAATACTTTAAAAAAACAATAGAGACTAAATTGAGACATTTTAAATAATAAGAACTAAACTGATTTTTTTTGCAAACAATAGGAATTAAATGTGAGATTTCCCCTTATCAATTTATCCTTATTACAGAAGTAAGTGCCCTTTTTACCCTTTAATATTGCAATTACAAAATTAACCTTGTGGATTAACCTAGGATAAGAAATATCAATCATTTTTACCTTTATGCTCTTGCACAATACCCAAGAAATCAAACACCACTTTCACAAAACCAATGCAACTACTGTTCATCTTCACAAAAAACCTATTCATCTCTCTACACAAATCTTTACAAGGCTTTACATATGTACATTATTTTTCTATCAATATTTCATATACATAGACTTGATCTTTTTAACTCCCTCAAGCTTCAAGTTTATCTATTATGTAATTCTTTGAATAAAATCATTGATAATTGATGTACTATGTTATGATATTCTTAGGACAATGTCTGGAAAGTTTTGCAAGTATTAACTTTGCATAGGTGATAGGACCCCTATATTTTTTATCAGATATATATTGTTCATTATATATTGGGTTGTGTATGCACGTGTAAGACCCAACCCAAAAAAAGGAAAGGAAATGAAGAAGAAGGGAGATCAAGATTAACCCCAATTGAAGGAGGATAATACTCTTTGCCAATTTTAACTCCTGAATCTTTTATTAGGCGAGGATTATTAAGTGTTATGTTATTTTTATTTTTTATTTTTTTTATTTTTGTATTTCAAATACTCTTAGCCAGTTTTAACTCCTGAATCTTTTATTTGGCGAGGATTATTAAGTGTTATGTTTTTTTTTAATATAATTTCACCGTGCATGCGGTTCTATATGCTTAAATTCATTTAAAATTCAATTGATTGCGTTCGACCCATAATAGGTGAGGACTGATTAGAGGTTTATGTGATTTTGGTACTTCGAGATATGTTGGTATCTATATGTTTAAGTCAACCTAAATTCGATTAGTTGATTAAATCCATAGTTGGTGAATAAGGAATTGTGTTGTTTTTGTGTGTTATGGTGTGTGTAGTGTAGTTACATGCTAAATAAGAAGGTTTTGTGTATGTGTCATATCGGGTGGGTGTTGGTGGTCATAGTGGGTTTAGTCAATTAGCTCACAATGTAGAGCCTTGTCTTCTCTTGCTTAGGTATTGCTGTGACGCCCGAGATTTTTATCACATATTTATTTATAATTGTTGCATAGTTGCTTGAGCATTCTTACGTGCATAATTTTTCTTGCTTAATTACTTTACTTTGAGCTTACTATTCATAAGATTTTCGACTGTTTTAAAAGTGTAATTTAATATTTTTTCTAAGTCATATGACATATAAAAGGAACCGAGAACTTGTCATTTTAGCTTTTGAGCTCGGGAGCATACAAATAGAAAATAGTTTTCGTATCAATTGAATAGTGTTACGTATGTAACAATACTAATTTCAATTAGTTAGCATTAGATTAAAGTTTAAGCTAATTTGACCAACCTTTTTATGACGTTTGACTTAGCAAAACTTAACATATAATATCAATATACTTAACATAACACAACACACACATTTTATCATAAAAAACAAAAGCAAAAATACCCTTTTTGTCCCTCCTTTGGCCGACCACTTCATGGAGAAAAAGAGAAAAATTGTTTCATCAAATCTTGCATTTTGGCCATCTAGCTTGGGTTTTGGAGTTTGGTTGAGCATCCTAGGGTCTCCAACAAGCCTTCTAGCCTCTTGAATGTGAGGGAGATGCATTATTATTGCTTTCAAAGTTTAAGCTTATATATTGAATTTCTTGATTTGTCAATTATAGCTATAAAACTTGTTATGAATGCTTATTATGTGTTTATTAGGACCTATAGAGTTAACTTTTGAAGCTTGTTATCAAATTTTATGATTGAATGAAGAAGATGATGAATAGTGCTCAAAATTAGGGTTTTGCTAAAACATGCTAAATGGATTGAATTGAGGCTTCTTTTAGGTGCTTTAGATGTTAGTGGAACTAGACAAAGGCCCACGTGATGTTGAATCACCCAAAACCGAGCTAAATTGCGAAATTAGTCGACTTTAAAAAGGGGACTTTTATCGTTGTGCAATCCGGGCACGTTTAGGCTATGGTTTGGGTATCCTTGGGGTAAGGAAGCACTTTTGGTGCTTTCGTTACGCGAAATTGGGGTTCAGTTAGTGTAGTTATAGTTCAAACCCGCTCGGGGTCTTCCCGAGCTTTTGTTTCTAAAATGGATTTTTATGATCTTTATAGGTGTCTTTTGGCTTAGTTAGAAAGGTAGTATGGTTAGGTTATAGGTTGGTAACCTTGAAGTACTCTTAGGAGATGAAAAGCTTGGTTAAAGAAAGAGGAAATGTAGTATTTGGCTTATTTTGATGCATCTAGAGCTTGTGGTAGTGTTGTCATGCATTATATTGTTTGTCTAAACTTTAATTGAGCTTTTCAAATAGATGGTAGGGAAAAGTTATGTTGAATGCGTCTTTTGGAGACTATAATACTATATTGTGTATTTGTTAGCTTACATTGTAATTATTTACGAGGGCGGTCTACCTTGTCGACCTTCCTACTTGCTATTTGTTGTTGTTAGAACTTGTGTTTTGAATTCGGGGTTGCGCAACCTTTTTCGGACATGGTAGCGTCGAGAAACATAGGTGGCGTCTGGCTTGCCGTGCTCCATCAACTACCATGGTGCTTATTCCCTTCTCACTAAGTATACTCTACTACCCCAGAGGCGTGGTTCACCTGCTGGGGCATATGGACCTACCTCAGGAGAAAGGGTCGTAGGATCGGGATACATCCGGAGTATCCCAACTTGTTGGTGTATGGGTTTTCTGGTACTTGCGTAAAGTTCGTGGCTCGTGACTCGTGATTGAAGACTTAAAGTGCAACTGTATCCTTTTTAATGTGGTTAATTATTTGGCTATTTAACCTTGTTGGTTTATGTTGTATATATATGATTTCTTGTGTTTGCATATCATATTGCATGCCCCGGTATGTTGCATCACCTCCCTCACTGGGCAACATTGTTGTTCACTCCTCATTTGACATGTTTCAGGAGAAGCTGAGGTAGACCCCCAGCTAGTAGCAGTAGTTGAAGAGGAGGAAGTGCAAGTTGAGCAGCTTCCATGACTTTGTGTTATAAGGTAGATCATATGTGCAATTTGCTTGAAGTTCATGTTAAATGTTGTGTTTTGAGGCCTTGGGGTCTTGTATATATGTTGGTAGTTGAAATCTTGTATGATAGAGAAAGTCGATGGATTGTAATAATGGATTTTAGATTACATCTTCTATTACATGCTTGGGTGTTTACTATCTTACAAGTAGAATTTAATTATGGCCGTATCTAACTACTTTTAGTTAAAGTCAACTTGCCTCGTATGCTTGTGTGTTTAAGTAGATTTTTTCGCTCCAAGGCTCAGATGGCCTTGTGATCATGACTTAACTATATACATATCTTGAAAGATAGTTGTAATTGTTGTTGTTGATAATTCAAATACTTTGTGTGGTTAGTTGCTGGTAATCTTTTAGTCCACGGTACAGAGGAGGCTCTGTCTGAGTGACGGGTCCGGGCTTGACCTATATCGTGGGGTTGGGTTCGGGGCGTTACACTTTAGGTGGTATCAGAGCTACTTGAATGCATGAAATCGGGTTAACTTCCTTGGCATGTGGGTAGTGGTCTATATGTGAAAGTTGAATTACATGAACATGTGATTGTTTAATTGACTAAGAAGTTGGGTAAAAAGACATGCGAGCATGTGAAAGGGAATGGAAAAACATGATATGATTAGAATATGAAAAGTCTAGTGTTTAATGTTGTTAAGTGCTTTATATGTTTCTTATGTGAGTAAGATGTTTAAAAACAATGTGCATATTATCTTTGCATTAGTTATTTGCCTATCATAATATTATGCTTTTCTAGCATTGAGATGAGGAGAAAGGGAAGACCAAGGAGAGAGCCGGAGGAAGCTCCTAGACAGGATGTACTTGGGCAAGGTGCAGGGGCAGCAGGAAATGTACCACCGGGTCAGGAATTGAGTAATGCACAGATTATGGCCACAATGGCCACCGCCATGAATACTATAGCCCAGTTTGTAGTTCAGTAGGGTACGGTAGGTGTTGGCAGAGGCAATCAGGCTGTCAGAGCAGAGGGTAGTAGTACTGCCGGAGGTAACTTGTATGATAAATTCTTGCACCATGGGGTATACTGTTTTTATGGAGAGCCAGATGACATGAAAACAGAGATGTGGTTGAGCAAGTTTGAGAAAGGCGCTGCGATACTTTAGTGCAACGATGAAAGAAAGATTACTTATGCTGCCTTTTTAATGAAGGGTGATGCCGAGGAGTGGTGGCATACTGTTAGAGAGAAATGGGACGCTGAGAAGGTCCAGCATGTGTGGGTTGACTTTGTTCGTGAGTTCACGAATAAATATGTATCGGTGGTAGCTCGCGAGAGACATCAGGAGGAATTTATAGCTTTGAGACCGGGAAACATGACTGTAGACCAGTATGAGGCTACCTTCACTAAACTTTCTCGATATGTGCTAGCTTTAGTTCAGCCGGAGGACATGAAGATTCAGAGATTTATCACAGGGTTGAGGTGTGATATTATGCTTAATCTGTCTTCGCAGGATTATCCGAGCTATGCTGCAATAGTCAAGGCGGCATTGAGGTACGAGAAACGCAAGGCAGATGTGTTAGCTCAGTCTAATCAGTCAAGTAAACGTCAGTATCAGTCTCAGAGTCAGGGCTACCAGAGGCAGTATCAACAACCTGTTCAGACTCAGCAGCCTAGGCAGACCAAGAGCTATCCAGGGCCAGTTCAGACACAGTCACAGCTGAGACCAGCTCAGAGCTAGCCACAGGGTCAGTCTCAAACCCGACTAGTGACTGTTAGATCTCAGCAGGGTAGTTCTACTACATCCACTTATAGGGCCCTTACAGGAGGTGCTGCTGCTAAGAAGAACCTACACTGTACTCATTGCAACGACAAAGGCCACATGGAGGCAGGATGTTGGAAGAAATTGGGCCGCTGCGTGGGTTGTGGCAGTGATTAGCATAGAGTTAGAGATTGCCCTAGGTTTAAACAGGGTTAGGGACAGACTTCAGGCCAGGGTTCTCAGACTAGAGCTTCAAGAGCAGCTACTATACCACGAGACCAGGTGCAGGTATTTGCACTCGATCAGGAGGAGCTTCTAGAGATGACGGTGGTGGTAGAAGGTACTTTTCTTATTAATAGTCAGCCGGTAGTAGTTTTGATTGACACCGGGGCTACACATTCATTCATTACTCCTGCATGTGCACAATCTGCAACATTAAAAATTGATAAACTGCCATATGTGATTGAAGTAGGTAATCATATGGGTACTAAATTTGTTACAGAGTCTGTGTGTAAAGATTGTAACATTTGCATTAAGGGTCACATGTATCCTATTGACTTGATTATCATGCCATTTTGGGACTTTGAAGTTATCTTGGGGATGGATTGGTTGGGACAATACTATGCATGTTTGGACTGTATAAGGAAAGTTTTAACTTTAGAAGTACCTGACCAACCTGTTATTAAAGTCACTGGGAGTCGAAAATCTATTGGGACTCGTATCATATGTTCTATTAAAGCTACTAAAATGTTGAGTAAAGGTTATGATGCATATTTAGCTTATTTAATTAATCAGCCCGGAGATAAATTGAAATTGAATGAAGTACCTGTTATAAAAGAGTTTCCGAGAGTATTTCCTGAGGAGTTTCCTGGATTACCACATGATTGAGATATTGAGTTTGTGATTGACTTGTTGCCGGGGACTAATCTTATTTCTAGAACCCCATATAGAATGGCTCCCCCTGAGTTGCAGGAATTGAAAATTCAGCTACATGGCCTACTTGAGAAGGGTTTTATTCAGCCTAGTTCGTCACCTTAGGGTGCTCCTGTGTTATTTGTGAAGAAGAAAGATGGGACTCTGCGGTTGTGCCTTGATTATCGGGGTCTTAATCAGGTGACGGTGAAAAATAAATATCATTTACCTATGATTGAGGAATTATTTGATCAGCTGCAGGGTGCTGTTGTATTCTCTAAATTTGATTTGAGACAGGGTTATTACTAGTTGAGAATCCGGAAAGAGGATGTACCAAAAACTGCTTTTAGAACCAGGTACGACCACTATGAATTTGTTGTACTGCCATTTGGGTTGACAAATGCCCTAGCCGTCTTTATGGATTTGATGAAGAGAGTGTTTAGGCTATATTTGGATCAGTTTATTGTGATTTTCATTGACGACATATTGGTGTATTCTAAATCTGAGGCAGGACATGAAGAACACTTGAGAATTGTGCTACGAACATTGCAAGAACATAAATTGTTTGCTAAATTTAGTAAATGCAAATTCTGGTTGAAACAAGTAGCATTTTTAGGCCATATCATTTCACAGGAGGGAATATTTGTTGATCCTACGAAAATTGAGGTGGTTTTGTTGTGGAAAAGACCCGAGACTGTCACGAAAGTCTGTAGTTTCTTGGGATTGGCGGGCTATTATAGGCGATTTGTTAAGGATTTTCAAAGATTGCAGGGCCATTGACTTCATTAACCCAGAAGAAAACTGTGTTTAATTGGGATAATAGATGTGAAGCCAGTTTTCAGGAATTAAATAAGAGACTTACCACTGCACCAATCCTTGCATTGCCTGAGGGGACTGAAAACTTGGTGATTTACTGTGATGCTTCGAAAGAAGGCTTGGGTTTTGTTCTTATGCAAAATGGTAAGGTAATAGTTTATGCCTCTAGGAAATTGAAATCATATGAACTCAATTATCCTACACATGATCTTGAGCTTGCTGCTGTTGTCTTTGCTTTGAAGAAATTGCGTCATTATTTGTGGGGTAATAAATTTGAGATATTTACTAATCATAAAAGTTTAAAATATCTATTTTCTCAAAAAGATCTGAATATGAGGCAAAGGCATTGGCTAGAGCTGTTAAATGATTATAATTGTATCATTAGCTATTTGCCGGGAAAAGCTAACACTGTTGCAGATGCATTGAGTTGAAAGGAAATGTAGCTAGTTTGATAATCAAGGACTGAGAAATTGTGGAAGAACTGTGTTTGTGGAAACTGAAGGCTTCTAGATCAGGTATTTATTTTGCTAGCCTACAAATCCAGTCTCTATTGCTATTTAGGATCAGAGAAGAGCAATAGTCAGATCCTCAGTTATTAAAGCTTCTAGAGAAGTCCAAAGGGGGAGAGTCCGACTTCAAGTTGTATGATGTTGGATTACTCAGGTACAGGAATAGAATTTGCATTCCTAGTAATTCGACTGTGAAAGATGAGATTCTTACTGAGGCTCATGCTTCTAAATACACGATTCATCCCGATAGCACTAAGATGTACAGGGATTTAAAGCAGAGTTTCTGGTGGAACAATATGAAAAAGGAGATAGCTAATTATGTAGCTAAGTGTTTGACTTGTCAGAAAATTAAGGTAGAACATCAAAGGCCGGCAGGATTGTTGCAACCATTGGAGATTCCAGTGTGGAAATGGGACCAGGTTACTATGGATCTTGTATATGATTTGCCGAGATCACCGCGAGGTAATGATTCTGTATGGGTTGTAGTTGATAGGTTGACAAAGAGTTCACATTTTACTGCTACGAAGAAAACTGATTCTCTAGATAAATTGGCCGAGCTATATGTTGAAAATATTGTGAGATTGCATAGAGTTCCATCTCAGATAGTGTCAGACAGGGATCCCAGGTTTACATCACAGTTCTGGCAGAAACTACAGAAAGCCCTGGGGACTAATCTGAGTTTTAGCACTGCATATCACCCACAAACGGATGGTCGATCAGAGAGGACTATCAGGATACTGGAAGACATATTGCGAGCTTGCGTTCTGGATTTCGGCAAAAGTTGGGAAAAGTACCTACCTCTAGCGGAGTTTGCTTTAATATAACAGTTACTAGGCTACTATTGGTATGACACCCTACGAGGCACTTTACAGGCGGAAATGTAGGTCTCCGTTGTATTGGGATGAGGTAGGTGAAATGAAAACTGTTGATCCAACTATTCTACCTGAAATGATCAAGATGGTAGATAATGTGAAGCTTATAAAGAAAATGATGCTTACAGCATAGAGTCAACAGAAGAATTATACTGATAGACGCTGATGGGACTTGGTATTTTCAAAGGGTGATCGTGTATTCTTGAAAGTCTCTCCACGCAAGGGTTTGATTCATCACGGAAAAGGAGGTAAACTCAATCCTAAATACGTGGGGCCATTTGATATCATTGAGAAGGTTGATGATTTGGCTTACAGATTGGCATTACCTCCGAGTTTGGGCAGGATTCATGATGTTTTCCATGTGTCGCTATTGAGGAAGTATAATCTTGATCTGTCATACATTATTGAGCCAAAACCGTTGGAGATTGATGAGTCTTTAGTATATGTTGAGAAACCTCTTCGAGTGGTTGACCGAAAGATTCAGGAACTTCGAACTAAAAGTATTCCTATGGTAAAAGTTCTTTAGGATCATCACGGAGTTAAAGATGCCATTTGGGAGCATAAGGATCAGATCAGAGAGAAATATCCGGAGCACTTTGCCAAGTCATGTAAGAATTGCGAGGACGCAATTAGTTTAAGGGGGAGAGGGTGTGACGCCCGAGATTTTTATCACATATTTCTTTATAACTGTTGCATACCTGCTTGAACATTCTTACGTGCATAATTTTTCTTGCTTAATTACTTTACTTTGAAGTTACTATTCAAAAGATTTTCGACTGTTTTAAAAGTGCAATTTAATAGTTTTTCTAAGTCATATGACATATAAAAAGAACCGAGAACTTGTCATTTTAGGCTTTTGAGCTCGGGAGCATACAAATAGAAAATAGTTTTCGTGTTAATTGAATAGTGTTACATATGTAACAATACTAATTTCAATTAGTTAGCATTAGATTAAAGTTTAAGCTTATTTGACCAACCTTTTTATGAGGTTTGACTTAGCAAAACTTAACATATAATATCAATATACTTAACATAACACAACACACACATTTTATCATAAAAAACAAAAGCAAAAATACCCTTTTTGTCCCTCCTTTGGCCGACCACTTCAAGGAGAAAAAGAGAAAAATTGCTTCATCAAATCTTGCATTTTGGCCATCTAGCTTGGGTTTTGGAGTTTGGTTGAGCATCCTAGGGTCTCCAACAAGCCTTCTAGCCTCTTGAATGTGAGGGAGATGCATTATTATTGCTTTCAAAGTTTAAGCTTATATATTAAATTTCTTGATTTGTCAATTATAGCTATAGAACTTGTTATGAATGCTTATTATGTGTTTATTAGGACCTATAGAGTTAACTTTTGAAGCTTGTTATCAAATTTTATGGTTGAATATTGAGATTGAATGAAGAAAATGATGAATAGTGCTCAAAATTAGGGTTTTGCTAAAACGTGCTAAATGGATTGAATTGAGGCTTCCTTTAGGTGCTTTAGATGTTAGTGGAACTAGACAAAGGCCCACGTGAAGTTGAATCACCCAATACCGAGCTAAATTGCAAAATTAGTCGACTTTAAAAAGGGGACTTTTATTGTTGTGCAATCCGGGCACGTTTGGGCTATGGTTTGGGTATCTTTGGGATAAGGAAGCACTTTTGGTGCTTTCGTTACGCGAAATTGGGGTTCGGTTAGTGTAGTTGTAGTTCAAACCCGCTCAAGGCCTTCCCGAACTTTTGCTTCTAAAATGGGTTTTTATGATCTTTATAGGTGTTTTTTGGCTTAGTTAGGAAGGTAGTATGGTTAGGTTATGGGTTGGTAACCTTTAAGTACTCTTAGGAGATGAAAAGCTTGGTTAAAGAAAGGGAAAATATAGTATTTGGCTTATTTTGATGCATCTTGAACTTGTAGTAGTGTTGTCATGCATTATATTGTTTGTCTAAACTTCAATTGAGCTATTCAAATAGATGGTAGGGAAAAGTTATGTTGAATGCCTCTTTTGGAGACTATAATGCTATATTGTATATTTGTTGGCTTACATTGTAATTATTTACGAGGGTGGCCCATCTTGTCGACCTTCCTACTTGCTATTTGTTGTTGTTGGAACTTGTGTTTTGAATTTGGTGTTGCACAACCTTTTTCTGACATGGTAACGTCTAGAAACACGGGCGGCGTCGGGCTTACCGTGCTCCCTCGACTACTATGGTGCCTATTCCCTTCTCGCTGAGCATACTCCACTACCCCAGAGGCATGGTTCACCTACGGGGGTATATGGACCTACCTCAGGAGAAAGGGTCGTAGGATCGGGATACATCCGGAGTATCCCAACTTGTTGGTGTATGGGTTTGTCGGTACTTACGTAAAGTTCGTGGCTCGTGGCTCGTGATTGAAGACTTGAAGTGGAACCGTATCCTTTTTAATGTGGTTAATTATTTGGCTATTTAACCTTGTTGGTTTATGTTGTATATATATGATTTATTGTGTTTGCATATCATATTGCACGCCCCGGTATATTGCATCACCTCCCTCACTAGGCAACATTGTTGCTCACTCCTCATTTGGCATGTTTCAGAAGAAGCTGAGGTAGACCCCCAGCTAGCAGCAGTAGTTGAAGAGGAGGAAGTGCAAGTTGAGCAGCTTCCGTAACTTTGTGTGATAAGGTGGATCATATGTGTAGTTTGCTTAGAGTTCATGTTAAATGTTGTGTTTTGAGGCCTTGGGGTCTTGTATATATGTTGGTAGTTGAAATCTTGTATGATAGAGAAAGTCGATGGATTGTAATAATGGATTTTAGATTACATCTTCTATTGCATGCTTGGTTGTTTACTATCTTACAAGTAGAACTTAATTATGGTTGTATCTAACTACTTTTAGTTAAAGTCAACTTGCCTCGCATGCTTGTGTGTTTAAGTAGATTTCTTCGTTCCAAGGCTCGGATGGCCTTGTGATAATGACTTAACTATATATATATATATATCTTGAAGGATAGTTGTAATTGTTGTTGTTGATAAATCAAATACTTTGTGTGGTTAGTTGCAGGTAACCTTTTAGTCTACGATACAGAGGAGACTCTGTCTAAGTGACGGGTCCGAGCTTGACCTATTGCGTGGGGTTGGGTTCGGGGCGTTATAATTGCAGTAGAAACGTGAAAGCAACTAGGAGAATTGGGAATAAAGGAATTAAGAATAGCTAAGGATAGTATGTTGAGCTTAAACCTACTAGTTTATTAGTTGGTGTCCTTCTTCTTTGATTATGGCTTGTAATGAAAATAAAAGCAGCAAGTAGGGGAAAATGAAACATATAAAGCTAAAATTGAGCTAAGAACTTACGAAAGTGATATTGACTTATTTTAATGGAATCATTCATGTGCTCACTCATGGTGCATTTTCTATTATGAATTGCCTTTTTGATTATATTAGAGAATATTTCTATTTTATATGCCAAGTTGCAGTAATACTTATTTGATAAAAATAAAGTATCAACGTGATATGGCGGCCTTTTTTGTTGCTTACTCATGATATTATCGACCATTGCTGTTGAAAAGGGTGCGGCTTACTTTGTTGCCCTCTTCAAATTAAAATGATTATTGAATAAAGGTTGCAATCTATATGTATCCTTGTGTGTTGTTTGAGCCTAGTGGTAGCGTCGTGGCACACTAGGCAGTATCAGGTTTGCCACGCAAGGACATGACTACCATGATCTATTCCCTACTCAGAATGGATGGAGTGTTCCATTAAGAGTGAGTCGTAGGATTCGGCGTACTTCCGGAGTACAATCATATTGGGTAATATAAGTATTTATGTTCATGACAGGTGGTATAAGGGTGACACTTTCAGCAACTTGGACAACGTATCTTCGTTCTGTGATTCTACTTAAATATACTTCATGTGATTATTTGGGATTTTTTCTTTTTGTTTTGGACATAAATCTTGTTATTTCCTTTACAACAAATAAAGAGTATTTTGCAAAATCACACATTTGCACATCCTCACTGAGCTTTAAAGCTCATCACGTGTATTTATAAATGTCACAAGTGAATATTTTAGATAGCAGGGTGTGATGACAACATGGATGCATGTGAAATTTTTTTGGCTTGTAAAGTTTGTTTAGAATGTCTCTGAGTTAGGAGAATTTTTGTTGTGTATATTTACATTCTAAATACAACAACTAGTTTGTGTCCTACGTGTTCGATTATTTACCACTTTAGCTGTTTAGTTTAATTATCCTTGCTTGTTTGGGTCGTGTCATGGCTTGGATCTAGGTAGGATTTGGACCGGGCATGACAACACGGGTTTATTTATTTTTTATTTTTTTTAAGTAGTTTAAATTTTGATTGTTCATAGTAGTTTTGTGTTTTCTTGTTTATTTATGAGGTTTATCGCAATCTGAAACATGAAAGAATGGTTCATAGTATATAATGTGTTTGCGTATGTTTTGATATGTATGTATATGATGTATTTGTATATGTACGAGTTCATTATTTTTTTTTCTTGGTCATTTTGCATACATCAATATAATACGGTATATTTGTATTGTTTGTTTTTTGGAAAGAAAGAATGTTAATGTATGAAGGATTAGAGCATCATAAAAATTTGAAACCAAGATTAATTTGGAGTTTGTTTGAAGATGAAAGAGTTCTTTTTCTTTTCATTTTGGGGCAATCTTTGCCTTAAAACCTGTTGAATAGCTGATAACAAAATATGAGTTTCATGATGAAAGTTTTAATCTATTCGAAATTTCATATTGGTTACTGTAGAATTAGGCCAAGATTTAGGCTCTCGTCACGTCGTTTGTAATTCTTGTTAATTTTTCACTTATTTCTAGTGTTTCTTAAAATTTATTTTTGACAATTACGATTCTCATTTTTCTTTCATTCTTATGATTTTCATTTTTTAATGATGCATAAAATCAAATTTGACTTTTGGTTTTACGATTTTGGATCACGCCATTTTATGGTATGATATACTTAACATATTATTGGTACTTGAGTTCGCTTAGATGTAATTATAGGATCTATAACATGGATATGCGGATAGATGTAATTTTTCTTTTGTACTTTGTAAGATATATAGGAGTCCATTTTTAGTCCCTAATATCATAGGGAACTAATTTCAATTTTCAATTTTGTGTTCATGATTTTTGGTGATTCCTCATTTACACTTAAATTTTGTTGTAGCGGGAACTTGAATTTTGTTATTGCGGGAATTTAAATTTTGATTTTGATTTGAATTTTGTTATAGAGGGAAATTAAACTTTCATTTGTAATTGAATTTTGTAGGAGCGGGAACTTCAATTTTGATTTGCACTTGAATTTTGTTCTAACAGGAAATTAATTCTGACTTGAATTTCATTATAGCAGGAAAAGGAACTTTTATTTCCAATTGAATTTCGTAAAAGCAAGATCTTCAATTTTAATTTACACTTGAATTTTGCGTAGGAAACTTCTTATACAACTCAAATGTGATGTGTGAGAATAATCGCAAGGGAACTTATACAACTTGAAGGAAAATAATGAAAAAGTCAACTAGAATTGCATCTTATACAATTCATTTTTCCAAGTAGCTTTTCTTTATTTTATTTAGGATAAAAAATTTTACAGGCTACTAAGTTATCATGTAAGTCTTATTTTGTCCACTCAACTGTAAATGGTTTTAAAAGTACCATTAGTTTATAAAATTGGTTCCAATATGGCCACTTTGTTAACTTGCCATCCAAAATACATTAATGGGAACCGAACCACATGCTAATCACCTGACAAACTAAGGGTAAAATTGTCAATTTAATATTTTAATTACAAAACTGTCTCTTAAAAACCGACCTATTTATTGTTTTCCACAATCCCCTAATATCCCATTCAATACAGACAACATTCCTAAACCCAATTCTAAGGGTGTGTTTGGATTGAGGGGAGGAAGTTTAATAAATGAGAGAAAATGAGAGTATCATAAAAGAAATGAGTGGAGGGGGTCAAATCATGTTTGGATTGCATAATTTTATAAATAAGAGAATCATAAAGGATGATAAGTGTTCTTTGTTTGGATTAGAAAGAAAATGGAAGGGAGTAATTTTTTTGTGTAAAATGACTTTTATACCCTTTTCTTAAATAGGGTTTGTCTTTATTATATAGTTGGTAGGATGGTAATTATCTAAAATTGAAGGGTAAAATTGTCTTTACAGGAAATAAGATTTTCCTCTCTCTTCATTTTACTCCAAGTCAAGGTGATGGAATTTTGGAGATATGAAGGGGCTAAACTCATCCACTGCCTACCCCCACCATCCATGAACCCTGAAACCAAACAAGAGAAATGACTAAAAGCCCTCCTTCTACTACCACTCCCTTCCTCCCATTTTCCCCAATCCAAACACAGTGTAAAGCTGCATTCTTTTTTTCTCTTTTGAAAGGGAAGACAGTTCGAGAGATGAGTGTTGGAGAAGGGAAAGAGGACGCTGTGAAAGCTGGAGCTGGAGAGGAGGTGATGGGCATATTTGTGACCATTGAGAAAGGGCTAGCGAAGCTATGTAAGGAAAAACAAAAGAAAAAAAAATTAGGATCGAGAACTCATTGGAGTGTTGAGTGCTCTAATACCATATAAGCAACTCCAACACTAAAGCCAAAGTAAAGACTCAAACCCCAAAATTATGCTCCAACAAACTAGCCAAATTTTGAGCCAAAATTTAATTCTCGCTAGAATGTTGTTGCTGCTCGGCACACCTAGCGAGTCACTTTGGTTTTTAATTTTTAATTTTTTTCCTGTCTATCTATTTCAACAGAGCAAGTTGGTGAGATTTTTGTCCATCTTTTCAACAAAAGCCAACATTAGCGTTCTGTTAGTGAGTTGCTTTTTTTTTTTTTTTTTGTCAATCTATTTTAACAAAACACCACCAGTTGGTGAGATTTTTGTCCATCTATTTCAACAAAGGACCAACATCAGCGTTCTGTTTGTAGTTTTTTTTTCCCGGTCATGAGCGATTCTGTTTGTGAGATTTTTGTTTTAGTTTTATATTAATTATGTTTTAGTTTTATATTAATTATAATTTGTTTAGTATATATTGTTGGAGTGAAATTGAAATAGAGAGTCTAAAATAAAGAATATTGTCGGAGTAATACTGAAATAAGGAATTTCAAAACTAGAGAATCATCAATTTCAAGGCTGCATAAATATGTGACAAGAATTACAAATACAAAATTAGAATGCAAAGATAAAAGGCCCAAGATGAGGGTTTGCAGTGCATCCGTAGTACAGCTAGCTTTCGGATGGTTGACTCTTTCCTAATAGAGAGCGTTTGGTTCACGAAATATTTTTAACAAACCAAACACTTTTAATCATATTCTCGAGAATAATATTCCTAAAAATGATATTCTTAGGAATGTCATTCTCGGAAATAAAAAATCTATTCGTGAACCAAACGTCTCCTATAATGTGAATGCTTTGAATGCTTCATGGAGATTTAAGAACACCATTATTTTATTGTATTTTGACTTTTTTTTCTTGGATGAATGCAAAAATTCAAATAGCAGATAGGGAATTTTTTTTATTGTCTAAAAATAACAAAAGAAAGGGAATTGTTTTCAAGGAACTGATTTTTTCGTGGAATTTGCCTCGTTTGATTTCTAATACTAAGCCTGCTTTGGATTGAACAAATGTCAAGTACATGTTTTGGGAGGCAAACCGGCCGATTGATGCAAATATTGTTTTTTTTTTTTTCATGGAAGCGCAAATTTTTTTAAGATCCATTAGTATCAAATTTTTAGGTAATTTCTAATGTTTCTTATCTTTTAAAAATCAAATTAGGATAGATCTAAATTTATTGTTGATGCTTTTTCAAGAATTCTGAAGAAATTTAGGAGTTTTAAACGAATTGAAAAAAAAGAAGAGGAATTAGAGAATTATTAACAATTTCAAATATTTATTATAAGAAATTTGAATAAAAGTTGGGCAAATTGGAGCCAAAGTGCGAATAAATTAAAATTTTATGGCTGCTTTGAGTAATTTATGTTGAATTGACTATTTTACCCCTGTATGCACTGTTTTGTTACTGCTTTTTGGTTGAAAAGTTAACAGATGGCACTTTGGAACCATTTTATAAAACTAAAGATACCTTTGGAGCCATTCATAGTTGAGTGGACAAAATAAGACTCACATGACAGTTTAATGATCCCTACGATAATTATCTTATTTACTCGTATATAATGAAAACCAGATACTACTAAATTTTTTCCAAACACTTTTTCTTTCATTTAGGACTTTTTTTTTTTTTGCTTCGTTAATGCTCTAAGATGAATTACAAATACAAATTTTTTCTTGTGTGCATATAGATCTCCGGAATATGGGGTTGCTTATACAAACCATAAGTCAAAAAATGCACACAACTAAAATAATGAACTCAATTCATGAGAATTTTTTTGGAATTGAACACAACTACACTAAAATCTCTTCTGTTTAATGAACACCAAATAATGACCATAAATTGTCTTTCAGGAGCCTGCTAGAATTGTGCTGCTATAACAAGCACCATTAAAGAAAGAAAATAACAAACATGACGCCATTATCATGACATGTCGCCATCAAGAAAAGCTGCAAACTACATCTATTAATATCAAATTCATCGTATTTTTCTCCTTAGTCGTATGGTCCCACAACCATTTAAGGCTAAATGCTTTCATTCCATCTTAAGGAGTGATATTCTTCTATGACCGTTATTGTTAATTCTTAGTCGAACTTCATAGATGCAGTTCCTTTCTGAAGTCTTCGTATTTTTTTCATCCTGCAAGAAAATTATATGTAAATCTTCAATTCGAATAAATTTTCAATAACTTAATACCCAAAAAAGGACACGAGCCCACATTTAACACTTGGAAGAAAAATATATAGGTGGATGTCGGTCTTTCAAAGTCGTAGTAGAATGCGTCGTGCTCTCTTCCTCTTCTTTGTGGAAAAGTTGTAGATGGATCCATAAGCTTGCTTGCTTGTGTCCTCACCCTCATTAAAAAATTAAAATGTGTATGTCAAATCATACACCATATATCAATTTATCAAAACTTTCCCATCATATAAAACACAATTCTTCACATGATATTCACGTAGAAAATGGAGAGAATATTCACATAAAGTAATCTGCACATGATATCACCCGAGTGAGAATATTCACATAACGTAAGATATCACAAACCAAATAGTACACAACAATAGAAATCTAGAGCAACCATTAACCATTTGATAAACGTCATGCATGTCTACCATGCCCAGAATTCCAATAGTGTTGCAAATGTTAGGAAAATTCAATGCTTGGCCCCATATGTTAAGTGACACCATTATTTTTCAACAACTATTGAATTCGAATGCAAATAAGTTTATTGATATTTCAATGGCTTGCAAATTCAAAATGAAACATGGACTAGAAAATGTAATGAAAACCTATTGCAAAAAGCTGAATACAAAAACCTATCACTTTCTCCTTACTGTTGCTTTTGAACATGTAAAATCCCAATAGACCATTTTGGTTTTAAACGCCAAACGCCACAGTACAAAGAACTCATTTTGGACAATCAAATGATACTACACACTATCATGTACAAAAATAATTTGATAATCTCTAGAGATAATGCATACTACCACAAACATAAAAAATTTGATAATCAAATGACAAATAAAATAGTGCAAATAAACGAAAAGTACGAGATCCAAAATCATAACACAAAAAAATAAAAAACATACCATAAATTGGCGTGTGCACCGAATCTTGACTTGCAATGGACAACAAATCAGTTAAGTATACCATAAAAGGATTAACATGATGCCTACAACCAAATTTTCCTAAATAAATAGTGAGAAAATTGTCGGAAAATTGAATTTTAACCTGAAACAAACGAGGAAAGCTTGAGGCGACAAGGGGTAGAAAGAGATGAGAGAGAATAAAAGGAGATTAAGAGGGGTGCACCGTCTATTCCAAGGGTTAAACAAATGATAGAGAACAACAATAGAAAAAAAGGATAAAAGACAAACAAATGAGATGTGGTGGGTTGAGTTGCGGCGCTGAGACGAAGGGAGAGAATAGAGATGAAAGCTTGTGTTTTGTTGGTTTTAAGCCATTGAATGTACTAGGGTTAAACAAGGACATGAAGGAAAATTTATTTAATTTTAAGATGGAATGCACTAGACCCCCTGTGGTTAGGCATAAATGCATCGGTACCCCCTGTATTTCAAAAATTAGTATAAGTAGTCCTTGTATTTTAGTAAAAGTGTAGATTACCTCATTGTCGTCCAAAAAATCATTAGTATTGACGGATGGTGACATGAACGCGCTTATCATGCAAATGGGCTGTTGTTTTGATGTACATGTGAGCAAAATGTATTGATTATTGGACATAAATGTCCTTTGAAAAAAAAAAACAAAAAACATCATCTTTCCCGTCAACACCCTCCCACCCCCCAACCCCACCCCCACCAAGCCCATTACCCCACCCCGTGAGTCCCTACCCCGTTAGCCTGCCACTCCACCCCACCCCACCCCACCCCTCTCCCATTCTTTGTTGGCAATAAAATCTAGGTAAACACAATTTCATTTTTGTGTATATATATATATATATATATATATATATATATATATATATATATATACACAAAAAAATTTGAGGGAAATTTTAGAGGAACCCATTTTGTGAAACAACCAAAACCAGACACAACATGTGTATAAAACACATTTTAATCACTATAATGATATGTTCACATGGTAATATGACTCCCAAAATTGAAATTAGTGTTGAGGACCTATGAAAAATTATGCAAAAAATGCTATTTTTGGTTGCCAGGTCAGTGAGTCCCGACCCATTTGGAAATTTGGAATGATGAACTGAATGTGTATGAATTGCTTAATAAGTTGCAATTAATGGCCCAAACGGTTTTGGTAGAAAATCAATCAAGGGCTTGAAATTAATTTCGAAGATTTTGATGAGAATGAATTTGTGGGTTGGTTATGAAAAGTTTGAGTGAGGAGTGATGAAGTTCTTGGAAGAATTGGCGACAAGGGAAGGCGGAGACGGCGATGGCGACAACGACGTCAACGTCAAGCAGGTGAGGAAAGGCGCGACGTTGGTGATTATATATATATATATATATATATATATATATATATATTATATGTGTGTAAATAAACAAAAGGGGAAGAGGCATTTATGTCTTTTCAGACGTTTTGTTAATTAACTGGACAAAAATATGGATAGAGGGTACGTTTGCACTTTTACCAAAACATAGGGACTACTTATGCTAGTTTTTGAAATACAAGGAGCACCGATGCACTTATGCCTAACCACAGGGGGGTCTGGTGCATTTCACTTTATTAATATGTAAACTTTTCTCTTTTTAGCTTTATCAAATACTATTCCATTTTCTATCTCTCAATTATCACTTTCCATATGTATGTATGCTTAGTTAATATGGTGCGAGGGGACAATCAATGGTGGTGTGGTCACACCAATCATACAAAGCACACCTCTCATAGGTGCAAGGGATAGGGGCGGGGAATCTACCACTATAAGTCCAATGATTGAGTTTATACATGGTTCACATAGGAAAAATTAACAACAAATAATGCTACAACCCAATCAACAAATGAAATCCCCTATGGAAGGCCTAACACATAAGCATATAACGAAAAACTAAAAAACTAAAAAAAAAAAAAAGAAAAGCAGACAACTACTTACCACAATCCTAATACTAGCAATAAAATCAAAATAAAAGCAAAATAAATCAAAAAAAAATTAAAAACATGAAATCAAACTACCAAACACAAAAACACACAAAGATTCAATGTGTCTCCCCAACAACGGCGCCAAAAACTTGATTGTTTTCTTGGTGTATGAAAAATTAAAGTGCAAAACTACCAAGTTTAACTTGCAAGTGCCACACCCCAACCCCTCACGGAGCCAGGACTCATATTCACTCCACTAGCATTAACCCAAACTTAACCTTGGGCACGAAAAATGAAAGAAAAATGACATGGTCTCCCCTATTTTTAGGCCAAATCACATACCTGCACTCATAAGAAATGAACCACAACACATGATATAACATTCATAAACACAATTTTTCAGATTCCTAAGGCCATTCGAGCCTTCTATTAGCAAAAATGAAACATACAAGCATGTATTCTTATAAGCTATTGAAATATTATGTTATAAAACCAGTTATCATACCACTCTAATCTTATCTATTTAATTAATTTAGAATTTAAATTCCATTCAACCTTCCACAAGCTTAACAACATACAAATTAATACAAGCCATCAACAACTTAAAATAACTTCATACAAACCAAAAAATTAACCAATATATACAACATATATCACACAACATCCACCTTGAACTACTATAGACAAGCTAACACAACCACGCAAGGAAACTCTGAGCCTTTTTCTCCCCGGATTTCCAGAGGAGCAGAAACTGTCTTACCTGAAAAGTGTTAGAAAAGAGGGGTGATCATATAACATATGTATACTCAGTGAGGGATGGAATAAACGGGAAGCTTTTGAAAATCATTTTCGTGCAATGCATATAAGGCATGCAAATAGCATTTAACTAAGCATTATAAGCTATGCGGAAAGCTACATTAACATGATAAGCTTTAAGGCATTAAGAACTCTAAAACATTAGCTAAACATTTATGAACACAAGGATTTATCATTATATGCTAACAATTGAAACATTAATATTGAGGCACTAACATTATAAGCATTAAAACATTAATCACTAAATAAACACTTTAAAAAACATATCGCTAACCCCATGGAATGCTCCGTCCATGCGGGTTCACTTCTCTTTTGCTACGCTTCTCTTTCTCTTTCACTTCACTTGCCGGTATCACTTATCGCTCCATTGGGTGTACTCCGGATGTACCCCAATCTTACGACCCCGTCCATGGAACGCTCCGTCCATGCGACTAGGGACTAGTCCTCGGCGAGTTAGCATCCACTGGCAAGCCCACTGCCGCTCAGTGAATGATCACCACATCTGGGCCGATGCCTAAGGTTGCAACCTTCACTACGCTGAATACTCGTTAGCATTGTTAGTTCGCTGGAGACAGTTTATAGCACGTAACACATTGGAGCACTTGGACATTTAAGCATAATAAATACACATAAGTGAGAAGTGACAAAAGAGGCCACTCTCATGCACAAAGCACTATCATGCTCTAAGTTCGCTAAACATGTGCTACTACACATTAAAGTTCAATATCATGCTTTAGAAAATATTAAACATGCACCTCTTATACTAAGTTTAAATGACATGCCTTTCTTTAATTAAAAGTTAAGAAGCATCTTTTGAAGGCAACATTACACATAATTTAACAAGCTAACACTTATATAACGCTCAACCACTAAAACATTCTTTTTTTTGAAAACTCAAAAACATTTCGTATTTTACATGGCTTAAAGAGATTCCTTATTTACAACCATGACATATAGCATTTAGCAAAATAAAGCACTTATAATGTACATAGGAATGATCCCCCACCTTGGATTAGGCTAACTATGCAAGAGAAAGCTAGATTCACTCCAATCCTCCTGGAATTAGCTCGAATGGCAAACCCTAATTTATTCATATAAGTACAACACCTTAGCAACAACTATACCAAGTTCTTTCACAAAACACTACTTCACAAGTTCATTAAAACTTATAGCAACTCAAGGACATTCAACTAACTAAGTTAGACATTTAAACAACTAACTTAAAATAATCTATTACTCAACTACTAAAACATGCTTTAGAGTTTTTATCATGCATTGCATTCAACCAACAAGAGTTACATTCTACATACTTAGGCATTCTTTTGCTTTGACACTACTTAGCTTATCTAACATATCCTGCACACATAATACAATTAGCAAATAATATAACAATATTAACAAGACATAAGCATATTCTTAACAAAGTAACCATAATAACAATAATCAACAAGCAATATAAACGAAACAACGGGAATTTAACTATAATCATTCAAATTAACAACTAAGTGGACAAGTTACATACTTAACCAATTAAATACATCAGGCATCACTTAATATGCAAATAACCCAAACATTTACTTAACCTCTCTTGAACCTACTTAACACTCTTATAAAGGCTTGCAAACAAGTGACATCCTAGCACTTAAGCTATGCAATTCACAATCCAACTATACTGATCACTTCTAGCCACTTTATGACACCTCTCAACCATGTGAAACCCCGCTTTAACCCGCGATTACCACTTAACCCCAAATAGCCCCTTTGCCCGTTTGTACTATAGCTACCAAATCTGATCACCAATTCAATGCCATAAATACATCATAACTACTATCTAGTATATCTAAGACTACCACAATCCTTAAACCAAGCATCTAAGTCCTAATTACACTAATTTCTTCATACGCACATAAAGGGCCATAATTTTCAATGATAACGAAACTTAATAAATTTTAATGTACAACCTTTTTAGCATCCCTAGAACCTATATCAAACATTAGATTAAGATCTGGAGCAAGCTTTTAAGGGTCTACATGAATAGTGCCTAACATGAACTTTGTTAAATTCAATTCTTACGTACACTACACCAACACATGAAACAACCTAAAAAGTATGCTCTATCACTCCTATGAGCACAATCTATAGCATCAAAATGATTTATAGCAAGCATATATAGCATATTCAATTTTTGAACATAAACTAAATTCAATCAAAATGCAATTTTACCAAAAAACCTCACCAAAACAAGGCTAGGCAAGCAAAGATGAAGCTTTTGGATGGTTTGAATCCACTAAATCAAGCTTGGAAGACCCAAAGATCAAACCCTAGAATTTATTTTCTTTTCTTTTCTTTCTTGGCCTTGGCCGAAATTTCCTATGCCTTTTTCTTTGGTTTTTGTTTTGTTAATATGTGTATATATGTGTATAATAGGTATATATGGTAGATATATTGGTTGGGTCATTGGGTTGGCTTTGAAAATGAGTTTGGGCTTAGGTTTGGTTTATGTTAAATGGGTTTAGTTGGGTAATAGGCTCAAATATGCTACTTGAATGTTACTATTCATCTATTGTGTTTAGCAATTATTCTACCTACCTTTCCGATATGCTATACACCTAAAATTTGTGAGTGTATGTCCAAAAATAAGTGTATACTTAGGGAAAATACGGGTTTCATAAAATAAAATGCTTTAATATTTTTTCCCGGGCTCAAGGTTCATTTTTATATAATGAAAATAAATCTATTAGATGTAGAAAATATCTGCACATAATTTATATAGCAAAATAATAGGTTATTTACATTTTATATATTAATTAAACATAGTTTAGTTATTTTTAAAAAAGAATGTAAAAAGTAGTCTACTAAATGAATGCAATTTACTAGATAAGCAAGCAATCACGTAACAACACTTAAATAACACATAAATATATGCAAATAGACACAGCTCACTACATGTTAGGTCCATGGTGTTACATCAAGTGTACAGATATATGCAATATAGTGTGTTAGAGTACAGGGTCAACTCTCCACAGGGAGGAATCTAAGTGATAAGGTGTGTTCATGTGAAAAGTGGCCTAAAAACGTGAATAAAAGAAAAATTGATTCATTAATGATGGATTGAAGGAAACTCTAAATTAAAATTAAACTAGTTAAATCTAACTAAATGGAAGGTGTCAAATCCTAAGATTGGGTCAAATTGGAGATGGGTTAAGTCAAGATCCTCGTGTTATGCCTATAAAATTATGTTTGAACTTTAGATTTGTATAGTCAAACTAGATTGACCAAGCTACAAGTCTATTTTGTTGACTTCACCTAGTTAGTCTAAGTCAACAATTCTAGATTTAGGTGTAACTCTATCCATCTAGTCACCCTAAAAGGTCGAGGTGCGGGTTTGTCCAAACGATCCTAGGGTCAATTGATTAAGCTAGTGGATAAATCATGGTACAACCTATGATTATTTGAAATTAAGCCCGATTCACATGGATAATTTAATATGCACTAATTTTGAACCCGCTACAAGCATTATTTCACCCAAAATTGAAGCAATAAAAAATAATCAACAAGCCCCAATTGAATTTACAAGCTAACAAGGTAGAATTATATGTAAATACTAGCTAGAAACATATTTAAAGTATAAACACATAATTCATAAGCATTAATAAATAAAACCCAATAAGATCCAAATCATCCAAAGTGAATAAACCAACGAAATATCCAAATCAAAAAGTCATACATAAATAATAGGCAATAACACTATAGAACTTTCCCTAACCTTTTAATAATTTAGTTCATATCAAATGAAAGCTAACAGACTGTTTGGAACAAATAAATTCCACAAAATTTTGTGGAATTCATTTGTAAATCTAATTTTTTTTGTTTGGTTACACCTTTTTAAAAAGTTACAAATCCAAGATTTGCAATTCTTGGATTTGCACGAACCTTACTCAAATCCGAGCTCAAGAGGTAGAATTTGTAAATCTACGTTTTCTAATTCTGCTGCTAATTCTTTGATGACAAAACTACCCTCAAGTTTAAGTTATTGACTTTGCTAGGAATAGTAAAAAACTCAAGAAAAAAAATAAATAAATAAATGTCTTCCCCACTCTTCTCTCTTTCACGGCAAAAAAAGAAAAAGCTCAATATCTTTCATTCACTCCTCTTTATTCGTTTAATCTTCTTTGTAAATTTATTCATGATTTTTCTTTTGGGCAATATGTATTCTTGTAAAAGAATTTCTAGTTATCACATGCTAATCTTAATATAATCAATATATGTCAATCATAATAAACACTAGATAATGCTTTTATATATGACAACCACGCTAAAAAGATTAGTATCATGTTTTTCGTGACTTTGCCGTGGCCGTGTATATGTGTATAGTTGAACTTGAAGTTATTTATTCATGTTAAATTTATGGGTGAACTTAAAATTATTATGATTATTTTTTAATGTTTATATTTTTTGAAAATATTTCTTTGCTTTTTTTTTTTTAGATTTTTATAATAGTACCAGAAATCAATAACTGCTTAAAAAGATAACAGTTATATGATAGTCTAATTACAATTGAATAAAAAAAGGATATTTAAGTAAAATCCATCTATTAATTCCAATTTCCCATGTGTTCCAAACACAAGTTGAATTTACAAATAACATAATTGACTTAATTTAATTTTACATTTCCAAACAAGAGAATTCATTTGTAAATGAATTCTTCATGGAATTCATTTATAAATGAAATGAATTCCACACACGAATTGCTTCCAAACACTATGTAAAACATGCTAAGAAATAAAGAAAAGTTTTCCCATAAGATTGGCCTCTTCAATTGCTTGCAAACTCCTAGATTCTTTGCTCCAATTTGTTCACCAATTTCGGATTTGGTAGTAGAAGTAGATGGGTTTGATGAATTTGGGGCTCAATTGAAGTAGGGAAGTATGTGTAATAGTGTGTGAATGTATGTAGAAGTGTGTGTGTGAGTAGGTATGTGAAAGTGTAGAGAAAAGTGTGTGTGAATGTGTGTGGTTAGTGTATGAGTATGTGTGTGTAGGTGGATAGGAATAGATAAGATTGAGTGTGTCAAAAAATGAAGCTTAGCCGTGAAATAAAAATGCTTGGGTTTGTTATGAAGTGCTTCTTCAGAGCTTTTGTTTACCACCTGTTCAAGCTTTGCTATTTGTCACATAGAATTTGAAGAATTGGTTGGAAACTTTGTAAAAGACCGCCAAAAGTGAGCAACTGGACCAAAATCGAGGAGTGGTTTATTTATATTGCAGACTCCACCTCTTTCCAAGTGATTGTTATAAAGTGCTTCTTCGGAGCTATTGTTTACCACATTTGGAAGGAACGAAACAGACGCTTCTACAAGTCCGAGATGTTTTACGAGGAACAAATTATTGATAACATTATTTTTTATGTTCGTACGAAATTGTAGAAAATTCGAAAAGTTAGATACTCACTTTTAAACCAGACTATTTGTAGGACCTGAAAGTTAGATGATCGCTCATACTAGTAATTGTAATGCAATGATGTAAATATTTTTGAATCTAATATACACTGCATGCTTTTAGCAAAAAACAAAAATGCTTGGGTTTGTTGGAGTCGTGTCATGGCTGGTTCATGAGTAAGGCTGTGTGTTTGATAAAGTTCTGAACCGTGTTGGTTGGTTAATTGAGCCGTCAGGTGTGTTGGTGAAGTGAAATGTAGATTGTGAAAATAATTTGTGAGGTGTGTGCAAGTGGCGGTCAAATAATGTGCTGAAAGATGGTGCAGTATTCAAGTGGTGAGGTGGATTTTTTTTTTTTTGAAAAGGGAAAGGAAATCATTTTATTAACAAATTATCCTACCCCAGTGGAGTGGACATCTGACATACAAAGTTTTCTAAGATGAGAAGGAAGATTAGTACAATAATCATCTAGGAGATTACCACTCACAAAACATTTTGCGACCTAATCTGCACAACGGTTGGCCAATCTTCTAAAACACTGAAACCTAATACTAGGATAATCAGTAACAAGCTTGCAAATATCCTCCACGATGTGTTTTGCTCTCCAAGGAACCGAGGCATGGGGACAAGTAATTGCTTTGAAGATCATAACTGCATCATTCTCAATGACGATGCTTGGGTAATTAAGGAACTTCACAACATAGCAAGCATACCAAATGGCCATGGCTTCAGCTTCTTCAACGGATGAGCACACAATTCACCACACATGGCCGGCAATGAGATCACCATTGTAGTTCCTGCAAACTGCTGAAACAACTGCTTTTTCTGGTCCGGAATACGCTGCATCAACATTGATTTTTAAGAAATCCCGCGGTGGGCAAGTCCAGAAAGGAATGGTGCTTTGAGAGTGATTCAACAAATGATCACGAGACTGGTGGTTTGCATGGTGAAATGGATTGAATGAGCTAAAATGTGAATAAGAGTAATCAATTGTGCTGGTTGGTAATGGGTCGGTAGAATCTTGAATGTGCTGCTAGCTATGGCATAAGTTGGTCAATGTGTTGTTCTTTTCTTTTATGGGTTTTGCTTCTATACCCTTTTAACCCACTTTTGTATTAGAGGCCCGCACCTATATGAAAACCGTATAGAAGCAAAACTCTTCTTTTATATCAAATGGCAAAACACAAATAGCCTAATTATTGGGCCATATTTATAAAATACCAAAGTTGGTCAACGTGCCAACTTTCTTTTTTTTTTTTTCTTTAATTTCTTTCAACTTCTTCATCTTTTCTTCATTTTGGCTCAATTCTTCATCACAAACACTATTTTTGCTCCATGAGCATCACCTAAATCATAAAATTTATATTAATAGATCATTTTAGCATTAAACATGAATAAAGTCAATTTATCAACAAATACTAAAAATGACTTATAAATGCAATCAGTTAAGCACAAATGCCTC